>BCGA01000003.1:0-1200000 GCA_001599075.1 Ambrosiozyma kashinagicola
CATGTTCTGAAGAGGTCTATAAATAAAGGGTCATCCGCCCTTTATTTTCTTCAACATTACTTACCTCTATATAGTTTCTTATATATTATCGAATAAAAATATCTTTATTACCCATAACTACTATACACTCAATATGAATATTGAACATAGAATAGTCCAACTACAACAAACACAAGAGTAATCAATTCAAGTGGATTACACTGTTCCTAAATACCCCATTACGAATGCTAAATTAATCACGAAATCGTACGTTTCTCATTGTCGTTTCACTCGTGTTTCATTCTACAACTAACGTGTCGTGTTGTTGGTGTAAACAATGCTACCGCCTCGGACACGCTCCAATGTCACTACCTCCTCTGGGAAGCTAGTTTCATCATTGCGGCTGAGCGGTGTTGTCAAACAAGGAAAGTAAATAGGGTAACTCGGTACAACCAAGCTACCTCTAAGTGTGACTATCATAAATGAGATCATTTAACTTCCCAAGTTCCACTACCTCCTCTGGGAAGCTAGTTTCATCATTGCGGCTGAGCGGTGTTGTCAAACAAGGAAAGTAAATAGGGTAACTCGGTACAACCAAGCTACCTCTAAGTGTGACTATCATAAATGAGATCATTTAACTTCCCAAGTTCCGACATCCCAAGTTCCGACATTTAACTTCCCAAGTTCCGACAATATAATATAACAGACCAAGGCTGTGCAAACAGAAAGAAAATTATTAAGATTTCCAAATTTGAACATGTTAGTTCTCACCTTAGCTCAGTTGGAAGAGCATGGGACTGTAATTTCTAAAAGATATCCCAGGGTCTCCGGTTCGATCCCGGAAGGTGAGATTTTTTTTCGCGATTTTTTTTTTAATTTTAATTTTGCAAGACGTTTGTTTTTGAATCATTTTGACAAGGTGTGTTGTTGTTTCCAGATTTACTTTCACTAAACAACTACATATTATTTCTTTAAAGAAGTTACTTGATAATACGGCAATACAGATCAGAGACAATTCCTATCGAAGAAGGAAGGAGAACACTCAAAGGAAAAACATACACCCTTCTATCTCAATTAATATTCGACAACAAAGATGGCCTTCTTGTTTAAGAGAAATCCTAAGACTCCAGCCGAGCTCATTCGAGCTATGAATGAACAAATCACTAAATTAGACACAGCAAATGATAAGAAAAAAGTTCAAGATGAAATAAGCAGGTACCTGTCCAGTATAAAGGCTATACTGAATGGAGGACCTGATGAAACTGGATCAAATGATCCTCAGCCGGATCAAATAGCTCAACTGGCTCACGAAGTATATGCTTCTGATTGCCTTTATCTACTCATTCAAAACTTGTCAAATATTGGATTTGATTCAAGAAAGATAGTCGTTTTACTGTTCAATTCTTTATTGAGACGTAAGATTTCAAATAGATCACCCACTGTGGATTACCTGCTCCAGAGAACCAACATTCTCGTTTTATTGATGAAAGGAACCGAAAATTCTGAAATATCAATACACACAACTACAATGCTTAGAGAGGCTATAAAATATGAACAAGTGACGCAATTCTTGTTATTTGACCCGGTGTTCTGGAACTATTTCGATTACTGTCGGTCAGACTCCTTTGAAATCTCAACAGATGCATTTTCCATATTAATTGACCTATTAACTTCACACAAGGAAGTTGCTTCTGAGTTCTTCAATGTTCATAAAAATAGATTCATAGAATGTATTAACAAATTGGTCAACTCCAATAGCTATGTCACAAAAAGGGAATCTATAAAATTATTATCCCAATTGATCCTCTCCAAGTCAAATTATTCTTTAATGACTACTTATGTTAGTTCTCCACACAATCTCAAATTGATCATGATTCTACTTGGAGATAAATCAAAAAATATTCAGTTAGAATCTTTTAATGTGTTCAAGGTGTTTATAGCGAACCCTAGAAAGACCAAGCCTATCACAGATATTTTAATCAAAAACAGAGACAGGCTTTTGACATTCCTCAATGAGTTCAATACAGACCGCAAAAACGATGATCTTTTCTTGGTTGAAAAGAACTTTGTTATTGAACAGATACAGGAATTACCCAAAATAGTTTCCACCTCAAGTTTAGAGTCTTTCAACAATGCATCTCCTCAACCAGCTCGCTTGCCAATAAAGTCAAATGGTGCTTACCAGCAGTTTAAACCATCTCTGGATCCATCTTCTGCATTCCACGCTTATGACCAACATAACTAGATCGTATATTATATGAAACCCCTATATAACTAACTAATCGGAAATTTATACATGGAGCATCACTTTTCTCAATTATTAATACCCTCTCCTGTAACTACATCAAGTATGATGGATATCAGCATATACCGTGTACATCTATTTACAGTATTATGTTTTGCTGTTCATTGCTGAACAGGAGCAAGATTAAATATATAGTAAATAATTTATTAAAGCATATATATAGCATTTACATGAAGTTTAGGTCTTTCAAATCATTAAAACGTTCAGCATTCACAAACATGGAATTGTCACTTGACTTGAATATAGGGTACAGGTCATCGACAGCTTTTGGTGGAAGAGCTTTATTCAAAATAGAGTTGGCCTCCTCATTCTGTTCACGACCACAATCCAACTGAATTGAACTTTGTATTGGAACTTTTTTATCCATATTATTATTATCCCATTTAAAATTGGTAATCTCATTATAATAGTAAAATTCACCCTGTATTCTATGATCAACCACAATAGACCCATCGTTAATCAAACCATTTAACAATGTTTGAATAATTAAATAATTGAATTGGAAGTCTTCCATTCTTTGAAGATCTAGAACAGAAAGACCAGGATTGGAAATGAGCAAATCTAACAGCTTCTTTGATAAAGAGAATGAAGTAACCTTTCTCTTGCTAACTATGAACAATTTTTCCTTATTATTGGAACCAATAGAAGAAATCTCTGTCAGCTTCAAATTTAACTTTAACCTATCAAAGATGGATATGGAATCATATAGTTCCAAAGGTGATATTAAGTTGATACCTCTTGCTTTATTATAGAGACTATAGAGTTCATAAAGCGTTATAAGCCCATGATTCTTTTCAAGAATATTTTCATCTATTATAAACTCATAAACTTGTCTTGAAAGTTCCTCGATATATAGGTCTGAATACCCACTCAAGTTGGAACTCGATTTTTTACTTGTGGCTTTCTTCAAGCTTATCAAACTTGAAATCTTAGTGGAATTGCTGTAAGACTTTGAAAATTCAGATTTTGTTATTATGTTATCTAAAATTTTCAATGAAACCTTTGAATTATGTAATAATGATACATTTTCATTTATTTGACCACTAGAATGCTGCTTTCTATTAATTAATATCTGCTGATAGGATTGTCCCAACTTTATTAATTCTTTCCCTTTAGACATCAAATTCTCCAAGTCTTGCAAAGAATTGTTAAGAAGCATGGATGTTTCATAACTTTTTTTAGAACTATTGGCTTGTAATCCATGTATTCCCACACTTTGTGGACTCATATCCTGATTGTTATACACCTGAGCAAACCGTTTAGTTATTTCCCTTGTAGACAGATCATTGGAAGTTGAATTATCAACTTTGATACCTCCTTTATTGGCACCATGCAGCTCATTAACAGTTTCCCATTTGTGTTGTTCAATTGCAGTATTAAGTTTTTCATAGAACTCCTTCGACCCACCATTTCTGAAGCTGAGTTTGATTATGTTTATCTTATGAGAATTGGAATAACTTTCTGATCTAAACTCCAAAGGAACATTAATTAACTTAGAGTCATCATTTTCATGGTTTTCAATGGCATCTTTCAGCAAATCGGGTGGCAGGTTAGAAGATATTAGAAGAGAACCACACATTTCACAATGAACCATGGATGGATGGTTTATAAAAGTGCACTTTGGACACTGAGAACCATCAAAGGTGAGTAAGTCCAAATCTTCATTGTTGCTACTGGTGGCGGAATTTTCCTTCAATAAATCATCTATTATTCCACTCTCTGCTTTAACACCACATGAATGACAAACTGGATAATCAGAATGTCCTTCCCTTATCGAGTTTCTAGTTTTTGCCTTCAGGGAATTTGAGAAATAACAAATGGGACAAACCCAATTGACATCATGCCCTTTATATCTTTCAACATCTGAAATTTGAGAATCCCTTTGAGTCACAGCCAGGACATCTTTCATATATATGATAACCTTTGGGCTTGATTTCAAGAAACCAGAATAAAACTCAACCCTCTCAATATTTGCAATTTCAATGTAAACACTAGGAATTTTCAGCTTTTGTGTAGTATTATTAACATAGATTATTCTTTTGTTTGTAATATACAATCGGCCATTTTGGTAATCAAGAAGTTTTAGGTCATCTTGATATAAACCGATATTGTCTTGAATTGCAATTTCTCTTTCCTTTTTATAAAGTATAGGTCTCCCACTCGAAGACAGCTTAGAAGCCTTCCAGTAAGATGATGCTATATATGAAGGCATAGATGCTCAATAGTCGGTGTCATTCAATATACTAGTGCTTATCAGTTATATCTTGCGTACACAAACACACATATCAAAATTGTTTTTTTTGTTAAGTCTGAAAAAGCTCTATTCCACAGCCGTAAAATTTAATATCTATTCAATTTTTGGTAATCTAATACAATATATATAACTTAATTAATTAATACAAACATTCTAAACTAAAGTATCTAACAATGTTATAAGTTTGCTCAACTCCTTGAGACTAGAAAAATTTTCTTCCAAAATGTGGTTGTCCTTTAATTTACCTGTTTTTAAGGTTTGCTGTTCTTTCAAATCTTTTATTTTGTCTTCGACAATGATTTCTCTTTTCAAAACAGCACTTATTAGAACTGAAAAATGGGTTTTCAAAGCACAAGCTTGAGCAATACTAGCTTCATTTTGTGGACCCAATGAGATGATAATAGTGTTAATCAATTGGAAAACAGGAACAAAAATCTCATAGTAAGAGATGGTTTCCATTGAAATACCTGATTTGGATTGTAAATTGTTTTGAGAAACACCCAACGATAAGGGAGTATCTAAAGAAATACTCATCTTAACAAATTTCTGTTGTTCTTGGGATTGCCCATCATATTCCTCTAAACTTAGTTCAAAACCTAAATCAGCATCCAAATTCAAAAACTTAGAATCCTTAATAATGGCTAAGATATCACAATTTAATAACTGTTGTGCACCAAATCTTGTTTGTGCGATTCTAATCAAGAAATACAATGAAGTTTTGAAAGCAGTAAGTTCATATAACAAAGAATGGAGAGTAATACCTTGCTTCCCACCTTCAAGACAGGATCTAAACATATCATCAGTAGTTTTCAACTTTTGGACCAATTGCAATAAATAATTATTCTTGCACATAATGTCCAAAATGAAATTGCTCTCTGGATTATTAGATTGTAATGTAGACATAACTTTTAGAAGAGATTCCAAAAACAAAAGAACAGTGATCCTGCAAGGACCATCTCCAACTAATGAATCATTACATAGAACACCAAACAGAACTTGGTCAAGGGAACGAACAAATATCATCAATTCAGTAATAACATGCTTGTTGATCATTGCTTGCTGGAGGTAATTATTGGCAAGGACATATAAATCGGATCTAATTGATGGAGTAGATTGAGGAGAAACGATACCCATAACACAAGCTCTGAATACAGGGAACAATCTAGTTGAATCTAATGATGCACTACTTTCCCGTTCCTTATCTGTGACTGCCATGCTGTTTCTATCCTTTTGATAATTATGCAACAAAGTGACACAAAGAGAAATCAAGTCTTCAACACAACTGACATCGGTCTTAACATATTCATTAATTTTTGGAACAACGTATTGGAAAACTTCAAGAATGTAATTTGTTCTTTCTGCACTACTCATCTTACCATCTGTGACAACTATCTGGACAATCACGACCCAGGAATGAAGAAATTGAAGGTATATGCCTTTCAAAGTGTCAATAGTGATACTGTTAGTTAATATTTTCTTCAGTTTTTCCTTTTCATCATGGAAAAGTGCAATATTTTCCTGTGATTCAGAAGGACGTAACAGACCAAGAGCTTGCGATTCTTTGCCAAACAAATTAACCAAGTCGTCAATAACTGATATATCAAAAGGAGATGTATTATCATATTGAGAGAGATTGCTATACTTAGTTTTGATTCTCTTGAAGACATAGTCAAAATCAAAATTGGAAAACAATTGATCAGCCTTTTCAATCATGTTCTTAGGCATAAACTCCAGAACATCTAATAATTCGAGAACCTTAGGGGCACCAATAGAAAAATCATCAATATTAGTCAATTGGGAAACATAAGATTCAGTCAAAGAAATAAACTCCTTATTGGACCCAGTATGAATTTCTAAAGCAATTAATTGTAACATAGTATTTCGGTATGAGATAAAATTAATCAGAGCCAATGCACTATCACCAGAAGTAGAGAATTCGTTAGTTATGGAGAAATTCTCGGAAAACTTTTTACCATCCCAATAAGTAGTATCCACATATATCTTTTTAGATTTTTTCAGCAAGAACATGAACAAATTAGCAGTAGTATCTGAACCTCTCAAATATTGAAGAACTTGATATCCAGTTAAAGAAGACTTGCATAATTTCAGAAGGATTTGCAAAACCAACGCACATATCTTAATTAAAGGGTAAGTAATGTCATTAGTTTCATACAAGACGGTAATGGTATCTTTCAAAACATCAACAAGCGAACCGAGCAATGATCTAGATGAGTTGATGGAACCTTCATCAATTTCTTTTCCAAATGACATGTTTTTTGTATCAAAGCCCAGGAGGAAGTGAGAAATAGTCGGTAAATTCTCAGAGGCAGTCAAATTATTGGACAAAATCTCAAGTAAATCAATTTTCACAGAGAAAACAGAAGGATTACTCACCGAGGACTCAAGCTGATCAATAAAGGCATATCTAATCCTTGAGGACTCATCAATAGTTTCAAACATCGTTAACAATCTATTCTTTCTCAAAAGATGGTAGTCAGAATTTGCTTCAACACCATTGAAAATAGGAGACCTTATTATTCTATCAAGTATTTGTAACGACACATGGGCTAAAGACAAATTTGAAGATCCAACATAAAGGGCCATGTGGGCAACCACAGGTAGATGTAATAACAATGCATCAAAGAGTGAAGAAAAGCCTGAAGTCCCAACATTATATGGTGTATAAAATGGATTATCTTGTAAAACAATGATGGAAAGTAACTCATCAACATAAAATTTTTCTCTCTCTAAAACTAACTCAATGACACTGAGGGACTTAATAACAATGATGGTTTCTTTGGAAGTCAATGACAACTCATTCAACTTATCTATACCTATGGAAGCGACTTCGAAGAGGATTGTGTGAATACTTGGACTATACAAGAAGTTCATGATTGCCGGACCTGGATTGGATTGCAAGTATCTGATGACACTTTTGTTGGATGTAATGTTATCTAGATCCTTCAACTTACAAGCAGCTGCATTTAAAACCAAATTCGGATCGAGCTGTTTCAAACATCTCTCCCAAAGAGTCAAAATAGTCAACATTAAACTTTGTTTCTGTTCTGGCCGTATTTCAGACTTTTCTATTTTAGCAAAGATTTCGGTTGACAAGAACTCCAAATATAACCAAATACCTTGTTTTCTGTTTCTAGACCCTAAATCAAGTGGATATGATGTTTCAAGAGAACCGAATGGATTAGCAGAATCATCGATTGGATTCAATAACTCAGATATCAAACAGGCAAATCCATGAATTTCAGGAAACGACTTCAATGAAAGGAAAAAAACATCCTTTAAAGGCAAATTGATGTTTCTCTTCTGAAAATATTGATCAAATATCCAACCATCAATTAATTGCCAAACCTTCTTTCTATCAGCATAATCATCATTGACCAGAGAACTCAACACAATCAAAGCTTGGCCACCTAGAGGAGTAGAATTCTTGAGGAACTCAATAAGAATGGTTAACAATTGATAGTTATCACTTCTGAGTAACTCATCTTTTGCTTTTGCACTATTTCTGGAAACCTCAGAAATAACTTGGAAAAAACCTGAAATAAAAATTATAGAGTCCTCTCCTAATTCTGGAATTGGGGCCTCTTCAGAATTGTTTAATTGGAAAAGTGTTTTGTCATCATTCGTGGAAGCTGGTAATTTAGTTGATAATGCATTATTGTAATATGCCAATGATGAGTAAATAGTGGACCAACTGACAGAAGAATATTTATTAATCAATGATTTTGTGCTGTTGTTTTGTTCAGAGTTTGTATTTGTAAGTTGCAAAAAGTTGAAGGTATGGATGGCATTCGTATTTCCGGCTGCCAAAGCAGCTAAGACCAAACAAAATGCAGATATTATTAAAGGAGAATTGCACCTAGAAGCCCATTGAAGAAAACCATACGAAGTAGAGGATTTATCTGACCAAAATTCAGAGGCAAGACTCTCTCTTGAAGAATACAAGTAAAACATGGCCAAATAGAACCTTTCCAATTCAGCATTCTCTGATAATGTTTCAAGATTGAAATCTTCGCCAGACAAGAGAAGGTCCTCCTCTATATCTCTTAGATAAGTCAAAATGAAGGCTGCGTTGGATATGAACGAATGAACAAACACACTGAAAATAGGGGCACAAAATTCAATAAAATGCTCTTCAAGGACAATACTTTTGTTGGAAACGTAAATCTTTTCAAATTGAGATTCATTAACAGTGCCACCATTTAATCTTTGTTGTTGCAATGCTCGTTTCAATTCATTTGTGGCAAATTCATCAACATCCATCATTCGTGTACCAGTCATTTTTGGAATGTGCTTCTGTAGGAAAGGTCTGAAATCATAGAATAATTGAGTTCTACTGTCAGTGGATCTGGACACAAGGGATATATCTGAACAGATGGACAGAAATTGTTCCAAAGACCCAAATGTGAATGTCTTTCTCATTGGCTCATCGACGTTGGTAGTGAATTCAAACTCTTGGGTCCTATTGTCATCGACCTTACACCATTCTATAAAATTGACTAAAAATACAAGGATCAATAATGCTTTAATTGGTTTATCAGCCAGTTTATCTGATTCTTCGATATCATCCATGAATTGTTTATGAATATTTTTGACATCCGATTCTTTTAAATCGGACAAATTGGAGAGGTAAATGAACATAGATGGTAGATATGATATAGAGAATATATCATCGGGTTCAAATGATGTGACATGGTTCAATAATTCATTAAATTCTGTTAACTTTAATGATCTATGGGAGACATACCCAGATAGAAGTTCACCCAAGAGTTGGTATTCCTTGAACAAAGAGTCTCTTCTGTAGTTGATTGATTTAATGAATGCTATGTTTTGATGGGTGTTCAATATTTTGGCTCTTTCTATGAGTTCCTTGATTGATTTCAATTCAGACTCGATGGTTTTGAAACTCTCTAGAATCACTTTAGTGACAAAGTTTTCCGTGTTGAACAAAAGCGAACTTGAAGGGGAGAACTCCGTACAAGCATAATAATTAGCTATCTGCAAAATGTATTGTCTTCTGTTATAGTATAGGGCCTTTGCAGTGTCCACCAAGCCAATTCCAATGTTCTGAGATTTATCCACAGATGCAAGATGCACCAACTCAGCTGAGATAATTTCATCTAAATCTAATTCCTCTGCCAATTTAATGGAATCTAACTTGAATTGTTCATTTAATTGATACTCATTGCCATCTTGAAATTTCACCTTTCCAGATTCTAATTGCTTTCTGCTGGTTTCATTCTTGCTTGAATGTAAAATCAAATTATTCAAATCATTTTGTAATTCGGTCACTTGCTTAGATTGGTTCTCGGTACCAATTTGAATGCTATCATATAGCGATATAAATGGAATAGTAGACCAATGATATGACATCTTTGGAATTGTATTAATACAAGGTTAAAAGAAATATAGAAGGAAATACAAACAAATTATATTGTAATAGTGAACCTATTTTCGAAAACCAAAACAAATCGAAAAATTCGTTAAAAAAAAAACTGCGCCATATAACACCAGCCACACATCATCATCATCATCACATACGTATATATTAAAATAACTAGAATGGTATTAATATATTTAACGATAATTATGACAATGTATTATCAATTTTAGTGATTAAATAGTACATCTAAATTATGACACCAGAACCATCTACTAATGTGGAATTGCTCCCCAGTTTAAACTTGAAAGACCATTTCAATTGGTCATCTCCAGCAAAGAAAATCAATGGATCACTAGATGTCAAGTCATTCCAGAAATCAATAGCCATGGACAGAATTAAAACAACCTTAATTCTAATCTGTTCTAAGGTCAGCTTATCATATGTTCCGGAGGGATACCTTAGGAATGATCTCGTTGCATTTGAACAGAGAACCACTACATCATCATCATCTCAGGCCACGTCGGGCAAGGATTTAACTTCAATTTTGAAACCTCCAAGAATGGAGAAGAAACCGATCAGTGAGGGTGTACAAGCAGTGTTAGACTTATTGGGAGATTTGGTGAAACTATTAGCTGATACACCACCTTTTCCAGGCCAGCGGAGATACGGTAATATGGCATGCCGTGATTGGCATGACAAGTTAGAATCACAGATTCAATCTTTTCTAAACAACACTATAAAACCACTTTTCAAATCAACAGATGAAGCCCAATATGAAGGATTCATACTGGAACTCCAATATTATTTTTTAGGATCATTTGGTTCTAGAGAGAGATTAGATTTCGGTACGGGACATGAACTCTCATTTATGGCATTTCTCTCTGGATTGCTTATGGTTGACATCTTGGATCAACAGACAATCACCGGTGCAGATTTTTTGATAATGTTCAGTACATATTATGACTTGATGAAAAGCTTAATATTGACATACACATTGGAACCTGCTGGATCCCATGGGGTTTGGGGGTTGGATGACCATTTCCATTTGGTTTATGTTATAGGAGCTGCTCAAATGATTGATTTCAACATGATCGATGCGGATAACAACAGGGATCCTAAGGTATTAAATCATAGATTGGGATTGACACCATCATCGGTGCTAGATCCAAATGTATTGAAGGTGCAACGGACTAAAAACTTGTTCTACAATGCTATAGCATTCATCAAGACAGTGAAAACAGGGATGTTTAGCGAGCATTCCCCATTACTTTACGACATATTAACTAGTAAATCATGGGAGAAAATAACTAAGGGTATGATCAAAATGTACCAGGGAGAGGTGTTATCGAAATTCCCTGTGGTGCAACACTTTTATTTCGGTGGAGTTTTATTTCCCTGGGTTGACAAGGACACATTAAATGTGTTACCAGAGAGCATTCCAGATGAAAAAATTGAAACAAATGACCATACTAAAGATCTGAATTATAGAAGTGAAGCTGAGATAGCCATGAGTTCTCTGTATCACAAACGGGAGGCCGAACTGGCTAGATTAATAGATAGAAGAAGCAATGTGGGATTACGTGAAAAGGATCAACCCACCAATGGTGTGACTAAAATGGATCCACCAACGCCATCAACTCAGGCACCGTGGTCTACCCCTGGTGCTATTACTGGAACTCCAATTACTACCACACAAGCACCTTGGGCCACCCCAACTAACAAATCTGTTTCACTGACCACCCAGGCACCTTGGGGTAAGAACACCAACCTTCCTAAGACTCAAGCTCCGTGGGCCAATAAAGGTAATTAATTATATATACATGTATATGGGATTTTTGCTTTAATTTTTACTGTACACTTATTTTTTGTTAAAATATGGTAAGATATGGTTACTTTTTTTTTGTATATATATAAATAGGAGGGTCGATACCTTATTTTTTTTAAAAAATAGATGCAATATTTCAAGCCTTAGCAGCATAGTCACCTGTACCGAATGCCTTGTGGAATTCTGTGAAAACAAATCTGTATCTGATATCACCATTCCAGGCTCTAGTCAAGGCAGTTTCACAACCAGCTTCAGAGATAGGAACTTCCTCAATCCAAGGTCTGATGTTGTGCTTAACGGCCAAGTTAAACAAATCGACAGCTTCCTCTCTTGATCCCAAGGCAGAGGAACATAAGGAGGCACCATTTGAAAAGAAAGTGAATGGTGAAACGTTGTACTTCTCCTCAACGGATGGCAACCCCACAGAGACGAATCTGCCTTCCACCTTAAGTATACTTAAAAAGGCATCGATGTCAATTCCTGACAAACCGATAGCACAATTCAAGATGACATCAAATTGATCAAAGTGTTCCTTTTCCCAACCTTTGACACCAGTAGCGACAAATCCCTTGGCACCCAATGTAAAGGCTTGGTCCTTTTTAGCATCAGTTCTAGAGAACACATAAGCGTCAGCACCTAATGCCTTGGTAATTTGGACAGCTAAGTGTCCCAACCCACCTAGACCAAGAATGGCCACCTTTGGGACAGCATTGTTAGGCAACTTTGGAATGTATCTGACCAATGGGGAGTACACAGTCAATCCAGCACAACACAAGGAAGCAGCTTCAGTACTCTTGATCTCTTTTGGAATCTCGAAGCACATATATTCATGGGCTCTCACATGGGAGGCGTACCCACCTTGGGAGACGTACCCATCCTCATAGACACCGTCATAGGTGGTAACCCCCTTGGGACAGTATTGTTCGTTGTTGTGCTTACATCTGTTACATTCTAAACAACAGAATGCTTGGGCACCTAGACCGACTCTGTCACCCAACTTATGCATGGTAACCTTTGGACCCACCTTGATGACTTTACCAATGATCTCGTGACCAACGATTTGTGGAAGAGTGATCTTTCCCCATCCTTTTTAATTAAGATATAATTGTTAGTATTTAAGAAAGATAAGTTTACCTGTGTATTTGATTTGTTAATTAAAACTCACCTTCACCACCACGTGCTGTCATTATATCTGATCCACAAAGACCACAACATTCAATTTCAATGTCGATATCATGATCTCCGAATTGCTTTGGCTTGAAGTTGATATACTTTGGTTTATTCCATTCTTCGGTATCTAACACAGCGAAACCGGCAAATTCTTCAGGGTACTTGACTTGAGACATTGTAAATGTGCAATTTAATTGGTGAATGGGTTATCAATTTAGGATGAGGAGAAGAAGGAAACAAAGCAGTTTTCGATGTCGATGTACTCCAATTTGACGACGAATCTAACTAGGTTTATATATACCGAAAGATTGAATAAAACTTTTCAGCCGGTTATTAAGCGGAATCTTGAACTTTGTTCTATTGTAATCAGAGATAGTGACTTCCTAATCGGGCAAGGCTATCCGTTGCACTCAATTACTTACTAAATTTAATGCGACCGCACTTGCAAACGAATTGTGTAGATCAATGGGTGGAGGGCTGTGATTGGTATAAACAAAGGCCGTAGATATAGCACTGTATTAAGTTTATATAATATATATAATTTTATATACGTATGCTACCGAGAGAGGGGGTGCCAAACATGGGGGTGCACACAGCTCTTGTTTTTTTTTTCTTAAAACTACTATATACGGTGAAGTATTACCTTGGTAAGTCTATAAGTGTACCCGTTTCATTGTATTTAAAGTAGAATCAAGGTTGGTTATTGGTAGCAGTTATACAGGATGGTGAGAAAGCACTCTGATTTTGTATCTATGCACACACAGTGGAAAGGAATGAGTTCAGGTACTCTACCAATTTGATCAACTTAGATTATATATACACATCAGGAGAACCATTACAAGATGTGTACAGTGATGCATAAAACTGTAATATCCTACAACTAGACGTAACATGGGAAAACAAGATCAAAAATTTTTCCCCATAGAACACAGGTCACGTGTACATGCCCTTAAAATAAAATTGCACTTAGCATATACACAGACATATTATTTCAAATGAAACACACACACATACTCAGTTTCCGTGCCATCTTGCATCTTTAACTAATGTCTATCTCTCTACTTACTAGCTCTATATTACAACTTCAGAAATTCTTTTTTTTTCATTGTTCTACGAAAAATTTTTTTTTTTTTTTTTTTTTTTTTTTAATTTTGCGTGTTTAAAAAAAAATTAAAAAAAAAATTAAAAAAAAAATTGAAAAGAAAATTAAAAAAAAAATTGAAAAAAAACAAAAACACCCTTTTTATATGAAAATATTAACCAAATACTAGACACTTATATAACAAAATCATATCACTAATAGACGATACATAGTATCACATACAACAAAAATATATAACAAGATGAATTTCACAGTATGTATTATCTAATAGAGTCTTTTGATAAATCAAAGCTTCGAAACATATACATGTATTTTTTTTTTAATATACAATACTAACCAAATGTTTTTTTTCCTATGATATAGCAATTCAATCAGAAACTTCCTGATATAAGTCTACCGCCGGATGTTCCACAACCTATTAAAATTATAAACATAGAAATTCTTCCTGGTACAAATCCAGCATATTTACTACCTCAACCTGTCATAAAATCTACCTCTAATAACACAGATGAAAATATCAGCAGATCAACCTCATCATCTTCTATAGATAACCAGCAGGTGGACTCACCACAAGCTCAGCAAATAGTATCGACCTCTGATGTGTTCCCATATACAGCGTTGAGCCTGAATAAACAAAGAAACTCCATAGAGTTGAACGTGTTGAATCAGTTACAAGCTTCAACGAAGAGTCCACGGTCCCAGTTATCAACTCCTCCGTCTACAGCAGATGACGATCTATCATCATCATATTCTGATGCAGATGATAACTTATCACTGAGTAGCGGTAATAGCACATTGACTAGTGCCCCAATAAAATCAATGTTATTCCTACAACATGATATGATCAAGAAGGATAACTCTCCACCACAACAAGAAGTTCAAACACCTAAAAGAAAAAGAGGTAGACCAAGAAAACCAAAGAATCCAGATCAACAACTTACACAGCCATCACACTTGCAATCACCACTAGAGTCACAAAATAGCATAAGAAAACCTAAATCTGCTACAAAATTGAAGAAGGAGAACACACGGAAATTTAAAATCTTGGATGTTCCATCGACTCCATCACATGATACTGCTATCATCTCTAATAATAATTCAACCACTGGTAAAGTGACAGAATTTGTGATTAACGATTCTTCCTCAGGAATAGTGAAAAGAAAAAGAGGAAGACCCAGACTCCCACCTTTAGAGAGTAGACAGAAATCTAAGTACGTGAAAAAGAAGGATAAGTTAGTCAACGGTGATAAACTTAATCCTGGTTCAATCTTCATTCAATCAAATATAGACTCTGTCATAGGAAATAATTAATTTTTGTTTCTCTCTTGTATACTTATTTATTTTAGACCCCCCCCCCCTACTTTCATTAATTTATGTATTTAAACTTGCATTATTATAAATACCCAAAACTATATATAAGTAACCTAAAAAATTATTTAAAAAATACAAGCTTAATTCTTCAACTATCATCAACAATTATATGACTAACATCTTCAAACTTAACATCACCAGAGAGTGAGTCAAACACACTACGCTTGTAATCTATGGCCAATCTATCCAAATTCCTATCATCATCAACGAAATCACAATAATCAAATGCCTTCATGGTACTCTTTGAATGAGGAACTAAATGGACTCCATTTTGTCTTCTAAGAATGCCAACAGTAGGATCATCATATTTGGGGAACTCAAATGGTACTTTAGAAGTGTCATCCAATACTCCAAATTCAACTTCTCGTTGCTCTAAATTGATAGTAAGTCTATTAAATTGTGTCCCACTGATCAATCCATCAACAGGTGCGAACACTGATTTGAAAACGGGATCCTCCCTAGTGTAATCCACGATAGGAGCAGAGGGAGGAGGTGGAGGAACAGGAGCCACTTTCACAGTAGCTAAAATTTCTTCTACATCTGAATCATCATCAAATTGAAAACCGTCATCATCATCAGGGATAACTATAGATGATACTAGTTGATTCTGACCATTATTTGATGGTGGTATAACCACTGGGGCAACTCTTATAGCATCCCGTCTACCAGGACTTTCCAGTGGGACATCATTGCGTTGCCTAACTGTCCTATTGCATTTTTTTATCAAAGGAGCAATCAGAGATGGTGTTTTCTTTGATCTAGAAGCACCTAATGTTTTATTAACTGTTGCCAAAGGTGGCGACAGAGAATTAGCCACTGGAGGAGGAACTGGAATCGAAAGATTAGGAGCACCCGAAATAGGTTTGCGTGGATTAGAGTTCATCTGTAGAGGTATAATTTTATCACCATCTGAGAGTTCATCATCGGAATTATTCAAATCAATTATATCGAGTAAACTCCGGCGAGAATCACCACATGGTGGTTGTGGGGGGGCTGCACCAGGAGATTTAGTCGGAAAGCTCTTGTTTGCCGGTAGAAGGATGGGATCTTCATCACTAAAGTCACCATCAGATGTTGGAATTTCACCATATTTGGTAACCTTTGGACTATCAGCAACAGGGACAGGTCCCTTTTTGGTAGGTAAAATTGGTATATCGAGATCACTAAATTCATCTCCATCTGAATCTTCAACTAAAATATCATTAGCATCCTCCAGTTGAATATCATCATCTTCTTCATCATCATTAATCTTTGCTGACGGGAGTCGTTTATTTGTCTTTTTACCGAGCACAAGCTGTTCATCCAAAGTTCCAAACCCAAAATCATCATCTTCATCATCCAATGTCACAACATGCTTATCCTCGGGGCTTTTTGAACTTGGAGGCGACCGAAGACCAGCTGAGTGGTTATTTGATTTAGCAGAAGATGTGAAACCTATTTTTTTTATTCCACTAGTATCAAAATCATCATCTAAATTGAGTATATCATCATCAATAATGACAGGAGCAGGGCCTCTAACTGCGGTACCATTAGCATCAGAATTTCGTGAGGTATTACCAAAAACCTGACTCAATGTGATTTTCCCATCTGTAGCATCATCATCGTCATCACCATCACTGACTTCTAATTCAACTTGTTCACCTAATCCATATGTTTTCTTTTTCTTAATTATGATTTCATCAACATCCGACTCCTCTTCATCTAAATGATTGGAATCCCGTTTCTTATTTGCTAGTTCCTCGGACACGGAATTGCTAGCATCTTTCCGTTTAACCATCTCACTGGCTTTCTTAAATCCAGTCTCAACATTATCTGGCATATTAAACAGTCTATCAATTTTGCCCTTCTTCTTAGGGGGTTGTTTCTTCTTTCCAGATGCAGTTTTAGATGATTTCGGTTTTGTGGTTTCCCTAGCCATGAGTTTCAAGAAAGCATCAGACCCATCTTTATTATTCATGATGAATTCATTCTCTGGTGGGATTTCAATAAATTGCTTTTCCACTCTCGGTATAATGGTCTCTGGAACGATTCTATCACTTCTGATGAAGGTGAATCCATTACCCAATCCCATTTGGTTCTGAATATATTGATAATTATCCATAGCTCTTTCAAACTTATCTCTTTCATTAGATGAAAACAATAGTAACACTTTACCATCCCGTTTTCTACCTGTTCTACCCATTCTTTGGATATTCTTGATAGGCGATGAGGTGGAATCAAAACATACAATCAGATCAACTTCACCGATATCCAAACCTTCTTCACCAATCGAGGTGGCCACCAGAATATTGAATTTCCCCTGTTTGAATTCTTCAATCAATTGCTTTTGTAAACTTTGATTCATACCTTTCAATTGGGCAACCTCCGAGGTAGTAGCATCATCAGCAATCACCAGAGGTTTGGACTTTTCCTTGACAACAGTACCCTTTCCTTTACCTTTGCCCTTTCCTTTTCCCTTTTTTATTATCTTATCTGGGTCAAATTTCTCTTTTTCTCTTGCTTGACCAATGAAAATGTGGGGTCTCAAAGTATTAGGTAGATCATGATAGTCATTAGCGGCTTCCAGACATTTCACAATTTCCAGAGCATTATCTCTGTATTCAGTGAACACAATAACTGAGGAGGTACCATTGTGCTCTTTGAAAAACTCAATTAATTCTTCTACAAGGTATTTCAACTTGGAATGAGAGAACATCCCCTTGACGACTTCTCGCTTGGCTGCATTTTTATCATCATTGACTAACAAACTTTCCACATATTTCTTCATTCTTTTGATGTGATCACTATAATAAAAGCTTGCGCTGATTGCATTAGAGGATTTTTTGTTTTCATATTTGGTAGTGAACTCAGTGTATTTCTCATTAAAGTATGAATAAAAAGTTTTGATCCCGTAAATGTTTAATCGTCTAAGCATTTGACCCACCGTTCCAAGTAATTGCAGTGTAAAGTAATGCAACCATTTGAGGCCCTCAGGTAGTGATTGATCACGAATAACTCTTTGCGATCTTTCCATGGCTATGAAATGGTTGATTTTGGAAGGATCCGTAATATCATAGATCCCATCGGCGTTAGCCTTTCTCAATTGAGGGAGAATAGCTTCAGATATTTCATCCACTATCACTTGGATATCTGTATTCAATTCACAATCTAATTTCACTATTTCCTTTTGTTTAATATACTTTCTTATGTCATCGTTATCTTCGGTACGCATCTCTATTCTTGAGATGGACAATGCATTGACTATTTCTTGAATGGTCTCTATGGTAGCACCTGGAGTAGCCGTTAAAGCGAGAAGTCTGAAACTTGTATTAAATTTAGTGATATACTGGGCCACATTGACATATGCGTATTTCCCAGTGGCTCTATGGGCCTCATCTACTATAACGCAGATAAATGATTTAGGGTCCACCATTCCATTCCTGAGATCATTATCTAGAACCTGTGGTGTTGTGAAAAATATTCTTTTAGAAGACCAGATTTCTGGTCTATTTTTCTTAGATTTGTCTAATAAAATGGCTATATCATCGGTGGGGATAGCCGTGATCCCATAAAATGCTTTAATTTGTTGTGCCACTAAAGGCTTTGTGGGTGCCATGAACACGATTTTCCCTGATATGGACCACCTATAAAAGTTTAACATCACTGTAGAAGCTATAAATGTTTTACCCAACCCTGTGGGCAAGGAACAAAGCAAGTTTTCGAAAAGGGCCTTAGAGATGATATCGAATTGGTAATCCCTAACTTGAAAATTGGTCGGGTATATGTAAGTGGACAAATTATCATAGTTCAATTCATGATGAGTATGACTGAATGACACATTTGTTTCTTTGATTTCTTCGTAGTCTATATCCGGACCAGATGTAGTGAGTTCACCTGTGGCCGAGAATTTAGATTGGCCCGTCCTCGTGATTGTGCATGATTTATTGACTGCAATCTGTTGTAGTGGTCGTGGATCTTTATTGGATCTAGCTTCAGACGTCAAGAATACTATATCCTCATCCTCATCACTGAATTCAAATGAGGACATGATGAAGCATGTGTGTTGTATTTCCTTTTAGATATTTAAACACAAAGACTGATCTTTAAATCATCTTTCTTTAATTCCATGATTTGAAAATAGGTACGCGATAGTTACGCGACGATATAGTGACCCCGCGAAAACCGGACTATACTCGGATAGTATCTGGTATCTCATATTATTCTCTTAACTGTAATTCGAATATTTACCTACAGTACTAAATATTGCTATATTTAGGTCTGATATTTGTATATAATATATATATATATTAAAGTTCTAGTTTAATCCAGATTCAATTCCCTTGCCAACTATGGAAACAAATTTATCAACGTCCTCCTTAGTGTTGTACAGTGCCAAAGAAACACGAACACCACATCTATATTGTGATATATAAACACCATTTTCAACGAAGAATTTCTGCCATTTAGGGTCATTTAAAGGAATAACATTACTATGTGGAGATCTAAACTGTTTTTGGTCAGGACCCAATGTTTCAATGCCAATATCCCTTAAACTTGATCTCAGATATGATCCAAGATTTTCTAAATACTCTTGAACATTTTCAATTCCAATCTTTTGAATAAAATCCAAATAGGCACCCAATGCTCTGCATTGCACCAATCCTTTGTTTAAATGTTCGAACCTTCTAGCTGAATCATAGCACTTGAAATCTTGAGGAACCACCAGGTCTGGACCAAGGTTTTTAAATGCACCAGCAGACATAATTGGAGGATTTTTTTTCAGTTTTCCAATAGTTTTGGGGTCAACATATAAGATTCCCGCACCCGTTGGACAAGAAAGCCCCTTATGGATACCACATGCAAGGGCCGAGACTCCCAATTCTTGAACATCAATTTTACCATAACCGACTTCTTGAGTAGCATCAACTAAGACCTCAATGCCTTTTGGTCTAAAGGTGTCACAGATAGACTTAATGTCATTACGCAAACCAGAATGAAACATGATTGAGGAAATACCAATAGCAACAGTCTTATCGTCAACAACTTCTTTGAAGGTGTCTGCATTATATGGGGTTAACTTGGATTCATCAACCTCAATGTATTTGATCTCGAGCCCCTCCGTTGTAAGCCCCAACCATCCAGCTGTTTGGTTTGGATGCTCACCCTTGAGTAACACAACATTATCACCGGGAGCAAACTTTAGTGATTTTTGGAACAAGTTACATGATTCTGTCGTATCTCTAGTGAAGACAACGTCTTCTGCTTCAGCATTTAGAAACTTCGCAATTTTTGATCTCACTTCTTCACCTTCTTCAATCCACTTTGGTTTTGGATTGAAATCGTATAAACCTTCATGGATGTAATCCTTAATTGCATTAGCAACAATCTTGTTCATTGGTGGTTGAAAAGATGAGTTGAAGTAAATGATGTTCTCGTTTTCGAGTAATGGCACGTAGGAACGAAACTCCTTAATGTAGTTTTCTTCTTTTGATAATGTCATAGTTGGAATCGCTACTCATTGATACCAATTCATTTTATGTATAGCTATATCTGTAATTATATTAAGTGGTGTGTTCCAGGTTTATATATTCTAGGATCAACCCAGATAGGAGGTGGACTTACGAAAGTCCACCGCCCTAAAACACTTTCTCGACGGGTTTTCAAAGTCCACCAACAATCAGATAAACATTTCCCACAAAACTTACATATGTGTCTGTATTTGGTTACGGTATACATATATTACAACATGAGATATCAGTTTAATGTATTATCTTATCAATAATTGCAAATAACGATCATATAGAAAGTTTTCACAAATATTTCGATATATATAGTTGCACATTTAACTGAAAATCAGTTCCTTGAGTTGAAATTGGTATCGATCCTCCCGATAAACAATTGTATCATATACAGTTTATTTTCACATATATATTAATGTCAGTTCTAAAAGAAAAAGGACAATACACAATCAGAAGTGACAACATCGACGAAGAAACTCATTTCAGTTCAGGCTCAATTGATAATCTAGATGTTGGTGAGATTCACGAAGAGGTTGTTTTAGGTAGAGATTTCAAGCAACGGCACGTCAGCATGATTGCAATAGCAGGTGCTATTGGAACAGGTTTGATCATTGGCTCTGGAACAGCTTTGAAAAGTACGTACTAACTATCAATCATTCCTTTTGGCTTATAGATACTAACCATTTTATATTTTTTTCTTAATACAGGAGGTGGTCCAGCATCGATTTTTATTGGTTACATATTCACTGGCTTGCTATTGATTGTTGTTTTATTATCATTAGGTGAGATGGCAGCTTTTTCACCTATGGATAAGGCGTTTTCTGGTTACCCATCTAGATATTGTGACCCTGCTTTGGGGTTTGCTGCTGGATGGAATTATTTCTTCAAGTATGCTATTGTTTTATCTGCCAACTTAAGTGCTTTGGGTGTCATCATCCAGTACTGGAGAGAAGATCTCAATGTTGCAATATTCATCTCAGTATTCTTAGTTGCAATCATATTTGTTAACTGGTTTAATGTTAAGTTCTACGGCGAACTGGAATTTTGGTGTGCAGCTACTAAGTTAATTGTACTTACCATTTGTTTTCTAACTTGTTTGGTTATCACATGTGGTGGCTCACCAACTCACAAGACGATTGGATTCCAATACTGGCACGAAAATGCCTTCATGGAATATTTAGTTGAAGGTAGCACCGGAAAGTTTTTGGGGGTTTGGGCTTGCATAATTCAATCCGTGTTTTCTTACGTTGGATCTGAATCAGTTGGTGTTGTTTTTGGTGAAACACCAGACCCCAGAAAATTTATTCCAAAGGCTTCCAAGCAAGTTATGTTCAGAATTGGATTTTTCTATATCTTTGGTGTTTTTATGTTGGGTCTTGCTGTCTCTCCAGTTAACAAAATCTTATCAACAGCTTCTGGCTCCAACGCAGCAGCTTCACCTTTTGTCATCGCTTTCAAGACTAATAAGATTAAAGTTCTACCTGATTTCATTAATGCTGCTCTTCTTGTTTTTGTTGGTTCATCGGCAAATACCGATATCTACTTGGGTTCCCGTACTTTATATGGACTGGCTAAAGATGGGTTTGCTCCCAAAATATTCTTGAAATTGAATAGAAATGGAATTCCTTATTATGGTTGCTTGTTCACGGCTATGTGGGGGCTATTATCATACATGAATGCAAATGACTCTTCTGCTACTATATTTGGCTACTTTTCATCTGCAGTGACAGTTTTTGGGATTCTAAACTGGATGAATATTTTGATTGCGTATATTTGCTATTACAAAGCTACCGTTGCACAGAATGTACCTAGAAGTGATATACCTTTCCGTATGTGGGGTCAACCGTATGCTGCTTATATTACACTATTTTTCATCATGATCATTACGTTTTTCAATGGGTATAGTGCATTCATTAATTCTTTTGAGTACAAGAGTTTTATTACTAGCTACATTGGTATTGCAGCTTATCTGATTATGATCTTCGCATGGAAGCTTATCCATAAGACTAAGAGAGTTACTGCTGGTACAGCAATTTTATATAATTATACGTCTATTCATACAAATATGTAAATTTTCAATCTGCTTCCGAAATATCTGGTATATTTTTTTTTCTTTAAAGTAGCAGCGGTAAACGAAAATCCGCCTATTGTAAATTTGAATGACTGGAGAGATGTTGTGTGTTGTTTATCTTTACAACTTCTTTCTAAAAAACTAGTTTCTGCCTACAATTATATTCAGAGATGACCTTATATAAGGGAAAACGTTTAGCGTGAGTATATCATATAATTCTTAATTGTTTAGCGGTCAATCAAACTAACATATATTTTAAATTCGATTTCGTTTTCAAGATGTCAACAATGTCGCAAAAGAAAGGTATGCCTGAGTATATTTATGATACAGAATAGACTACTAACATGAAGAAAATACTAGTTATTTATAGAGAAAATGTGATGGTGATTATCCCTGTGCAAATTGTGTCAAATGGAACACGAAATGCGAATCAACAGAAAAGGATAACAGAGGATTCAAATACACAACGGCATATGTCAAATCATTACAAAGAGAAAATGAATCATTAAAAAAATTATTAGAGGTTGTAAAATCTTCCAATGAAAACAAAAGAAACGAATTGTTGTTGAATTTGAAATTGGACCAGGGGTCATTCACTAACTATTCTTATTCACCAATTCTAGAGAACCGTTCGACAGTGATATCTCCATCTATTAATACGCCAACTTTATCGCAAAGAGAATCAGATTCAGAGAGTGTAAACTTGAGTGTTAATAATGATATAGTAGGTGTTGACCAAGTGCGTGCTGTCAAGGAATCATCAGAGAGTGGTGAACCGGCCATATATGGCCCTTCGTCAATCTATATACCTCAAGCAGTTCTTCCCAAAGTATCTGACAACCAAAAGCTGGTTACCGACTTTGAAAATTTCCATGATAAAACTATTGTTGATTCCATTATGAATTTTTTTATATGGAGGTATCCAGATGTCACAATGTTTATTCACAGAGAGTCTTTCTTGACAGATTTTTACAAGAGCAAAGATGATATCAAGGTTTCAGTCACATATTGTAGTGAAGAATTAATATATGCATTATGCTGTTTAGGAAGTTTTAATTCCAAGCCTAACACTGGAAATGGCAAAACTCCTGAATATTTCTATGAACTTGCTAGAAATTTGATTTTTGATAAACTAAGAACGGACTCATTTTCAAGCATTGTCATGTTACAATCTTTATTAACCTTGGCATTGTACGACTTAGGAAGAGGAAATAATGTTTCTGCTTGGTTGCTATCTGGTATAGCGATCAGACTAGGAGAACATAAGGGTTTATCTCATGATCCGTTACATTGGTCATCTGAAGTTGATGGAAATATACTGAGTGATTATGACACAGGTGTGAGAAGCAGAATTTATTGGGGATGCTATTTGACGGAACACTTCATTGCAAATGTTTTAGGAAGAGCATCCATTTTAAATTCTACACATGCTACTATAAGAGTATCTGAAGATTTACCAAGGTTGCTAGGTATTGAAAATTTTTGTTATGAAGATCCATTAAATAAGGACTACAATATCAGAATTGATGTGTCAGGACATTTGAAAGTTTTAGATGATATGTATTATCTATGTGAACAATTTAAATCGTTGATATTTTCTAAGAACACAAATGAACATTCCACAGCAATGAAAGCCTTAGAAGAATTCACAGATAGAATGTATTTTTGGAGATTGAATTTGCCTGAGGATCTTCAATGGAACTCAGATAAATTAAAAACGGAAGGCCATAATATTGTTTTAATGAATATCAGGAATCAGTATTATTTAGCATTATTAAGCTTCCATAGACCATTTGTTATTAATCCATTATCGGAATCAGTTTCTGTGGCTATATGCACCGAAATAATTTCGGAACTCGAAATATCTATTAATTCCTTTCTCAGTGTTCAATCCATTGGGAAATGTTCATTAGTTACAGTTTATAATTCTATCCTTGCCATCATGATCCTTATGTCAAAGCTTACCTGGTGTCAAGATTCCAACCCACAAACTAGATTAGAGACTTTAAATTTCTTTATCAATTTGTTAAAGGATATGTCATCATCTTGGGAAATTGCCGGGAAGTACTATAATTCAATTATAAGTACGTATACAACTTTAACTAAAGACGTTTCAGAGGAAAAGAAATTATCATCATTACAATCCAATTGTCCTCCAACAAACGGTGAAATACATTCTTCAGAAGCAGAAATTCAATTATCAAAGTCAGCAGAGTTTCTATTAGACTTCGAAGGCCAATTATTCAACAACAGTGATATACCGAATGTATTCAATTCAATGTTGAGGGAGATGCCAAGTTTTGATGAAGGTGGATTTGTGGGGTTTGATTTATATAAAGATGTATAGTATAGATTACGACAATCAATACACGTGACCTTGATTCATAGTTAACATACTTAACTATATGAATCCATCACGTGGGGTGTCTTTTTTTTTTGTTCTGTGCGGATTCTCGGGTTCGGTGATTGTTCTGTTTTAAGAGTTATTTAAAGCTTACTGTGGTGCTGGTAAACAAAAATTACTCTAATGTTCCTGAAAGCTTTCTCTATATATATATATAGGCTCTCTATAATCCGTGTGCTTGGTATAACATGCTTTTCTCGGTGATCAAAAGCATCAAGCTTTGTAAGTAGTTTTATGGCGTGTCACTCTTATTTTGATGAAATGGACATACATAAAAGTATTGAATAATTTTTTGTATAATTCTATCTAATCTATTTAATCTTACAGTTTCACATTTCATATCCCTTGACATAATGACATACATATACACTGATCACACAGTACGTAATTTGTACTGATTGCCTGACAAATATAAAAAAAAGCTTGTAAAAAGTAAAAAGAAACAAAAAAGCCTTTATGCTTAGCGGTATTCCACTAGCCATTTTAACCAATCAACGCAGATTTCAAATGCCGGACCCACTTTGGTACAATCACCGTACCGTGTAACACACCTATAAACAGAAATTATGAAAGCACATAATTGTAAAAAAAGGTGCTTTGAAATAATTGCTTATGAAATTAAATTTTTGTGTTTTCATAGTAATTTAAGCCTACTCTGGTTTCATATATATTAATGTACACTTATCCTTTAATTTAAAAACTTTTATTTTCTTCTTCTTGAGTTTTTAGTAAACTTTTAAGTCATAAATAACTTTTGATAACTATGCAATACTCTGTTTTATTATTAGTCGCTTATTCTTTGACCCTCTCTAATGCTTTACCATTAAAGAGAGACATCGAACAACAAGCTACAGAAGAATCCACTACCGATCTATCCATCCAATCTCAACCAGAAGATGGTTTATTCCAATCCTTAAGCTCTTTAGCTTCTTGGTTCAAGTCTGAAATCACTGAACAAGTTGGTTTCAATGCTGAAGAGGAATCTCAACCAAAGAAGAACGAAGACAACGAAGAACCACCACACAAGAAGGGTAAACACTTCAAGGGTAAGGGTAAGGGTAAACACATCAAGGGTAAGGGTAAACACCACGATGATGACCCTCACGCTGAACCAGCTCCAAGTACTGGTGACAAGAACCCTCACCACAAGAAGGGTAAGAAGGCTAAGGACTTCAAGCCACACCACCACGATGATGATCCTCACGCTGAACCAGCTCCAAGTACCGGTGACAAGAATCCTCACAAGAAGGGTAAGAAGGGTCCAACTCACCACGGTAAGGGTCCAGAACCAGAAAACTTCCCACACCCACCTCACGCTGAAGAAGAAGGTGAAGAACCTCCATTCAAGAAGCACCATTTCAAGGGTATGAAGCACCACGAAGGTCCACACGATGAAGAATTCCCACATGTTGAAGAACAAGAAGGTGATGAACCAAGAGCTCCATTCAAGAAGCATCACTTCAAGGGTAAGAAGCACCACGAAGGTCCACACGGTGAAGAATTCCCACACCCACATGGTCCACCAGGTGCTGAAGGTCACCCACCTCCACCACCACCAGGTCCACCACCTTTCGAACATGGTGATGAATCTGATAATGAATCAGACAATGAACCAGAAACTGATGCTGAAGATGAAGAAAAGGAATTCAAGGAATTCTTTGAAAACCCAATTGATAAGGCTGCTTTAATTTAAAGTATGACTTAATCAATATTTCTTTATTCATCTCATAATTTTTTTGGTTTATTTTTGTTTAATTCTTCATTTTTTTTCTCTATTTTTATTGGATTTAGTTTTTCTTTCTTCATATTTGGCTTGCTTCTCTTTGTTTTTTTATTAGTTATATTTTTTTCTTGGTGAGCTGAATATTTTATTATTTTCAAGAATTTTCTGCTCCCATATCGGTCGATCCTTGACGAAAGCTCACTATTTATGGGCTTTTTAATACTTATTACTTTATGTGACCATAAATTTCCCACAATATATTATTTGCATCACATTATATGATTTATAGTAGAGTAAAGTTACTTGGGGTTATACCAATAAATGTAATAGATCACCAAAAACAATTGATTATTTTTTTATATATAAAAAAAAAGGGAGAACCAAAAAAACAGAATGCAATATAAAAAATGATTAAAAGAAGAAGAATGGGAAGGGGAATTAAAAAGAAAAAAGAGAAAAAGGAGAGTAAGAGAACGTAAATTGAATTAAAAAAAAAAGAAAGGGGAAGAAAAAGAGGTAGTAGAATATATATACACTGTTTGTTGCTTTTTAGTTGTTGTCAAATGAGAAGGTATGGAGGAGGGGGCTTTTTTTTTTGTAAGTCATTTTTTGTATGGTGTATTATTTTGTCATGCCCTGGAAGATTGAAAAGTATTAAGGAGATAAGAACAACACCTAGTAAAACCAATAGAAAATTAAGATAACCCAAAAGAATAAGAAGACTGAAAAAAAAAAAAAAAACAGAATGGAAAAAAACACATTATATATGAATCTTTCTATAGTACATTGGAAAGCAAAAGGGATGAAAAATTAGAACACCTCATTAAAAAGAGAAAAATAGAAATTTAAACGTCAAACTTTAACCAATCTAAATCATCCATATCGATTGAATTAGATTTATTAGTTGATGATTGATTAGTAGTAGATGTAGCATTATTTTGAGGAGAAGAAGAAGCAGAATTCGTATTCAAACTATGTCTCTTTATAGAGTTTGTCAATTTAGATGAATGTAACTCACCCTTACTCAAATTTGACACTCTAAGTTGAGGTTGTTGAGAGTAAGATAATTGTCTAAATACTATATTAGATCCAGAAGCTGAACCAGAAGCTGAACCAGAAATTGAACCACTTGTACCATTAGGAGATGCAGCATTAGATGATGACACAGATTGATTATTGATTAAACTGCTACTATTATTATTATTGAGTGATGATGATGGTTGTGATGACGATAGGGATGGACCTCTCTTACTATTTATATCTTGATATAAGTTATAAGAGGACATAGAAGAAAATGAACCATGACGGGATCCAATCGTAAACAAATGGGTATTAGTAGCAGCAGGAGATGGGATATTCAATGCGGAGGGTGAATTATATGATGCATGATGGCCCTGCATGTTTGTGATAGTGGTAGCTGGGGATGATGGTTGAGAATAATTATTTGATAAGCTGAGTCTTGATTTTCTTCTTTTGGTTTGAGGAATATCCTGAGGTTGCGATGTGGAGTTGCTGTTGTACATTGGGGATGAACCCATAGGGGTCGTCGGCGTAGTTGCCAGAGGAGTGTTAGGAGTGGATGACTTGATGGGTTTAGGAAGAATTGGTACATTCTTTGGTCTTGGAGCGATTGGTGCATGGTTAGGGAAACTCTGAGAGTAGAAAGAACTCATGCTTGCTGATGATGGTTGAAATTGTTGAGGTTGTTTGAATTGAAGAGGCATTGATTGTAAACTTTGGGAGGACAAGGAAGTCGAAGATGAGTTTAATTCTCTTGAACCAGAAATTGATTGTCTCTTGGAATTTCTCTTTTTGATGATGTCAGTTTTCAGGGACAGAGGTCTCATTGTTCCATGTAATTTTTGGAATAATCCACATGCATTACACAGTGTGTTACCCTGAGAGTCTCTTCTCCAAAGTGGGGTTTTAGTGGTTCCACAGTTTGTACATTTTGTGAATGTTTTAACCAGGGGAGAGTTCTTAGTTGGTGCAGATGCAGACAAATTTGAGGATGATACATTACTCTGACTTGGAGTTGGAGATGTCTGTAATTGTGGCTTCTCTTCGACCTGCAGCCCCTGTTGTTGTTGTTGTTGTTGTTGACTTGGAAGAGTAACCCTTTGTTTAGGGGACACCGTTTCTTCTTGTGGTCCATTATTTTGTTTTTTGTTCTCATAATGGAGTTGCTTTAAGCATTCAAAGTCAATTTCGGTTGTCAAAAATTTATCATTAGATAAATCTAATAAATCCGATATATTTAATTGAAGGCTGTCTGAGAAGTCATCAATTTTCCCAGTTGAAGTCTTAGCAGAGGTAGCAGTAGTAGCAGTGGTAGTTGTATTATTGTTAGGACTATCAGAACACACAGACATGGGAGTCACCGTAGTTTGAGCATTGGTAGATGATGAAGCCGTAAGGCTAGAGGAGACATTACTAGCTGTAGTTGTATTTTCACCTGGTGGGGTAATCAGACTAGAATTTGTAGAATTTTTTAATGAATTAATAAAATTAGGAGAAGTTGCTGTATTAGAATTGGTGAATGGTGTTAATATATCTTCACCCATGGCAAAATCAAATGCTGCCATTTCTGACTTCTCATTCAAGTCATGAAGTATCTCAGTTTTGTGTCTATCAGTTTGAATCTTACGAGATTCCTCTCTTGTTGTTCTATTCTGTATTCTAGGATACAGTGGGAGAATGTTCTTTGCATTGGAATATATATCCCAAATAGAGTTATTCTCCATCTTTATATGTGTAAGTATTTTTTTCTCTTAAAGTGGATGTGGGATGTGTTATTTATATGCCTTTTTTTTATGTGTGTTGTAAAATTTGTTTTATAATATATAAATTGTGATATAATCAAAAACAACAAAAAAATAAATAACAATATCGTCTATCACTTCTTTTTTTTTCCTCCACGGTTGATATTATATGTAGCTTATTTAATTAAAGGAACGTAAATTAAGTCAATAATTTTAAACTACTCAATAATTAACCATAAATTGTGTATTTTTGTTGAAGTCATTCAATTTTTTCAAAAAAAAAAAATTTTTTTTTTCGAACGGTTTAACTCCCCGCGGATAAAATTAAAATATGACGTATACGAAAAACTATTTAACTACTTTCTCTTTGCTCCCTTTCTTTCTTCTGTTTCTCCTTCAATTGACGTTCCTCCTCTTCTAATAAGGACATCTTCAGAGCTTCCTCTATCATTCTATCCTCTAATTCTATCTGTTCACGTCTTGTTCTATAGGCAGAACTTCTACGTCTACCGGAACCACCACCAACACCACTGAAAGCCAAACTTAAATCTAATTCATCTCTTCTGCTACTAATACTCGAATGACGACGTGAACCACCATCATTCATAATCAGTGATGATGCATGTAGAGCCGTAGCTGCAGCAGACCGTCTTGCTAATTTAGATCTTGCACTCAGAAGTTTCTGTTCCCAATCGGGTCTGATTTGGTCAACAGTGGTAACCTCTGGTGAATCCGCCAGTAATGTATCCCGTCTCTTTCTCGTGGTTGGTTTAGGACTCGTAGGTGTGGATGTCGTTATCGTATCGTTATTCGTAGTATCTGATTTATTATGGCTGTGCTGTGGTTGTTGTTGTGGTTGTTGTTGTTCTTGTAATTGTGGTTGTTGCTGTTGTAGATTAGATTTAAATTCACTTGGAGGGGTCCCACCTAATCCAGTTCTAAAAGGTAATGGCGCATATGTCACCCCAAAATCAGCCATAGCACAAAATGGGCATTTCACTGGTTCACTAATCAAATCTTGTTGTGGTTTCTCTGATGGTTCCTTCCCATTATCAATACCGGGAGCAGCGTCTTCATCATGTGGTGGATGTGGATCCAATCTTTTCAGTTGTACAAAGCATTCAGTACAAATAGGTTGATCACAACAACGTGACACATTCATATTTTTAGGAAAGTAAAGAAAGCAAATTGGACATTCTTCAGCTGTTCTATATAAAGTTAATAATAAATCATCCGAAGCCAAATTAGGATACACTTTGATTCCTTCAGATTGAATCTTTTTATCCTTATGGAATTTCACATTTTCTTCATTTTGAATCATAATCAATTTTTTTTTAAAGTTTTTCTTAAACATCTTATTTTCCTTTCTTTTCAATGAATTAACAGATTGATAAATCTTATGATCATCTGGATCTTCCTCTTCTTCTTCTTCCAGATTTTCAAAATCCTCGATAGATATCTTTGCATGTAAATTTAAATCCCATAATCTTTTGAGTAATTCATCGTCGGTCCAATCCGGGTCAAATTCTTCTAATGGAGTATAAAATGGAGCCAATTTTCTATCCACTATCAGATTTTGCACTATATTTGATTTATAAGTTAAATTATAGTTGTAATTTCCATATGGAGCTAAAAATCCACCATCAACGTTGGCCTCATATCTAACTATTAAATTCATCATATGTTCCTCTTTCTTCTTATACTTATCCTTTTTCTTCTTACTCATATTAGGATTGTTTAAGTCTCTCCCGAAGGAGTTAGATCTTGTCTCCTTAGTTGGTGCGTTACCCATGGTTTAGTTGAAACAACGGAATGAATCGGGAGGGCAAAATGTAAGGGGGGGAAGGAGGTGGAGAGAGAGATGAGATATCAGGGGGGTGAGTAGATTAGTTCAATGTAATGAGTCAATCAATGGACACTGAATGTGAGAGTATATATATATTGAAACAGATCAAATTAATACGAACTGATTAGATCTGTTATATATAATTATAAAACAAATTAAAATTATTTATAATGTTTAATCAAATCGATAACTCTTGATAGGTTTAATAAAAGCAGGCAGGGCGAGGCAAATTTTTTTAAAAAAAATTGAAAATTAGTTAGAGAGGCAGGGGAAAACAGCAACTGCTGACGAGTGGAGTTGAAAGTATAGTTAGGGTGAGATACACGAAGTAGTAGATAGAGAGACAGAGAAAAGAGGAATATGAGGGATAAGTGAGAGGGGGACGACCGTTACTGATAACAAGACAATACATGCACTTAGGGTTATACCGGATATCAAATTAAAATTATATATATATATTACACACATTTATGATAAATAAACAGCTAAAATGACTATTATTAGAATAGTCACTAGCAATGCAAGAATCCCACTTATTATCTTCACTATTGGTGGGATTCTACCATAGATCTTATCTAAATAACCAACAGCTATGAATATCCAAAATGGTGGACACAATAATGATATCACCATGTAAAGAATACCAATTTTAGTCACATCATACCTATAACTCTTCTCATCTTCATCAAATTCATCCACTTTTGTCACGTATGGTTCTTTATAAGTTTGTGTATGCACAGCTTGTTGAGGATGAATAATGTTATTCTTCAATTTATGGATACTTGCATTGAAACTATTTCTACGACTATGACCAGGATGATATTGATGATTTATGGGAGTTGAATTATTATAATTATTATTGAAATTTATTATAGTGTTATTATCATTAACTTGACTTGTGTAATTAAATGGTTTATTCTCATTTTCAAGATCACTATTAGATTCTAATGAATCATCAACTGCATACATAGAGCCAGAATACGCCGAAAATGATCTATGTAATTGACCATCTGTAGTATCATTAGCATTGGAATGCTCTATGATACCACTCATTGAAATGATAGATGGATATGAAGTGGGTTCCCGTTGTCTTCCAGGAACGGGTCTCAAAGTGTGAATCACCATGTCTTGTGATGACCGAAATTTGGCAATATCAGCCTTCTTAAATTCATGAATGGAATCAGTAGACTTTGTAAAGTTTTCTAGAGTATTTGTTGGCATAACAGGCTGCCTCTGTTGTTCTTGTTCTTGTTGATAATGTTGTTGCTGTTGTAATTGTTGATTATGTAATTGCTGTTGTTGGATATGATTTTGGAATTGAGGATACGTATTATAGTAAGAGGGAGAAATATTTGTAGATATTATAAGTGGTGAATCTAATGCGATCGTAGGGGCATTGGGGTTAGCGTTGACGTGCATTCTGTCATCAGTTGGCGTCTTAGGAACCACAGAGGGGGTTGTATTGTCGTAATTAGTGGTCTGCTGGAATTTATTGGTATCACTATATAGAGGAGGTGTACTCTGTAGTTCTTGTTGATGGAGTGGATTATGATCCGAGATCGGACTATCATTCAAGTGGATCGCCAACCCGTGATTCATATAATTATTAGCGGTATCTGTGGGTAATGGTTGTACATGCGATGGAGCAGATTCGAAACTTTCACCAGTGGAGAATGATTCCTGTGTAGCCGCCGTGGGTCTTTGTAAATCAGCATTGGCTACATCATCTATGTTTAAACTGGTATAACTGTGAACGGGTAGTCTTTCCAACTGCTCTATCGAATCGGTACTATTGAAAGATCTGTCTGGCTCCATTGGGACGCTAGTTTGCTTCTGATGGAGAGACATTTTAAATAGGAGAGGTCTAGCTAAGAAGTAATCAAAAGAAAAAAAAGACTTATAAATGATGAATCATTCAAGTTCTAATTTCTGGAATCAATAAGAAGGGTTTGGGAGGAGGAGGTGGTAGAAATTGGGTTTGCTTAAATTAAATGTGTAAGACCAATTTTTCAAAGGAACATTTGAAACAGATACTAAAATAGAAAACAAGAACTAAACCGAAAGGGACAAATTGAGGTATGGGATAACAGGTGAAAAAGGATAAGAACTACATTCCTTTAAACCACTATACATATAAGAGGAGAATATCTTAGTTTAATTATAGTTGGTCTAATTAAAAATTAACAGGAGATGGGACACAAAGAAAAATTTAGAAACAAAGATACGCCTTGAGTACCGAAATTGGGAATTAAACTGCTGCTTAAAAGAGACATAAAGTGTTTACTCTTCTCTTTTACTGTTTCCATTGGGAGTGGAACACAGTTATTGTAGGTGTTTCCTTCTATTTAAATATATCCGTAATGGATATGAATCCATGGTACAGTAGCTAGGATTCGAAGGCTTGAATTAATATTATATAATAGGAGAGATCTACGAAAGGCGGACATCTTTTTTAGAACTAGCTGCCTTCCCCGATGTATGTCGTCTGGCCGGGGCCATTGAATCATGGGAAGGCTCTTTGAGTTTGTTCTATGAATAAAGAAACTGGCTTATTTATTTAATTTCGATGCATCCACACTCTATTGATTACATTTTAGATCATTATATCACTGTCCCTGGTGTAACCTACCGTATCTCGTTTATCTCATGTGGTAAATCCGTATCAAAAAAAAAGAAAAAAAATTAAAGAGCTACAAGGTATAACTGGATTCTATGGTGGCTACTGAATAACTGATAAGATACTGGAGTATTAAGTATTCAAATGAGTTCTAAGACATTCGATTAGGCCAGCTCTACAGAGTGAAAAGCCAAACTCTCAACTCCACATAACCATATTAGTGTTTTCAGTATCACAAACAAGGGGTTCCAGAGATACTATAAAAGAAGCATTACAAAGCACATAAGTACAGGCTACGGGAGGTACTGATTGATTCTTTGTGGCAGATGAGATGTCCGAAGTGATGCTCTCGGTTCCAAAAGATAACGAGTTTTTGGTGAATTGGGTGGATTTACTAGTTAATTGGCTATCAACTGTAAATTCAAACTCCATAAGTAACTCTATATACGGCTTAATGGTTTCTATTTAAATTTAATACCATTACACAAGTTATTGAACTATAATCACTAAACTCTATATCATTTTTTTCTTTTACAACGAGATCTAGACACAAAAAAAAAAAATTGTACACATAGATCAAACTAATGTAAACACTAAACTTTAGTCACTAATAGGCCCATAAACAATTGAACTCGAGGCAACAGGGAATCTCCTAATATCATAAATTCTTCTTGGTTCCTGTTCATACATCAATTATCATTTGTCATTTGCATCTCCCAAATGGATAACTTAGGTTACTCATCATCATCCGAAGACGAACATGATGATGTCACTTCCATCCCCAATCAACCAATTCCCAAGCCACCATCAGATATAAACTTGAAATACTCCAAGGCGCCTATCTATCAAAAGACAACTACATCCACGATTCTCCGGGACACCACTAAAGTGATATTCATTTACTTATCAACTACTTTATCTCAACAAGTGGTATCACAATTCCAACCATACATTGAACAAATCACTTCACAACTATCGCATACCACATATAAAATAGATCCAGATTTCGTTTGGAATCCACTGACTAAATCTTATAAGGACTTACATGTCTCGTTATCATATAACCTCACTGTATCTCAATTACAACATCACTCACTCGTGGATGCCCTCAAATCAATAGGTTCACCGTTATCAATTGGACCCTCCAAAATCAGATTCGATCGGATCAAATTGTTACCCACCCAAGATGGTTCTAAATTATTTGTCTGCTTAATGTGTGAACACAATACAGCGTTAATTGAATTAGTTAAATGTATCAATAATGTTGCTAGCGATCAAAATATAAAGTCCGATGGAAATCAAGTTTACCACTACGATTCAAATTTAATTCATTGTTCAATAGGTCAATTTATATCTACAACAATTAACCCCTCTGATTTTCACCAATTACACAGCATTGAATTCCCCATTGATGTATCACTTGAATTTGAATCAGGTATATTTGTGACAAATGGTAGGAAAGTTGATAAAATCTGAAAGAAAAAATTTCAACTTCCCACACCGCGTCCTATTCCACTCCTCCCATTTTTTCTTTAAAAGTCCAGTCCCTAGATTGTTTATTAAAGATAAATATACTTAATTTTCCTCTCCTTCTCTCTACTGCTTACTTTTGTAAGTTGACTGTTGTTGAATTATTACACACACACACAACCCAGGAAAAAAATGAGCACACTTCAAACCTCCAATGGTGGTGTCTCTTTGACGGCTTCAACTGTCGGTGATCCAGTGAAACCAGAAGAGATGTTCCAAGAACTCACTACTGAGAAACTGGAAAGACTTGATACCATGGTATCATTGATCAGCTTATATGATACTACGTTACAATCAAGATTGGGTAAATCTAATTTAATCCATTTGAATCAAATCAATTGGTCATCTAATTACACTAAGGGATTCACTCATGTTTTACAATCACTACGTAAGAATAAATTAGATTTAATGAATATGGAGAATTTCATTTTGAAATTTGAAGACATCTTTGTAATATCAATGATGGAACGTATTAAATCAGAATTAGGATTGGATGACGAGGGTGAAGCTACTAATACTACTAATGCTACCGATTCTGATACTCCCACAGATGATGGACTCATTGATTTGAGTTCCGTCTTTAGAGATATCCATGCATTCTTAGTCGACACCAGTAGTATCAATGATGCCAAATTACAAATCAATAAACATTTATTGAAACCTCTAAGAAATTTTATCTCACGTTATGATAGATTCATGACACGCATGGAAACTCAATTTGCTAAGGACATCGAGGGTTATTCACAATCATTGAATAATTTGATTAATTTATCTAATGAGTTGAATGCATTGTTAGCTGATCTTACAGATCTTCAAAATACTAGTATTGATGAAAGTGCATCCAGTTTGAATGTATTCATTAAGCAATTTGATGAGATCAATGAGGGTAGCCAATTTACTCATTTATTTCATAATGTTAATGATTTCAAGACCCATTTAACTTATCTTGATAGGTATATCCCACTTGAGGCTATTTCTTCTACATTCCGTAGAGGATCAACGTCATCCATTCCTGATCGTGCTTTCAAAGTGAAGAAGTTAATCCGAGTTCTCAGAGAGAATTTTGAAATTGGTGGGTTCAGTGAAATTGAAAAATTGATCAATTATTATATAGATTTGAAAGTGATTAGATTTCCCCATAAGATAACAATTTTCCAAAAATCATACACTTTCAAGATTGAGGATGATTCAGGTATATGTGAATGGACTCCATTATATTATCAGTTAATTAATTACTCTGAAAATGAACACAGAAAGAATATTGATTTAGAGAGTTTTGAAAAACTTGTGATGGAGTACAAGCCCAAATATGATTTTTTCTTAAAATTGTTTTATGAATTCAACAGACAAAGGGAAACCATGGAGAAATCATACTTGCAAATTTTGAATACCATTGAGAGAAAGGAATTTGAAAGGGTTCAATTGAATTATAAAGTTACTCGGAATTTGATTGGTGTTATCAAATTATTAAAACCAATGGGGGCCAATGCTGCTGGATTTACTAAGAAATTCCAAAATTTGAATAAGATGGATGATTTTTATAATTCATTGATTGATATTTCCATTGAAGGTTATTATTTACCTAATTCATTGAATAATCATTTATTGAATAGATTATTAATCAATCAAATGAATTGTTTCCCCAATTTCAAGAATTTGGTTGTATTATTTAACAATGATCTATCATTACAATTGAAAACTGGTGGGAAAGATTTATCATTGAAGTCATTACCGTACTTTGTGTATACTATTATCAATGAAATTGATTCGAAATATTCACCCGAGAATCAAAGAAAGCTTTGGTTGAGTTCATATAATTTAGATGATGTTTATAAAATCAAAGATTTTTATTTAGTTAGGGTGTTAGCTGAATTGAATCCCAATTCTATTGATTGGAAACTGAAACCCATGGATAAAGATTGGGATCCATTGAATAGAGGCATCATTGATGAATTAATTGTACATTGCAAATTGAATTACAATTTGATTTTATTACTTAAGATTTTCTTAATTGAGTTAAATCAATCTGTGATTCCACCTATTGCTATGGCGTTAGAGAATTATCACGATTTCCGGGATTTTGAAGATGTAGAGAATTACCTTACTGACATTTTGACATCCATGGATCGTTGTTCTATGGCATCCTTGCTATATATTTTGAAAAGTATGGCAAAATTGAATGAAAATGGAGGATTCATCAATTCATTAATTTACAAGATGGACATCCCAATGATTCAATTCCTTAATAGAGCTGTGGTATTCCGCAAGACCAATGATGATAAGGTATTAAACGTTAATAAATTTAGAGCGTATTTATTTTTGACTTTATTGTTTAGGGATAGTTCAATTGAATTAGTGGAGCAAAAGTTGCACGCTTTGGAAAAGCGGTTTGCTAGAATGTCCACCAGTAACCAGGCAAACCACAAACGGCAGGCTTCTCTATCCACTGTTACTGAAGATATTGTTCATAATGGGATTCCAGATGTATCTATTACAGCTACTGTTAGTCCAGGGGGGACACCGACTGCTTCACCGAATCCAATGATTAAACAATTTGAGTTGACTTCCCCATTGAGACGTAAGATCAGTAATGTGAACATTAGGGAACATCGGGAATCAATTGAGGTTGACACTGATGGGAAATTAGTCATTGGAGGTCGGAAATCTTCTGGAATTGACATTGTATCGTTATCTAGGAATTCTTCCCCCAAATTGAAGCCCATTCAAGGTGATGATGGAAAAATAAATGATTTAAATATTGAATAAAGTGTACAAAACATACATACAAAAAAAAAAATAAAGGATTTTTTATAAATAATATACAAGGTTTAGTAGAGTAAAATCAAATAGATTTCTTAGATGTAGATATCGTTAGGATTAGTTTGTTTATTACCAATTTTGATACCTAACAATCCTAAGATTTCAGTAATTTTCTTTGTTAAAGTTTGTAACCAATATTTCATCAAATTATTTTTGGTACCTAATTTATCATCATCTGATGGTCTATCTATAGTAGTTGGTAAATTGAATTCATTAGAACTTAAAGAAATGAAAAAGGCAAATGGGATAAACCAAATTACTATACCGAAGAATGAAGCAATTTCAGTGAAATTTGGATAATGAGGTAATTTAAAACCAGGTTTTAACCGTTCATCTATTGTTGGAATGTATGGATTATTAAAATTATGGAACCAAAGGAAATGAGATCCAAGTGTTAATACAATTGCAAATACAAAATTTGGTGAAGAAAACTTCAACACAAGGAATTTTTGTAAATTTTGGTAATAAATGAAATTAGTGAATAAAGATAATAAAATTAATTTCAATGGGAATGAATCAAATAACCATAATAATATTAAATAAATTGAAATAATTTTAATTGATTTATCTAAGAATCTTTTAGTTAATTCCAGGTTTTCCTCTATGATCTCTGATAAATAGTAAAGTCCTGATGCAATGGCAAGGGTAATTCCTATGAATCCAAGAGCTGATCCAACAACAGCTAATAATTGTAAGAACATTGAGTAGATTTGAATGTATATTAAAGTGTATGGCTAATTGTAGAATAAATATATCAATACATCCCGTACCAGCCCACTTGTACACTTTTTTTTTTAAATTTTGATGATTTGGTGATTTGGTGTTGAATAGTTTACGTAATCCTATCGGCACGTGATAAACACGATAAATTGAAATCATGTCACGTGCATCTTTCAATAATATTTGTGTATCCGCACATGTCGGTCTCAGCAATACAGTATACTTGTTGTTAAATGTAAATACAAAACATTGAGTGGAGAAAGTCAAAATATAGGGTAGTTTAATACAAACCATAAGATTAGTAAATTAGTTCATTGGTAACTTATTAGTTTAATTGTGTAATTAGAAACTCCTTTTGAAAGTAATAATTGTAATTAATTTAAGAAAATCAGTTTTATCAAATTAGTTAAAGATAATTGAATCATGTACTCTCGTATAAGCCGTATAATAAAATGGATAATTGTAATTATTATCCATGATATGTATAAACACCGAGATGTCCAGTGATGATCCACAGTACTGATAGTAAAGTATCCGTATACCCAGTAATACTCTAAATACATAAACCCTTACACCACAATTTTCTCCATACACAGCATTTATCGGAGAATAGATTCTTAGTTATATTAGTTTGTGCTACATGTATTTTTCATTTAAATATTAATCAGTTTTTCTCTTTTCATATTAATATATATATATATGTGTTAGTGTTATTCTTTTCATTTAAATTAGTTATACAATTGTGTGTTCATTATTATTATATATAAATAAATATCAATTGCATTCAATTTTATCCAAGATCTACTATTCCCTTCTCCGTGTTGTGAAAATATATTTAACTTGTTTACACTCACAATCACTCTGTCCCCTTCATTTTACCCGCTAAAACCACTTTCTATTGATTAATTGATTTAAATAACTCTCTGTGTTATCCAATTATCACAGATATTACGCCTTTTCTAACTTAAAACAAACTCGCTTAACTCAATACTTCACCCTCTCCCTTTTCACCCTCTCCCTCCCTCCCTGTCTCGTCCACCAAAAAAAAGAAATTTTAACTTTTTTGGTCTTCTCTCATCATCAACTCCGAAAAAAAAAAAAATCTTTTTTGTCTTTGTTCTTGTCACTCCCACCTAAAACAAAAGAAAAAAAATGAATGAAAATTTGAATTTACGCTTTAACACCTTTAATACAGGTATTTGGAATACTAGCCACATAGATAACCCTCATTACCAAGATATGGATCAAGGTAACATGATGGCAAATTCAAATATTTATTTAAATCAAGGATCCAATACTAAGGAATCTTTTAATAGTTTATTATTAAACTTGAACGCCACATCTAATTCTTCTCCTATTCAACAACAACAACACTACACTACTACAGCTACAATGAGAAACATGTCAAATCAAAGCTCTATAACTTCTACTAATAGTGCTGGTATAGCATCCGTCGGTAATACTCCTACTGCTAACAATGGATCTGCTGAATACTCATCATCAAACTCTGAAGCTGGATCAGCTACTTCTTGTTCTACTTCCATATCATTTACGCCTACCAATTCAACAAGCAACCTTCTCGCTGATCTTCAACATGAAGATTTGACTCTTTTAGCAGCTGAAAAACCTGTCACCGCTTCCAATACAACTCCAACTCACCATCACTCCGCTAACTCCACTATGGTTGGCATGATGCCAGGTCTATGGGAAAATCAACCACAACAACAACAACAGTTATTTAATGGATACCAATACACTGCTACTCCATCTCCACAACCTCAACAACATCAACATCAACACAGCTTCTCCTTAGATAATCAAAGCACTTCATTTAATTCTCTCTTGTTGAATTCCAATTCTACCACTTTCCATCAACCTCATAATACCACCAATAACAACCAATTTTCTAATGACTTAATGCAATTACAAAACTTACAACAACTTCAACTTCATCAACGTCAATCTTTACAAAAGGATGACTTCCCACTAACAGAGGAAAACTTGATTCTGTTTTCTCAAAACAAGAAATCTTCTCCTGTTTCTTCATCTCCTAATTCTAACAACTCTGATGATAACAATGAATTGTTGCAACAACAGCAACAACAACAACAAGATCAATGTGCTGGTAAAGTTGATAAACAACTCTATAAGACTGAATTGTGTATTAAATTTGAAACTAAGGGGAACTGTCCTTATGGTACTAAATGTCAATTCGCTCATGGGAAACACGAATTGAAGGTGATCCAAAGATCGTCAAATTGGAAGACGAAACTTTGTGTTAATTGGTTAAAAACTGGTCATTGCAGATACGGTAAAAGATGTTGCTTTAAACACGGTGAACTAGATAATGGGGTTCGTCACGCTTGATTGATATATTATTTCTTTACTTTTTAGTTGTTTTTTTTTTCATTTCTCTTGTTGCTACACACATACAAACCATTTAGTTTTTTTTTTAAGGAGGTTGGGGATATACCCACTGGTAGGTGATATCATGTTTTGTTATGTCTTACTCCCCCCCTTTTTTATTTATCACTTGTGGGTCCACCACCACTTCAAAAAAAAACTGGTTTCTTTATTCTTTTTCATGTTACTATTAATTTTTTGTCATTCATTATTTTCTTCTTACCTTGGGACTTTACAAAAAAAAAAATATCAACAAACCAATTAAAAAAAACGAACTCATATATATAACCATTACAAGAAAAACTACCAAAAAAATGAAAAAACTTACAACAGAAAAAAACGAATCTTACTTCTTTTCTTTTCAACTTTGTCTTTCTTGTCTTATTTCTTATTTCTTATTTCTTTCTATATTTCTTAATGTTTGGGTTAATTTATAAATGGTTTTATTATTATTTTTTTTTTATTCATTAAATATATTACAAATTTCATATTTCTAGCTATTTTACTTTTAACACCGATAAAACTTGAAAATATTTAAATTGCTACTAGCTACCAAACCTGTTAAGGGGTCCACTAATTAATTTACTATGTGGTGGGGTGTCCCTCTTTCCAAATTAGGTATACGACCGTGAGGCCGGGTTCGAATATAAATGATCACGTGAGTCGAGTCAGTCACGTGAATATCTATGAGCCGCAAAGTCTCGAATACCGGCAACTTGCGTACGTTTAAATGTGGATATTAAAAGGTTATACAGTGGTTCCATGATTTACTCTCAACAATTAATTGTGACTTAATTAATCAAAAATTATGTCAGAGTTTCAAAGACAATTGTTTCAGAGTAGACTCAAGCAAGCTGAGAAAACATTGGGATTCAATTTTGATGAAGATTTGGAGAAAGAATTAGAAGATGATGAAGAAGAAGAAGATCAAGGCGATGTGTTAGGTCAATTAGGTCAATTTAATAAAACTTCAAGTAATCGTCAAAGGCAACCCACACAGACAACCACCAATAAACAACAACAAAAACCTGAAGATGATCCATTAGCTGATCCAGCTACTTATTTTAAACAATCTGATATATATAGAGATCCTGAATCGGGGTACCTTTTCCAAACTTATTACACACAGAATAGCGTGCTCGAGAATGATGATGATGATGATGACGATGATACACCAAATATTACATTAATAACACATCATGGAGCGGGATCATCTGGTTTGACATTTGCCCCATTGGCTGAGGCTATGAATCATTCATCTGTTAAAATTGAAGGTTTCAAAAGACAACCAAATTTGTTTGCTTTCGATATGAGAGGTCATGCAGAGACTAATTTATTAAATAGAGATAATAATAATGACGCTAATTATGAAATGAGTATTGAAAAATTGACCGATGATTGTGCATTCATCATGAATGAATTTTATAAAAAACAGAAAAGTGATAAAATTACCCATTTTTACCTTCTTGGACATTCACTTGGTGGTGCAGTGTTAACTAAATTACTCTATGAACAAGATAAAAAAATAAATGAAAGATTGGTAGATGAATTATTCACACAAATTAAGGGATTAATCATTATTGATATTGTCGAGGAAACCGCTATTAAAGCATTAGGATCGATGGGAAGTTACCTTCGAGGTGTTCCTAAACTATTTAAATCTCTCAAGGGTGCCATTGAATGGCATATCAATTCAGGATTATTGAATAACGCTGTCAGTGCTAGAGTATCCGTGCCATCAATGTTTACTAGAGATTCTTCAGGTAAATACTTTGAATGGATATTAAATTTACAACTCACTGAAAAATATTGGTCTAATTGGTTTCAAGGTTTATCAAGTCATTTTGTAGCTATATCGGGGAAAATCGCAAAAATGTTAATTTTATCTAATAATGATTACTTAGATAAAGATTTAATGATTGGTCAAATGCAAGGAAGATATCAATTAACCGTTTTCCGTAATGATCAATTACTGACTGATACTCTTACAACATTGACTAAAACTGAAGTTGATAGAACTTCTAAAATTGGTCATTTCATTCATGAAGATACCCCCATTAGAATGTCACTAAGTGTACTGGAATTTATAGAGAGAACAGATGAACACGTTACTGCTATTCCTAACTCTCAAATGGATATGTTGAACAGGTTAAACGAAAAATGGAGAAAAAAGAAAACTTAAGTATACATGTATATATAAGTATAAACTAATCAACAGTCATAGTATCTATCTTTTCATGTTTATCTAATTTCTCTAACACTTGATCAATCTTGAATCTAGCCCAGGCAAATCTTGGATCAATCAAGAATGGTCTCAAATCAAATCTGTTATCATCAGGAGAATATTGTTCAGCATGGTAAGAAGGAGTACTAACAGTTTGCTTGTGTCTGTTGACACTGTAATACCAATAAAAGTTCTTAACTTTAGTGGCAATCTCATCTGGAGTCTTTTTACCCTGCCACATGTGTAATAATTTGATGAATGCAGAGTATGGACCACATTTGTCGATCTTCCGGAGTCTACCAAAAATGGATAACTCTTCATACGTGAATCCCATATCGGCCTCATCGGATTGCACATGAGTATCCGTGATAGGTTCCAATTCTGCAGTTGGAGTAGCATCAATGAATTCTCTTAAAATAGGTAATTCAAAATTAACCTCGGCCCATCTGATGAAACTTATCAAATCGGTCTTGGAGATCCCACCAATAGGGTTCACATCAGCGGAAGAACAATCATACTTAGTTAAGTAACCTCTTAATTGTTCATCGACATTGGCTGATCCCAACACTAGTAGTCCACCGGTGTTAGTTCTACCCCTAGTCCAAGGTAGCAATTGAGCAAACAAATAGGCTAACACCATTCTCAATCTAGCTTGAATGTTTTGCAATGCTAAGTTTTCAATGTTAGAACCACCGAAAATCTTGTAAACAGGTTTCTTCCCTGTGGTAACCTCAAATAAACTGACAAGAGCACTCACAACATTATCCATGTTCAAGTCAACATGATAACTACCAATCTTGGCAGCCAATTCCTTGGCTCTGGATCTTGTTTCATTAGACGAGTTCTTAGTACCCATGTAACAAGTATGGAAGATCTTTTCGGCAATATCTTGTGGGTTCTCTGGGATCCAATCTTCAGGCATGTTAGCCACTAATTGCACATCCTTGATTACTTGTTCATTACCCGCTTCGCAGGCTGCAACGACTAATCTACACATGGAGAACACAATCACAGACGTAGCACAACTATCAATACCACCACTCAATGGAATGAAGTAACCTGACCCTTTACAACGACGCACGTAATCCCACAACCAACAGGCTGGACCATATGCGATTTCCTCTTCTGGCTTGTAATAACGGATGTCTCTTGGTAACGTTGGACTCACGTTTAAGTCAAAATTTAATGAATCTGGGGATAATTCAATTGGAACATGTTTTCTCTTGTAAACAGGGGACACCACACTTTGTAAGCCATGGGAAATAAGTGCTCTGTAAGATCTGACTTCTTCTAAGTCCACTGTAGCAGTGATCACTTCGACGTCATCCAATGAGAATTGAGCACCCTGTGCTAACACTTTCCCATTGACCACAATGAGAGCACACCCATCGTAGTATAATCTGTCACCATCGCAACCCTTCTGGTTGGAGTACAAGTAGATACCACCGCACTTTCTAGTGGCCTCAGTGATCATTGACATTCTGGTGTCCAACTTTCTTAATTCATGGTGGGAACCAGATGAGTTGGTGATGATTTCAACACCATCCAATGATAATGACACATGTGGTGCCTGTGGTGTGAACAATTCCTCACATGTTTCGGCACCAATACAGGTATCCAAGGTACTAATCACCGCATCACCGAACATCACGGTGACTTGACCCGAAATTTTTTGGATCATTCTAGGCAACACAAATTCTTCAACATATTGAGCCTTTAACCAAGGAGTAAAGAATCTCATTTCTCTGTAATTACCATCGTTAGCTAAAAACAATTTAGGTCTAATCAAAAGGATCTCTCCATCGTAACTCAAAACTCTACAATTGAACCGTCTATTCTTGTGAATGATAGGAATCCCAATATCTAGTAAAATCCGGTGAGTCTCCTTGTTAGACAAAATGGTGGCATACATTTCCCATGCATGTAAATAGGTGTCATTCTCCAAGAAATGGTCAAGACAACCATACCCAGTGATTTCCAATTCAGGCCCCACTCTTAAAGTGGCATGCTTAGATTTGGCGATCTTGATGGATTCCAAGATTCTATCTCTGTTTCCTTCAAAGTCCAAGGCCCATTGGTTCAATGAACAGGTAGCTAGTGTTATGTAATGTGGCATTGTTGCTTTTGTGAGGTAGTTTCTGATAGTTATAAGGGTGACTGCTAACCTAAGCTCCAGTTTTGACTTAATATCCGATGACTATTCTTTAGCTGTTGTTGGCACGCGCATGGAAATTGACATATTTATCGGGGCCCTATTTAAGAAGAGATTCGAATCATTTAGATCTAATACATAACATATTATTACATTATATTTGTTAAAGACAAGAAAAAGATGAGATTTTAATTGGGGGGATGGGTGTTAAATAAAACAAAAGCAGCAAAATAATTAAAAAAATATAAAAGGAAAGAACAAAGAACAAGACATTAGAAGACAGAAGGAAGAAAAATGCCCATCCGTCATTATCACTAGTTCTATTAAAGAGAAAGGGAAAGAAAGATTGTATGCAGGAATAGATAAAAAAAACAAAACCTTTATTATTAGATGGAAGCAAGAAAAAGCGATAATAATTTTGAATATTTGACTTAGGAAAATCGATGAACATATTAGTAAAAGAAAACATAAACGTAACAACAACACAACAAGATCTTAAAATTAATCTCTACCAGAAGAAGGTTTTCTAAATGACATCACTCTTCTACCAACGGCACCAACGGCACCACCGACAGCTGCACTGATGGAAGCAGTAGAGCCAGATTGACTTGGAGATGAAGTAGTGATTGGTGATCCAGGTTCACTGATACCAGGCGTGGATGCACCAGATTTGATACCAGCTGGTTTACTGACACTATCATAACTGTCTTCTGTTTCTAGTTCATCTAATTTCGTAATCATAGGGGCAGGATTCGTCGATGTTGGAGTCCGTTTGACGACATTCTTTCTAGGATCAAGTGTGGATATTCCTTGAGTCATCAAGTATGGAGTAGACATTCCGTTTCCTGCTGGAATCTCTGACTTGGCTGATGATCCTGGGTTTTGTTTGAATGATCCCGAGTTATTACTGGTTGGTGTAGTGATATCAGTCGACTGAGTGAATGGTGCTGTACCACCGGTGGAATTATACGCATCTGAAGATAGTGACTCTTCACCCTCGGTGGTAGGTGTACTTCCCTGTTGTAATTGGGCCTCAGCTTGTTGCTGTTGTAATTTCTCAAGGTTTTGTCTAGCATTTTCTCTAGCAACTTGCATCATCTCTTGTGCCTTCTGTAATGGCACAGTAGGCGTCACACAGGATGAAATCACAGGAACAGATTCATCTAATTCAATAGTGGCCTTCATTAAGGCAGCCATCCAACCTCTCATTTCTTCTCTAGACTCCACAGCAAAATAGTGCACCTTCTGTTGAGTGAAGGTCAACCCCTTTCTAGAACCAGGAGCCGGTGGCACCAATTTGAAACAGTAATTACCAGACCCAGTAGTGGCAGCGTAAACTGCAGATAGTTTATCCTCGATTTCAGTAGCAGGTAACACTCTGTGGGCAGTGATATCAATGAGACCCTTCTCCTTTTTATCTTTTAATGAGGTGAAATATGATAGTCTAGTCTTATGAAGTGTGAAATATCTTTGTTTCCAGGTACCAATAGACAAATTACCTCTCTTAGCCATCCATCCAGAATAATCAGCAGTTTTGATAGCTTCATCAGTGGAGATTGTACGGATCCCCTCTTGGAAGGCAGAAGTTTGATTTTTCGTCGCACGACGACCAGTCAAGTTTCTTATCGTGGAGGTTGATCCATTAGCAGCGGCAGCGGCGGCAGCCTTGGCAGCAGTAGGTGCGGGCACAGCAGAGGCGACTCTCTTAGGATCAGCAGTTTTAGTAGTAGACGTGTTATCCTTGGCAGACACGGATCTTCTTTCAGGCTGTAACTGAATAGCCGGATTAGCATTGTTCTTACTGTTCTCCAATTTGATATTACTCTGATCACCACCACTGAATTGTCTTGGATCCTTCACGACTGAGTTTCTCACTGGAGATTTGTCATACACATTTCCTCTATCAGCAGCAGCACTGGAGGAGTACAACGATGAATATCTCTTGTGTGTTTTCTCTGCGGAAATAGCGCCATTACCGTTACCATTCTTCAAAGTACTGACTTCAGACTTATTTCTGGAATGAGTTCTGTTAGATGGAACAAATGATAAAGATGAACTTGTTCTAGAGTGTTTCACTTCAGCATACACAGAAGATGAATTAGAATTCTGTCTACTGTGTTGTCCCAATGTGAGTGCATTACCGATTGATCTTCTAGTGGTTTGGTTTGCAGATGGTGAGTCTAGAGCTGATCCAGATCCAAATTTGAATGATTGATTAGCAATAGGACTTGGGAAACTTGGTGGTTGAGGGGCCTTCCTTGGTGATTCAAATAATCCCGCTGGTGGTTCATTATCTTCATCATCATCAGAGAGTTTGGTGTTCATGAAATTATGGTTCATATCAATTTCATCACGGCCGTATTCCACTGCGGCACGAATATTCTCATCAGTTGGAGTGGAACTGCCAATTGGAGCAGCAGCAGCAGCAGAAGTAGGAGCAGGACTATTCGAAATTCTATGAGATTCTCTGAGGGATGACTTTGGAGGTTGAGGCAGCACAGATAGAGGACGAGATGCTTGTCTAATGAATTGATTTCTTTCAGGAGATCCTGATATGGCTAATCCTTGTATATCATCAAGTGATTGAGATCTCTTTCTAGTGTGTTGATGGATAGAACCTCTGTTGAGATTGTTAGAAGATTGTTGTTGATGCTGTATCTGTATTGACTGTTGTTGTGGTTGTTGTTGTTGTAATTGTCTTCTATATTCCGATCTTGGTTGTATATTGATTTCCTTTTTGAAAGTTTTAGAGTTTGCAGCTAATCTCAGTTCTTCGATTTCCTTATACATTTCAAATCTTGTACCGAAGGATGCGATATCTAATTCTTTTAAGTAAGATAATTCCAATTGAATCAAGATTGCCCCACTGATCTTATGTCTAGCAAATTTCCCTGCACTCTCCACATCAAAATTCAAATAAGAGAAATATTGTGTAACTTGTTCAGGAGTCCAAGATTCAACTTCAGCTGGGTCCAAGTCAATTTCATTCAGGGTAGTGTTAGCCGTAGTTGATGTCAGCTCTCTGTGGTTATCTAAGAAATTGCTGGCTCCTGATTGAGACGTTTCATTATTCAAGTGATCGTGGTCTTCCTCGAGGTCCAACTCTTTCAAGGCATTATCTATATCATTCAGGGCACGATTCACTGATGAGTACTTTGTAGCGTTGTTATTGGTAGTAGTAGTGGTGGAGGAAGACAGCGTGGTATCATTAGGTGAATTATTTTCTTCTTCAGATAAGGATGGGAATTGTGCCGGTTGATGAGAAGCAGCTGGGGACCCTTGAGGAGTCATACGTCTAGATCTGGATCTTAACAGTAAACTAGGGCTATTCACTTGATCTGAGATAATTCTGGTGAATACTTTAGGGTAAAGACCTGCCTCATTGGTGGCAAGATTCTTCCCCATGTACCAACCATCATCGTATTCGCTGTCGTCGCTTATCAATTCAATGGTTTGTCCCGGTTTAATACTTAATTCATCCCCCAATCTGGCAGTGAATTCTTTAATCACGGTGTATAGTCTACCGTATCCCTCTGGTGGTGGACTAGTGACTGACATTGTGTAATGTGTATATATATATTATGTGTGTATATGAAAATTTGCTATATATTCACGTTTGTTTCAAGTTGATATTGTCAAGGTTAGCAAATGACTTGTGATGTGAAATATGGGATTGGAGTAGGAGTGGTAATAGTGATAGTTATTCAAAATAACCTGTTAGTTGGTATCAATAGTTATAAGTAATTACTTTAAGTGAAATTAGCCCTTAAATAAAGTATTGTCGCAGATTTCAAAATAAAAAAAAGCAATGTGGAATTCAAAAGAAAACAAGTGAAGATGTAAAATAAAATCCCGATATATAGAATGTAATACTTAATGAATGGATCACTTGGTATTTTAAAAGGGGAAACGTAATAAAGGGGTATTAAATGTATCAAGTATTGATTAAAATGACAAAGCATTTAAAATAACTTTTACTAATGTATGTTTACTGTGATTTTATTGTTTGTTTGTTTGTTGTGCTTTTAAAAAATGGACGATCGGGTTGTGGTGTAAAGGTGTGTCTATTATTTATTTATTTAAGGTATATATACAAAGTTGATGACAGTAAGAAGCAGCGGATACTCTCTGGGGGGGAGGAGAGAGGCGTGGGGAACCGATGGGAACTGGTGGAGACAGGGTCACACAGGATTAAAGTGTTCTGGGTCTTGTCCGAAGTGAGTTGGTAGCCAGGGAGAACGGGGGACATCTTGATAAGTATAGTGTAGTTGTCTCTGGTGTCCAGTGGGTCTAGCTTGGTTAGATGGGTAGTGATATCGAGTGCCGGTATGATGGGGGTGGCGGTGGAACTGGTGGTGGTGGTGGTGGAACTAGTGGTGCCATCAGGCTTCACCTGCTCATTCAACTCCTCTATACTCATCTCACTAATCTCCTGTATCAACGGTTTCCCACCTTTCACTGTAGTCTTATTAATACCAAAGATATCCACGACTCCTTCCTCGCCGTCTCCACCTATCTGAGTTTGCTCGTCGTCGAACCTCTTCGCCTCGAGTATACTCAATGCCTCATTTTTTTGTAACCGGTCATTTAATTCATCCAATTCCCGTTTACCGTCATTCAATGCCCTCATGTCAACCTCAATATCGGGCCTCTCCTGCCCCATGTAGCTTCTCTTCGGTAACACGCAGACTTCTCTATCAATTAAGAGATCATCCCCAATCTTGAATTCCACTGCATCGAAACACCATTCAATGAGAATCAATTTCAGATCCTTATTCAACAGGCACCACCGCATCATCTTATCATTAATGGCACAATCTATTATCAAAGAAGGCGTACCCTTCTTGTCTCTATCATTTCGAAGCCCCGTAGACGTCAATATTGGGATCTCCCATTTGTTCTCCATGATTAATGGGAAAATCGTTTCAGGATTAAAAGTCTCCGGTGTACCATCCATCACTGGTACCTCATCATTGGTGCATACATTGATGAATAACTTGGTCCCCGAGGGGGCATCTCTGAATGGTTTAAATATCTTAGTCTTAATCACAAATCCGGGTTTCAAACTGAGTTTCACAATGTGTGATCCCCCCGTGGTGGTAGTATCGTTGGCACCCCCTGGAGTTGAACTGTATCTCTTCTCCTCTATCGGCGTCAAGAAGGACATAATCTAGATGAATTTCGTAACAATGAAAATAGATATAACTGATCAAAACCTTCCATCTCCTTAACAAATTTTAAAAAATTCCTCAAAAAATAAACAAAAATGGAACCAGCTGTACAAACAAAAGATAAAGAACTATACTTTTATATACACCCTAACTCCACCCACTACTGCATGATACAATGCCAGATCACGAGAAACAGAACCATCCTGTGACTCAGTTACACCCAATTTTATCCTCATCCTCATCCTCAGAGGTGAGCAGAAACGCATCACCATCTCCTGCTCTGATAACGGGAATAAACGCAACCACCACAGATCATAACCCATCACATAGCAATAATAACAATAATAATACACCATCACCAGTGCAATCTAACCTCCATGCTGGACTGCAAATACTCAATTCTGCCCACACTGGGCCCTCCTCGGCTGCCAGAAAGAGTAGATCATCCACGGGTGACTCCACAATCAAAACGCCTATCTTATCTGGTGAAGGCAAGGGACACCTAAGAAACCTGAGTATAACCAGTACAACCTCTTCATCGGGGTCAGCCTCGGCTGCTGCTGCAGTTGCCGCTAATACCACTGCCCCTACTATAAGTGGACCTCCTCCTAGTGTCACTGCCAGCGGTAAGAAAATGGGAATCAACTTAGGATTGAGTTTCAATAACCCCGGTGTGTCTCCCCAATTGTTGACTCCGAGACTAAGAAGCAATTCAGTGAGATCATCACCTACAATACCTTCCAATGACCACTTCCTCTATGCCGCATCTACTCCTGTGCAATCTTCAACTACAGATCATGAGCCCATTACTACTACTACCACTACTACAACTAACGCCGACAATAACGCAATCCACCCACATACGCATCTAAATACCACTGCTGAGTTTCCTGAACCGGTTACCCCTGTGAGGGGAAGTACTACTCATAATGCCCCCAAACTGGAGATCACAACAGACACTGTAGTTCCACCTCCAAGTGAGTCAGATCAAACCAAGGAGGCCAACAAGTCGCCTGACGATTCAGCCAATGCATTATCAGATAAGTTGAGGTTGCTAGCATCCAAGGAGATGGAGATTTTAGAATTGAAACAACAAATTAACAACATGGTGGAGAAAAAACGGACTTTGGAATTTGAGTTACAAGATTTGAAACTCAAAGTGGAACAACAATTAGTGCAACAACTCACTGAAGACAACGGCGTTACTACCAATGCTAATAAGAAGGTGAGCCCATTCGATAAGCATGTGCCTAAATCTCCACAGTCTATAAAAAGAAACTCTGTTCATCATTTAGGTCCCGTCATGGATCCATTGTTGAGTGACACCTATACACATCAACAATCTGGAGACAGTCGGTCTCCAAGTTTGAAGGGGGGAGAATCAGGGCGCACTACTGGTGGTGGCTCATGGTTCTCCAAGCCATTGAGTTTCTTCCAACAGTTTGATAACTTGATATCTGCAGAATTTGAGAAATTACAATTAAATAATTACAGTGAGGATGAAGTGGATTACAGAAAGGAATTCAATGTGAAAAAGGAGGAATCCTTCGTGAATATAGATAAGAAGGAGATCAATGAACCTATTAAATCATTGAGTAATGCTAGATCTACACAAAGAAGTTCCGGTAACGATGTTATGCAATCTGTGTCTAACCAACTTTGGTCATTTGTGAATGAGGTGAAGACGAATTTCTTGAATGAATCAGAGCTATACTCTGAAGGTGGTGGTAATCCTTCGGACCCCAATGATAAGACACCAAGAAAGATTAGAACGCCATCATTCTCCAAGAGACAAACTTATGGTCAATACTCCAAACACAAGAGACGCACTAGTGGTACCTCCTCAAAGCATAACAGATCGGGATCCAACGTGTCTGCGGTTTCACATTCCAGTGCTACTGGCAATGAGTCGTTCACCAATGTGAGCATCAAGGAGGACCAAAGAGAAGCTGGGCTGGTACTGAGCTCTGTTGACTCTGAGGGTAACGACGTTGACGATGTGGAGGGTACCACAGAATATTTGAGTGGTAGCAATTCCAAGAAGCCTCCTGTTGAATTGAAAACATTTGAGAGTGCCCATGAATCTGATCTTTGGGAGAATGACACATTCGATGGTGTCTGATTATATAAATTTACTTATTACTATTACCATTATTATTATTTTTTGAACTTTGAGCTATTCTTTTCTTTTCCATCTATATATTATTACCATGATTATTCATATTTACTTGTAAATTGTATATCTATATATATATATGGCGCTCTAGCTCGATCAGGAAGGGGCATGTTATGGATGGGAGAGAGGCATGCGCGTCATACCTTAGCGAATTGTCGGTCGGCAGTACACATATTCGGAGACTAATCCCTCCACCGAGCCTCCAATATGCAACAATGAAGTGAAGGTTGACGTGTAGTGTGGTACTATTGTGTACCATCACCCTGTCTCTGGGTAGTAAAAAGGGTAGGCTTATATATCAATAGAATAAACACCAAAAATTCATGTAAACCAGGGTATGACTGAAACTAAGCCTTAAAAATGCTTATACTGGCTGTAAACTGAAATTCCGCTTCCTCTTCTCTTTCTTTAATGTATAAACAAACTACAGGGAATGTGAATTGAACCGACCCGGCCCTGGGTTCCAATGGAGGCATTGTAATAACCACAACCGTGTACAAATGTAGATAGTATACTATACTTTACAGTATCTAATAAAAGAAACGGCCCTTGACGCACGTATCCAGAAAAGGTACTTTTCTTTTCCGAATCACCAAAATTTTCCAAAATAGATTTTACCGTATTTTGGCTTCAAATTTAAAGGAATTTAAGCATATTGCTGACTACTCTTTTCTTCTTCTTCTTGAAGGGAATATATAAACTTCTATATACATATATTGAACAACCATGAGATCCACATCATTGATATCTGGTTTATTGTTGTCACTAGGTGCAACTAAAGCTTGGTCTCCAACTGATTCCTACGCTCCCGGTGTGGTCAATTGTCCATCTTATTTGGATGATTCCGATTACGACACTGATGACTTCAAGGGTCTCACTAGAGCTGCCACTGACATCTCCGATGCTGAAAGAGAATGGATTGAAAGCAGAGATGAAATCACTTTAGAAAACTTGAGATGGTTCTTGGAATTGGCTAACATGACCGATTTTGATGCCTCTGCTCATTTGGATAACATCACTGATACAAATGCTACTTATATTCCAAGAATTGGGTTAGCCTTCTCTGGTGGTGGATATAGAGCTATGTTGACTGCTGCCGGTGAAATTTCAGGGTTAGATAACAGAACCGATGGGTGTCTCGATCACGGGTTACCAATCTTACAGGCTACCTCTTATATTGCAGGTTTGTCTGGTGGGTCTTGGTTCTTGTCCACTTTGGCTTTCAACAATTGGACCTCTGTGCAAGATATCATTGATAAAAATGGTCAAGATGATGCCATTTGGGATTTGGAACACAACATTTTGAATCCAGGTGGATATAACATCTTCTCCACTGCAGGTTACTGGGATGCCATTGGTGACGATTTGGAAGCTAAGAAGAAAGCAGGTTTCAACATTTCATTGACTGATCCTTGGGGGAGAGGTTTGTCTCATCAATTCTTCCCAAACTTGACCGATTATGGTGCATCCATGACTTTCTCTTCTATTAGAGATTTCCCTGTGTTTAAGAACCACGAAATGCCTTTCCCAATTGTCCTCGCCGATGGGAGAGCACCAAACACTTTTATTTTGAACACTAACTCCACTAACATTGAATTTAACCCTTATGAAATGGGATCTTGGGATCCATCTGTTTACGCGTTCACTGATATTAAGTATTTAGGTACTAGCGTCAGTAATGGGTTCCCAACGAATTCATCCAAATGTATTGCCGGGTTTGATAATACCGGGTATGTTTTTGGTACTTCTTCCACCTTGTTTAACCAAATCTTGTTACAGGTTAACACTACTGACTTACCATCCATTGTTGAAAGCTTGCTAACCGATTTCTTGGAAGAATTGAGTGAGGAATACGATGATATCGCCGAGTACCGTCCAAACCCATTCTATGAGACTGAGTGGGGTAGCTCAAGCTCTCTTCTTGAAAGTGAGGCATTATACTTGGTTGATGGTGGTGAAGATTTACAAAACATTCCATTATCTCCATTGATTCAAAAGGAAAGAGAAATCGATGTCGTGTTTGCCTTCGATAACTCTTACGATACAGATGAGATCTGGCCTAATGGTACCTCCCTTGTGACAACTTATGAAAGACAATTCGAAGCCATGGCTAACGGTACTGCCTTCCCATATGTTCCAGATCAAACGACATTCTTGACTAAGAATTTGACTGCTAAGCCAGCTTTCTTCGGTTGTTACGCTTCTAACATGACCTCCTTGTTAGAGGAAGTTGGAACCGATTACGTTCCACCATTGATTGTTTACACTGCTAACAGACCATACAGTTACTACTCTAACACTTCCACTTACAAGATGTCTTACGATGATGAAGCAAAATTGGGTATCATCCAAAACGGGTTCTCTGTTGTTACCAGAAACAACTTGACCTTGGATGATGATTTCAGAGCTTGTATTGGTTGTGCCATTTTGCAAAGATCTAGAGAAAGAATGGGATTATCAATGGGTGATCAATGTAAACAATGTTTCGATACTTACTGTTGGGATGGTACTTACGACACCGACGTCTCTGATGTCGCTGTCAACTTTACTGATTCCGGTATGGCTAACACTAGTAACTCCACTAAGGCTAACAGTGGTGCTATGTTAGGTTCACGTAATGTCTTTGGAATGATTGTTGGATTGTTAGTGATCTGTCTAGTCGGATTCTAGAGAAACAAAACAAAACTTATTTTTGATATCCTGCTTCCGTTTTGTACTTTTTTCTTCATTTGCTTCTTTTTTTTCTACTTTTTTCTTTTTCCGTTTATGTTTCTGGGGTAAAAGCATTATGCTGTCGCCCTTCATGTATCTTTATTCTGTGCGTCTAAGCACTTATGATTGTTCTTGTTTTAGATTTACTCCCTATCTTTAATTCACTTTCATGAATTTTTGACCCTTAAAATTCGGATTCTGTCCGACAATTTTTTTCACAAAAAAAATTATTAATTACACTTCCTAATTAGGCATTAAGTAAACAAAACCAGCCATTCCTTTGACAGCTTTCCAGACTAATGTAGAGAGTATGATAAGTCATTGATTTGCAAAGATCAAAAAGAATGAAATAGAAAAAAAGGAATCTATCAAAAACCTCTTTCAATAAAAGAAGTTAATTAATCATTGATATTTAATTTACAGAACATACCATACAAACATTATGAATGAATTTTCAGTGAGCACAATGAGTGCTAAAAGCAAATCGGAGACACCAGGGAACCAACTGGTTGTCGTTGTCACTAAAGCTCAAGACTTACCAAACCGTCGGAAACTAGACAAGCAATCCCCATATGTGGTATTGCGTATCCAAGATCAAGTGCAAAGAACCAAGGTTGTTCCTAGAGGTGGCCAAACTCCACATTTCGATGACGAGCTGTGGTTTACTCTAGATAACGTTGAGGAGACTACATTGACATTGAATATCTATCATCAACAAAAGAAGGATTCTGAGTTAGTATGTGGGGCTAAGATTGATTTCTCCACAGCATTGAGAAGATCTGTCAAGGAAGGTTTCGATGGATGGTTCGAATTAGAATATAATAACAAACCAGCAGGGAAAATATACTTAGAGATGACATACTACCCTTCCTTGACCTCTGTTCCGCTGTCAGTGGAGAGTGTCGGTAGCAAAACCAAGCTGAAGACAATCACAAAGGCCCCTAGGGGATCTGATAAAAAAGACGGGTTTAGACCACATATGTCAATGATCTCTGCTATTCACTCTGATATCCCAGAATTACCAGATCTAGATGAAGAGGAATCAGATCAAAGTTTCAGAACCTCAGATGGTTCAGGAAAGTCTAAGGATACAGCCCTGACTTCTGCTAGTGCAGCTAGTGGATCCGCTACCGCTGCTACGCCTACATTGGATAGCACCGATAAGGGTTGGATGTCTAGATTAATAGATAATGCTTACAACTTGAATATCAACAAGAGTTTCCCATCACTATTTGGGAAGCCAATATTTACCCATCCAGATGAAGGAAACCAGGCAAAGACTATGACATTCGGATTGGAACCACCAGCACATAAATTGTTTGCCGACTCGAGTGATGAAAGTGATGACGACGATGAACACTATCAACAAAGACTCCAAGAATCCCTAAGAGCTTCATATAAATCCAAAAATATTCCACAGAAACAAGAGACAAAGAGAAACAATAACTTACCTAAACCATCTAACTATTTCAATGATCACAGTGATGACGATGAGGATTTCCAAGTTGGACAAAGAGTTGAATTTAGATCATCCATGAATAGCAGTAGACTTAGTGTTCCAAACAAAAGAACAAGATCTCCATTATCTATGGTTACAAGTTCAGAGGATGACTCCGGTTTATCAGACGAAGAAGAAATGAGAAAAAGTTTCAAGGCTAAGCCATTACCACAGATTAAAATATCACAATCTAGAGAGCAACAAAAGCCAATAACAAGACAAAGAAGAACACCTAAGCATATTAGAAATGTTTCCATGGATCAACTCAGTAGTAGTGATGATGAGGGAGCCATGCCACCAAAGCCACCATCACATGGGGTCTCCGTTAATGGATCATCCATGTTCAGTGCTTCCTCTTCATCGAAATCTAAATGGCAAAGAGCTAAGAGAGCATTCACTCCAAAGAAACAATTATTTGCTGATGACGATTCAGAAGAGGAAGAACTACATGAAACTCCAGCTTCATTCGATTTCAATAGTTCCATGGCTAGAAATCAATTTGTGAATAATACTAATGAAAATGTTATGTCATATGCACAAATTAGAAAGATGAAATTGAAGAGTTGAATGTTTTTGTAGTTTATTTCTATTTATTGTCTTTGCTAGGTATCTTTTGGGGGATTATTTCGGTTATTATTATGTACATTTTTTTAAAACATTAGTTATTCAAAAGGAAAAAATTAAAAGACTTATTTTTAGTCTATCTATATAATATACAAATGTAGTGGAATCTTAATGTTAAAAAGAAAGATTAGAATGCAGCCTCATCGTTACCATCGTCATCATCACCGTAATCATCTTCACCATCATCGAAGTACTTTTCAGCGTTATAATCGTCATCTTCATCTTCTTCGAATTCTTCATCTTCTTCCTCCTCCTCTTCCTCTTCTAATTCATCATCATTTTCGTCAACGTTATTCAATCTTTGCATTAATTCCTTTTGTTTCTCTTCTTCACTTAATTTAATCATGTTAGATAAATCTTTATCCTCACCCTTGGTGTAACTTGACAAGAATAATGATCTTCTCTTTTTAGTATTTCTCTTTGATACCATAACATTGTGTAGTTCATCTGGGAAGAACTCCAGAATGAATGGATGATCATCTATGGATCTCCCCACTTTAATTTGTTTTCTGTATCTATCGGAGTATCTCTTGATACCATCATTGACACCACCCTCTAAATAAACTGCACCTCCCTTCTTAGAACCGCTATCAGTGCTAGATAAGCTTGCTAATGTACCCGTATAGAATGAACTGTTCTTCATTAACTCTGTGAACATTAAGAACTGCTTTGTGGAATCATCTTCTGCCTTATTTAATGGTCCATTGATAGGAAGTTGGAATTGTAATTGTTCTCCCTGAGAAGATTGATTTATGTCAGCATATTCTAATCCAAATGGCAGCAGTGTCCTCTGCTGTTGTCTATCTCTGAAACTCATGATTTTCTCTACCCTATATATCTATTGTTTTGTGTGGGTATAATATTGATTAAAGGAATCCAATTTACTAGTAGTTTTCATTTGACCAAAAATTTTTTTTTGTCCTTCACGTGGAAAAAGCAAAAAAAAAAATTTGGTTCTTTAGGTAGCTTGGTTTCATTCTGTTATTTATTTATCACAATTAAAGTGTTGTGATAATTGATTGATTGAATATACAAGTAGTCTACAGGGGGGAGATTAAGTGTTCACTTTACAGTGAACGTACAACCAAGGTTTAAAAAGAGATCTCGGAGAAACCTTATCAGTGTGATTTCGGTATAGTGTATCACTTTATTATTAAATAAATTAAAGAAGAAAAAAGAAGTGAAGGTGTTTAAGGGATGGTTTTTAGGTTGATTGGTATAAATATCAAAGATTTGTTTTAAGTATGATTTAGGATTCTTAGTAAAGCTTTTGTAAAAGTCTATAATATCCAAAGGGGAGAGGGTCTATATTATGTACAATTTTTGTGTTGTTGTAAAGATATTCAATCTTCGAGTAATTCAGCGATATCATCGTCACTGTCATAACCAGCTTTGTTTTGAGCACGTAGGGCAGCCTTTTCGATTTCCTCTTCAAATATTTGTTGTTGTCTCTTCACCTTTCTTCTAGTGTTCTTCCCCCATCCAAATGCTCTATCACTGGCTTCTATACCTGTATCATCTAAGAAATCTTCCGGTCTATCAATCAAGTTTTCGGCCTTGTCTTTCTTATCTTGTTCAACGTGATTCTTGATTTGCTTTTGCTTGATGAATTCCAAAGCTCTTTGTCTAAAGAAAACATAACCACCAATGATTATCACTAATTGTAAAAAGTGGTGAACACTGAATTCACTGACTGCTTCTTCTAAAATCGCAAATATTGACCGCATTATCTATAGAGTTTGTATTAGAATAAATAAAACAACACACAAACAAAACAAAACAAATCAAAACAATCTTTCTTCTATCGCCACTCGAATTTTTTTTTTGCTGAAAAAATGAAAAAATTGAAAGGCAGCAGCCGTATGGTAAAGAAAGATATTGGTAGCACATTAAGTTGAGTTGGTTTAGATATTAGATAACTACAAGGGAAGACAAATAGGTGTATTTTAGAGGGAATCCTATTGGTTTGTAGTGGAAGCCAAAAAATAAAGATGAAGAAACAGAGATGGTGAAAGAATAGCCAAATCTATTCATTTAACCTAATGATAACAGATGAAAGAAGTTATGATGATGCATATTGAAGAATAATAAAGCAAAATCGGATTATATGTCTAATCAAGTAACCCATGTCTGATTGCACTACACAATATCGGGTCAACGTTTTGATTAGTATCAACAAATAGTGTAGCAGAAGTATAAGACTAGATCTACCAGGTTTGACTGCTTATCAATACATTACCATACTTCTTAGCTAGCTGTAACCCAATTAGCAATAAAAAATGGATGTTTTGTTTCAATTCCGAGTTAACAGATATTGAATAATTCTTAAATCTATCTTTTCTGCATATCTTAAATGTAACCCAATCATTTAAATTCAGAAGAATTGTCTAAAACACTAGTAAATTCTCAATTCTGAAACTTATACATAAATTATTTTCTATCTAGAAATATATATAAACCATTTCTTGGCCATAGTTATCCTGAGAACTGACAATCAATTAATTTTAAAGGAAACTAAGATTCAAAGATTACATAAGCGTTAAATTACTAATTTTGCAAATATATTAAATTTTAATGTTGCAAGATGACCTTTAGAATATGTACCAAATTTATAGTAGCCAATTTATTAATAACTATAATAATTATAACCCACAGAAGAACCATTTAATGAATTGAAAATCAATTATTTGTTAATGCTATATTACGTAAGATAGTGATCAGATACCCCATTTAGGACAAGGGCATGTATTGTTTGGCCCGCGTAGCGTAATGGTTAACGCGTTTGACTTCTAATCAAAAGATTCTGGGTTCGACTCCCAGCGTGGGTGCAGGCCATTAACAATATTTTTTTTTGGATTTTTTATATTTTTATTATGTCAACCTATCTCTCTGCCTATTTGGGCTGTCAGTTTTTGTTGAATTGAGAAGACCAGGCACAGCACACTTTGCAATACATAATTCACTACACGTGACGCAGAAATACAAGAAATACCAAGAATCATTGAACCAGTTGTTTTAATATACCCGATCTACTCTTTCCATTCTCTCCGTTTTACAACAACTCAGTCCATCGATAAGAAACTATATTTTCAATCTTATATATATATTTAAACCCCGGATCTCCGAACTCACAGGGAAAGAGATATAAACTAAATAAGACTACACCACGACTACACTAAACAATTACACTCTCAATATTTCATATCCGATCATTAAATGGGAAGAAACTGTGATATAGAAATCATCATCGACAAGTCTGTCACCGGAGGAACATTCACAAACCATGATACCATCCAGGGGAAGGTGATACTCAAAGTTCACACTGACACAGCACTCAGTAATATACAAGTGAAATTGGAGGGTGTCAGTAAGACTATGTTGCACGTTAAGAGAAGAGATAACAAACTCAAGGAGAAACCCATCTTTGAGACCCATCGATTACTCTATGAGACCCAAACGGTATTCCCCACAAGGGAGATCCGTCAAGTATCTAACAATAAGCAATTCAGTTTGATACCGGGAAAGTATGTATACCCTTTCAAATTTAAAATCCCGTTACTAAATAATTGTTCTAAGATGCCAGGTATCACCAATATGGTACAGTTTTACCATTCGAGAGTCAACGCCGGTATAGAACTTACCCATGAGGGGGATTCCCACGTGAGAACGGTGTTACCACCAAGTTTGAGTGGGATGGGTGATTACGCTCAGATAACATATTTCTTGAAAGTTACAGCAAAGAGACCTAGCTTATTAAAACTTAACATGAGAGTGGCCGAACCGTTCATTTTCCTCCCAGTAGATGATCAATCACTTCTACGGAGTGATGACAGACAAACATTCACAAGACGTGATTTCACAATGAAGAATAAGTACCCTGAAATCGTTGGAGTGTATGAGCAACGTACTATGATGACTACTACTACTCGTCCAATAATGCAACAACAATGGTCCTCATCGAGTAGTATCTCGAGTTCCCACCAACATGCTCCTACTGTTGGCAAGAAGAAATCATCAGGATTCTTCAAGAACTTGCTCGCAAGTGGTAATGAGAGAAGACCCTCAACCTCGAGCACCCAATCACAACCACAGACACCTCCACCGCAACAAGTGCAACGTAGGGAATCTTCCCCTAGAATCGATTACTCCAAACTGAAACCAAAGGATCTCCATGTGAAACCGATCAATTTAAAGCTAATCTTTGAAGTCAGATTTAGATATCCAGCATATGTCATTCCAACCAAGTATCCAAACTATCAATTGCTTCTCCTCACATCGATGCCTCCATCGGAGTTTCAATTGTTTAATGGGGAAAGTTCAGGATTGGGCAAAATATACATCAAATATATTCAAGTGGAGCTAATAGTGAAAACCGACATCTACGTGACATCCCATAGGAAATCTATTGAAACCAGGGAGACCATTTACTTGAATGATAAATTAACCAGTGTGGTGGATTTGGCATACGGTAGGAAAAGTCAATTGACTACAGAAAGTGGGAAGCAATTATATGAAACCAAAATTCCAGAGTCTGCATACAGGAATGCCATTATTCCTGATAGAGTGCCACCGTCGTTCAAGACTTGTAACATCTACAGACGGTACAAGATTGTGATCACTGCTGGGTTCACGGATTCCAGCGATAACAACAAAGTGCAGTTGGTTCCCCTGGAGTCCTCAATCAATATATTGAGTGGGATGGAGCCGATCTCCGATGATGAGGATGATACAGACGGTGAGCCACCATTGTTAGTGATGCCTAACGATAGACATGAGAGTGTCGTCACCACGGCACCTCAGCAGTTTACCCCTGGTGGAGGTGTGGGTGCGGATGAACAAGGGCAGGCCCATTTGCCTACCTACGATGAAGTGATGACGGATACGGGATACAGAAGAACGTTTGAACAGAATGATCAGTATTACTCTCCATCTCGGTTAGAAGATTAAAAGATAAGAAGTTTAATAATGAGCCGCATAGCGCTTTTTTTTGAAAATTTTTTCAAAAAAAAAAATTTTTTTTTTTGATCAAATAAAAACTGGTTTCTTTCTTTCTTTTAAAGGGTATAAAGACATACACACAACATGGGTAGATATTCAGTGCTAAGATATAAAACTAAGAGAAGAACTAGGGATCTTGATTTAATTCACCAGGATTTGTCATCTCCAGAATCCATTCAAAATTTGAAGCATCAACCACAAGATGAGTATAGACCGGGATTAGGTCAATATTTTTGCATCCACTGTGCTAGATATTTCCAAGATAACAAGGCTCTAGCTAGCCATTTATTGACTAAAGTGCATAAGAGACGTGTGAAGGACTTGAATTGTAATCCTTACACTCAATTAGAAAGTGATGCCGCTACGGGGACTAATTTAGAAAGATTCGTGAATAAGGTTAACAATTATAAAGCACAAGAACCACAAAGAAAGCAAATGGAAGATCAACTTTTGAGTACGCAGTTGGCTGAAAATGAAGAAAAGGATAGAATAATGAAGGCTCAAATGTTCCCAACTGAAGATGGTGAAGAACAGGATAAGGATAAGCCAGTTGATGAGACTAAGGAGACAACTAAGGAAACTGATCCAGATGCTATCCAAGTTGAATAGATATTTGAAAATGAATATTTATTAACACAAACATGATTATAGAATTAGAAAAAATAAATTAAAAAAAAAACCAAAGCGCCTAAATCATATATATATATCTATACTTTATATATACACTTCTGTACCTCTCTTCGCCGAAAATAAATGACTTTTCTATGTATGCAAATCTTTTTAACGTAAGTCTTTAACTTCATAGGGTAAATCCGATTTCATAACAACGTGCCCACTTTTCACATCTATGGGCATTCTTTGACACTCGACGTAAATGTTCTTCTCATTAGGGTGAGGATGGAACCCAGTCAAATTACAATTAGTGATCAGGGGAACCCCCGGTGGATCTGTTAACCTGAAAATACCTAAATGTTTATTAAATTTGGCACTGGGGGAACACACAATAGCTATCGCCTCATTGAGCATGATCTGATAGGAATTTTGAGTGTGAAGATCAACTGAAGATAAGAAACATGATTGTGTAGGATGAGTGTGAATCCAACCTAAAACAAACAAATCCAGAGTATCCACAATATCAAATAATTTCTCTTCATTCTTAGTTTGACAAGTATTGGGAGTGCTCTCCTGTTCAGGGATAACCAAATGGGTGACAAAAAAGGCATTCCTGTTTAGTTTCCCGCACAGGATACCACATGTCTCCAATTCCCTATTAGTGTTACCACTAGCTAGTTGTAAAAAATTGTCAATCAATGGAGTTGGTAGAAACACGGTCCGTAGTGCAGAACCTCCCTCAGTGAAGTTCACCGTTTTATGGAGTAATTCCCTGTGTGGCTTTGATGGAACAAGAGGAGAGACCGATGTAGAAGAAGTAGTAGAGGCCTTAATAGGCACAGTGTTCAATTTTGGTGGGCTTGCCGTGACATGTGGTGCTTCCTCAAACACGGGTAATGCTGGATAATTAGGAATGCTCACACCAGAGCTCTCAAAGGTGGACATACTGCTGGATGAAAGTGATCTAATCTTACGCTGAAGGTTTTCCTCTTGTAATTTAGTCATCTCGAAATCACTGATAGACCCACTACTTTTCCTTGAATTAGCAGCAACTGCAGCAGCAGCAGCTTTGGCTTCTTGTTGTTCTCTTAATTTGGCAAACCTGAGTTCCTGCAAGTCTATCAGTTGTCGTTTACGGTTCTCCGCTTCTTTGTAATGAGAGTAATTTTCCTTGAGCATTTTGAATAGTTTCTCCGTATCCTTCATTAAATCGGGAAGCTTTGCCCTTAGTGCAAGATAGTCTCCATACACACGGGCTTCAATAGAGTTCTTATTTGCTTGGTATACCTGCTTACACCGTTTCAATTCTGGGTGTCTATACAGTTTGTTTGCGAAAAGATCAATGAACCGCAGGTACAACACGTATGTTTCATCGTATATACCTTCCATGGCAAATGCTCTACCATGTTGCAACATGATGGATGCAGACCGGAGCCAGAACTTGAGTGGGATTCCCGGAGTGTATTCGTATTGAGTTGATGTTTGCTTCAAATGATCGGGATTAGGGGGAGGAGGAGGTGGCGAATATGTCGTACCTGATGTGGATGACGCCGACGACGTCATTGACGTTACCGATAATTGACTATCCCTTCTTGGATTCATGATTTGTGTTATCTAGATGTTATTTAATAAAAGAGAGAAGTAGCGGTATTACAAGTACAATAATGGGAAGGAAGGTTGAAATTTAACCTATATAAAGTTAGAAAAAAAATAGAAAAGCTGGGGAGTCCACGCTAGAGGTTTTTTACACAGCCTGGATAATAATAAGACAACAACTATTATTATGGACGTAACCAACGGACTGTATCACCAGTAGAGACAAAGGCCCAGACGTACTTATCTTCAAAGGCCAACCCTGAGAGTCTACCGAGAGAGATGTTCTTCTCACCGATCGGTAATAACACGGGACAGTTTTTGGATCCAACAACAGAGTGGATGAAGGTCTCCGTGATGCAATCCAAGTTGACCAAACTGGACAGAGTGGATGAAGTGGCCCCCTTGACAGGCTTGAATAGTGGATTACTGATACCGGAATTATTTGTGATAGGGATCACGTTGTTGTGCGGGGTCAATGTGGGGACGTTAGTGATGGAACTGATAGACATCGCCTGATGGTGCATCTGCGTTAGCGAGGTGGAGGAACCCTGGTTGATCACTTCAAAGAGGGAAAGTGTATGTTGTTGATGGGTTGATGATGTAAGTGAAGAGATAGACTCTGAGTTCTTCAAGTGCTTAGTGAAAAGTTTCCGTTTATGGTCACCTGACACAGCGGAGTTCATCGATGGCGCTAATGAAGCGCTTGTTAACATATGCTTAACACTAGATGGGGTATTATTATTGTTATTATTATTATCAGATGAGGAGAGTCTCTTTTCCAAGATTGGCTTTGATTTCAAAGGTTTATTGAGTTTCAGGGTTTTCACTTTCGGTAGATTTCTTGGCTGGAACTCATAGAACACTATACAATTATCATCACCGACGACACCAATTCTGTAGAGCAACCCGGTACGTGTTTTCTTGTAGTCAATCTCAATGGCTCTGACCCAAGATTTCGATCCTTGCAGTCTAGCGACAAGCCGGAGAAGACCATTTGTGGTTACATCGGTGAATTGAAATTCATAAATGGACACTCTATCATCACCAGAACTTGCCAGGAGATATTTACCATCTCTCGTAATGTTCACGCAGAGGAAACCGGAATAGAATGAAGGGAATAAGTCTGTGACCCGTTCTTTCAGCAAATCAAAAAGACGCAAATAGCCATCCTCACAGCTCAACACTAATAAATTGTGGAACAATGGGTGGATTGCCAGATCAGTGATTGGGTTATTGGACACCTTGTAATGTGCAACGGGGTTTGCCGTTGATGCAGAGAAGACGGATTTAATACGTTTCACATATCTATCGTTGGGTCCAGTCTTTGGTTCATTTTCGTAATCTTCATTATCTTCATATTCTCTATTAAACACTAAGAGTTCACCATCGGAGAACCCCACCAATGCAAACCGACCATCCTTTGTGAATTTCAGGGACATCACAGGGTTGTTCTTGATCTTAGAGTTTTTATTCCAACGAGAGTATTTCATCTTGAATGGGTTAATCCAGAGCAAATCCCCAGAAGCGAATCCAATGAGGATATCTAGTTCCTTGTCACCATTACCGTTGATGTAAGAGAAAGTTGTGAATGCTGTCACAACGGATGCAATGATAGTGATTCTCAATAGGGGGTTATCGACTTCCATGTCCTTGGGGTTATCTTCCAATGCTATCAAGTTGATCATTCTTCCGTGGCAACCGATCATAAATTTACTAGCAGCATTGATTTTTTTGGTGTAGTTATCACAAGTAATGGATTTCACTATGAATGAGGAGGATGTTCTATTGAGGTTTGACTTTGGTGCCTTTAATTGGTCTAACAATTGTTTCTTTTTAGAGCCAGATGCATTGCGAGATGGTGATAGCGTTTTAAAATCAACAATCTCCACCAATGAACCTGGAATCAAATGGACATCCTTAAAGTAGTCCGCTGTGAGTGGGTTAATGGAACACCCTATTGGGAGCACTTCTGTTTTACCGTCTGGCTGCACACCGACAAAATCCGGTGGCAGGGAGAGTGGTTTGTTCAATTGATTCTGGTTCACATTCCCCAAGGTTGTGTGGTAACGACGGAGATTTTGTTCCACAAATTTCGATAACGATGCATACGTGAATGGATCATGAGGAAGCAATGGTGTTCTAGAGAATCTTATAGCAATGTCCGGTTTGAAGATCCCATCTAAATGATCGAATTCAAACTGTTCTTCGTCGAGCTTGAATAGACAATTAGGATCTGTGGCTTGAATGGGAAGGATGGATCCATTCAAAATCTGTTGGAATTGGGATGCTGATGGTCTGTACCTAGACAGATCTGGTGGCATATACATTATGGAGTAGCGATTAGTAATTGACTTTCAGTTTGATGAAAGAAAGTCAGGAGGCCCTAGAACAATAACCCCAGTTTATTAACTTTTGAAATTTAGAATCTAAAACATTCCTGTGTAGAGATGTGCTATATCTCATTTTTGTTTTCTGTTTTTTTCGACAAAAATAAATTTGACTAATAAGCTGAACAGGGGGGGGGATAACAGGGATTCCTCCTTTGATAATTCAGTTTAACTATAACTATGTTTACCAGATACAACAAATTACCAGTCATGAGTATGACTATTGCAAGGGGTTCACTCGCACGCGGATCAAAAGGGTTTGAATCCGCCGCTGTGAGTGGGCTCCGTATTGCTGCCGCCACTAGATTCACAACAATGAGATTCCAATCTTCTTCCTCTAAGACAGCCACCACAACTTCCAATATTCAGTCCTCAGAAACAGAAACGACTACCCACTCTTCATCTAAACAAAAGAAGGGGTTCAACTCCCTGTCTAAGGTGCCCTCCACCATCTCCATTAAGCCAAAGGATATCCTTCTAGATAACCTCTTCCAGGGTTACAAGCCTTTGACGATCCCATTAAATCCACCTCCTAATAACTTCAAGAAATCATCCGCCGTGGTGTATTTTGAGTTTGACGAAAACTTGGAACAACTCGTGGAGCAAGACCCTCAACAACTACAATCGGGGGCCCAGTCTCCTAGATCCTTAGATGACCTTGGTGATAAGAACTTGAGTAGATACCAATACTCTAACTACAGCTTCAATAAAGATTTAGAAATTCAAAGTGACTTGGACGAGGATGATGACGTTGCCGGATTCTTTGATGGATTCCACGGTAATGCTTCAGGTTTACCTCGTCAATCTCTGAAGAAGAAATCTAGTTCAAAGAAAAGACTCTCCATGAGTAACAACTCCAATGTGACTTTCAATAAAAGAGATAATAAAGTTAAAGTGGGTAGATCCAGAATCCAACATGGTAAATCAAAGAAAACTAAGAAGAATTAAAGAACTCTGACTCTGCATTTTCCACTAATGACTCTTTAATGTTTTTTTTTTACGAATTTTACTAAGTTTATTCACCATCTGATCACCCCCCTTCTCTTTTTCTTGTTTTTCTCTTTGCTTCACTTAGGTTTTATTATTTGGCATGTTTTATTTTATGTTTGTGCTTTATTACTATTATTTATTGGACCCTGTATATAGATATCCACCATCCCTTTACTTCTGTTTTATTAATATCATCACTATTACCCTTTATTATTTGAAATGAATTTCCATTTAAAGTAAAAACAAAATTAAAGTACAACTAATATTAAAGTAACTTAAACAAAAACAAAATAAAAACAATAATGGTAAAAACAATAAAAAAATGGGTTTACTGCTCTGATTCAAGTAGAATCAATTTCTTCTTCAGAGCAGTCAATTCGTCCTTCATTTGATCTCTCTCTTGACGCACAATGTACAAATCAGCCTGTAAATCCTTGATCTTGAACCCATATCTAGAATTATCCTCCTCGAGTTCACTATCATTGAGACCACCAGAGGCAGACACCTGTCTACTGCCATCATGTTCAGAAGGAGTAGTATTACGGGATGCCCCCGATGGCACACGCTTCTTCAGTTTCAATTCTTCTAATTCATTATGCAACTTCTTATTCAAATCCTTTTGCTTGTCAACCTCGGATTGCAACACGGTTAATGCTCTATGAGTGTTATTCAAAGATGAGATGGATTGCTTGTAATCCTCTTCCAAATCACTGTGTTTCTTCTTGAATGAATCGAGATCACTCTTCAAATTGACACTCTCAGAAGTTTCATCTTCCTTGATAGTCAATAATTGATCAACTTGGGCTTGTAAGCTTTTAACCAATTCACTTTGATCTTGACCACCATTGGAAGTAGCAACCACAGATCTATCCAGGGAATTATCAATAGAGTCTCCCTTCCATAACATTAATAAATCATCCAATTTACTATTCAATTGAGTGACATCACCGTGCTTGCTTAAGGACTTCTGAGAGGTCGAAGTCTCCTCAGCACCATCATCCAAATCCATTGACCCATGTAACAACTTATACTTATCAAATTCCAGATTCAAATTCTCGTATTTAGTTTGAGAAGCATTCAATTGCTGTTGTAGTTCAATTTGTTCAACTAACCGGGATTCCAATTCTTGGATCTCTAGTTGTTGCTTCTTGATCACAGAATTCAATCCTTGTAAGGACTCAACCTTCTCATTCATGAATGGTTCAAAACTGGTGATCTTCTCCTTCAAACCCTTGTTCTCGGTGTTAAGTTGCAATAATTGGTTTTCATATGCAACCTTAGAACGAGGAGCAAGAGCATCAGCAGTAGCAGCAGCAGCACCGACACCGGCCCCACCAGCAGCAGCAACACCTGGAACAGCTAACTCTCTAGTGGCAGAACCAGTACTACTATTAGCTTCAACGCTCCCCTCTCTGAAACCATGTTCCTTGGCAGCCAACTTACTCTCCAAGTCTTGGATCTTCAAATTGGCATCATCCTTCTCCTTCTCCAATTCAACAATTCTTTCATTAGCTTCATTGACCTTCTGTGAGAAATCGGTCTTCAAGTTTTGAATCATAGTTTGGAATTTGGTAGCAGACATACCATCGATAGAGCCAGGAGATGACACATCTCTTTGACCAGTGGCACTGGATAATGATCTCCCACCAACAGATTTTTCAGAGGTTGGGTAATAATGTTGTTGTTGTGTGGATGAGCTAGGAGTGGATACTTCTCTTGTTTTAACACCCAAGTTACCAGAACCATATGATGAAGATGCAATAGGAGTTTGATGGCCTGGAGTGGATGTGGCAGAAGCAACTGGTTCTTCGTAATTCAAACCAGAAACACCTCTTTGTTGTTGTTGTTGTTGTTGTAGTTGCTGACCACCATGCTTCAATTCTTGTTGGGTCAACAATGGGGAACTCAAAGTGGCCTGATTATCAGTAGCTGAAGCACCATTGAAGTCTGTAGTAGGCTTCTGTGGAGAAGTATGGTTGTTACCATTACCATCACCGGAGATAGCTCTCAATGGATGAGACGATCTCTGCTGAACCTCTTGCAATTCATCGCTTGATTGTGAAATGGCAGCAGTTGCACCGAGACCAACAGCAGCAGCGCCTGCGGTGGCAGCAGCAGTAGCAGCAGTACCCTTGCTAACACCGGAACGGGCTGCCTTCACAGGTGATGCCTCTGGGAATGACCCGATCATTTGATGCATACCGTTAGAATTATTGTTGTCATTGGCAGTGTTCGTGAATTCATCAAGTTTGGTCTGACTTGGTGATTCTAAATGCACAGTTGGAATCTGAGCTTCATCATTGGTGGCCACACTTTCATGTTTTGGTGTGGATGATGGCAACACGTCAAGATCCCGCTGTAATGACTTATTAGTGGTGTTAGCCTCATCAACATGATGAGCTTGGCCCAATTCAACATAACGATCTTCCACGGCGTCCTCTAGAATACCATCATCATCATCAGAAATCTCCTCATAGATTCCATGTTGGCTCTTTCTGTTGGACAACTTATCATCAGAATGTTGTGGTTGGATCTGTGGAACCTCTTGATGGTGGTAACTGTTTGCTCCACCGCTACCAATGCTACCGTTACCCCTGACCACATTTCTGACGGACTTTTCCATAAACTTAGGAAGCAAGTCCATGTCAAACTCGTAGATCACAGTAGTAGGATACCTGAAATGGGATTCATCGATTTCGGAATCAGCAGCCTCAGAGACCCCCTCGAAGTTGTCGTCGTTCTGGTCACCGCCCATGATGATCAATTTTTCATTAGCCAAGTCAACAGTCAGTGAGTGGCCACTTCTTGCACCAGGATTACCAGGAAGCCCACCAATGATCTTAAAACAGTTATAGTTATTCAGATCGATCAAGTACAGATCAGTGTTAGGTTCCCCACTGACGAGTTTACCACCATAAATGAAGAGCAAATTCTGGTACAGCCCCGAAGCGTGGTCTTCCAGGGCAGGCGGTTGATATTCACCGTTCAACTTACATTTTTTCCAATCACTGGTTTCAGCATCGAAGCAAAGTAAATCGCCGTACACTTGTTGTCCATCGGTACCACCATAGATGTACAGGGCGTTACCGTATGCATTCATAGTATGGTTAGCCAATGAAGGTGGCACGAATTGAGAGCCCTTTCCTGGTTCCAATTTGACCCAATGGGTGCCTGGGTCTCTGAAATTGGATAAATCGAATCTCCAAATATCATTGAAGTATTTATCTTCCAATTGTCCACCAAAGACGTAGAGGTAACTCAACCATCTACTTGGTTCATCAGAGGTTTCAAAATTTAACACAGAGATTTGGTGACCATATCTACCATCTGGGGTTGGACCCTCAGGGGAGGTAATTGTCCATTTCAGAGATGTAATGTTAAAGAAGTATAGCCTGTTATCTAGCACTTGAGTGGATGAAGTAACGGTGTCACCGGCGAACACAATGAAGGCATTCCCGATAAGCACAGAGGAGTGGCCAATTCTTGGAGCGGGCACTCTTTCAAAGTTTTCAATTGGGGAAGCAATGTAAGGGTAGTCATAATCATAGGAGTTATCATCCTTTTTCACCGGTTCAATCACCCACATGTCACCAAAGACGTTCTGTCCACAGAGACCACCCATTAAGTAAATGGCACCACTATCAGAGGTGGTAGAACTAGCAGCATGAGAGAATCTTGGGAATGGTGAGTTGTAAAGCTTCTTCTTTTTCCAGGGGGAGCTCAGAGAGGTTGATGGCACGAGAGGAGATTGTTGATGAGGTGTGGCACCAACAGCTCCGACGATACCTGCTGGGGAGGGAGGCTCAACGTAACCGACTGTTTCACTTGGAGTCCGTGGGGTATGCAATTGAGAACCAGGGTTTGATCCAGACCTGTAGTTAGGAGGTGGCAGATTCCCACTAGCTGCGGAATGTTGTCTTTGTTGTTGTGGTGGGTACCCACCTGAGGATTGACGGCTAGGGGAAGCGTATTGTATTTGTTGAGGGGTAACATGATTGCTGCCCGGGTTGGAGTAAGTACCAGATGAGTAGTTTCTGTTAGGGGTCCGTTGTCCCTGTTGTTGCTGTTGAGCTTGTTGTTGTTGTGGTTGACCTGGTATGATTGGGTTCCCATTGTAAGAACTGTCTCTGGATGCCGATGCAGGTGGAGTCTTCTGAGAGTTTGTCGAGGGCAATCTTGAGGATCCACTGGGGGAACTATACTGTGGTGAGTTATAGCTAGATGAAGGGGTGCGTTGTTGATTTGGATCTGGGGTTTGCACAGGGGAATCCTGAGATCCATTCTTAGAGTGTTTCTTCTTTTTGAAGAACGGAGCCATTGTAGTATGTTAAGTAGCAATGAAATAGGCTCTCAATGAGATTAATTATATATCAATATAATATATATATGAACCAGGATCTGATGCCACCTTCAGTAACGTGCAGCTGTGTCATGATGTGTACCTGTTTTTGTGGGTTTTTCGAAAAAAAAAGACAAATTTCACGTGCACGTGACCGAGTATTGACAGATTAATTGGGGGATAATAGGTATTAGCATTTTATATATACAACTATAAAGAAAAGAAATGTATTACGGAGAAGGTGGGTGTGCTTAATCAGCCTGGTCCCAGTTACCTGGCTTTGGTTGCTGCGGCATGACTGGACCACCAGCTCTCTTGGCAACAATGATTTGATCCACCGAGAGAATGGTGTTCACTGCTTCGATGGCTAGATTGACGGCATTCTTCTTGACTGCAAGGGAATCCAAGATCTTGTTCTCCTTAACATCAAGAAGAGAGTCTGTTGGAGAATCAGCTTCAATATTGATACCAAACTTCATGGTGGTCAAATCAGCATCATCATGGGAAGCATACAACCGTGGTAACACTTCAGAGGCATCCAACCCAGAAGTTTCACACAGTATTCTAGGTAAGAATTCAAAGGCCTCGGCAAACTTCTTGATACTCAATTGTAATAACCCAGGAGTTCTCTCACCGTAACTTGTGATTCTCTTCACTAATTCAGCCTCGGTGGACCCAGCACCTGGAAGCAAACGTGGATCCTTCAAGATGGCCTTCATAGAGGCGACACCATCATCAATAGATCTTTCAATGTCATCCAAGTTGTTCTGCGTGGCACCTCTGAGCACAATAGTAGAAGTTAAGGATTCGTCGGTGTCCTGTTTGAACACGGTAACCCTGTCACCACCTATTTCGATGGATTCCACAACGTCAACAGATCCCATCTCTTCAGGCATTGGTGCACCCAAACGAGCCAATGGAGTGGCACCACACACTCTGCAGATTCTTCTCAAGTCAAACTTGGAGGGCACCTTCAACACAAGCATTTCATATTTGTTCATGTAGTGGAGTGCCAAATCGGACACAGATGACCCAGCCACGACGACACGGACACCTGCATGTGCGATCCCCTTGACGATCTCGTCTAATTGGTCTTCTTCACCCTTGGAAAAGTCCAACATCTCCTGAGCATTGTGTAACAACACGGTACCTTTAGTCTCAGTGGTGGAGATGTCGATTGGACAATTGAAGATGGCAACCTTAGCGGTAGCACTGATCTTCTTCAGGGTAGATTCGGGTTCTCTAGGGAACACCATACCTTTCAACACGAATGAGGATTGCAAGGATGCACCCATGATTTTCACCACTCTGATGGAATCCACGTTAAATAATTTAGGGTTCTTCTTAGGTAAAACGTTCACAATAGCATCCACAATCAGTTCAGAGATCTTCTCTTCAGAGCCGTATTGCTTGGACCCCACAACTGGGGTGATAATCTTGAGTAATTGTTCTTTATCGGTGACATCCTCAACAGAATCCACAACGAGCTTATCCAATTCTGTCAGGGTGAACTTGTTAGCCAAATTGAACCCTTGAATGATTTCCGTTGGGGTGAGACCCAAGACAATCAATTTCTCTGCTAATTGAAGTAATTCACCAGCTAACACGAGCACGTAGTTGGTGTTGTCACCCATTTCCAATTCTTGTTGTTGAGAGTTCATAATTAAAACCTTCACTGCAGGATGGATCACATCCAATTCCTTAATCATGGTAGCAGCATCGTTGGTGATGAAGATTCTACCCAACTGATTGACAATGATCTTGTTCTTACCACATGGTCCAATGGAAGTAGAAATCATATTGGTGATTTCCTTACACGCTTGAATATTTCTATTGATGGCGCCATCCAAGTTAGATGACGTTTGGTAACCCTGCTTGAACAGCCCCGCATTTGGAGCATTTGGTATTCTCAATGACATAGTTTTTGATAAATGAGAAAGTGAAAGAGTATCTGATAATCTACCTTAAACAACGTAAACCTTTCCTCTAGTATACGTTTCGATGAACGTTAACGAGTTTTGGCGATTTTTTTTTTGGAAAATTAAATTCGACGGAGTGTTTGGTGCGTCGATAATAGGTCTATCGACGTTCCAGGGTAAGGATGTTTACACATTCAAAGTAGATCTGTACTTATTGAAAAAGGTTGTTTGAAACTAATTGGGATAGAAGAAGATGGACTACCTACTTTATTACAAGATAACACAGAAACAAGTATGTCCAATTCATTTTCATTCAAGGATGAACTCATTAGGACATCTAAGGAGTCATCACAGTCTTCACAGGATCAGAATATCATTGAATCTGAAGATTATGATCCATTGTCAGATGTGTTGACAATCTTTGGCCATCCAAATAACTTGTCGGAAATGGCAGATTTGTTGAGTTACACTAACGTTTACAAGTTACAAATTGAACAAGAAATTAGAGACAAGAACATTGAATACAATAAACAATTGAAAGTGCCCAATGACGAGGGAGACGAGAACTCGGGGAAACTTACAGATCTCGATAATCAATTGGCTGAATTAATTAATCAATTCAACGTCACAGAGACTCTGGCTAACTCCACAGGGAAAACCATTAATGATATGACAATAAATATCAAGAAATTAGACAATTGTAAGAAAAATTTAACTTTATCAATGACAATTTTGAAAAGACTTCAAATGTTAATCATCTCATTTGAATCATTAACTGATTTGATCTCTGATGATATAGAATCCAAAAATTATTCAGAGATTAAACAAATGCTCAGTGTGGTGTTAGAATTGATGCAACATTTCCAAACTTATAAAAGTATAGATGAGATTAATACATTGAATAAGAGAATTGGATCCATGAAAAATAAAATCATCGATGATATCTTTAATGATTTCGAAAAGGATTTCGATGAATCGACTCCACGTAATACTCAACTAATATACAGCTGTGAAATCTTAGATATACTTGGACAGGCATACCACGATAAATTATCCAATTGGTACATAAATAATGTGTTGAAGGACATTACAACAATTTTCAAAGCATCAGAAGAAGCCGGATCATTGGATAACCTCAAACGGAGATTCATTTATTATCAACGGATTCTAGGGAATTTCGAAAAAACTAGAGCACAACTTTTCCCTAAAGAATGGAATATGAGCTTAGAACTCACTAAGAAATTCTGTGAATTGACTAAAAGAGACCTCCGTGAGGTGACTTCTAAGGAAACCCGTCTTAATGGGTCAAATCACGTGGATGTAAACTTGTTAATTAACTCATTGGGGGAATCATTAGAGTTTGAAAACTACATGAATGTGTATTTCAAAGATTCAGGTTACAATTTTGATTCTAGTATCTCCGATGTGTTTGAACCATACTTAAATATTTGGATTAAATACCAAGGGGAACTCATTGAAAAGAAATTCTTAGAATTCATGAACCCAGATAATATGTTAAAGAAATCCGGTATAAATGATGAAAATAGTGAAGCCCTGTTGAATGTGTTAGAGTCTGCTGCTGATTTGTTCCGTATGTATAGATCTATGCTTACACAATTAGCTAAATTATCCACGGGGGAACCTATGGTGAAACTTTCAGAGACATTCAGCAAATATTTGGATATGTATCAAAAGCAAATATTGGATACTCTATTACCTAATACTAGACAATTGAATTCTGCGGGGACCCCAGCTGAACAGGATGAGGTGATTGACATCATTTGCTTGGTGTTGAACACTGCAGATTATTGTTCGTTGACAACAGGTCAATTAGAAGAACGGTTAATTCAATTAATGAATGAGAATGAAGCTGGTAAGATCAATTTCGATAAAACAAGGAATGGATACTTGAATATAATCAACAAGTGTATCAATTTGATGTACGTGCGGATTGGTACCGATTTACAATTAGCATGGCGTGAAATGGCTAACTTCAATTGGAAATCACTCACAGAGATCACGGGGGAATCCCGGTATTTGAACTCTATTAAATCTGTACTCACAACAGATTGTAAATTAATATTTGGGAAATTTAATCGTCCATTGTATATCAGAAATTTCATTGATAAATTGATAGAGATCATTTTGAATGATTTGGTGTTCAATATAGTGAAACGGAAACCTATTAATGAGATTATGGCAGAGCAATTACTTTTGGATTTACAAACTTTGAAATCATTCTTCATGGAATTACCTGAATTGTCTGGTACCAGTGTGATCACCGGTGGTGGATTAGCTAATTACAAGAAATTTGTTACTTTGAAAGTTGAAAAAATTGATAGATTATTGAAAATTTTAATGGTTCCTATTAAACCTAATGCAGTGTTTGTCAATAATTACTTCAAAATCGTTGGAGATCGCAGCTTCAGTAATTTCGTGAAGGTGTTGAAATTGAAGGGAAAATTACAAAACGAATCTACTTCTGAGAATGAGAAATTCAAGTACATTGATTTATTTAGAACTCAATTAAGAACGTTCCAAGAGAATATGGGTGAAGATGAAGAGGAATTAACAGAGTGTGATCGATTCTTGGAGAAATTGAAAGTGGATGCATTTTCTAGTGGTGGTTCAAGTTTGACACCACCAAGTGGTAATGGTGGTTCCAATCATGCTAGATCCACTTCAGCTAGTTTCCTCAATCCACCTAATTTCAATGCCATCACTAGTAACTTACTAGCCTCATCACCTAACTCACTATCACCTACAGCATCTGGTGGTGCGTCACCTAAGATGAATCCAGCTGTGATGGGTCAAAATTTGAGTAATTTCTTTGCTGGACAATCATTACAATCCACTAGAGATAACTTGGAGAAGAATTTTGCCAAAACGTTTAGTTTCAGTGAGGATAATAAAAAAAATTTGAATGAAAACTTGAATAAGTTTGGGAACCTCTTCAAGAAGAAATGAGAAACCTCTTATATATACAGATCCATTTTATAATAATAAAGTAAATATCTTAATTTTTTTTTGTTGGTAAAAAACAGTAATAACTAAAAGAGGTAAGAGAAAGAAAAACAGTATATATATCAGGTTTAGGAAAAATCACACAATCATAAAAAGACAAAGAGAAGGGGATGGATGGAATGGAGTGAAGTGGGAATGGATTAGAATTAAATAATGACAAGATGAATGATGGGAAAACGTTAAACTATGCAAAAATGGTTTTATACAAGAAGAAAAATATGTTTAAAATTAGTTAAACATTTTTTTTTTGTTTTTTTAATATTTACCACCGGTTCTCTCCTTTCTTAAAGCATTTTGTTCCTTTTCGAACTCTGGATCAAATTCAATGAATTCATGTAAACCCTTACCTGCAGGCACCATAGGTAACACAGGCACCTTCTTCTCGACTAACACTTCCATTAAGATTGGACCCTTGTTGTATTTCAAGAATTCAGTAACACCAGATTTCATGTCTTCTTGCTTACTCACTCTGATACCCTTCAATCCCATGGCTTCAGCTAATTTCACAAAGTCTGGGTTAGTTTGATGAGTGTGTGAGTATCTGTGTTCATAGAACAGGGATTGCCATTGGGTGACCATACCTTGTTCTTCATTGTTAAGCACAACAATCTTCACTGGAGCACCGGCTTGCACAGCTGAGGATAATTCCATCAAGGTCATGTTGAAGGAGGCATCACCATCGATGTCAATGACAACGGCATCAGGCTTGGCAACTTGAGCACCGATAGCAGCTGGTAGACCGTACCCCATGGTACCCAACCCACCGGAGGTAATGAAGGATCTTGGCTTAGTCCAAGTGAAATGTTGAGCAGCCCACATTTGATGTTGACCGACACCGGTAGTCACAATGACTTCCTTACCCAACGCCGTGGCTTGCTTAGAGATTTCCTTTAATAAAGTTTGTGGTTTAATGGCTGAACCTGGAGTTTCAACTTGGTAGGAGTATGGATATTTCTTTTTCCAAGCGTTAATTTGCTTGAACCATTCTGGTCTAGCCTTGACTTCTGGGATCAATTCGTTGAACACGGTCAAGTTAGTAGTCACGTCACCCTCGATGGCTTCGGTAGCTTCGACAACCTTGTTAATGTTCTTTGGAGAGATCTCAAAGTGGACGATACCACCTCTGTTCTCTGAGGCAGCGAGTCTAGCAGCTGGAGCAAACTTGGCAACGTTACCGGTGACTCTATCGTCGAAACGGGCACCCAAGGCAATGATCAAGTCAGCGTGTTGCATGGCCAAGTTAGCCACGGCAGACCCATGCATACCTAACATATCTAGAGACTTTTCATCATTTTGGTCATATGCACCCAATGCTTGTAAAGTTGTTGTGACAGGAATTTGAGCCTTATCAGAGAGTTCCTTCAATTTAGCTGGACCATCAGGGTGGTTCAAGATACCGGCACCTGCATAGATCAAAGGCTTTTTAGCCTTGCCGAGTAATTTCACGGCTCTCTTGATACATTTAGTGAGGTATTCTGTAGTTTCTGGGGCAGTGATCTTGTGTAAGGTGTTTGATGGGATAGTAGCTGAGATTGGAATGGCTTCCTTCAGGATGGAAGCAGTCACATCCTTTGGTAAGTCGACTAAGACTGGACCTGGACGACCACTGGTGGCGATTTCGAAGGCCTCATTGATACGTCTTGGCAATTCAGCGACAGATTTCACCATCACGTTCCACTTGGAACAAGAACGAGAGATACCGACAACGTCAGCCTCTTGGAAGGCATCTGTACCGATAGCTGAGGTAGGCACTTGACCTGTGAACACCACTAAAGGAACACCATCTGCGAGGGCGTCAGCCATTGGGGTGATAACGTTGGTAGCACCTGGACCTGAAGTCACAAGCACAATACCTGGTTTACCAGAGGCACGAGCGTAACCTTCAGCCATGTGACCTGCCCCCTGTTCATGTCTAGGCAGCACAAACTTAAAGTGAGGAGAGTTGTAAATGGCGTCGTACACTGGGAGGATGGCACCACCTGGGTACCCAAAGACGGTGTCGACTTTATGTCTCTTCATCATCTCGTGAAAGATCTGACCACCGGTGAGCCCGATTAATGAATCATCGGTCTTGATACCACGACGTTTAGAGTGAGCAGGTTTAGTGTGATCGATTTCTTGTTTGAGAAGTTCGGATGGGGAGTTTTCATCGGTGGATGCATCAAAGGCTGGAGCAGGTTGAGGTCTAGGGTCCAACCGAAGAGCTTGAGAAGATGATGATTTATAACGAATAATAAGAGGATTAGCTCTAGAAGTGGAATAAAGAGATCTAGTGATGGATCTCTTGGCCATAGAAGAGGCTCTCATAGAAGTAGCTAACATTATTGATGATAAGGCTAAGCTGACGGGGAGTTAATTATAATAGGGGGTTATAATATTCAAAATAGTATCCCTTAATAAACTGAAAAATTGAAAATTTTTTTTTTTTCCAATTTTTGATGAGTCAACTTAACTGGGGTAAGTAAGCCTTACACGTCTTTAACGTACGACAAAAAATTATTATGGAAACCGGGCCGGTTAAGGCAAGCGAAGGTTCTCGCGCGCTACCGCGATCTACCGCCGGTAGCGCGCGATGGGCTATCGTCTATTTTAAAAGGTCGATTTCCAGTAGTCACGTGATACAAATCGACTCAATGTGAGATCTTTATTTATTATTATTATTATAATCTACAATTATTACCTATCTTAAGACCAATTACTGATAACCTTTTGACGTATGTCTTGTCTTATTGGGGCTTAGAACATATATATACTTTTTTTTCCAAATAATGGGGCTCCATCAATCACTGTATTATAGGTCTCATCACTCAATTAAAGTGGGTGGCACCGATAGGTTCATCATCACTTATAACCCGCCCCAGAACTCATCTACAACTTCCGATTTGGACTCAACAGACCTCAAATTCATGTCTCATAACTCACTCCCGCCGTTGTTTGTCAAGATAAAGAATGTCGAATTGTACCCCCTTAGAGCAGCGTTTCTAGCGGGTCCCTACATGCTTTACTGTGATGTGCGGACTGCAGACTACGATATCCATAAGCAATGCTTTGTCACCGCAGACCAACCTAAATATGAACCTAACTTGGCAGCCGCTCAAAGTGTCACTGCAGAACTCTCAGTTCACACATATAGAGAAAAATATATGTGGATAGTTGATGTGCAATCTCAGATCATCTTCTCCACATCATCCGAAGTACACTATGAGATCATGATTGGCACAGATAAATCCAAACTTCATAGACACGATTTCGGTGATCATTTCGGGAAATTCTCTAAGGCAATCAGTGTGCAATACTTAAATACATTAGATCTGTGGAATAAACCACCACCATTGAGTAATAATGATGTCCATTTAGTGATTCTCACCCATGGACTTCATTCCAATTCTACAGCTGATATGTTTTACATGAAAGAGAAAATAGAGGAAACTAGTGAAAGAGCAGGTAATAACGTGATAGTCAGAGCATACACCGAAAATGTATGTAAAACAGAACGTGGAGTGAAATATTTGGGGAGACGATTAGCTGAATGGATTGTGCATGAACTATGGCCATGCGTGAAGGGGGTCACCAAGATCTCATTCATCGCTCATTCATTAGGTGGTTGCACACAAACTTTTGCTATAAGTTACATCGACCATAACTACCCAGAATTCTTCAATGATAATCTACAATTAGAGAACTTAATTTATTTAGCTTCACCACTTTTAGGAATATCTAATGAAAACCCTGCATACGTCAAAATGGCTTTGAGTTTTGGAATTGTCGGGAAAACAGGAATGGACTTAGGATTACAGGGTCATCGTCCCTTACTCACACTTCTCCCCTCAGAGTCTACCCGGAAAATTCTCAAACGATTCAAACGGAGAACCCTATACGCTAATACTTTGAATGACGGGATTGTGCCCATTCGTACAGCTGCTTTGGTGTATTTGGACTGGAAGGGATTGGGGAAAGTTTATGAGACATTGAAGAAGGACCATTCATTGAATCCAGATGCCATATTACCTAGAAAGCCACCTACTGAGCAAGCCTCAGAGATCCCATCCAATGTGGAAACCCGTGCTGCTCCTCCTACCACTACACAAACGGCTAATAGTAGAACAGGTGCAGACTCAGTGTCTATCAAATCAAAATTGCTTTCCCCCATTCAAACAGTGATGGGCCATTATGTTCCCATGTTACAAAATCAACCACCGAAGAAAACAAAGAAATACCACGCTTATCAAACAAGAGAAGATGAAGACGGCAGTATTTCTGGTACAATGGCCGATGACGAAGTGTCTGATCAATCTAGTATGGGAAGTGCTAGTGTGACTAGTACTATACATTCTACTACTTCCTCTTCAAATCAAATGGATCGTCATAACCCTTCTAATAAATCTGTGAAAATTCCGAAATCTAATGTGATCCAATCAATCACGAATGTTTTACTTCAACCAACACCACCTATGAAATACCTTGTTGATCCTCATGCTCGTGAAGAGGTGATCTTGCATGACAAGATATACAAACCTACATCGATTCCAAAGAGGAAACTCAATAGATCATCCTCATTTTTGAATACACTGGATCCAGTGAAACGTCAAAAATATTTAGAGGAGAAATGTGCTCGTAGATGGCATAAAGGTATGACATGGAGGAAAGTGTTGGTGTCATTGAAACCGGATGCCCATAATAATATCATTGTGAGACGGAGATTCGCTAATGCATACGGTTGGTCTGTAGTGGATCACCTGGTGGAGAATCATTTCGGAGAAAGACAGGTGAGAGGTGATGATTATGCGGATTATGAATGGCATGAAGAGGCAAATGAGGATGACGAAGATGAAGAAGAAGAAGAGGAGGGAACAGATGTGGAAGATGGTGAAGGGAAGGGTTCTACCAATAAAGATTATTTACAGATTGGCGATGAAAATGATTTAAATAAGAAATTTGATAAGGCATTGAATATTCCTAAGAGGAAACATGGTTTGAAGAAATTACATAATAAACTGACTGGAACTACCACTAATACAAGTATTCCAACCCCAAAGCCGAAAAATAGTTCATCAGTTGAAGCTGAGGTTGATGAGGATAAGGAAGAGCAAGAGGAAGAAGAACAGGATGAAAAGGAAGAAAAAGTTGCCGCTGAGCGGATTTACACTTCTTACTCTGATGATGAAGACACTGAACAAGAGACGGAGAATGATAAAGAATGGATCAATGATGTATCAAGTTTCACGTATGATGGTCCTACAGGATTATTAAACACCGTTACTGAAGCAGCTAATGGTACTTACGAGGCATTTAAGAAGACCATTTTCCAGGAAGGCAGTGAACAAAGTTTAGATTGTCCTGTTGAACCAGGTTTAAATGGTGATGAAGACGATGAGGTGTTGACCTCTGAGTTAGGTGCAAAGAATATTGATGAGATTAGTGCCGTTATAGAGAGTAATATAATGATTTAATTTGTTAATCATAAAGCTTATATTTATTTATATATTAAAAAGAAAATTATACAAAAAAAAAATAACGAAAACAAATTAACATACACGTAGAAAGACTAGATGACAGGTTGTTCTTCCCCGGTACTACCTGGTTCCAGGAATGGGTTTTCGATAACTTCATAACCATCTAGAGGAGAAATGGTTAATAACAGTGGACCCCTCACAACGACTAATCCTAATGGTCTCTCAATGGATGAATCATTGATTTCACCCTTGGAAGTTCTTAAAGTTTCTTGAGTTTGATCTAACACCAAGTTTAAAAGAGAATCGAATCCCTTGAGTACACCTTGAATTTCTCTACCTCCGATAAGCGACACCAAGATTCTTTGGTCTTGATATTTCGTGAGATCTAAGATAGCCTTTCTTTTACGGTTTCCCTGTTGATTATTGTTATTTTTGTTATTTTTGTTATTCTTGTTGTTTCTTTGTTGTGGCTGTGATTGTTCTGTAGATTGTTCTGGTTGTTGTTCTTCTTGAACCTCTTGTTGAGGTTCTTCTGGTTTAGTTTCTTGTTGAGTCTATAGTGAAAGGATTTTTCTTGTTAGTAAAGTCAGGATCATTGTAAATGAGTATAGTGGATTGATACATACCTCCATTGTGGGTGATATATAGAATTGGGGAGTAATTAATGTAGTTTCCAAGGAGATCTTTTGGTTAGATGTGCCAAAAAACATGTTGCGTACTTTACAGTCTCGAAATTTTAAATTTTTTGGAGAATCTCAGAGAGAGTAAGAAAGAGTAAGAAAGGGTAAGAAAGATTAAGAGAGAGTAAGAGTAAGTGTAAATGAGGAGAAGAGAGGAAAAGTAGATAAGAGATGGAAGTAATAGATGCAGCGATTCAGAGAATTGAAAGAGGAATTAAGAGATCAGGGAATCTTAATATGTGTTATATGGATGGACAAGATACTAGGATATATAGTAGGGTGTTGTGTACTGCCGGAGGATACAATTATAGTAGAGTGCTTAGAAGAAGCACAAAGGAGATAGAGGTAGAGACAGTGAGTTATTCAGACTTGTGAAGACAATCGAATGACAATATACACCGGCATACACCAGTGCCACCAGCAAATACCAGTAGAGCATAGTAACCACCCCCGTTGCAACCCACCCAAACACCATTTTACAAAAAAAAAATAAACCACATCACATGCTATCCACGTGACTTTCAACAGGGTTACTCCCAAACCCTCACGCACTCCACTCTTCGCGCTGTTTTCCTCTCTGGCTCTCTCTCCTTACTAATTTTTACTATGTCTCTCTTTCTACTGCCAATTTTCAATAACGTGTAAACATTCGCTATTCACTGTACTCTCTCGAAACCGAATTTTTTGTGAAAATGGTTTATTTCACTATTAACTTAACTACTTATTACTGTACTTTTTATTTCCCCCATCTAAACTACTAGTTAATTAATAAGGTAAGTCATAACTAACAACATATTATTCAAAGGGTAAGACGACCTATATAAACGAAACACGAGATACTAGAGAACTAAACATAAGTGCAATCCAGATAAAAAAAAAAGACCAGTGAAAAAAAAAATCTTCCACTAAACCTATCAACTGAAATCAACTACTGATTATAAGTCACCCACTGGTTAATATAAAACTACTCTATTAGCAAAACTACATTCAATAGGGATAAATACATACCACATAAAGGTTATTAACCACCACAAAACAACATCACTGTATCCATCCCTACACTCAATTTTTTTTCTCTGATTAGTAATTGAAATCTTAAGACCGTCCACAGTTTTTCTTTTGTTTGCCATCCTTTTACTTTACAACCAAAAGCCAACATATATCCATTATATAAATAGTAGGTTCTGCTATTTCAAATTATAACTCGTCATTACCTATTTCCATTTTCACTAAACTTTCTTTACTAACATAAAACTATTTTTTAATTTAGAAATTTATCAAAATGGCTAGAAGACCAGCTAGATGTTACAGATACTGTAAGAACAAGCCTTTCCCAAAGTCTAGATACAACAGAGGTGTCCCAGATGCCAAGGTCCGGATTTTCGATTTAGGTAGAAAGAAGGCTTCCGTCGATGATTTCCCATTATGTATTCACTTGGTTTCTAACGAATTAGAACAATTATCTTCTGAAGCTTTAGAAGCTGCCAGAATTTGTGCTAACAAGTACATCACCACCATCTCTGGTAGAGAATCTTTCCACTTGAGAATCAGAGTTCACCCATTCCACGTTTTAAGAATTAACAAGATGTTGTCTTGTGCCGGTGCCGATAGATTACAACAAGGTATGAGAGGTGCTTGGGGTAAACCACACGGTTTAGCCGCTAGAGTGGATATCGGTCAAATTTTGATGTCCGTCAGAACTAAGGATTCTAACAAGGAAGTTGTCATTGAAGGTTTAAGAAGAGCTAGATACAAGTTCCCAGGTCAACAAAGAATTATTATCTCTAAGAAGTGGGGTTTCACTAACTTAGACAGAGCCGATTACGTCACCAAGAGACAAAACGGTGAAGTTAAGGATGATGGTGCTTTCGTTAAGTTCTTGTCTAAGAAGGGTAACTTAGAACAAAACATGAATGCTTTCCCAGATTTCTTCACTGCTTCTGCTTAATTGCAAAAAAACCTTTTAAAATATATATTTGTTTAACAATTTATTATCGTTTATAATATAGTTTTATTAATTACTATTTCCAACTCCCAATAGTTTTAAGTATTATAAAACAACGTAATGAAATTAAAAGAAAAAGAAAGATAAAAAGAAAAAATAATAAAAAGCTATATATTAATTAATTAATGACGTCTCAATGGACTTCTACTTCTGGCACGAGAATGTAATGAAACATCAGAAGCATCATGAAGATCAACCAATGTAGCAGACGATGGACCACTACCTAGGGAGGATCTCCCCGTGACATGAGATACCACAGAGGATAATCCATGCACAGCGGTGGGGTTACCATTGGTTGGAGTCGGAGTCGGAGTAGCAGTAGTAGTAGTAGTAGTAGTAGGTGTTGCAGGAACACCACAATTTGCTGCATTAGGGATACCAGATTGAAGAGCCATTTGAATATAATCTTCAGAACTGAGAAATCCACGACCGGCTTCACAAACCATAATAGATTTAATCCATTCAGATTGCCAAATTTGATAAGTACGCATACGGAATTTTGGATCTGGATTCAAAATATTGTATAAAACATACTTTCTTGAATTAGGAAAGGCACCACCACAAATAGATTCAATTTGATTGAATGCTCCCCTCTTGATCTTCTTGAATTCTTTAGAATTACCCGGTGACCGTTCAGTGTAATCATATTTTGCTCTGGTATCCAAAAACATTTGATAAGAGTCATCACTCGATTTGGCAACTTCCCAAACATAATTACCATTAAGCATAACCAGATAAATTATACCCAATGACCAAACATCAGCTAATCTTGGATCATAAGGAGTATCCGATTGGAATTGCTCTGGAGACACATACCGTTCTGATCCACAAGCACCTTTAGAGAATTGCACTTTATCCTCCCAAGCAGTTCTAAACACAGCAGATGTACCGAAATCTGTGATTTTCAATTGCCCCTTCTTAGTGAGTAATAAATTCTCCACTTTTAAATCATTATGAGAGATCCCCACAGAGTGCAGATAGGTGATAGCATTCAATATTTGCTTAAAAAAGCAATCACATTCGATAATTTCTAATCCATTAGTGTTAGAAATGAGAGTAAACATATCACCACAGGGGATGTATTCCATCACTTGAGAGTAAGTCATAGTCACTGGATCCACCATCAAATCATACACATTGATAACTGCCTGATGGGTCAGTGATGATGAAATCATAAATTCCGATGTGACTCTGTTACCGAAATGGTGAAGAGTTTCACCTTGTCTTTGCTTCAATTGTTTCACTGCAAAGAACGATTTAGCACTCTTTTTATTATGTGGACTAGATGACTTCACTGCAATACTGACTAACCCATAAGATCCTCTACCGACGACACCCTCGATGTTACCATATTTTTGATCTAATGAAAGTTTCTTATTAGGTAACTTCGCCAACTTTTCATTAAACTTATCTGGATGTTCAATCTTATCCATCATAACATTAATCAAATTCAATTGATCTTTACCAATTATAGGTTCAATCAATTCATCATCGGCCTCATCATCGAAATCTTGATCATCATCATCGTCATCATCTGAATCATCTGAATCAGCATTAGATCCTTTATGTCCGCCGCCACCGGCGGCATCAGGATCACTATCATCATCGCTTTCCTTTTCATCATCATCATCATCAGAATCATCATAATTCCACCGGTAATTCTCTGGATCACTTTTCAATTCCATTAATTGTTGAGAATATGAATCTGGTAATAAACTAACAGATTTACAAATCGTCTCAACGTCATCATTCTCTTCTGTTTCTCTCCTTTTAGCCCATCCAAACCAACCACCAGTTTTAATCTTGGTAGGTTGAGTTTTGAATTTACTGAATTCATGTTCATGAGTGACTCCATCGGAGGAAATTTTCAATCTACCATTCTTCAACCGCACAGAGTGATCTTTCGACAGTGATGAATAATTCACCGTTTGTGAATGCTTGAGTGCATTCAAGTTCGTAGATGACACAGGGACACTCGATTGAGAGGACTTCACTGTTCTGAAATGACCATCGGGGGTCACTGACACTGAGGCAGCTCTATGTCTGGAAGCGGATGAGTCAGATGTGGACCGTTGTGAAGAGGCACTGCTTGACATTGCACGGGTTTCCTCTGACCGGCCTCTTGATACGTTATTAGTATTGCTATTATTGTTGCTGTGTGATATAGTGGTGTTGAGGTTGTTATTGGATACCTCGGATCCATTGGGGGACGCTCTACCAGACAAGTTAGGGGCTGACGACGAGTTGGAACCCGACCGAATATGATGGTGAGGGTGATGTAGATGAAGATGAAGAGAACTCGAATGATGTTGCCGAGGTTGTCTTGTGGACCCACCTGAACTTGTTCCAGAAGCGGCAGTCGCAGAACCGCTTTCTGGGGCATCAATGGCGTCCTCTAACACTTGATCCAGATCATTCTCAATCACGGGAGGCATCATTTTGAGTTTATTCAGAGACTCTGAAATATCAGAAGTGGACACCGATTTAGGGATGGATCCATTAGCTGTTGTAGTGTTTGTTGTTGTTGCTGTTGTTGCCCCGGGAAACGCCGTGGCTGCTGGCGCAGTGTTAGACGATGTTGTGCCGCCGGAAGATGATGCAGATAATTGAGGAGAGTCCAGAGAGGACAGGGCTGGGGAGGGTGGATTCATGACTGGAGATCTATGTTGAGCTATGACCGATTTAGGGGTAGTCTGAGCAGAGGGCAATTGAGGGGCCACGGTTGTTGTTGGTGTAGTTGTAGCCGAGATTGAGTAACCGGAAGCAGCAGTCTTCTTGCTCAGGGACGGAGTTCTATTGGGCACTGGATACTGTTGACTATGTATTTGCAGTTTAGGATCTGAGGTACGACGGTGCTGAGAAGGATGCCTGATGAATGTTGGTTGCTGTTCAGTGGTACCGGCAAGGAAACCGTCTTGCATTAAACTTGTAGAAGAGGAATGGGGGGTAAACAGGGACTTAAATTTCTGTGAGACAGAGGAGGACGATCTTGATCTTGGTCTAGCATCACCGGAAAGAGGGATATCCACGGATGACAAATCTGAGGATACCGTTTTATAGAATGATTCAGGTTCATCCTGTTCGTCAATCTGGATATCTGGGTGATGAGGTGTCGCAGGGGCAACGGCAAAGGCAGCGGCAGCAGCTTGTTGGCTATGAAGCTGTTGCTGATGTTGCTGGCGCCGTTGTTCCTTCTTTGTGTGGTCTTTCTTGAATAGGGGCATCATAGAATCCACTTAACTATTTAAACAATTTAGGGCAAAATACACACTGAAATCACAACCCTTTTTTTTTATTATATAAAAGTAACACAAGGAAAAAAATTGGGTTTAAAAAGGAACAAAAAAAAGAAGTATTCTTCTGTGATTGAAACAAGAGAACGTTAACACAAATGTAGCTTTAATAATTGAGTATATAAATAGATTTAATTGATTTTTGTGTATACAGATATTAGTTTGAATTAGAGAGGAAAAAGGTTTACTGTTTCTTTCAAAGAGAGAGAGAGAGGAATTAAAAAAAAAATTAGTTACAGACACTACAGTAGTAATAAGATACATGGAATTGAGAGAAAAATCCGGAATTCTACCTTCCTAAATAAGTAAATTTTTGTATGATAATGTTCGCGAGATTATGAATGTATTAAATAGGAATTCCTAAATAAAGGTGAGAATAGCAAGAACAGAGGGTGGAGATGGGAAGAATGACTAAGAGTACAGCAGATGTGATGGTAATCATATCGAAGAGAAATGTAAATATCAGTATTATGAGAGGGGAAGAGGCAGACAGGTAAGAAGAGAGGCAACGGAATGGATTAATCCCCGGATCAAGTAGACCGACCTCACCTTATTCGTACGTGTAATATACTTCCCCTGAGCGGACGCTGACAAACTAATTACTACTCAAGTACGGCTGATCCCCGTCTGTCATATAGAACAACACGTTATACTCTCATAATTACGTAGTTAATACTATATATATATACACAGCCCATATTATCGTATAAAAAAAATTGTCTCCTTTGGTATCATTGCTAGTCTATATAATGTAAGTAAACTTAAGTAATTAGCTAATTCTAATCTATCTATTGTTTGCCCTAGGTTTCCTATTATATACTTGCGGGGTTCATCCAATGAGTCTATATCAAACTTAGAAGGTACAATTGACTCCGGTGAGTTACTCTTGTCCCTTATAGTACCTGAAGATAAAAATAAACTTTAACTGATAAGCTAAAACAGAGTACGATACTTATGCTGTTAGTTCTACCAGGTAAATATTATAGGCCAATAAAGTGTTCTGTAGTAACGTATACATAGTCATTAATTTGAGGTAAAGAGTCATTTCTGTGCTTTCATCAGAGCAATAATTCCTCTAATTTAATATCTTAGGCACAAGCCTAACTTTAGCAATAATCCGATGGGTTAGTACTCAAATGCCACATAAATTCCAGTTATGGGTGGGAATGTATCATTCTCCGGCATCTAAATAGTGGTGGGGGGGGCATGAATAGCTTCCTCAGGGTGATCTAAATTGTAATTCTGAATCCCTACATAAACTATTCTCTTTTTATCCAAATCTTTAAAATACATATTCCGGAATTCATCATACTCCATATCAAGTTTTCTACCTACGAGGAAATGGTGAATTAACATGGAAAAGTCAAATCATCTCACCACAACGTAACCACTGTTGTTCCGCCTAGATTTGCAATTATCAAACACTTTGGCATAATCATCAAATGCCCGTTTAATGATATGAGTGTTGTAGGCCTCTTGAACTTGATATATTGAGTTTATACCGAACTCAACAGGAATATTTGAGTGCAAAGAACTGTTTTCATCCATTATCGAAGATTAATGATATAGCTTTATAGTATAGTTTGTAAAGCACAGGCACTAATGTGTAAGAGGATAAAGGCAAGTACTAATAGAAACCTAAAGCCTATAAATTTAATATCCACTAGAATCTCAGAAATCCATATAGCATAGAGGATAGTGCAACCAGGTAAAAGGATATACGGATTACATAGCATCACACGTGACTGATCTACACACTACCATTTGCTTATATTTTTTTGAAAATTTTTTTTTTGAAAAATTTCTAGATTTCCTAGATCTATTAGAGTTTTTAAAAGGGACGGAAGCAGCAATATTTACAATAAATAACAATGGCTTCACTGAATACGGGACTAATACTGTCACTAGTGGCATTGGTGTACCTTATCTCAGGAGGGAGATGGACACTGGCGCTGCTTGGACTTGTGTTATACCTAATCTTATCTACATCTGATCAACCATCATCATCTCAGGATGCCTCCACAACCAAGACTCACAAGAGCACTCCGGATGACGAGGATGATGACAACAATGATAATGAAAAGGAAACAGACTTTACTAATCTCTTCAATCAACAAACCCTGACCAATGGTGCAGTTTTACTAAATAAATCAACGAAAAAAAACACTTCAAAATCTAAATCGGGCTCTCCTCTGCCACCATTCAAGAGACTCCCGAAAGTGGTCAGAGCAGATAAGCAAGCTATCCTTAAGAAAAAGGCTAGAGCTACCTCTCCTGTGTTCACTGCTCACGATACTCCACTCATGGACTCAAACTTCATGATTTTCTATACATCCCTGACGGGCTCATCTCTAAGAGCAGCACGCACAATTCAATCCACTCTTGCCTCAACAAACACTAAGAACCCACCTCAGTTGATCAATATGGATGAAGACATCGATGACTTGGATAACTACTTCCTTCAGACACCAGATTTGCCTAATTTGGTGTACATCCTCGTGCTACCATCCTACGATACAGACTCCCCATTGGATTACTTCTTGGAATTCCTAGAGGACGTTGTGAATGACTTCAGAATCGACAAATACCCACTAAAGAAACTCACAGGGTTCACTGTGCTTGGGCTCGGTGACACGGAGTCTTGGCCTGACCGGTTCTGCTACCAAGCTCAGTTGACAGACCGGTTCATGGGGAAACTTGGTGCCAGACGGGTGTTCCCGCTTGGTGAAGTGTGCATGAAGAGTCAAGGTGATGCTAGAGTCGAAGAATGGTCCCGATTACTCGTGGAAACACTCAAAGATAATGAACCAATCATGTGGGAAGACCAACAGAGATACGATGAGGGTGATGAGGGCGACGAAGCCTCAGATTCCGAATCCACTGGATCATCCGATGAGGGTACCTTAGTGGATGTCGAAGATATGGGCAAAATGATCTCCGATTCCAAGGAAACCACAAGAGACATCAAAAAGATGGTTGCCAAGGACTCTCCAACTTTCAAATCGCTTACAAAACAAGGTTACACCGTGGTTGGGTCCCACTCCGGTGTGAAATTGTGTAGATGGACTAAATCCGCACTAAGAGGCCGTGGATCATGTTATAAATTCGCCTTCTACGGGATCAGATCACATCTCTGTATGGAGGCCACACCCTCCTTGTCATGCTCTAATAAATGTGTCTTCTGTTGGAGACACGGGACCAACCCTGTCGGAACAACTTGGCGGTGGGAAGTGGACGAACCAGAAGTCATTTTGGATGGTGCCCTCGATGGTCATTATAAGAAGATCAAACAGATGAGAGGTGTTCCAGGTGTCTCTGCAGACAGATTCAACGAGGCATTCACCGTGAGACACTGTGCATTATCACTTGTGGGGGAACCTATTTTCTATCCACACATCAACAGATTCTTACATATGCTCCATGAAAAGCACATCTCATCATTCTTGGTGTGTAATGCTCAACATCCAGATCAATTGGCTGCTTTACAGAAGGTGACCCAGCTATATGTTTCCATTGATGCTCCTACCAAGGAAGAGTTGAAAGTTGTCGATAGACCTTTATTTAGAGACTACTGGGAGAGACTCCACAAATGTTTAGACACATTACGTACGACACAATCACATCAGAGAACTGTTTTCAGATTAACATTGGTCAAGGGGTTTAACATGTCTGATGCTAGCGCATACGCTGACTTAGTCGCTAGGGGCCTACCATCTCTCATCGAGATTAAGGGAGCCACCTTCTGTGGATCAAGTGCTGGTAACGGTAACCCACTTACCATGCAGAATATCCCATTCTACGAAGAGTGCCAAAACTTTGTGCGGAAGCTCAACACAGAGTTACAAAATCGTGGATTGGATTATGATTTGGCTGCCGAGCACGCCCATTCTTGTTGTATCTTGATCGCTCAAAAGAAGTTCTTCATCAACGGGAAATGGTTCACACATATTAATTTCGATAAATTTTTCCAATTACTGGAGAGTGGTGAGAGTTTCGATCAAATGGATTACATCGCAGAGACCCCAGAATGGGCCTATTGGGGGTCTAAAGAGGCTGGGTTCAATCCAGACGATGTTAGATTCAATAGAAAGGAGGAGAAGGAGAAAAAGAAGAAGTTGAGAGCACAAGGGATTGACACCAATACTTGGTGAGCTATCTTGTAGATATTACTTTTTTATACCATTATTTATCTTTATAAACTTAATTTATTTGAAAAAACAACAAAAGAAAATACAAAACTCTTTTTTTTAAAACAAAAAAACACAAACTATAGTTCATCATGAACAGTTTTAGAATCCTCAATAGGTTTACCCTCTAACAATGCCGAGATCTCATTATCGTACTTTGTCCATTCAGGAATCTGTCTTCTAGCTCTATCCAATTTAGGCTCCTTGGTCAATGGATTATTACACAAATCAATGGTCTTGGCCTTCTTTAAGGCCTCATCAGAACACCATGTTTCACACCAAAGCCATTCTTGAGGTAAAGAATGAATCTTAATCACTTGTTGTAAATCGTTAGGCAAATCTTGATCCAAGTTACTTAAAGAATTTGGATCTTGTGATAATGCCTGGTAGTGCTGTCTAAGCTTATCACCAGCCATGATGTTTCTGAATTGCACCAAGTCCACAACGTATAATGCACTGATGTGGTACTTCAATCCCTTATCGTACAAGCTCTTTTGCCAGTAACCGGTTTTCCAGAATCTGAATCCCTCCATCTCAGTACGGGAATCACACATTGGGGTATATCCATAGGCAGCACCCTCCAAATCTAAGTCCACCAACTCTTGTAAATCAGTTCTCACAATTTGATCTGAATCAACAAAGATAACTTTTTCCAAATCTTGTGGGAATAACACATCGAGGAACAAGATCTTGTAACCCCAAATAGTTCTTTGCTTTTCCCGTTGTGACATCAACCATGCTGGCCATTTATAAGTGATCAATTCATATTTGAAGTTGTATTCTTTAGCTAAGATCGGTAACTCTTGCTTCAACTTTGGTGACATGTAATTTTCCAAGAACCAGAATTTCACTGTGTGATCGGTGTGAGCTCTGACAGAAGCAGTCATAATTCCCAGGAATCTTTCATATAGGTGACCACTAGCCAAAGTGAAAATGTTGATATCGGCTTGTTTGACCTTCTTAGGACCAGTTGACCCAGTGGATGATATTAAACTCTTGAAAAATCCAGTCAACGAGGAATCTGATGAATACAAATTCTTGATAGCACGTCTTTCAACGTAATTACTAGCCTCATGGAAAATAGGGAACACCACAAGCCCAGATAAATCAAGAACAGCCAAATCTATAGACCTTTGTGGTGCCAACTTATTGACTTGTAAATCGCTTAAATGCTTGAATTCAGCTGGACATTCTAACAACCCGAAATCGCCACTTCCCTTGGTACCTTCCTTAATACCGAATTTCCAAACACCAGGATTGGATTTCAATTGAAAGTATCCCAAGTTCATCATGATATTGGTATCCGACAACACAGACTCTCTTTCAAGATCAGTCAGCTCAATAGCTAATCCAGCAGGCACACTTGAACCAGACCCAGTATCGGCATCTCTGGCATAACCCTCAATCAATAAATTCTCTAACTCGTACACACCTTCAACATTACCACTGATATCAAGCTTAACGTTATCCAAATCAGCATTGGCCTCCTTGATACCGATAATCCAAGCTTGTGGAACATCCACATCTAAAGTGAACAAAGTTTTCTCTGGCACTTTATCAAATTGAATCAATGATTGAGATTCATCTAATGCACCATCAGAGTCAAATTGCACACGAGATGGGAAAGTACCTCTGTAGAATCTCTTGATCTTAATCTCTTGTAAATCAGTTAGCGCCCTCAAGTAAACCTTAACATTGACGAAATCCATTTGATCAAATAATGAAAGATATGACAAGTATTTTTGGGATTTCTCATTGATTGGATCAATAATTAAGGTCACATCAACACTAGCGTGTTCATTATTGGTAGCAGGAATATCTATAGACATGTGTGGATCAAGTTTGGATAAATCAAATCTAGGAGCAGATGAACCAACAAAGTATTCACCATCATTGAAGAAATAAGTACCAGTAACTAATGCTGCAATAATCTCAAATCTATCAAAGGCATCATCATCACTGACTTCTTCATTGATTAATTCATAAATGGCTTGTAAACGGACATTTGTTTCGTAATTCTTGATAGCTTCAATTTCAGATTCAGCAACGAAATCGGTAGATAGATTGATGAATCTCCCATTGATGAACATGTAAGTAGAAGATTCAGTGAATTTAGTAATACCATAAGTGGATTCCACAAATTCCATAGCATCAGAATCGAATTTTGACTCAATGGTGTCATTCAAGTGTTCAAGGTAAATCAAACCTTCACTAACGGATTCCTTTAAGATATCTCTCAACTCAACAAATTGCTCACTAGTGGAGTAATCAATGAAACTAAGTTGCATATAATCGGCAGATTTAACGTGTGTCAAGGCATGTTGGATTTGTGATCTGAAATGAGGAGATGCAAAATCACCAATGAAAACAACAGACACAGGCACACCACAATTATCTTCATCACATTTCTTAGACACTGTAATTACTCTATGGGAATCCTTGAAGAATTCGAGCTTCTCTTCCAAACTCGTGGCCAATGTGATGTAGTTATTACCGGTGGCTTCAATGGTATCAGGGATCAAATTAGGCATTCTTTTAGGTAATGCCTTCTTCTTAAGGTATTCCTTGAAGGAATTCTCACCCTTCCCAATCTTACCATCCATTAATTCTTTATGCAAGTATTGGATATCAACCACAGTTTGTGTAGAGATAGCATTTCTGAATGAATTATCAAAAGTGTAAAAGACACCATTAACAATGACTAAAGGAACGTCACCAATGGCGAATGCATCTTTGAAAGGTGTGAATTTAGAAGTGTAATCCTTATCATAATAACCTTCTGGAAGTTTAATATTCTCTAAAGTTTGTAGTGTTAATGGTTCTCCCTCAGAGGCCAATTGATACAACATTCTCATATATTGTAACACTTCATCACCTGATCTCATCTCATATAGGAAAGCCATTTGTTTGGCGATAGTTTCATCAATTTCATTCTTGATTAATGGAATATAACCGATTCTTTGAGCTGCACGACTTTGCAAATTGGAAATAGTCAACGTGAGGAAATAGTATAATCTAGCTGGATCACTTGGTTGGAATAAGAACACTGCCTCATGGATGTTTTCTCTTGCCTTTGGAATTTCTTGAATATTAGAGACATCCTTGTACATAGTTTTAGCTCTCTTATACATTCTATAATCATGATCATGTTCGATATCATTGAAATAAATAATGCTATCTTCATAGGAGGAATAATCGTACCTAGTGGATGCCTTATTAGGATTCCTGATTAAAGATTCAACATATTGAGAGAATTTGTTAGTCAATTCCTTAGCCCTTTCAGCTGGGATACCAACTTGTGCAAATTTGTTTAATAGTGATAATTCTCTTTTCAACACTCTCAAGATCTCAAAGATACTAGATTTTATATCTGCCACTGGGGCACCATTGATGTACACACCATCACGGATACCTGTACGCAAGTTATCAACAGTAGCTTGAGTGTAGGCCATTTCGTTGACTGGTAATGGGTGTTTAGCTATACTAGAGGCAAATTTAGGGAAATCTTGCACTAATGTCGTCAACAATTCCAGTTGCTTTTTAGGATCATCAGAGTGGGTCAACACTAAATTAACCAATTTGAAATCCAAATCATTAATCTCATCTTGATTTATACTGGCAATGTCATGTTGTAAATCATTCCAAAATTCATGGTTTAAATCGAATTTTTCAGATCCACTTTTTTCAAAATCTTTCTTATCAAAGTTCAATTTAGCTTGTTGATCAGAGGTGAACCCTCTATCATCAATGGCAATGTAATCCGTTCTTTTCAAAGTTAAATCAATACCGTAACCGGATAGTATTTCATTATCAAGGGATTCCGTTGTTGTTGTTGTTGGGGTGTATCTCCAAATGAAGCTCAATTTCCCCGAAAGTGATTCTTGATATAGATGTGCAAAGAAAGTTCTAGTCTCGATAGATCTGTAATCACCATATAACACAAAAAGGTTTCCATTGTTAGGATCACCGATGACACGATCGAATGGTAACGCGATTGAAGATAATGGGACAGCGTTGGTGTTAGTTTTCAGGGCGAAGACATCGGTAGCCTCACAGTAAACGTTATCACCTTGCACCAAGAATGCATCTGCACCATCGGGGCAGTAGTGCTTTGACACAACTGTAGTGTTATAGTATTCATAATGAGCTTGAATCCTCGGAGAGTGGATTTTATTAGCTAGATCGATATCAATCAATGATCTGGCCACGGGGGAATCCTTCTCGATGGATGAGATGGCTGATTCGTAGAATTGCTTGTCGGTTAATGTATGATATTCATCCAATACCACTTCCAATGGCGAGTCCTCCTCTTCATCCTCACGGGCCACGGTGATTCCCATTAAGGTAGCCACTAATGGGGTATACAGGGATTCATTATGGGCTGTGATCGATTCAACCACGTTTAGACAAAACGGAGTTTGTTTCCAGAACGCCACCAATTTCAAATCGATTTCGTTCACCTCAGCAGTGGCCAATGCCACCACATTGAGGATGCTGGTCAGTAACAGCAAGGATCTCATTGTTTAATGTATGTGTTGTTTATATATAACAAGCAGAAAGACCATCTCCCGATCCAAGCCATGAACAAAAAAAAGTTCACCAGACACGCAAAAAGGAAAAAAAAACCACCTGAGCTGAGTACATGAAGAGGAAGAGCAGTATTGCCCCACAAAGTATTACTACCCCCACACTATCTATCTACCATTGCGATGCTTAGATACACACCATTGATAACACACACACGGAGGACCACTCTACGGGTTATCTCTGTTAGGTTCAAGACAACATTAACGGGAGGCAACGATAAGTCCATGAATGACTCAACAGACCCTGAATTCACTCCGACTATTAAAGAATTATTTAATTTAAATAAAGATCATAGAGATGAGAATGTTCATATTGGAACACATCATGGTGGTAGTGAACATGGGTTGATTGAACGAGAACGTCAACAGAATAGACAATTCCTAATAGATAACGGATTTATTAAATCTACTAAATCATCGATTAATACAGCATCTGTGCCGATCCCTGAGGAGGGTATCACAAAGGATGACACTACAAACAACAATGGATTAGAGGAATCCCATAGAGCTCACATTAAATATATTAAAGATAAAATGGGTGCCATTCCTACTCCAAAACAATTAAAGGAATACATGGATAGATTCATTGTGGGGCAAGATAAATGTAAGAAGATCATGGCTGTTGCTGTGTATAATCATTATGTGAGGATTAATGATTCATTGATAAGAACTTTAGAAAGAGAATTTGAAGAAAAGAAAAAGGAAAAGCAAAGAGTGAAGGAACAATTACTTCAAGGTCGTGGTCCATTAACTGATGGTGGTAGCGATGAGAAGTTTAGTATCAATGCTGATGATCTCAATTTGGATAATGCGGGATTACCCGAATTAGAGAAATCTAACATTATGCTTGTGGGTCCCAGTGGATCTGGTAAAACTTTGATGGCTAAGACGTTGGCTAAAGTTTTGAAAGTGCCCATTGTGATTCAAGATTGTACGTCACTCACTCAAGCTGGTTACGTTGGTGAAGACATTGAGAGTTGTATAGAGAAGTTATTTGCCAAGGCTGATTATGATGTTGATTTATGTGAGAGGGGGATCATTGTATTAGATGAGATTGATAAGTTATCCAAGCCTAGTGTTTTCTCTGGTACTAAGGATATCTCTGGTGAGGGTGTACAACAAGGGTTATTGAAGTTAATTGAAGGTACCAATGTTGCCGTGGAGAGTAAGAAACAGAGTAAGCAAGGTAGACAACAATTGCTGAGTAGTTCCCAGGGGAAGGATACGTTTACTATAAATACGTCTAATATTTTATTTGTCACTATGGGGGCATTTGTGGGGTTAGACAAGTTAATCACTGGGAGACTTGGTAAAGTTGCTGAAGAAGTGGGGGATGAATTAGCTAATGATATTGATAAGATTAAGTTAGACGACAGTGAATCTGTATCGTCATTAGAGATGATGACACCAGAAGATCTTACACGGTTTGGATTGATACCTGAATTTGTTGGTAGAATCCCTGTTTTGGCTACTTTAGAACCATTGACTGTGGAAGACATGGGTGCCATATTGACTGAACCTAAGAATTCCATTTTAAGACAATATGAATATTTCTTTCAAAAGGCTGGTGTCAGATTAGCTATCACTACACCCGCCGTTGATGCCATCGCTGGGTTATCAGTGAAGAATGGTACAGGTGCTAGAGGGTTACGTAACATAATGGAGAAACTATTACTATCTGCAAATTATGATTGTCCTGGGAGTGGTATCTCATACGTGTTAATCGATAAGGAAGTCATTGATGAGTTCATCGAAAAACTGGGGAATTCCTCGTTAGATTTATTTAAACCAAAATATTTCAGCAGAGGTGAAATAACCAATTTCTTAAGCCAAGTTGGTTCAGAGGATGAAGATCTCATGGATAAGATGGACACCAAATCCTCCGTACCTTACCGAGGTAAAGGTAACCGTTTACTGTATAACTAAACAAGAAAAAAAAAAATACACATCCATACACCGCTCGCTGTATTTACCCAATCCAGTAACCCAACGGGCCGAACACCCTGATCTATCATTGTGAGATGGCCGAAGTGTGCTATATTAATAACCTATTTAGTTAGTCATTTGTACGTGTACACACACACAATGTCGTAATGACCGGTGATGGAATCGATAACGAGACCAAGCATTGGTGGAGTTGTGTAAAGGTGTGTTTCCTTTAATGCTGGGGAGTAGTTTTCTTTCCGTTCTTTACTAATACACTTATTTTCAATAGGGTGTTCTTTCTTATTCTACTGTTATATATTATTCGGAGTTTTAAAAGTGTGTATATATCTTTACTAATTAACTGTCACTCATTATTGTCTCCCTGAGTCCCTCTCTGAAATGGCAAAACAGACAGGTGGAAAGTTACCGCCCGGTGAATCATCATTTAATATAGATCATCGACCTCAACTGCAACAACAACAACAAGTACATCAAATAGTGCAACAGCTACAAACTCCAGATCCTACAACGACGACAACTATCACCTCGGGTACCCCTAATAACGTTAGATTCCCCATGTATACATCAAATATGAAAAATCAAAGTACCCAGGCAAATCAGACAACCATTATTCAAGGTAAGAAAAGACGTAGGGTACCACTATCTTGCATTAACTGTCGAAGACGGAAAATCAAATGTGATAAAACAAAACCAGTTTGTCAACGGTGTATTAAATCAAAATTACAATGTCAATATGATGGACCAGAAGATTGGAATTCTTATAATAATTTGGATGCAGATTATAATAATACAACTAATAATAATAATAATAATAATAATAATACTGCAACACCAACATCAACTAATAGACCTTTACAATTATCTAATATCCCAATCGGTGTATTATCATTAGATTCAAATAAATTTAAAAACTCATCATCAACGTCTCTAATTTCAAATCAATCATCCAGGGTGACACCATCAAGTTCAACTTACACATTGAATTTCCCAATCACGACAACTAATAATACATCTAATACATCAAGTACAACTAATTCAACTAATACATCACTGAAGAATAACTCATCGCTTCATGCGAAAGTCACTGAGTTATCTCTTCTTCGTGCAAAGGCAGCTGAATTAGAAGCTCAAATTATTAAGGATACACCCGATTCAGATGACACGGTCAGTTTAGTCATCAATGGTACAACTAATGAACCTCACATGTACTTATTCTATAAAAAATCTAGATTACTCACATTAGGTAGTTTCCAAAGAATGGTTATTTGGTTAAAAGATCCAATCATGATTAGAACACCAGAATTTTGTTTAAATCCAAAATATTCAAAAGTGGAAGCCGCTAATATTAGGAAGCCCACCAATTCTAAACAACAAATTAAACCAATTAGAGCTATAGTTAAAGAAAAAATTATGGAACATAAACAGGGAAGATCAGTTAAGGATAATCCAATACCTTTAATGCCTCAAAATGATACCGGATCAGCATTGAAACCATTCGATTTAAAAGATTTAGCAAGACTATTATCTTATTATATCCCATTTGAATCTGCAGTGAGGATGTACATGGACAGATTTTTCCAAGTTATTTATCCATTTTATCCAGTTTTCGATGAACTCCAATTTAGAGATGCAATTTGGGGGATATTGAGATTCGAAAATGATAGACCAATCGTTTCATTCAATAATGAAAAATGTAATTATTTCTTAATTGCATCATTATTGATGATGTGTAGATTATCTTATTTATCAATTTGTATTAGTGATGAACCATTCGCTAATGCATTAGCTGAAAATGGTACTCCCTTATCTTCAATGCCAGTGACATTTTCAGTGGTTACCCTATCGGGATTTGTCTTTGGTCGGTTAAGAGGATTCCGTAAGGCATCCGTTGACGTTTTCCAATTAATGACATTGATTAGACTTCACCAAATTATGGCTCCTGAAGACATGGATGGTGGATCAGGTGGTGAAGATGGATTATTCTATAATGATATGATGTGTTCCATGGGGAGATTATTAGGTTTAAATATGGATTGGTCAAATTTACACATTTATCAAAATAAACAAATCTTGTACCCAGGTTTAGAACAATCATCTACAAGATTTGGTAATCTATGGAGAAAAATGTGGTTCTCCATGAAAACAATGGATTCCGATTTTTCATTAAATTTTGGTAGAACACCAACTTCAGGTCCATGGGAGACTAATCATAGATTCCCAGAATTTGATGAAACAATTAAAAATGTTGTCTCCGATGAAATTGAACAATTTGTTATTACTAGGATTCGTAAAGTTCAACCAATATTGAAATACATTACTGAATTATTGACATCACTTCATTCAGTTCATGATCCACCCAAAATTATTGATGTTGAATGTTGTCTTGAAAGAATTGAACAATTGAAAAAAACATTTTTTCAAACTAAACAATTAAATAGGGGGAAATCTAAATTAGATATGGCAAATGATTTATATTGTATAATCAGTATTAACACTTTACAATTATGTGTTAATTATTATGTGTTAATCAAATATGAATCTACCCATAATGCAAGTCGTTATAATTCTAAATTATATAGATTGATTGATTCTACACTGGAAACATTATCAATTGTGTTTGATACTATAATTAAATCAGTTAATGATTTAGCTGCTTACGGTTTATTACTTATGAGTAAAGTTGTTTTCAATTCATTTAAATTATTTCAATTTTTATTATATTTCACTGTGAGAGTGTCATTTATTCGTCAACATTCATGCAGAGAAGATCCACGTCATCCAATTTTAACTGAAATTATTAATAATTGTGTTCGTATTTTAAGAAATATTGTCAAAATTCATAAATTCTCAGGTGATAAATATTATAGTTCATTGAAAATGTTTGGTGGATTAAATTATTTAGCTGAACACATTAATGCTGATAAACCATTATGGTCAAGATTATTTGAAGATCCTCAATTTGATATGGATAGAGATATTTTGATTAGTAAATTAGGTGAAAATCAATTAATGGAGATTAATGTTAAATTGAATTTACTTTTAAATGATTCAAATTTTAAGAAATTTGCAAAGATGAAATATTTATGGAGTGCCAATGTTAAAGAGAATTCATTCTCTAATGCTATTGATGCAGCTACTAAAATTACTGGTCCAGGTGATCCTGGTTTACAATCACCACCTAATAATAATGTGCCTCTACCATCATCATCACCACCTGTTAATTTCCCACATGATGAATTAAATGAATATTTAGAAAATGGTGAAAGTAATATGAAATTATTTGATGATGTCATGTATACAGATTTCTTGGATACTTGGGAAGGTTTCAATTGTATTTAAAAGAAAAAAAAAAACACTTACTTACTTGTCTATTTTACTTTTTTTTGTTTTTGCATTTATACATATATATATATATAGAGGTTTTTATAATAATAATCTACAGTCACTTTTTAATAAAAAATGTATTATAATATGTACAATAAGGGGGTAAAGAAGAATCGTTAATAAATAAAAGTGGAAAATGTCTATTTCTTTGGTGGTGGTGGTGATGGAGGTGCAACAAATGATTCATCATTACCATCGTAAACACCTTGCATAATACTCATTTCAATTAATTGTTGTCTTTTATGTTCTTCCTCTGATCTAATTAAATCTTCAAATCTCATAACTTCATGTTCAGTATAAAAACTTGCACCATATGCACAAAAAATTGTATGATAAAACACTCTAATTCTAAATCCAAATGATCTATAAAAGGGAGATCTCCATCTTAAAATGAGTTCTGTAGGGATAGACACAAGTGCACCATATAGAGCACCAATAAATGTTGATCTCACGATCACTGAAGATAGTCTATCCATTTTATGAGTTTGAGCTTGTCGTCTTGTCTTTTTAAGATCCAAGTCCAAACTTGGTTCTATAGTTGGAGGAGGTCTCACTAGAGGTGCTGGTGATGAAGAAGATCCCTGAGTGGATGTTGTAGTGGATGTATCACTCGTATTAGCCATGGTAAGAGGGATTAAACTAAAGAGAGTGGGTAAAGTTAGTAAGATAATAGGAGGCCACTTTAGGATATATTTGAATTCTGATGGTTCTTCTTGTCTCGTCTGAGATTGAATTTTTTTTTCGGTGTTTGAAAAAACAGCCGGTATACGGTATACGGTATATGGGGGTAGTTATTAACCTTATTATCATTATATTATACGGGTAAATTATACAATAGTGTAATTTACAATTCCAAAGTTTTTAACACTTGTTGTTTAACTATACTATTAAACTTATCTCTATTTTCTCTCCACAATTTAGCGGCATCCACATTAGCTGGTGAATTCACATTACCATCTGCCAGCATCGAACACACTGAGAGAAGGATCTTTTCGATAGATTGCAGGGGCCCCCAACGTTCATCTGCTGATTCATACATCATTGGATCATCCCCGGGGGCATGTAATATAGAGATACACACTGTACCATCCTTATAAATATTTGGGTGAAGAATCGGAGAATTGAATTTAAGCGTTGGAGGTGATAAGGGGTAATCCTTGGGGAAAGTCATTGTCGCCGTGAACACTCCATTTTCGTATATCGTATCATGTGGGCCCTCTAATAGGCAATCCCATAGAAATAAGTTATCCTCTGAATGAGGACCAGCTACTATACCGTCTGTTGGATTCTTCAATAGTTCTTGATATTCCTTGAGAAGTCGTCTCTGTGCAGTAGATATTTTGAGTGCCATTATTCGGTGAATTGTACAGTGCCAATAAAGAACACTGTAGTTAATAGATCATTGATAGATAAAGATTAATCTGTCACGTCGAAAAACATAAAAAAAACAATCGACCAATCGTCCCCTCAATTACACCCTGGCTCAGCCGCACAGCCATTCACTAGCTATTTTTATAAAAACGAGCAAATTATCAGTAACCCTAGACTACAGCTGGGACTACTGTTGAACAAGCTTTTAACTGGATTTATGAGCTATACACTATGCTTTTTTGTAGAGTTTTATTATTGGATACGGAATTTATATATCATAACAGGTTAAACAGATTCATTTTATTTACTGATAACCTGGTTCAAGGTTACATACATACTTAAATTTTCTATCTCCGATATTCAAGTCTTAGTCTTCTTCCATTTCAACCCTCCATTTCTGTCAACTTGTATTTATTATTGACTTGTGATCCAAGCATCCCCCCTCTACATCTCTCTGCTCCTCGTCCATCATGATCATCGTTGAGGGTGAGAAATACGCCTGTGAACAATGTATCAGAGGTCACAGATCGTCTACTTGTAAACATATCAAGAGACCCCTAGTTCTTGTGCGGTCTCGAGGTAGACCAGTCACAGATTCAACTCAAAGAATAGCCATCCAAGCTGAAGAAATCATTAAACAAGAACAAGCTCAGGCTCAAGCACAGGCTCAAGCCCAAAGTCAACTTGGTAAGAAACCCAAACAGAAAAAATCATCTTGTTGTTCGTCTAAACCTCTCACTACACCATCATCTTCCACTTCAATATCAACATTGGGTTCCAACTCGGAATCCTCTTGTTGTTCATCGAAAACTGATATCTCCATCAAGAGAGAAGAACCCACTAAACTTGCAGCTTCCTGTTCTTGTTCTGACTCATCGAAACCATCCTCTACAACCCCCACTGTGGGCTCCCCCCTCGTGGAATGTTCTTGTTGCTCAGGTGGTGCTAGCGGCGGCGCTAGCGCTAGTGGGACTCCTCCACCATCAGATGAGGAACTTAAAACTACGTGTTCCTCTAAAAAGAAATCTAAATCGGTGTTTGTGTTAAAGGCATCCAAGAGACAAGTGTTTAATGTCTCCAAGGGATCCTTGAAATTACTTGAACCCGTTGTGGAAATACCTAATAACCAAGTGGGCCACGAGATAATGCATAGAACTTCTAAATTGAAGAGCCACGGCAAACATTCGTGTAGAACTAGAAAATCTAGACTCAGTAATGCAATACTGACCAATAATGCTGTTGGTGCTACTACTAGATCTTGTTGTGGTGGATCTGCAGCCAGTGCAACGGCTGCCAGAACTGCTAAATATCAACAACAAATCGCACAGTCTTTACAAACGGGCCCTGTGGCTCCACCCTTGCTAGACCAGAACGGAATCCCACAGTTTGACTCTTTACTTCTACCTCAACAACAACAACAACAACAACAGCAACAAGCACAACAACAAGCACTTCTTTACGATCTGTTCCTCGCAGACCTCTGTACTGTTCCTGGTTCCTGTTCTTGTGACCCTGACAAATGTAAATGTAAGGGTTGTGCAGAACACGATCCAAACTTGAGATCGGCAGGTATGTCTGTGCAACAACAATTCCAGGCATTCCCATTCCCTGAACTCCCACAGGATCAAAGAAGACAACTACAGGTACAACTCCAGATGCAACCCCAATTACAACAACAACAACAACAACAAATACCGGCAACCCAACAATTTGCTCAACCAGTCATACCACAATACCATTATCCAACTAACAACTCATTAAATACAGAAGACCAAGTCATTCCATTTGGTCAAGTGCAAGTTCAATCCATGATCCCAGTGTTTGAACAAAATTTGTACAAACTGTTATTCCAACAACAACAACAACAGCAGCAACAACAACAACAACAACACACTAGAACTCCACCAGTTTCGGGATCCCCACAATCAACTGTATCAGACTCCCCAACGACATCATTGTCTGATGGTTCAAGTACACCAGGTGTGTGTTGTTGTCCCGCTGATGAATGTGCTTGTTATAACTGTGAATTACATGGAATCTCTGAGGGTATTAGACTAAGTGATGGTGTACGTGTGGCTGCATCCAGTGATGATGGGAATATCGATGAACAAATCTTGATATTGACGTCTGGTAACTCCAATAATAATGAAAATAATCCTAATGACAAATTAAATCCAATACCTAATAATGCTGCAACCAATACCAATACCAATACCGGATTCATAGGCAATGAATTTTTACAACAATTTGATATCTCCGATATCCAAGATGATTGTATTTGTCCTGAAGATGCCTGTGAATGTACAAATTGTTTCAAACACGGTCGGTTTGGTAATAGTAACGTTGTTTAGCTCTTCCTTTCCTTCGTTTTTTTTTTATTTATTTTTTTCTTCCTGAATCTCTTGTCTATATATTATACACCTAGAATAAACTAGTATTTTCTTATTTCTATTATAAAAATATGTACAAATAAATAAATATTACCACTCATCTAATTCACCCTCTATTAACCCGAGTTTAATCAATACATACTCGGCTTCCCGCTTCCCACTCATCCAAGCACCGTGAACTGCACCAGCTCCATCCAAGATTGTGTGTTCTCCGGCAAACCTCACATTACCCAACCCTTTACGCAAATGGATAACCAATTCAGTTGGATCATCACCAGGTTGACAAGCAGCATATGACCCACGAGAGAATGGATCCACTGTCCACTGTGATGCAATAACATTGGTTGGTTGAGGTGATTCATGACCAACTAGTTGCTCAATAATAGGTTTCATGTATTGCCATGCTCCCTCAGGGTGTGCCTCTAAGTGTTCCGTGAGTTCACCCTGAGTGAAACACAGTAATGCTGGAACACCAGCAATCTTGTAAAAATTCAAAATCAATACGGGGAATTCCCATGGTTCTGGATCTTTCTCACTAGTGGGTGGATTCGGGTTGGCAATCGCCACAAATCTGTCCTTGTCTATGTGAGACCAAAAGGGGGAGTCAAATTCAAAGATGAATTTGCCTAATTTACCATAACTCATGTTTTTCAAGGAATCACTAATGGTAGCAGGCAATGAGGGGACCCATTGGATTCCACCTTTTTCAGTATCTGACAATTGTAAAATACTCTGGGGAACAGTCACGATCAAGTAATCAGCAGTGTACAATTGACCATCGGTAGTGGTCACCTTGACCGCCTTATCTCTGTCCACTTTGGCAACCACCTTATTCAATTCTATAGAATTAGGAGGTAATTCCTTAACAATGTCATCCACTAATGCACTATAGCCATTCTTCATTATACAATTACGTCCCACGTTATCAACAAGACAAAATTTAGCACTCATTTTATTCCAACTTATACCATGCCATAACTCCAAATGTCTAATAAATTGAGGCACATACTTAATTTGTTCTAGAGTCAACATATCACCTTGCTTGCATAAGTAATCCTGAACTATTTGATACAAACTCACATCAGGCTTGTCTATACTTTCAAAGTATTCCAATTCAATGAATTTTTCTAATTCTCTAACAACTTGTTCCATTTTACCTTTATCAAAATCCTCGTTTGTCATTGATTCACCAAAGTAATACAACTTGTCATCATCATAGTAAAGTTCATGATCACCGGCCTTCCTCACTTCATCAAATAACGGATTCTGTAATGTATCGTGATGCCATGATGCACCTAAATCATATGGGTGTAACCCCGACTTGTCGGTGAACAGTCTTCCTCCCGTTCTATCTCTAGCTTCGAATATTTGGAATGTGACACCATGTTTATGTAGTTCCTGAGCTGCCTTAAGTCCTGATATACCTGCTCCTATGATGAGCACTGTCGGATGCGTCATTATATAATGATCTATTAAGAAAAGAAAAAAGTATGTCTAATTACCGGTTTACATAACTGAAAAATTTAAAAATATTTTTTTTTTGAGATCTATTTATTATAAAATGGTTTTCTTTATACACTCTTTTGCAACTTATACCGCTTGATTACATCCCCAGTGTTATTTTCAATGACAATTTCTGCATCCCTCATGAGTGCCACTAAGTCTTTACTATTCTTGAAATGTGTGTCATTATATATAGGGAATTCATCTACAACATCATCGTTCTTGTCAGCTAATAAAATGGAGTTCTTGTAAACGTACGCTGTAGTTGGCATGGCACTTTCATCGACACCCGATTCTGGTGGCTCCAGGGTAAACTTTCTCATTCTTGGTCTCATAGATGTTTCTTCGTGGCTATCGGCTAACTCGACATTGTATTCTGTGAAGATTCGTTTGTGTGCTTGTGGTGGTGGCATTGGTAACTCCACATCAGGCATTTCAGTTTCTTCCACTCTGGCCTTCTTGATCGGCAGCCTCTTCGCAGTGTTGTATACAGTAAATGCACAGATAGAGAATCCGTGTACCACCACTGAACTCACCACTATGAATGTTGTGATCGTCCAAATATTGTCATACAACACGTCATGCGTTTTGCCGTGATTTCTATAAGAATCAGATAGTAAAGATTTAGAAAACAGACAACAGAAAATGGACCCCACTCCACGGGGTCCAAAGTGACCCACGAACAGAGCATCCTTCCAATTACGCAAGTCGGGCACTATAGGTTGCAATATCATTAACACTGGTATCCGTGCAAGGATCAAAAAACATAGAGCTAGTGCAATGAGTCGACCAGGGAATTGTGAATATTTGTCCCATGGAATCAACGAGCCAATGTACATAAAATAAGAGGTATTCAACATCAAGTCAATAATATTAGACACTTGAATTTCCTCCTCATCCGTATGATCACCTGGGGCATCCACTAGTGCAGTGTGTAACGGGTTTGTCCAATTGAATGCACACCCTGCTGCAAAACTTGTAAGTAAATCATCACAACCCAGTATACTAGCACAACCTGTACATATCAATGCTAGTGAAATGTAAAACACTAAATATGATTCCTTGTCGATCCATCGTTTCCGGCGCACGAGGAGTACACCCTGTTTACCGCAATATCCAATCACAGTACCTAACACAACACCGAACACACACTGGTACAGAATTCCTAATAGGATCCAATCCTTCACGATATATCCTACATGATTATTATTAGGCCGATTTAACACCAGATTGATAGATAGAGTAACAAAAGGGAATGCCAAACCGTCATTAGCACCAGATTCACTTTGAATCAAGTTTTTGACGTCTGGTCTAATCCGTTGCGCAAATTTGGACTTCCCCACGATAGCAGCAGCTAATACAGGATCTGTGGCAACAAATGTAGCACCGACAAGCAATGAATCCGTGAAAGTGAGTCCTATAATGTGGAATAACCCCCACACACATAAAGCTAAAATTAGCCAACCAGCTATCATCGATGTGAATAACACGATGCTCACAGATCTAGCATGTGCAAGCATATACCGAGGTGGCAATTCAGCACCTGTGGCAAACAATTGAATGATCAAAATGATTCTTGATAACTCCATGGTTAATGTATCTACATCACTGGTCCACTTGAAAGGGTTAAACCAATCTAACACCTCCGGACCAACAATGACTCCAAACACGGTCCCCACTATGGCTTCACCTATGAATAGTTGTTCCTTGAGAATCAACGAGAATAATGAGAATAGTAATGATATCAATCCCAATAGGGCATATGCCTTATGTGCATTTGTGGGTTCCAATTGATGCCACATGAGTGTCTTATCAGTAAGAAGACTTAGGTTATTATTGTATATAATTTCCAGGGTCTTTTTGAAATTTTATTATTTTCGCTAGTTAAGTTACAGTATACAACTAGATATTTTTATTAATATACACAAGTAAAGATCACACTATTCCAGTTTAGGTCTCTTCTTAGCTCTATCAGAGTCTGCATCACGTTCAAATGCAATGGGTCCCAGGGATGGAGCTTCTTCTCCCTCCTGACGTCCAGTAAACCTAGAATCATTACGAACTTTATAGATATCATTTGCTGCAGACTGAGCTTCAAATAAGGGTTTATCATACACTTGATCTTCACTATTTCTAGAGTTTGCCCCAGCAGAGTTCAAGAACAACCTAGAATCGTAAGTTTGTGACATCTTGGACTTCTTTTCAGTCTTATTGGCGATCCCCACCTTGACTCTATCGGAGATATCCTTACCAGACTCCTTAGCCAGCATTTGTAACTTAGATTCAGTAGACATGTTTGCCATTTTCATTTCCTTCTCGGCCTTCTTCCGTCTCTCTTGTCTAGCACGTTCTCTCTTAGCGGCAGCCTCATCGATTTCTTCAGAGGCATCTTCTTCCTCCCATTTACTTTGTTTCCCCTTTGAAGAAACACTAGCAAGTTGTTCCTGGGTTTCTAACAATTTCTGCTTTTCCAATTTACTCTTCAGTTTGGCTCTAATCTTTAATTCTTCACGGGCATCCTTACTAGCCTTATTTAATGCACTAGAGAAACTAGCAAATTTATCAACAGCCATATCTTGTGCAGTGGCATCCTTACCAACACCAGCTAACCGTTTGTCCACACTGATAGTGAAACGTGAAGTGTTCTTCCAATTGGACACTGCTGGGGGGATGTACCATTTCCTTTGATCTTCTGAAGTCAATTTAACCTTGGCCTCCTCATGTAACACGGGCACCGATGCCTGGTCAGCTGGACCCTGTGGAGTTTTCTTTATCTTGAATGAAGAGGGTAGCATTGGATCTTGTTGTCTGTCTACTATCTTTATAATTCTTTGTGGTTTTGTAGTATTACCATTGGTGATGGCTGACGGCGTATACCGTATGTAATTGGCGTCCGATTTATCACCTGTGTTAATTGTACTAGTTTTGGCACCATGCAATTTAGCTTCAATAATCTTATCTATGGCTTCCTTGGTTTTAGCAGCCGTGATATCTTCTTCACTCATTGTTTGTGGTAAGTGAATAAAAGGAAATGAAAGTATGGTGTTTCTATTAGTGAAAAAAAATTTTTTTTTGTTAGAGCGATGTGTGATAAGCTCTAAACTATGGAAGCATTAGTGGATTATCCATTGAAACTCATAAACAGGTGCAAAAGATAGATAATAGAGATATAATTCTACTTTGCTTAATACCACATATCATTTGAATAGGTTTAAATGGTTAATAATTAATAGTAGTTAGTAATTAAGACTCTTGATCGAAGATTCGCTATGTAGATCTGGAGTAAGAACAGCTTTACTATACCAATGTTGTAATTCACCAAAATTAGTGACAATAAGATTCAGGAAACTCGGTTGTAATAATTGAATAAAGCTTTCCAGTAACCAACAGTTATACCACCCCCCATATTCATGGCATTGCATTACGGATATTCTTATTGTCGGACTGGGTCTCTATTTTGAGAAATATGATCCTCTTCTAATTAATAAAAGAGAAAGCAATATTGTAGGACCTGTACGGAATACCATGATGTATCTTTAATATGAATTACAATAGAAATTGTACCTCCTATTATTAGGACTTCTCCTATTTCTGCGGTCGTCTGTTCCCGGGATACTCCACATTGAAAAAGGTGCGGATCCCGGGTAAAATCAGGATCTCATCCTGATAAGACAATTCGGATTAACTATTCTCCACAGTATACCCCAGACTGACTGTAATTCGGATCACTCATTGCGCCGGGTTGCCCTTTGTTCTTCAATACAAGGCTAATTCAATAAACTGTTTTAACTACACAGGGACCAATATTCAGTTGACTAGCATAACCATCTTCCGACTTCTTCTTTTTCTTTTTTTCTTATTATTCTACTTTCAAACTGCTATCCATCTTACCCAACCCCTGTCTCTTTGCAATCATCTCTCTTTGCCCCCCTCTCTCCTGGTTTGTCCAACAAAAAAAATTTTTTAATTAAATCTATCTAAAAAGAACCCTGTTCTGTTATTCCATCATCTTGCTATATTCACAAACAGACACCACCACTGCAATCGAATGACTCACTCTTGGAAACCAGTTAGAATATAAATTATACCATTCACATCGTCAGACACAACTAAGACTATTCTCTTTTGCCCCCCTTGCCTGTCCCCACATCCATATACCCCAGCATTTTTTATTCCAAAAAAACACACCACTGGAACAAGGAAATGGTGATATCAAGAGACAACAAATTATCTCCCCTACTGAATCAGGATGACACTGGAATTCCATCGGATGCAGTCGAAGATTCATCTTCGAGTTCGAGAGATTCACCAACTCAAATTAAATCTTCCCCATTGTTAAATCAACAACCATCGGACATCTCAGCAGGCACTGGTAATCCCAGTGAATTACCTCCAAGAAAGAGAAGTAAAGTTTCTAGAGCTTGTGATGAATGCAGAAGAAAGAAAATCAGATGTAATGCCATCTTGAATGCCACTAATAATCAAGTCATCAAGCTTTGCACAAACTGTGAACGAAACGGTGACCTATGTACCTTCACTAGAGTCCCCTTGAAAAGAGGTCCATCTAAAGGTTACACTAAAACTAATGCTCTAGACGATACAGCAAAACCTCCCACTACTACCACTACTAACAACCATCCTCCTATAGCTAATCCACTACCTCATGCATTTCCACCCCTTATACCATTGACAGGATCCACTAAAAGACAACAACAGCAGACTCCTCCTCATCATTCTCCACAACCATTCCCGGGCGCCTATCCGCCTCCACCTCCAGGTCAGTCTCCACAGCAGGTGATCCTCCCTCCACTCAATACACTTCCTTCCCCAACGGCATCCACCTCTAGTAGCACCATATTGCCACCGATCCAGGACAACAGACAACGGTCAACATCTCTTAATTCAACATCCTCTCAGACTCAACCTCCACAACAACAGCAACCAATCTTCTGGAAAGTTCCCTACGAGATGCCCACCTTACCTGTTCGTCGTGGATCGATGGATTCGGTGTCTTCATCCATCAGTGGGAACTTTCCGATCACAAACAATAACAACAGTAGACCTCCTATCATTTTGACAACACCGGGCAGCAGCAACCAAAAACCAAGAGCTGCTTCAAGTGTCGTGGACTCCATTATGACATCAGACTCTGAAGAAGAATTCTTCAATAATAACCCACGTTTCTCTAGAGCTGGTAGTCTACAATTCCCATCCGGTACTGCTAGCAGTACCGCTGGAAGCTCACAAATGAACAGATCTCCTAGAGGTTCCTTCACTAAGGAGGGTACCATCAGTCCAGTGCCATCTACCCTCTCATTGCAAAGTCTCAACCAGGGCATGTCTAGAGTGAACTTCAGATCACCTACGAATTCAGCCTTGCCTTCAATGTCATCACCACCTACTCCTAACATTGGTAGTGGACCAGCTACTGCATTACAACAGCAACAACATCAACAACAACAATTACAACAACGATACATGGAATTCCGTAAGGCTATCGACTTTAATCTAGACTTGTATTTCAGTAAGTTACATGTGCAATTCCCCGTGTTACCACCAAAAGATGTCATCATGGATTGTCTTGATCATATGGATATTGAAGAACACATGGTTATTATTGAATTATTTGGTACATCGTTGCAAGTGATCAATGCTATTGATGTTAGTTCTGAATTTGCCCGGATTATTAAATGTTTTGAACAGGTTGCCAATTTGTATGCTTCTAAATCATTTATTTACAAAAACCAATATTCTAAATTATTCTTTTTACACTCCCTAGTTTTGATGAATTATGCAGTGATATTATCCGGTCATGACTACTCTTTAGGGTTTGGTATTTCTTTCAGCATTATGAAAGATTGGATGATCTTCAAAGAAGGTTTCAAGAGTTCTAACTTCAAATGTCTAATCACATTATTAATCCTAGATAACATATATGCCTTATACTTTGGTACACCAAGATCATCAACGTTAGTGGCATCCATAGATGAGAATTTCATGGACCATTATCTAACTAGTTTTAATGAATTTGATGGTGTCGGAAATGGTGCATCAACTAATGGATCTACTGAATTCTTAAAAATCGGATTAAATTTAATCATATTATCCAATCACTCTAATAGTGTCAACAATGAAGATGTTAATAAACCGGTGGAAATTATCGGCAATGATATCAAATTTTTGAACGTCTTGAAAATGACTAATGAATTATATTCATTCTTCTATAATTTATCAGGGAAATTACAACAACATGGTACTATAAGAGACATTGATGATTTCATATTTGAAACTGAATTAGAGACTACTAAGATTTGTAAGAAGATTATTAATTTGATTGATGAACAATTAGATGATTTTGAAATATATCGGATTCAACCATTATTAGCATTGATCGTCTTAAAGTGTTTCAAGATACTGAAAGTGCTGAAGGCAGTCTTAGATTCTATTGTTCAATTGAATATTATCATATCTAAAGGTACCACTAGTGGATTGAATAATATACCCACCGATGAGAAAAAGAATAATCTAGAAGAACAATTTAATCCAAGAATATCGAAATTGTTGGAAACTATTAATTCAAATTGTTATAGATTATTGAATACTAGACTACCTAACCAATTGATCAGAAGCTTCTTGGCTAACTTGAGTAAACAAATTTTCAATTCTGGTCCTGGTAGTGATAATAATAATACTGCTGGTAGTGGAAACAGTTCTCCTGTTCCTAGTGGTGGCAATCATGAAGAAATCAAGGTTGTTAAAATTAGTTTGAACAATTCTGTGGATCATGTCAGTGTTCTTCAAAACTGGTGTAGATCTACAAACTCTTATTTGTTAGGTACGACTACTAATGATTCAATGAATGGTTGGTACTCTTGAAAATTGAATTTATTTATTGCTTATGTTTATTTTTTTTTACTTCTTACTATTTATTTACTATTTTACTTTTTTTAACTCTTTCCTGAATGTTTTCTTATTTTTTTTTACTTCCTACGTCTGTACTCTACTTTGTTCAATAATAAAATAATTCAATATTTGTTTTCATTCGCAAGTAAAAAGAAGAATGAAGGAGTCATAAGTTAAAAAGAGGAAAATTCAAGTAAAAACAAAGAACAAATAAAGCATCCGGAGTTATAAAACTTAGTATTGCTTTTGAGAACCAGTAGACCTGGTGTTTCTACCAGAACTGCCCATTTCATCATCATCCAAACCACCCATACCAGAAGATTGATTTCCTCTGGAGTCAGAGGATTGGTTACCTCTCAACATGTCATCAGTGTTGCCGCTACTACGGCCACCCTTTTGAGAACCAAAAGTGTTGTCATCAGATTTACCACCTCTCATACCAGAAGATTGTTGTTGGTTGCCACCAGTGTTAGAGCTGTCAGAGAACTCTTGGTTAAACTTACCTTGGTATTCTTGTTGACTATGGCCTTCTTGTTGTTGGTTTTTGCCACCACTAAGTTTTTCTTGAATCTTATCAGTGAATCCGGACATTGTTTTTAAAAAAATTTAAGTGTTTTGATTAATATTTTAGTTAAGAAAACTATGATGAAAGAAGTGAATACTAGATGATATACATACCCATAAATTAAAGGATTTCATCGAGTATTTATAACTCAAACATGAGAGATAGCAATCTAATTTAAACTATATGACCTATAATTTCACTAAATTATACTCGTTGCTTTTGTTATAATGGGTATTAACCTTCACCTTGCTTGTAAAATCTAGCCATTAAAGGAGAGCTAATACATAAAATCCTGCTACTTGGTGCCACCAATTTTTTTAATTTTTTTTCAATTTCGCATTTTTGACTCATAACGGGTTATCGATTACCACTTTTCTTTCTTTTTATACTACTGTTTCTCATTACAAACTGAATTGAAAGCACTAGGTGTCACAAATTGAGCCACTCATTTCATTGATATCTGTTTCTTTTTTTGATTTCTTTAATCGATTGTTGTCTGTGGATTTCATTTCAATTGCCTCCAATTACCAACTCTTATCGATAAGCGCATGTTACACCGGCGGTTATTCAATATGACGTTACAAACAACTAAAAAAATGGTGTTAAAGCCATTAAATAATTCCACTGGAACCATTGAGGAAGTTCCAATTAAGGGTATCATATTTGATATGGATGGAACTTTAACAAAACCACAAACTTATATGTTTAAAGAAATGCGTGAAGCCCTAGGAATTGTCGGTAAACCCGTTGATATATTAAAGCACATTGAATTACTACCAGATGATGAAAAAGATATAGCTAATTACAAAATTCAACAAATTGAGGAGTCTACAATGTTAAAAATGGAGGCTCAAGATGGATTAGAGAATTTCTTTAATACCATGAGACAGGAAGAGCCACAAGTTAAATTTACAATTTGTACTAGAAATTTAATTAGACCTGTGACCCATTTATTGGATACCCATTTACCTGATTTCAAATTTGATGAACCCGTTGTTACTAGATCATTTGAACCACCAAAGCCATCACCTAAACCTTTATTACATATATCTAAAAGTTGGAGTATAAATCCAAGTAATTTGATCATGGTGGGGGATTCTCGGGATGATATGTATTCTGGGTTACGTGCTGGCTGTTCATTGATTCTGATGAAACACAAGGATAATGGTCATTTAATTGATGAAATTCCTCAAATAGATAGTGTTGTTGAAGATTTCGATGAATTATTAGAATTGTTGCGGACCGGATTTGAAGTTAAAACTAAAATAGACGATAAACCAACTAAAGATTTTGGTCAATGAAATATAAATATAAATATTTTAATTGATATATACAATATATATATACATAGAAAATTTATTAACGTAATGTGAAGTCACCAGTACTTGTAATATATTTAACACCTTTGAATGGTTTAACATTAGATTTCAATCCACCTAAGACTTTTAAAGATTTCACCTTGATATTACTTGGCACAGAACCTTTATTATTATAGATAACCTTGATAAATCTTGGTTTCACTGTACTAATTTTCTCGGTGTGTTCATTTAAATCTAATATTTCGTTATTATCATCATGGGTTTCTTCATTCACTAGTTTCCCCTTCAACACACAAGACACTCCGGTGACTTGATGTTTATCGAATTCCCACTCATATATACCATTCTTGAAGTGTAAATCTCCATGGGTCAATCTAAGAGTTTTGATGGAATATTGTTGTGTTGTAGGTTGATCCTCAATAAATGGTGGATGAATCTCTATTTTCAAATCTTCAATGAATTTCACAGAATTCAACAATTTGATATTCAATTTGATTTCAAATTCATCCCTATTTAAGCCTTGCCCTGTGATCAAATCTACATCCACCAATCCAATGCTGTTCCAAATGTTCACAAATTTACTCAATTCACTATCCAAAAGATTGATTTGGTAGTTCATTAATGTGAATTTATCATCGGGTGGTGTGAACAATAGAATGTCTTGACGTTTCACCCATTGTTGCAGATCGATACATTTATGGAACGATGGAATACCCAAATTATTGTCATGGGATAATTGTAATTCAATTGTGGGGATCCCCGATAATGAAGAATTGAATTCAATTTCTCCATTGATTGTAGCCAAGATAGGCAGTGACTTTTTATGAATTTTGGTGTCTGTGTTGTAATATGATGATCTATTAAACATTGATCCATCATTGAAACTCTGTGATGCTGGGATGATAAGGTTAATGTTTTCCCTGATGTCTATGAACATTTCATTTTGGCTATCCTTCATGTCAACTTTTCTCCATGGGATTTGATTACCCGATTTCTCCAATATTGATGTTGTCAAGTTACTGGACTGACCCAAACTGGCCGTCGATGCTGATGGGTTCAATTGAGCATTGCCGTTACCACTAGTTGGTAATATAGAAGAACTCTGTGCAAGAGTATTGATGGAGCTCTGTGCTGTATGTTGAAGTTGCTTTGTAGTGTTTATGATTTTCTTGATTATGCTATTATTAGGAAGGAGTTCTTGCAATTGATTTAGATCTGTGATAAATGGTACAGAGGCATCCACCAATTCCTGAAGAATCAACATGAGTTTGTGTGCATTTGCCTTGATCTTAACTGCATTGAGTTTCTCCGATTTCAAGAATATTAGTGTGATCTCCACAAATTGGCGAATGAATTGAGTGTACTGCAATGGGTTGCCCTGGTTGGATATTTTTACTGTAGGTTTCTCTGTTTTCTCCATAGGTTCGTCGCTATTGTCATCTTCATCTTCCTCATCATCACTATAGACTTCTAGGTAGTCCGAGGTCACCGAGGAGAGCAATAAGAATACCAGGGAATCCACCTTACTCCAAGCGATCTGCCAATGGGAATCCAGCTGCACTATAGGGTCGAGTGTAGCCGCCGTGGAGTCATCAAAGATGGAACGTAGACTTGTTGTATCTACATTACCTTGAATTGCGGCATTCCGTCTGTGTGATTCTAATTGAGTGTATATGTAATCGAATGTCGGTGTTGACGTGTTTATTATGTGTTCAAAGATGGGCACGCTGTAAAAAGGAAAAACAAAAGATAATATTTTGTTAGTACAACGTGTATCAAAATAATAGAAATCCTGTATCAACATTGGTTATACATACTCCTTCTCATCTATGATGTATATTGAATCGATGAACCCCATTGTAATTGTTGTTTTTAATGAATTCTAAATCACTATATCAAGAGCAGCTTTAGCCCAACGAAATTGAAATTTCCCTTTGAACACAAAAAAAAATTTTTTATATAAATAGAGACCAATTTTCCCACAACGAGAACGAGAACGGGGAACGCACTAAGTAAAAGGGGCACCATCGATATCATTAAAGAAAAGACAATTAAGACAAACAAAATACACCAATTCTACGGGATCATCGGGTTGTATATTCTTTTCTAATTAATTCATTTTTTTACTTGTTTTCTCTCTAAGAGAAACACTATTACAATTTCCAATTTACAATAAAATAAATAACAACAACAACAGTTCTCCAAGCATATATATAGTTCCCATCTACTTACAATGTCCAGGTTAGAAAGGTTGGTTATCCTCTTGGAAACAGGCTCGACTCGTTTCATAAGAGACACCGCCGCAGATCAATTGAGTGATTTGGCCAAGCAACACCCCGAGGAGATCATCAACTTGTTGTCCAGGGTCTATCCTTTCCTACAAAGCAAGAAGTGGGAAACTAGAGTCTCGGCTGCCAAGGCATTTGGTGGAATAGTATCGCATGCACCAGCGTGGGATCCCAACTCCGAGGATGAAATCAAACAAGACCAGGAGGAGGATGAGCTCGTTAAGAAAGAGGCCACCGCCGATGAATATGCCCAGATCAAGAAGGAAGAAGACGAAGAGGAATTCGACATGAAAAAATTGATAGAACATTACGATGATGAACTTATTTCCTTTGATGATTGGAGTATCGCTGAAGTGTTACAATGCGGGAGAGTGCTACTCGCTAGTTCTGGATTAGAATTCAACACTTCCAATAAAGATTCCATTGATGACTCTTCAGATGACACCCAACCTAAGAGACAGAAAACAGCATTCACCGAAAAACTTGGTCTCGATAGAGCGAAACCGATAATCAAACAAGAAGTCAAACAAGAAATCAAAAAGGAGGAAGAAGTGCCACCACCTCAAGAGCAACAACAATCACAGAAACAATCAGCAAGAATGAGAGTCATGGCTAGACGGAAGGCGAAGTTTGCTAGAACTAACAATGCCAGAACTAATAACCCAGTTGACTTGTCCCAGAGTTCAGTGAGTAGGCAATTGACTCATGATGGCTCCATTAAGGACGAATTGGATTCTGAATCATCCTCCAATGGACAAAACACCCCTAACATCGACATCACATCACAGAATGACGGATCCAAATTAGTTGTCGAACAGAAAGTTCCTCAAGTTTCTCCAATACTGCAAGAGCATGCCAAATACGCTCGTTGGGTGTGGCAATTCCAAGGAGTGTTTGAATTATTGACAAAGGATCTGTTCAATGACATCTGGGAAATACGGCATGGTGCCGCCATGGGACTCAGAGAGTTGGTCAAAAGCCAAGCCTCTGGTGCAGGTAGAGTTAAAGGTAAAGACAGAGAAGAAAATGATAGAAGAAACAAAAGAACGTTGGAAGACTTGTGCGTGAGATTGATTACATTGTTCGCCATGGATAGATTTGGTGATTACGTCTCTGATACAGTGGTTGCCCCAGTGAGGGAGAATGCTGGTCAAGCATTTGGTGCCTTACTTTTACATTTACCTGATGATGTAGTGTTGAAAGCTTTCTACGCTCTAACAGGCTTGGTCAAGCAAGACTTGAACGCATTAGGACTTAAGGTTCCCTGTTGGGAGGCCAAGCATGGTGGCATGCTTGGTTTAAGATATTTTGTTAGTATCCGTGATGACTTGTTTACTGCTCACCCTGAATTATTAGACATAACAATTGAAATGGTGCTTCACACACTCGACGAAAACACTGATGATGACGTGCAAAGTGTCGCTGCCTCCACATTGATTCCTGTCACTGATAAATTAGTTAATTTGAAACTTGATCTCACTTTGGATATTGTTAGAGCCATTTGGCAAGGTTTGACTGATTTAAAGGATGACTTATCTGCATCCATTGGATCTGTCATGGATTTATTGGCTAAATTGTGTTCGCATCAAGAAGTTTTAGAAAAAATTAAGGAGTATGCCCACGAAAACCAATTATATAGTTTTAAGAACTTGATACCGAGATTGTACCCCTTCTTAAGACATTCCATTTCATCTGTGAGAAAATCTGTGTTGAGAACATTACAAGCTTTTTTGAATATCCAAGATAACTCTGTGAAGAATTGGATCGACGGAAAGGCCTTCAGATTGATCTTCCAAAATCTATTAGTTGAACAAAATCCTGAGGTTCTTAAGTTGTCCATGGATGTCTATGAGACATTGATTGAGGAAGTGAAAAGACAAGACGGGATTACTATGGATGAGACTTTCAAAAACCATGTTAAACCATTACTTTCATTGTTGATGACCCCCATTGGTATCGCTAGGTTTAACTATGCCATGAATACTAATAACATATTGCGTCCAAGTGGTCACACATTGACTGCCAATGATATTCCATTGACTGGTTACAACATTGATGAGGACAAAACTAAGGGCAAGAAAAGAAAGACTACTTCTGACAGCAACAATGGTAATGGCAACGGTAATAACAACAACGGTGGCCATAATAGTATTGGTATTCCTGAATCTGAGTATGACATGAAGGTTAATATTGATGCGCCTGTGATTAATGGTGATGTTACATTAGTTGGATTTGAAGTGTTGATTCAGACAAGATTAACCTCAGCTAAGGCTATGGGTATGACATTAGCTGCATATTCTGACAAAGAAAATTTGATGGATGTGTTGAAGAAATTACACTCCTACATGAAGGACTCTCATGCGACTCCGAGACTTTTTGCTTCCATTGTGCTAGATGTTTACTTGAAAGATATTAAAGCTGCATCCAAAACCATTGATTCAGATATTGTTGAATATTTCACTCCAATTTTCACTGACTCCCTTAATAACAAAGATTTCTTGCCTTCATTCCGTGAACTTGTTCCTACTTTGAAAGGTGTGAGAACCCAATGTTTGCAACTCTTCCAGGTGTTCAGAGAGCAAGGTAAACTAGCTGCATCTAGAATTCCAACTTTAGCTGTGCTTGTGCAAGGAGAAAAGGAGGCTGGACCTGATGCTTTTGGAATTGAGACTGCCGAAAAGGTTGTCACTGAGTACCATGATAAGTTATTGAAGGCTATGTCTCCACTTTATAGAATGACTGCCATGCAGGCCTTGCAGGATGCCAAACACAGAATCAATATGGGTATAGCTGAAGCTACCCTGGCTAGAGAAGCCAGAGTCACAGGTATTTTATCATCATATGCATCTTGTACTGTCGTTTTGAATGGGTTACCAAAGAAATTAACCCCTATTATTAAGTCTTTGATGGAAAGTATCAAGAATGAGGAGTCTCCGGCTTTACAAAGAAGAACTGCACATTCTATTGTTGACTTGATTCTACAATTGAATGAAAATGGGAAACCTGGTGCTGTTGATAAGATGATCAAGAATCTATGTGGGTTCCTATGCGTTGACACTTCTGAAGTTCCTGAATATGAGCCAAACAAGTTATTCACTTTGATTTCATTAACATTGAGAAAGGATGAAACTCCTACAGATCCCGCTGATGTTGTTTCTGCTGAAAGGGAAATCTATTTTGCTAAGACCAAGAGACGTGGTGCCAAAATGAGTTTGGAGAGACTTGTGCAGAAATACAACGCCGACTTATTTGATAAGGTGCCTAAGGTTAAGGATCTAATGATGTTCCCATTGAAATTCTTTGCAGGTATGGAAGAAGATGCTATCACTGAGAAGACTGGTCAAGCCGTTCTTGATGGTTTAGAATTGATTAGATCATTGTTTGCTATTTTAGATAGTTCCCTTCAAGATGTAATTCTCGAGAGAATGAAAGACTTGATCGCTGGTTTACAACATGAATTCTCTGTGTACCGTTATTGTGCTTCCAAATGTTTTGCCACTGTGTGTTCTGTGAGACCAACTGTTGGATTCCCAGTGTTGGTTAAAGAGATTTTGCCTACCATGAATATGTCCTACGAGTTACGGCAGAGACAAGGTGCCATTGAAGGTATCTATCACTTGTGTAATGTTATGGGTGCTGGTATCTTGCCGTACGTGGTGTTCTTGATTGTTCCTGTCTTGGGTCGTATGAGTGATTCTGATAATGATGTGCGTGTTTTGGCTACTACGACGTTTGCCTCTATTATCAAGTTAGTCCCATTAGAGGCCGGTATTCCTGATCCTGTTGACATGCCTGCCGATTTGTTAGAGGGTAGAGACAAGGAAAGAGATTTCATTCAACAAATGATGGATCCAACAAAAATCAAACCATTTGAGTTACCAGTTGCCGTGAATGCCACTTTAAGAAAATATCAACAAGAGGGTGTCAATTGGTTGGCATTCTTGAACAAGTACCATTTACACGGGATTCTTTGTGATGATATGGGATTAGGTAAGACTTTACAGACGATTTGCATTGTTGCTAGTGACCATCATTTGAGGGCTGAGGAATTTTCTAAGACTGGGTCTATTCAGAGCCGGAAGTTGCCATCATTGATTATTTGTCCACCATCATTGACTGGTCATTGGGAGCAAGAATTTGATCAATACTCTCCTACATTGAAAGTGTTGGTGTATGCTGGGTCTCCTAGTGTCAGATGTTCGTTGAGATCTAAATTGGGTAAGGCAGACGTTGTGGTGACCTCATATGATGTTGTCCGTAATGATGTTGATTTTGTGACTTCGATTGATTATAATTATTGTGTGTTGGACGAGGGTCACATCATCAAGAATGCCAATACCAAATTGACGAAATCTGTTAAGCGGGTCAATGCTGAACACCGGTTAATCTTGTCTGGTACTCCTATTCAAAACAATGTGTTAGAACTTTGGTCTTTGTTTGATTTTTTGATGCCTGGGTTCTTGGGTACTGAGAAGCAGTTCCATGATAAGTTTGCTAAACCAATTGCATTATCTAGAACGAACAAGGGTGACAAGGAACAAGAAGCTGGTGCCTTAGCATTGGAATCTTTACACAAGCAGGTGTTACCATTCATGTTACGGAGATTGAAAGAGGATGTGTTGTCTGATTTACCTCCTAAGATCATTCAAGATTATTACTGTGAGTTATCCAATTTACAAAAGCAGTTATACAAAGACTTTGTTAAAAAACAGAAAAGTACTGTGAAAGATGGTTTACAAGGAGATGATAAGCAGGGTAAGCAGCACATTTTCCAGGTGTTACAATATATGAGAAAATTGTGTAATCATCCTTCATTGGTGTTGACTCCAAAGCATCCACAGTATGCTGAAGTTATGCAATACTTGAAGCAATCCAAGATGGATCTCCGTGATATTCAACATGCTCCGAAATTAGTATCATTGAAGAATTTGCTATTAGAGTGTGGTATTGGTGTCACTAGTGGGAATTCCACAACGGGTGGTCCAGAGAATGTGATTGCCCAACATAGAGCATTGATTTTCTGTCAAATGAAGGATATGTTGAACATTGTGGAGAATGATTTGTTGAAGAAGCACATGCCTAGTGTCACATATATGAGACTGGATGGATCCACTGAGCCTCGGTTCAGACAAGATGTTGTGCGGAAGTTTAACAGTGATCCTTCCATTGATGTGTTATTGTTGACCACCAAAGTTGGTGGGTTAGGATTGAATTTGACTGGTGCCGATACTGTTATCTTTGTGGAACATGATTGGAATCCAATGAATGATTTACAAGCCATGGATAGAGCTCATAGATTAGGTCAAAAGAAGGTTGTCAATGTTTACAGATTAATTACAAAGGACACTTTGGAAGAGAAAATTATGGGGTTACAGAAATTCAAGATGAATATTGCTTCCACTATTATCAATCAACAAAATTCGGGCTTAGCATCCATGGATACTAACCAATTACTTGATTTGTTTGATGCTGATGATAAAGTTGTTGAGTTGGAGTCCGGTGGAGACAAGGGTGAAGATGATAGTGGTGGTAATGGTGCGGCTAAGACTGGTGGAGATTCTGGTAAATTGAATAACGTTCCTAATGATACTGGGTTAACCGGGAATGCCGTTTCAGCTGTTAATGAATTAGCTGAACTTTGGGATGAGTCTCAATATGAGGAAGAGTATAATTTGGATACATTCATTAAGACTCTTCGTTGAAGTGGCATTATGTATAAGTTCTGTATATTTGTGTGATCAGTATACAAAAGCAAAAAGTTTATTAACGTATTTTATATATATATATAAAAATTGCTCTAGTTATTCATCAGTAGTGGTAAATCTGCTCATCCATTGTTCTTCAATAACCAATGGTGGTGAAACGTACGTACGTACGTGAGCTCCCTCGAAATTTCTTTTTTTCAGGGTCGACGCTTCATTGTTTGACCCTTCCCATATACATCAAATATTTGCTCGTTTTTTGGGCTGGGGGAGAGAGGGTCCAAGTTATGATCAATTAACTCTTTGGAAGGTGTTATTGGACGTAATTGGTGTACGGGATGAGTAATATCTTCTTTTACATTTAATCATGAGCTAATTAGCTAAAACTATAATTTTTTGTTGCATATAAAAGGTACAAGGTATCCTGTTTTCTACCCTGTTTGACTAACTGGAAAGGACCCTTACTTAAACTTGACTGATTAAAAAAAAAAATTTTTTTCAACTACACCATGAAGCTTATACCACAATTACTGGTTACTCTAACGATATCCATACAACTAGTGGTTTCATTAGTCATCTCAGATTCTCATGTGGCATCCTCGTGTATTTACTTTCTTCGTGCTAAATCATGGGATTGTTCTAAAATGGGTGGTCACATGAACTCAGCTACTTGGAATTGTCATTGTCAAAATGAATACTTTCTTGGATCGGTCACTAATTGTATTTACGATTATGCTAATTCAACCCAAGAAATGCATCACGGATATCATCATATCGCTAAACGGTGTAATGCTAAGGCTGGTACAACTTACACCACTGATGATATGTCTAAATGGCAAGCTAATACTTCATCCTCATTAGAGGATTCCACGTTATTCCCTAAGGGAACCAACGTCACTGCTTACATTTACATCGATGATTCTACATTCCATCCATGGTATCAACAATTCTACAAGTATAATGTGTTCATCTCATTATGTCAACGGATTGGTTGGGCTCATGTTGGATTCTGGATCGGAATTATTGGGATTTCTGGGTTATACCATTATTTCGGTGCTCGTTATGTTCCTTATGGGTTTAAACAAAAAATTCGGTCCACATTGACTTATAAATATGATTGGTGGTTTCTCGGATTTAACAGATTGGAAGCCCTCATTTCTGGGTTATTCACTATCATGGTTGTGATCGCTTGTGCTGTTAATTATAATAGTGTTCCTATTAGTACTTATTTATATTCATCATATTTTAAGACTATGGATTTGCTAAGTTTCAGAACTGATATCATTGGGTTCTCTCTTATGCCTGTGTTTTATTTAATGGGGATCAGAAATAATCCATTCCAAACATTGGGGTACATGAATCATAATACCATGATTAAATTCCATAAATTTGTCGCTATCATTTTCTTCATTTTAGTGGTTATCCATTCCGTTGTGTGGACTGATTATGCTAGAACTGAAGATGGTGGAGGTTATGCCGTGTGGGCTCAAGATGAATACTTCTATTGGGGGATTGTCGGTACCATAGCAGTTGGATTATCTCTGGGTACTGCCATTGAATGTGTGCGTAACATTTATTACGAAATTTTCTTATTTTTACATAAGGGATTCTCTGTGTTACTTGTGGCTGCCATGTGGAAACATTGTGAGACGTTAGGATGGATGGGTTGGGTGTATTCAATCGCTGCCATCTTAGTGTTTGACAGAGTGTGTCGTATTGTGAGAGTTTACCAGAATGGGTTAGTCAATACTGCTAAGATGGACATATATGGGGAAAACCTTATTAAGTTAGAATTTGTGGAACCTGTCGGGATGGGATTCTACCCTGGTTGTTACGTGTACTTGACTTTTTTGAATCCAGCATATTTATTGTGGCAATCACATCCATTTTCATTGGTGAGATCTGTGGATTCTCCTGATAGATTAGTGATGTATTTGAAGTGTAAGAAGGGGATCACTGCTAAGTTGGCCAAGATTCAAGCACCATTAGTGAAGATGTTTGTTGATGGTCCATATGGGACTTTACCTGTGGATACTAAAACGGATGTCAATTTTGATGAAGTGATCGGTATCGGTGGTGGTGTTGGTGGTGCCTCTGTGTTAGCATTTTTCAATGATAGAGCTATGAGATTGGAAAAGGAAGGTGGTGAATTATTACATAAGTACACTATGCAATGTCTTGTGCGTGATGGTAAACAATATGATTTATTGAAGGGTAATTTAGAATGGTTAGCTAGTAAGGGGATGCAAATCAATGTATACTTCACTAGAGAGGCTCAGCAATCTATTGTGGAGGACGAAAAGGACACTGGATCATCCAGTTCCGATCGTGATACTAAAGTGATTGGAGAACGGATCAATTTCCATTATGGTAGACCTTCTGCTGATGAGTTGTTACCTCATACCGAATTGAAAAGACGGGTGTACCTCTGTGGAACGGAATCACTTACGAAGACTGTGAGATCTCAATTGAGTCCATTAGATGAACTAATTAATGAAAATCATACATGGTAATCGAAACATGTATATATATATATATGTTATTTATTTATTTATATCAAGAACATTTTATTTATTTATAAGATAGAGAGAGAGATCTCTCTGTACTGTACGCACGCTGCAGATTTCGGGTACTATTGCCGCCACCAATAAGAAAGATCCGGCGGAATAATATATACATAATCTTGAGCCGTTCTATTTAAATATAAACAAAAATCACGTGCGCGCTTGCACACATAACATAGTCGATTAGTCGATAGACCTGGTGTATAGATGTGATTACCTAATTTATAACAACAGAAGATAGAAGAAAAACTCAAACAACTAAAACAAAAAGTCTTGGCATTTTGTTATATTAAACTTTTGAATGGGTACTGCTTTAATATTATTTTTAGTGCTGGTCGACACCCCTTGTTTCTTTTTTTTATGCGGCAACGAAAAACAGCCATGGCCTAGCTGCTAATGTCCATAGATACTAAATTTTTTTCTGATTTCCCCGAGACTCCAGGAAGCAATTTTTCAAAGCCCCGTATTATCCCCCGGCCCGGTTTATGACTATACTAGTACAAGTTATTGTTCCCCCATCACTCGACATCTGCAGCTTCCCTTATTATTATCAACGCCAAGACTTTTTGGCTTCCAACTTTTTAAGAAAATATCTATTTTCCTGGTGTTTTTTTTTAGTGATTATTTGAGCTAAATTATTGTTTTCACAAACGTTGAGAGAGAGGGGGAGGAAGGAGGGAAATAAATAAAAGAACTTCAAATACGTTGTCTCTTTTTTTTTTTTATACATTTTATTTTAATTTTACTTTTTTTTCACTTAAACCTCCCTGAAAACTTCGGTGTTTCTTTTCAAAAATTCCATTAAAAAGACCAACTTACCGGTATCAGCTGTAATTCATTACATTTTCTTTCGACACCGCCCTATAGGTTTTTTTGTTTTCTTTCTTCTTTTTTTCCATTTTTTTTTTTTGACCAACAAACATATTCTACCCGTCTATTCTACCACTTATCCTTTATTTAAAATAATCATTCACCAATAATGAATGGAACCCGTGTGACTGGTCAACTGACTCAGGCAGAACAACAACAACAAGCTCAGGCTCAGGCCCAAGCTCAAGCACAAGCCCAGGCTCAAGCTCAAGCTCAAGCCCAAGCACAGGCTCAAGCTCAAGCCCAAGCACAGGCTCAAGCCGGATCACAACAGCAACAACAGGCTGACTCATTAGAGGCCAGATTCGCTCAAGAAAATGCAGAAACTTGGATCGCAATCGGTGCCTGTGCTGACACCATTGGTCAAGTTGAAAAAGCTGTTGAAGCCTTCTCCACTGCATTGAGATACACTCCAAACAATCCAAAGGCTCTCACTCAATTAGCTAACGTTTACAGAACTAGAGACGCCTTCGCTGAGGCTGCCGACCTTTACAGACGCGCATTATCATTAGACCAAAACAACGGTGAAACTTGGGGGCTATTAGGTCACTGTTACTTAATGCTAGACGATTTACAATCGGCTTACACAGCATATCAACAGGCCTTACTCAACTTGCAAAACTTGTCTGTGCCTAAATTATGGCATGGCATCGGTATTCTTTATGATCGTTATGGATCTCTGGAATACGCCGAAGAAGCCTTTGTCAGAGTTCTAGAGATGGATCCACAATTCGATAAGGCTAATGAAATTTACTTCCGTTTGGGGATTATATACAAACTTCAAGGGAAACTGTCCAAGGCATTGGAATGTTTCAAATATATTCTATCCATGCCACCTGCTCCATTGACTCACACCGATGTGTGGTTCCAAATTGGTTCTGTCCTTGAACAAAACCGTGACTTCAATGGTGCCAAGGAAGCCTATGAAAGAGTCTTACAAAGTAACCCTAACCATGCTAAGGTTCTCCAACAATTAGGTTGTCTTTACTCTCAACAAGAGGCTCCATTCTATGATTTGGATGTTGCCCTACAATTATTAAGACAATCAATTGAATTGAATGCTACCGATGCTCACTCTTGGTACTACCTCGGTAGAGTTTACATGTCCAAACAAGATTACGCTAACGCATATGAATCATTCCAACATGCTGTTAACATTGACTTTCGTAACCCAACATTCTGGTGTTCTATCGGTGTTCTATACTATAAGATTTCTCAATACAAGGATGCCTTGGATGCATACACTCGTGCTATCAGATTGAATCCATACTTGTCTGAAGTGTGGTATGACTTGGGTACTCTATATGAAACCTGTAACAATCAAATCGGTGATGCCTTGGATGCATACCACAGAGCTGCTTCACTTGATCCTAACAACCCTCACATTCAAGAGAGACTCATGCAATTAACCAAGTATCAAAAGGAAGGCGGTGCTCCACCTCCACCACCTCAATCTCACCATCAATTGACTATGCCATCTCAACAAATGGTGCAACAGCAACAACAACAAGCTCAACAACAAGCTCAACAACAACAAGCCGGTCCAGCACCTGCTCCATTACAAGTTGGCTCTGGGCAACAATTACCATTGGCTCCATCTCAAGTGCCTCCACCACCACCACCTCAACAACAACAACAACAACCATTACCAGTGCAACAACAAGCATCTCCTTATGATCAAACAGCTACACCTGCTCCCGTTGCTCCGGTTCCTGTTGTTGCTTCAACTTCTCAACCACAAAGTGCAGGTCAAACTCCAGTCCCAGCTATTGCTCCACTTCACCAATCTGCTCCAACTCATAACCCTCAAAGCATCTCTGCATTGACCAATAACGCTGAACCAGCTGAAGCTGCTGCTGCTCCACCACCAGCACCTGTTGCTGTTGAGTCAACTGCTACTGAGTCCTCTGCTCCGCCACCACCTGCCGCTGAACTCGAAAAGGCTAATGGTGTGAAGAGACCATTGGAAGAAGAATCGAAGCCTGCTGATGCTGCCACTGAAGAATCTTCTTCCGCTGCTGCTGTTGATGCATCAGATGCCACTGAGAAGCCAGCTGAATCAGTCAAGGAAGATGAGGAATCCAGTAAGAGACAGAAATTGGATACGCCCGCTGATACTGAACCTTCTAGTTCTGTTGAACCATCCAAGGAGGTGACTGAAACAGCTACTGATCCAGTGAAAGAGGCTGAACCTGAAAGCGTAACTTCAGCACCTGCCGCTCCAGCTGATGATGCAACCACTGCTGCTTCCACAGAGGAGGCCAAGTCTGAAGAACCTGCTGCACCAACTGAAGAGACAAAAAAGGAAGAGGAAGCCACTGAGGTTGAAACCAAGAAGGAAGATGAACCTGAAAAGATCAAGGAGTCTACTCCTGTTGTGGCTGCTGATGCTGATGCTCCTGCTGAAGAAGAAAAGGAGGAAGTCAAGGAAGATGAGAAGAAGGATGATGAAGAAAAGAAGGAAGATGCTGTTGATCCTACCCCTGCTGAACCATCCAAGGATGATGAAGCAGAGAAGAATAAGGAAGATGAGGAAACTGAAGCTGCGGCTGTTGCTCCTACTGCTGAACCTATTGGGTTGAAACCATTAGATGCTGATGAAGTTGCTGAATTGAAGAAGCAAGATGAGGAAGATGATGGTAAGACCAATGGTGAAACTAAATCTGTCGACGATGAGAAGAAGAAGAAGAAAGAGGACGGTGATGAAGATTATGATGATGCTGCCGAATGGGAAAAGCAGAAGCAAAACCCAGTGAGAAAGATCGATGAAGATGAGAATTACGATGATGAGTGATTGTGCTTTATTGGTGTATTTTTTTTTTTGTGTATGTGTACTGTTTGTTTAATTTCCTATCTTTTTTTTACTCTTTTTTTTTTATTTCCTTTTGTTTTATTACTATTATGTCTATGACATTGTTTTACCTTTTCTTTACCTTACTTTTTGAGCTTTGATTACCCCCCACCCCTCCCCCAAAATAAATACGTTTCGAAAATTTAAACCATAAAATAAATTATTTATATATATATATTAATTAATTAACTAATTTTCGACAATTATGTCATCTAAAAATGATTTTAAATCCTTGAGTAAACTAATTTTAACATCATCGGGCACCATTTGTAATCCTTTATCACTTAATTCATCCATTAGTTTCATACTTTTGAGGTCATTATTCGTTGTTTGTAAACTTTGTAATATTAAATCTTGGAATTGATCTTGCCAACCAGAGTTTGTCAATTGAATTTTTAATTTATTAAAGAACTGTTGATATTTCCCTGAAGATATGAGTTCTTGTTGGATCTTAGATCTTAATTCATTCGTGTCATATTCTTCGTTAGTCATTTGTTATTATTGAATGTATTCTATAAATTGATAAGATAATAGTAATTAGACCAAATAATTTTTTTTTGTCTATTTATTTAAAAAAAATACATTTCAGCGAGCAAAAAAACGTATTATTAGATAACCCAAGTAAGGTGATATTGATATTGAATGTTTCCATGTTTAAACGTGTATTGAGGATCCCTATCATGTCGCAGGCTATTAAATTATCACCAAAGACTACCAAGGCTAAACTCACTGAGGTGACTCCATTGGAGAATGCTAAATCTCGGTTTATCAAATTAGAGAAATTAAAATATGAAGGTCCAGATGGGAAATTGAGGGACTGGGAGATGGCCTCTCGGAGAACTAGACCTGCCGGTTGTGACGTTGATGGAGTGGGTATTCTGTGTATCACCAAGCAACAACCTAGAGAGATCATTTTACAAAAGCAATTTAGACCACCAGTTAATGGAATTTGCATTGAGATGCCCGCTGGATTGATAGATGCGGGGGAAACCCCCAGAGAGGCAGCATTGAGAGAATTGAAAGAGGAAACTGGACTCATCGGTGAAGGTATCGTGAGTGAATCTATTCCTATCTTTAATGATCCAGGATTTTGCAATACTAATACCGTTATTGTAGTTGTGGAGATTGATTTACAAAGAGAAGAAAATTTGAATCCAGTGACTCAATTAGAAGATAATGAATTCATTGAGACATTCCGTGTTCCGTTATCTGAATTCTCTGAAAGTTTAGAGAAACTATACAAAGAGGGTTACCACATCGATGCAAGAGTTCACAACGTTGCTCAAGGATTTGAATTAACTAAGAAACTATCAGGATTGTAAATGACATCTCTACACCACTCCCATGACTACTATTAACCGCGGTGTATCTTGTTTTACACAGTTTGTGCTTAACTATGGCTAGCTAAGAGCAGATCAATAGGTTGTAAACTCTAAATGGAATAGGAGAAAAGATTGACAATTGGTAGCAAGCAGAGCAAAATTTGTTCTTTATTATTTTGTATTTTTTTACTATGTATTTCATGTTTTATTTGATTGTGTATTCTTTCTTTTATATAAACCCATTTACATAAAAAAGTGAAAAAATTTTCATTCACGTGGCTGATTTTAAATTTACTGACTTCTTTCTTCTTCTTGAAGTAAACATAAAAATGACTGAATTAACACACCCATTAATCAAAGATGGATGGTTCGCTGAGATCTCAGACACTATGTGGCCAGGTCAAGCCATGTCACTAAGAGTTGAAAAAATTCTTCACATTGAAAAATCTAAATACCAAGATGTGTTGATCTTCAAATCCACAGATTACGGTAATGTCTTAGTCTTGGATGGAGCCATTCAAGTCACTGAACGTGATGAATTTGCTTACCAAGAGATGATCGCTCACTTAGCATTGAACTCTCATGAAAACCCTAAAAAGGTGTTGGTCATCGGTGGAGGTGATGGTGGTGTGTTAAGAGAAATCGTGAAGCATGATTGCGTCGAACAGGCAACCTTATGTGATATCGATGAATCAGTGATCCGTTTATCTAAGGAGTATCTACCTAGTTTATCCTCCGCATACTCCCACGAAAAAGTCACTGTTCATATCGGTGATGGGTTCCAGTTCTTGAAAGATTACAAGAACACCTTCGACGTGATCATCACTGATTCTTCAGACCCTGAGGGTCCAGCTGAGGCATTGTTCCAGAAACCATACTTTCAGCTTTTAAATGATGCACTCACTGAAAATGGTGTGATCACAACCCAGGGTGAATGTATTTGGTTACATTTACCAGTGATCAAGAAGGTCAAGGATGCCTGTAAGGAGATCTTCCCCAACGTGGAATACGCTTACTGTACTATTCCAACTTACCCATCGGGACAAATCGGATTCATGGTGTGCTCTAAGAATTCCAATGTGGACTTGAAGACTCCAGTGAGATCCATTTCTCATTCTCAAGAGTTGGTTAAATACAAATACTACAATAAGGAAATCCATAAGGCTTCCTTTGTGTTACCAAACTTTGCTCAAACGGCATTAGAGTAAGTGTATATTATAAATTATTTATATAGTTCATCTAATACATTTGAGAATTCTTTAATCAATTGTTTATTTTCGGCTTCAGTACCAATGGTGATTCTTAGACAACCGGTGCAACCCAATTCTTTACCTCTGAATCTCACAACAACACTCTTTTCAGTGGCCAATTTGTAGTAAAGCTTTTCGGCAATCTCATTATCTGGTTCACCCTGTTTGTTTAACACTTCAAGTAATAAAAAGTTGGAATCTAAACCACCTTTGTTTTCACCGATACCTTTGAGTTTCTGTAATTCCTTCAACACAATGGATCTCTGTTCCACAATCAAATCACATTTGGATCTCATATTTTTGACTGCTTCCGGAGTGGTGGCCCTAGTGGCAACATCCGAAGTCAAGTTACTAATGTTATATGGATACTTCATAGAGTTCAATAACAAAGAAACTTCCTTGGTGGAGTACGTGATACCGAGTCTGATACCAGCCAGCCCAAAGGACTTGGACAGAGTCTGCAACACAACCAAATTAGGTAACTTGTTAACTAACACAGAGAATGATGATCCAATAGGTGAGAAATCAATGTATGCCTCATCAACGATAACTATAACATTCAATTGTTCAGTGACAATGCCATTGATTAACTCTAACACTAAATCGGCATCCACATTGACAGCAGTTGGATTCCCTGGCGAAGTCACATACACTAACTTAATATCTGGGTCAGCCCTAAGAGCCGCTAAGATCTTAGTTGGTTCAATTTGAAAATTAGTCAAATTTAACGGCACCTTCACAATTTCGACATCATTAACGGTAGCACAAATGGAATACATCCCATAAGTTGGTGGACAAATTAACATTTTCTCCACTGATGGTTTACAAAAACATCTAATCAATGCATCAATAGATTCATCAGATCCCACACCTAAACATAGATTATCCACGCTTAATTCTGGAGCCCCCTGGGCTAACCCAGTGATCTTGGAATTCAATTTAGATTCACTCAATCTGAAGTCAACTAATTGTTGTTTCAATGTTAATTGATGTGGATCAGGATATCTGTTCAATTCTAATTCTAATTCATTAACGGTTGGTTTAACTAATGAAGATCCATGAGTGTTCTCATTAGCATCTAATAAGATCCCCTCTTGGAAATCATCCCTCGCACACCGGTATGGCTCTAATTGTAAGATATTAGGTCTAGCTAATCTAGTAATATCAAAAGTCATTATGAAGTTTGGTGGAGAGAAGAAAGAAAGAAGAAGAAAGAAAGGAAAGTCGGTTATCTCCAAAATGACTCTTTAACCGCTGAACAAAAAAAAAAAATCGAAAAAGTCGAAAAATGGCACACTCTGAAACAACACCATGACTCATTTTAATGTGTTCTATAGTAATTTATACAAATGTTCCAAGAGTTAATTGAGACATTGAGATCAGCCTCTAATATTACTAATAATCCTGACGCGGTACAGGAGGAATATGAATTTGATGAGGACAAATTCAACAAAGATCAAGCCGACGTGCTTCTGATGGCCATCGGTGTGACTTTCCCCAAGGTGTTAACTGGGATTAAAGATAAACAGGGCAATCCATTGGAAATCAAAGTGACTGCTAAAGAACCAGGTGATATCAGTGATACCCAAATGAAACAATACTTGGCGTTGATAGCCAATAATTTGAATGAATGGTATGTCAAGGCTAATGGTGCCGATTGGAAAACAGATAAATTAGTGGAGATGAGAGAATCAGGGTTATTGTATGTGGATTTGAAGACTGATGATGAATTTATTGGATTTCTATCATTGAAATTGGTTTACGATAATGATTATTTGGTGGTATACTTATATGAAGTTCAATTAGTCAGTGAATACACTGGATTGAAAATAGGTCAATCCTTAATGGAGTGTTTCCATGGGATCCCAGCTGTTATCAATGTGACTTCTAATAAATTACAAGGTGATGATGATACAGAGAAGTTCAAGAATGCTCGTGTGAAGTTTGTGCAAGATTATGGTTCCGTTGAGGGTTGTTCATTGACTGTATTCTCTGGTAACACCGGTGCTCTACAATTCTATAAACGTCTTGGATACATTCACGCAGATCATTCTCCAAGAGACAAAAAACTTCGAGGCAAAACTATTAAACCCGATTATTATGTATTGTTTAATTATGTATAGTTATCTACCTATCTCTTATCTAAATCGGGATTTGAATAATTTATAAAAAAAAATTATAAAACGAGTTCAGTTCGCTTAAAGTTAAACCCCGTTTAACGATAACTGTTTCTTGTGCCAACTATTAACAAAAAACCTATATATAAATAATGTGCAAACCGATTGATTGTCCAAATTGTTCTAAATCCACTTGGATTGGATGTGGATTACATATTCCAAGAGCTATGAGTGTCACTAGCAAGGAAAATTGGTGTACGTGTCAACACCCAGAAAATTCAACAACTTCCACGGAATATCCACCAAAGATGGGTACCGGAATTCCAATTACTGAATCTAAGATATAATTACATATATTTATTTATATAATTCTTTTGTGATTTTATTTTTTTTCAATATAAATAATAGATTTGGTTACTTTTGACGCTTGTAAATCTTGTTCAAGAAGGCAGTTAAAACTTCCCCCTTGAAACCTCTAGTTTCATCAATGACGGCGATTTTTTGTTTTAATTCACCAACAATCTTCTCCTCATAATCTAAGTATAATTGATCAATCTTCAATTCATTGAATAACTTCTTACACACGGCTTCCTTAGTGGAATCCTTTCTACCGTAGTTGTCATCTAACAATTGTCTTTGTTCCGGTGTACAAATCTTCAATGCAGTGTTCACCACCCAAGAACATTTGTTATCTTGAATATCGGTTCCGATCTTACCAATGTCTTCTGGCTTACCAAAGCAGTCCAAGTAATCATCTTGAATTTGAAAATACTCTCCCAATGGGATTAACACGTCTTGTGCTTGCTTTAAGTCTTTAGCATCATTGATACCGGCAGCGTACATAGCCAACGCAACTGGTAAGTAAAAGGAATAGTATGCAGTCTTGAAGATCACAATAAATGAGTGCTTGGATAAAGAGAACTTGGATAAATCAATGTGATCTTCAGGGGCAGTGATCAAGTCTAATAATTGCCCTAATTCAGTTTGGAAAGTAACCTCATGGAATAAATCTAAAATATCCACATAGTAAGAATCTTGTCTGAAATATTTCTTCAAAATCACGTAGATGGCACCTTCTAACATGAATGAATCATTAATGGCGACTTCATTGACGTCATCCACCTTATACCAACAAGGTTGACCTCTTCTAGTGATAGATTTATCCATCATATCGTCAGCCACTAAGAAGTATGCCTGTAATAATTCAATTCCCCAACCTAGAATGGCAATCTTCTTGTATTCCGCATCAGTGAAATCGGCTAGACTCTTGTAACCCTTAAGTAGAGCGTAAGTGTCCACCACGGAGATACCTCTGTTGAGTTTACCACCTGGAGTGTTATAGTTCAAACTCTTCTCGAACCAATTGATAGCATCAGCTGGCATTCCATAACCTATACACACTTGCTTTAATTCAGTGACCAATTCAGGGAACACTGATAAGAACTTTTCCTTATTTTGTTGTTTATCCATTGTTTTGTTTTTTTGTTTAATAAATGATGTATAAAAGAGAATACCATATTCAAGTTGTTGAAAGTTGAAAAATATCAAGATCTTCTTATAAGAGCTAAACGAGATTGAGTCGTGTTTTAACCATTTGAAAATCAGAAAAAATTTGAAAAAAAAAAAATTTTTTTTTTTTATCTAATTACTGTTAAACTACTTATATTCTTAGTGTATAACTAATAATCAATCATGGGGAAAAGTAATAGAATCAAGAACTCTATTAAGAAGGCTGATGCCACTTATGAAAGTGATGTGCTCAGTAAGAAAGAACAAAGACAAGTCAAAAAGCTCTTGAAGACTCAAGAGAAGGAAGATGAAGATGAAGAAGAAGAAGAGCAAGAAGATGAAGGTGATGAAGAAGATGATGACGCATCTGACATTGAGGCTATTGAAGGAAGATTAGATTTAGATATTCTAGCACAAAGTGATTCCGATTCTGAAGAAGAAGACGAAGAGGATGATGATGATGATGAGGAGGACGAGGAGGACGAGGAAGCTGATGAAGCTGAAGAAGCTGAAGATGAAGAAGATGTTCCTCTATCAGAAGTCGAAATGGACTCCGACGCCGATGTCGTGCCACATACTAAACTCACAGTGAACAATAAAGCAGCATTGCGGGAATCACTCGCCAGAATTCAATTACCTTGGGGAAAACTACAATTCGATGATCACCAATCTATAACTTACCACGCTAAGGTGGAATCCGAAATTAAAGATATCTACGATGACACTGAAAGAGAATTGCAATTCTTCAAACAGGGACTTGAGACTGCTATTCAGGGACGAGAAAAACTCTTAAAACAAAAGATTCCCTTCTCTAGACCAATGGATTACTTTGCTGAAATGGTGAAAACCGATGAACACATGGATAAATTGAAGAGTAAGTTGATCGGTGAGGCTACAGAGAAGAAGGCTAGAGAGGAGGCCAGAAGACAACGGCAATTAAAGAAGTTTGGTAAGCAAGTGCAAAACGAAACTTTACAAAAGAGACAAAAGGAAAAGAGAGAAACTTTGGATAAGATTAACAGTTTAAAGAAGAAGAGAAAGCTTAATGAAATTGGTGGATCCGACTTTGAAGTTGCCATCGAAGAGGCCACCGGTGATAAAAAACAAAAAAGAGGTGGATTCAATGGTGGCTCTAGAGGTGGCAGAAGTGATAGAGGTGATAGAGGTGGAAGAGGTGGTAGAGGCGGTAGAGGTGGCCACTCCTCCTCTAAGAATAGACCTGGCGCTAGTAGAAGAAGAAATAAGAAGACTAAGCGTTAATAGTCAACTGTATACCTGTATAATTCGTCTATATAAATATATAAAGTATTTTCCCTGTGCTACCCTTATATTATTGAAAAATGCACACACACGTGACCTTTTGGTAATTGTACACGACCTTGTTTTTTTAAATTTTTTTTTTCTTTTCGTCACCTGACAAAATTGGGAAATTATAAACTGTTTATTAGTGGGTTCCTACTTGTAATTCACTAGAACACACCCGCTAAACCTTTATTATATCACATCAGTGTATCAATTATAACCAGACATGTCAACTGCCACCTCAAGTACCGACGAACAACCTGCTTTAAAGAAGCAAAAACTTGATGAAGCTAAAGACGGTGAATTATCCAACGCACGTGAGAATCACGCTTCTTCAGGAAATCATAACAATGATGAATCCAATAAGGATACCTCCACTAAACCAGCTGACGCTACAAAGGAACCTGAATCCAAGTTAGATGCTAAATCAGATGAGAAGCCTGTAGATATCAAGCCTAAGGGGCTATCTGCCGCTGGTGTCTCCGGTTCCACCGGTTCCACAACAACAACAACAACAACCCCTGCTACTACTACCACTACCGATGCCTTAACCACCACCACTTCTGCTCCACCAACCACCACTGATGCTGCCGCCGCTGCTGCCGCCGCCGCTGCTGCTGCTGCTGTTGCCGGTGTTGGTCCAACCTTGAGACCAACCTTGACTGTCCCTGAAGCCACTGAAGTACCAGCCGATGTCCCAGATACAATGATCGTGCCTACTAACTCGCACAGAAAGCCATCTACAGGATCTTCAGCACATCCAGCTCAAGGTACCCCTGAATGGCACGCCTTGAGAAAGGCTAACCACAAGGAAGTGGAAAGAAAGAGAAGAGAAACCATTAATGTGGCTATCAAGGAATTGCATGAATTATTACCAACTTCTGATCAAAACAAGGCCGCCATTATTAGAAAGGGTGTTGAATATATCAAGAGATTGAAGGAAAATGAAGCTTCTAACATTGAAAAATGGACTTTGGAAAAGTTGATCACCGATCAAGCTGTTAATGAATTGGCTCACTCTAATGAAAAATTGAAAGTTGAATTAGAGAAGGCATACAGAGAGATCGAACATTGGAAACAGGCTTACTTTGAACAACAACGTGACTTGGATGCTACGAAAAAGGAATTAGGTAAGTCCGGTAGCACTAGTCAATGATTGTTTTTTTGCTTTTTTATTTGACTATCTTTTTTTTGTCTTCGTTTGTATTTTGTTTGTCTTTTCTTGTTTTGTACCTTATTGGTGTGTTTTTAGTTTATGTATTCTTTTATCAATTTTATCAAATTACTTATATTTATATGTATTTACGTAAAGGGAATTTCGATCTCACATTTCGATATCACGCACTAGAACACCTTCATTACCTTGTCCCAACGATCCGAAGAAGGATACATCAATGGTTCTACCAAAGTCCCGTCCATTGAATGTGAAAATAGAGGAAGACCCACCATACACAAGATTCCCTTCCTTACCAGATCTATTACAAATGGCGACAATTTTCCGTTGGTTGAATCTGAACACATAGAATGGTTCAAACCGTTTAATCCAGTAAAACGTGTTACTCGCATCAGGTAATGATCTATCAAATTCATCTAATGTCGGCTTGGGTTTCCCCTGTTGGTCTAATACAATGGCATCCTTAGATTCGTCATCAATGTTATATTCCACTGGCTGTTCTTCACCGTAGATTTGATCAAACTTAGCTAATTCCTCGGTACTCAAGTCATCTCTCCAACTTGTACTCATCCAGGCAGTAGGCACAAACACTAAATCCACTTTATTATGGTAACAATAATTGGAGAATTCAAACTTTTCGAAAGGTGCAGTAAATTTGTATGGATTAAGATCCATGCAGATCCCGATAGCACTCTTGAACACTTTACCCTTCAATTTGAGATCAAAGTTCTGGAATCCATCTGGAGATTCAGAACACCCCCATTTCTCGTCTGTCTCATATAAGAAACTCTTCCGATAATTGTGGATGATCGAACCAGTAGGTGACACACAGTAAGCAGAATTATAAATTAAATCGTCCTTCTTCTCAGGGTACCCCAATATAGTCACACAGTTGTACTTCTCAGAGATGGTCTTAGCTAAGTCAAATGATCTTCCCTGACCCTGGACTTCCAAGAATGGTTCGATATGCTTTGGACTGGAGAAATTGTATCCAGTAATAGCCAATTCCGGAAGTAAAACCACGTCAGGATACGGTGGTTTCAATGATTTATCTAGAATTGACAAAGCCCGTTTGGCATTCTCCTCTATTTGTCCCAGTATAGGGTTCAATTGTAGTGTAGCTATTCTTAACTTCATGGTTGACGTACAATTGTAATAGAAACCATCAATATCTTACTAATCTAAGAATTTTTTTTTTTTGTACTGTATTTTTAAATATTTCAATTTTTGTTGTTGGTGGAAAAGAAGACAGTTATACCCCTTTTACTTGTAGTTCAACGGCAAGCAAAAACATGGTGTACACTCCAGATTTACTATTAGATCCATCTATTAAGATATGGGTGTTACTTCCGATTTCCATTGTGATGGTGTTCGTCGGTATACTCAGAACAAATTTAACCATTTTATTTCTTGAACCAAAGCCAACGATTCCTGATTCTAAATTATATAAAGAACAACAACATTTAGCTAGACTCCGTACATATAGAAGAAACAATTACGTGTTTATTAATCAATCTGATTTCAATGATAAATATGAGCAATTCAAGAAGGAATACGAATTTGAAAGTTTGTTAAAGAAATACGTTGCTGATCCAAAGAAATTACGTCAATTGAAGGAAAACCCTGCCGATTTCTCTCAAGTGATGAATGATCTCAGTTCTGGAGACATGATGATGAACATGCTTAAGGGTAATGCCGCAAATTATGTTCCACAAACCGTGATCATGTACTGGGTGAATTTCTTTTACAAGAACTATATTGTGTTAAAATTGCCATTCAATTTGACTAATAATTTCAAATCAATGTTACAAAGTTCAATGAATTTGATGGATTTAGATGTCAGTTATGTGTCCTCTATAAGTTGGTATTTCGTCAATTTGATGGGCTTGACATCTATTTATGCATTAATCTTGAATGACGATAATATGGTTAACCAAATCAGTCAACAAGCTACATCTCAACAACAACCTGTTGCTGCACCTGTTGCTGGTGGCCCCACTGTGGATACATTGTTCAACTCTGAATTGGAAGGATTGAGTATCACCGATGTGAGATCTGTGTACACGAATATTCATCAAAGATTTTTGAATAAATATCAATTGAAATAAATTTATTTACATAAAAGAATAAAAAAATTATATATACATAAAAAGAATCATTGTAATGTCTTAACTAAATTGTCAATGTCCTTTTGGGTCAACCCTGGGATGGATATGGTAGTCTTTGGATCATTCAATAAATTCACGATTTCTGTTTTCTGTTCAGTTGTCAATGACACTTTTTGGAGATAATGCATCATAGCAATTGGTGATTTGAAAGTGGCATATAACTTGATCAATAATTTAACTGTAGGTTCATCCAATTCATTGACAGCCAAGTTATATAATAATGAACTCAAATTCACAGCATTGGCTAAGTTGTCCTCGTTTTCAGCGGCCATCTCAGCAAACCGTTGGATGATCACTGGGGAAATGTACTTTCCAAACTCGTTATATTTTGCATTCAATTGTAAGTAATTCACAAGCAATAATAACTCCTTGAAATCGGTAACTTGTCCAGCGATAATGGCCACAGTGGAAGGTTCTGGGGTGACGAGTCTTAAACAGGAGGCGATTGGTCTTGCAAATTCATTGAATAATAATTTCCGTTGTTCGGCAGTGGCTTCCTTCAATTTATTCACAGTGTGGTCCAATAATGATATATAATGTTTAATGATTTGATTGAGTGGAATCAATCTATCATCAAGCACCAACGAATTGATGTAAGTGTACGACGTGCGGAGGTCTTCCTTGGATATGAAATACACAGCTATACTGGTTTTCAAAGTGAATGGCATACTCTGCACAAATTGGGTACCCATATCATGGTGAAGAGCGTTGTATTCTGATGCTACTTTCTTGATGCCCTCGGGGGAATCCAATTTGATTAATTGATTCACTAGTAATTCTAATTGACTATTTTGAGTATTCGATAGTACAAGACCATCAATGTTATCAATTATCTGCGTTAAGTATTGGGTATTAAATTTTTCATCCCTTATGGCCTTCTCGAGAAGTTGAATGATCAAGTTGATGTTTTGGTACTTTCTGCTGTGATTCTCTTGGATGAACGCTGACACATCACCCGTGAATTTGGCTAATAAATCCTCATCCAAGTTGAACTCTGCCCCCACTGCGGTCCTCAGAGCAGCGATCTGGTTATCATCTAATGGTTTCAATGGGAGATCTGTTCTGCCCTGGTAGGCGAACATCAAATCCATGGTATCCATACTGGGCTTATGGATGTCCTTGGTTTGCGGGTCCTTCATGGACACCATGCTGTTGTATTTTGGTAAACTACGTTCTGGAGCCAAAGCCACATTAAACAAATCAACAAATCCGAAGTCTATGAAGGGGTTAGTGATGTTATGTTGGTTTAGGGTGTCTGTGACATCCTGGGAATTCAATTTTTCAGGAATGGTCACTTGGGGAGATTCAGTATTACTCGATGACCCGAGCATCGATTTCAGTTCATGGAGTTCCTTAGCCACCACTCTTGTTGTGGAAAGCAGTCTTGCTGTGTTTCGTTGCATTGGAGATTGGTGATTCTGATGTTTTATAGAAGAAGAAAGATATGTAGCCTTAAAGCTTGATTTTTGTGTGTTCGGGATTTTTTTTTGAAATTTTTTTCTTCGTCGAAGTTGAAGATCAGATGAAAGATGTCATGGGGGGCTACAACTCGATGGAGGAGGGTGAGTCAAGTGGCTGGACTAGGTAGAGAGAGGGAGTAGGAGGGTTACAAGAGGTATACTAGTGGAGTTTCAGGTGAACAACGTGGGACCTGCTTGGGAACCCAGGGATTAGATCTACGTACATTGTCCACCCAGTTTGATCTACAGCCCGGTTTGGGTGGAGCTTCTGAGCTCATGGCTTAGCATTTTATGTAGGTGTATACGTGTCTGTGTGTAGACTATGATATCCATGATAAGCTTTGTATATTCTTATTGAATATAAAGACAGCGTGATCTTATTGTTGTCAGTGAAATGGTCCTCGAACGGATTGCAAAAATTTAATATATACAGTGATCAAGAGTCAGTGTCAGTTCTTCTAATTTCTTACGTTAATACTTATCCATTACGCTCTCTATAATGTTCAATTGTGTCATTAACAAGATCTTCAAGAAGGCCTTCTTGACCTTGTTTGTGTGGACGCTGTTAACCACGGTAATCCCAAATTATCTTCCAATCACTTACCTCCCTCAACTGTCTAATTACGACGGTTACTTCGCATACCAACCATACAAATTGAATTCCAAGCATGTGGTAACTAACGAACTCGTGCATAAGGACATTGCCTTCGTGTTGGCTCATCCAGATGATGAGTCCATGTTCTTTACACCAACCATCTTGGAGTTGTCTAAATTGGACTACCAGAATACTTTACATTTGATCTGTCTATCTAATGGGGACTATGACAATTTGGGGAAAACCAGAGAATGGGAACTTCAAAAGGCGGCCAGATTACTTGGATTTTCTAACTTAAAGATCATGGATTATCCAGATGATCCAACCGTGGATTGGGATTCACAACAAGTTACCAATGATCTCAACAATGTACTCATACAAGATTGGAATATTGACCCACAAAACTTGGTTCTGATCTCATTCGATGAATACGGTGTTTCATCTCATCAAAACCATAAATCAACTCACTTTGCCGTTAAAAACTTTACTAAACTACATGAAACTGAGAACGTTAAGTTCTTCAAATTGGTTACTTGGCCATTACCAGTGAAATTCTCCTATTTCTTGTTTACAAACTTGGAATTAGTTTGGAAATACTTCAAACAATTATTCAGTTTTGAATATGAGTTACATTTCAATGTTGCAGGGTTCCAATACTCTGATACTACCTTTGTGATATACAACGATTTGAATAATTGGTTTGTCTCCTTGGCCACTATGACCCATGCTCATTATAGTCAATTGGTGTGGTTCAGATTCTTCTGGATTTTCTTAAGCAGATACATGAACGCTAATGAACTACAATTAGTAGAATAAACTCTTCTCAGTTACAACTTTTGACCTATATATATTGACATTGACATTAACATTAACATTTTTTTTATAAAACAAATAAATTATATTCTTTATTAAAAAAAAAACTATATTAAAACCCAAATAAACTATCGTCATCATCATCCATATCCTTTTGTTGTCTTTGCTTGAATCTCTTTTGACCCATTCTTGTGACATACCGTTGTTGAAAAGCAGCTAACTTGTTCAATAGAATTCTTTCCATTGACTTATTAAGAGAAAATCTTTCAATCAATGCTTCCGTCTTGTAGAATTCCCGTCTCTTTTGTAATTCAATTCTACACACATTCAGATAAGACATCAACAAGTTCTCATTGTAGGCTGCCTCTGTGGTAGTACGGTTCATCTCTGGAGATGAAGCTGCAGCATGTAATTGTGGTAATTCATTCAATAATGACTCTAAAGAGGAGAATCTTAATCTAACTTTAGTCATATCCTTGGATGGATGACCCTTCAAGTTAGCATTAATTTTAGACCATAGTAAATCCATGATTTGATATTGCAAATCAAATTCGGAGGATAAGTCTTCTAATTGAGCACCCTTTTTCAACATTTCACTTTGAATGTTTCTGTGGATGTTCTGAATAGTCAACCCGGAGCATTCTAGCACAGTCTTCCAGTACGGTTGGGAGTGGTTCAAGTCTAACCCGTAGGTGACAATCATCGAGTTACACGTAATCAATGGTTTGATCAATTCCCCATTGAATGCGTATGCCAATACTATGGATCTTAATATCTCAAAGTTCGGATAGCATAGAGTGTCATTGCTGTTTGGAATGGTGAATCCCTCATTGATAGCACCAGTCTTGGAGTCAACACCCCAGATCTGTGCAATGTAAGAATCCAACAAGTCCACTTGCCCGGACTTACCGATCGCTAATAGAATGGAGTTCAACACAGTAGTCGTAGGACGCAATCCAGTCTTTTTATACTCTTCTAAGATTTCAAATATGGAACTACCATGGAATGGGTACATGTACCTCTCAGAAATTTGTTGTGCTCTGTTGGAGCTCACATCGTATCTCCCCAAGTACCAAGTCTTATCAGTTGATCCAGTCAAAATTGAAATCTTGTTTGCCCATATTTTGTTCGACAATGGTAGGCCACTCTCTTCCATTTCTGAAATGATATGAATGGCATTCTTATACCGCAAGTTAGCCATGTGGAGGTCCACAATGGATTCATAATCTAAAGCAGATAAATCCTTCCAACTGGTGATTCTTTTCAAAATACGGGACACCGTGTTATAAGTTTTATCCTTGATGATCATCAAGTGGTTCACCTCCCCGGATTTCTTCAAACGAGATGAATATTTTTGTTCTGTGATGAACCGTTTAACTAATCCTATTTGATGGCTCACTAATTTCTTGATCAATAGAGACACCTCAAAATCAGAGAGTGCTGGCACTAATGATTTCAATTGAAACATGTTAGATTTGATTAAACGGTAAACTTCAAGCTCATTATCATTAGCTCTTAATGATTCCTGAACAGTGAGCAGGAACTCTGGGTCCACATTATTCACAGCGACGGTGTTGGTCTTTTTAGTTGGCTCAGCAGTTTGAGGTATCAAATTTGGGGAGAAATATGGGCTCAACACTTCTGCTGCACTTTTCCCTGTGAACGTGAAGTCTGTTATAAGTTGGTTGACTGCAGATTGAAGGCCCTTCACTTGTAATGTTGGGAAATTCTCCAAGTAATGCTTGTACAATTCCAAATCATGGATAGACATCTCAACTTGGCTGGTCTCCTTATATAGCTTTGGGACTCTACTAGGTTTTGCATATGATCGTATGAATGTGGTCGGCACATTGGCAGCCACTACTCCTCTTCTCAATGGAATCATGATCGTAATTTGTATTGGTATCTACTGTAGATGATGTCCTCTTCCCCTGTCTTTGATTCTTAACAACGTCCAATTTTTCGGTTTTTTTTCACTCGGGAAAGAGGGTCGTGCTAAAATTGAAAAATTGTGCGATCCTGGTAGCATAATACAACTAACTATGTTTGTATAATAATGGATTACTGTTTATTTATAATAGTATATATAACTCTAGAAATTCTTAATATCAATACCGAGATCCTTCTCCTCAGCAGTCTCCAAAACAGCCTTCCCGACAGACATGTCCATGATACACAACCCGACCAATTTACTGATGACAACCTTACCAGTCTTTATGTACTCTAGTTGATTGGTCACAGAGGCCGACTTATCGGTTTCATCAAATAGATCAGCAATTTCCACAAGGGAGTCTCCCTTAATACCGGTTTGCAAAAATTCACCTGCCTCGTGCATGCAATGGTCGATGGAATCAACAATCACCTTACCACCCTTGTTTAGCACATATTCCTTGATCAAATCTCCATCGATTTCAATCATGTGTGGTTTATAGGATCCGATGGCACCAATGAAAAGTTTGTCCTTGATGTTGGTGTCGACATACTCCTTCAAAATGGTTGGTTCAGAGGTGGGCACACAAGTGAATGCTACAGAGACATTTTCAAACTCCTTCTTGATCTCAGCAGTATCCGCAGAAGCAATGGCCCGGAATTTGATCTTTGGGAATTCCTTTTGTAAGATGTCATCAATCAACGTCTGTGCCTTCGCCACGGTTCTGTTGACTATGACGACTTTATCAAATTTATCTGTGTATAATTGTAATCCCAATCTTATATGCCATAACCCTTGGGCACCGACACCAAAACAAATTAGAGTACCGTCAACTTTAGATGAGGAATCGTTTAGGGGAAAGGTCTTGACTAATCCCAATGTGCTGCAAAGTGCAGTTCTGAATGCAGTCAATGTCGCAGCGTTCAAGATACCTAGCGGGTATCCATCATATTTATCAATGATGGCGGTCACCCCCTTGAACCCAGCCTTGGACCCAGTGAGGGCTTTCATACCAACATTCTCACCTGTGGATGCCATGAACAAGTGGGTTGCTCCCGTTGGAGTGGCAGTGACGATTCTAGGTGGAATAATAGAGTGGTCATTCTTGAATTCGAGCAATGAGTCCACAAGAGTTTGCTGGTACCCGACTAAACTCTTCTCTGACAGATTTGTCAACAATGATGATATAACTGATTCACTTAACACTCTCATGATATACTGTTGGTTTTGTACAATAAAAGAAGAGAAGTGACCAGCAAAACCTCCACAAAGCGGGAAATTCAGATTGACTTATAAAGCGCTCGAAGAAGTTCGCTTACGGTTGCATGAAATAAAAATTATCTAATATTGGTACAAAAAAAAATTGATAAACCTTTATATATATATATATGTTAACGGAACAACCCGGTACTCTTGAGTTTATCCCAGGTTTCGATGTCCACATACTTCTGTAAGCTAGGTTCGTCAGTGAGCCCCTTTCTTTTCCGTGTCTTGATAGTGAAGTCTCTAGCAAGAGAACTCATAGGAGCCCGTTTCAATAATGGGATGTAAGCGTCCTTATCTAGAGGATCACCTGGGACGGCTTGCCATTTGGCAAACACAAACTGCGGCATTGCCTGCCCCTGTGTGGATAATCTTATATCTGTTTCTAATCCCACAGACTCTATAACTGGGAGATATCCAACTATCTTGAACAATGGGGTCCCCTCGATTGGCTTATCAGTGAGAATGCCACCACGTCTTTTCTCTAGCATGGCAGTCAATTCCTTCACTATGGAGGAAGTACAAATAGCTTCAACCTCATAGATCGGTTCAAGTAATTTCGGAGTTGATGTCATGAACGAAGCGTGACATGCACGTCTCACCATTTGAATGATCTGTGCACCATTAGATTCCAATAAATTATCAGAAATCGAAGCATCAATGATTCTGAATCTAGTGTCTCTAATCGGTTCATCACTCAATGGACCCTCCCTAGTAGCCCATTTGAAACCTTGTTTGATGGATTCCTTGACGGTCTGTAATCTTTGCTTGTCGACTTCATCAGGCAACGTATCATCAGCTAAAATGGATGTCCCTAAATCGTGTGGGCCGAAACTCCAAATCGATCTAGCAGCAAGTGAATCCCATTGGTATCTGTTTTTGAACTTTTTGGCTAGTTTTCTGATGGGTTCATTGATACTGATAAGTCCATTCTCAATGTCTTCCCCAATGGTTGGGTCCAATGGTTCGGCCACTATTGTAATGCTGTTCTTCTTGTTATTAGATTCTATAGGTAATTTAACTATGGACAAGTCAAGACATGTCTCAGCAAATCTGGTCATAGGATCACTCACTTTGATCTCAATGTCGGTGTACAAATGTCTCAAATCATGTAATAAGCAATCCATGTATAGCTCACCGTATCCCATGATGACATGCTCTCCGCCTTCTTCCACTTTGATCTCACATCCGATATACGAGCAATTCAATTTCTTTAAACCTTCAACAAATTTGGAGAATTCTGATGGTTTGATCGGTTGTACAGCTACTTTGAAAACTGGAACAGACAATTTATCTAGTGGATTGATAATTGCCACTGTAGAGGCATCAAATGACTTATCATATATTGTGGCTGTCTTAGTGATAAAAGAATCTATCTCATGACCAGAGATCAACCCAATGGCACCCGCAGATATTCCATTGACTTCGACTCTGTAACGAGCACAACTCAAAAATGTTTTTTTCACATTCTGTACCTTAAGATCTTCATCGTATTCGGGGCTGAAGGATTCACCAAGGACTTGAACAGAAGTAGTCGGTCTGAGAGTACCTGATAGAACTCTGACTTGAGCGTAAAATCTACTAGCATCCTTGGTTTCTACCATTTTGGTGACATAAGCAATTAATGGCCCCTCAGGGTCACAATTGACTATATGTTGCATGATTTCTTCATTTTTGGTGTTCGATAGCAATCCGCTAAATTTTGATTTTGCAGAATCTATAGGAGATGGTGTATGGTGTTCTAACATATCCACAAATGCCACAGACACCTTACCGAATAACGAGATAAATACTTCTTTCAGTAATAATTGAACATCGAGTTTGAATTTGTTTGGTCTGATGGAAGTTATATGAAGTTTCTCTTCTAAGTAAGCTTCTAATTCCTTTGGACTCTTGGTCAATGTCTGTGTTGTCAATTTGTAAATTGGATTCAGTATAAACTTCACAAACGTTCTCTCTGTGGCAGCAGATGTTATATTTCCCGGTCTCACTGTGAATTTATTATCAATGAAGTAAACATCCCCCCATAATTTCTTAGCAAAGTTATCTATGGAACTGATTTTCAAGTTATGTGACTCGGTGTAAATCTTAGCAAAGCTTCTCAAGGAAAAGCAGAAATTGAAATTAGCAGAGGCAAAACAAACGTTCCCCAATTCAGGAGATAACTTCGTAGATTGAGTATAAGAGCCATTAGTAACATATTCAGACTCCTGGATAAATGAGTTTATATCGGATATCACGTTTCTCAATTTGAAGTAGGCATCCAATGGGGGTAACCGTAATTCAGTGATCAACCGGTCTATCTTGTTTAGCACCAAGCAAAAGGGAGAATTACATTTCAATCCATGGTTGATTGCAATTTCCAGTCCTTTAGTTAACCCCTCACAGACATCTACCACCAACACTAGCGTATCAGCCAGTCTAGTTGAGACCGCCAATTCGTCCACAAAGTTAACATGACCTGGGGTATCTAAGAAGTTTATCACCATGGAGTTGTCCCTCAGGTTGGGCAAAAGCAAGCTCATTGTACTTGATTTGATGGATAGGCCTCTATCTATTTCGACTTTATGGTTATCTGTGTATCTCAATGGTTTATAGTTGGTGTTCGTAGGTATTGGCAAATCGTGTGTCTCATGGATGAGTAAATCTAAGAAGGATGTCTTCCCCGAGTGGAGCCCTCCCACGAGTGCCACATTCCGTATTTTGCTGGGTATTGATAGGAGTTGCCACATGTACTCCTTGGAATACGTGGTCACAGGGAGTTCACTTTCTTCTATCTTGAAAATCTTGTCAATGTCGGGCTGGACGATAGGTATGCTAATATCTTGTGCATCATTCGTGGCAATCACGGTTTCCACGTCTGGTCCAAGTGTCTCACTTATGGATGGATAGTATTTCTTGTGTTCGTAGGGTATTATCTCCTGTTCAGTCTCCATTTGGTCGTCATCCGACTCATCATCGGAGTCTTCTTCTTCTTCCTGTTGTTTATCGATGGAGGATCCATTCTGCGATTCCTCGGATTCTCCCTCTGAAGATGATCCAGAGGAGTTATCCTCTTCGATCAAATTACCAAACTCGTCATAGAGATCTTCATCCATTGTGTACTGTGGTTATTTCTACACAGGAAAAACAATATCACCTACTAGTAATAATCAAAATTCTTTTTTTCTAAAAAATTTCTTCAAAAATTCAACCCGTGTTTTAAGCTTTATTTCGAAGAATCTACTATTCACAAACTATTTACTATCTGATACCATCTTCTCCTATTTGTACATTACTTTCCATTTATCCACGTCATTTTGTTGTTTCAAATATTTCATTAATCAATTTCATCCTGTCTTTACTACTTTAAAAGAGCCAGAAAACGTATACCCGAAATAAGCCTGAAATTGATTCCATCTCCATATCGATCTTAGAGCTGTTCACTACACATATACTATGGCTGCTGAAATTCCAGACCAAAATGTGCCAACAACGGGGATAACCGAGGATATTCCTAATCCACAATCACTATATACACGTATTGCGAGCACCGATGTGCTACATTCGCATGTTATCCAAGACAGGCTTAGAGCCATCGGTGAACATGTCGCTCAAGAGATTTACTTCGATGACGATAATACAGAAGAAATTGAACACTTTAACTATAAACAGGAATTGAAAAAGAAGTTCAGTGTGTCATCCATAATTGGTTTGGGATTTTCCCTCATGAATGTCCCCTTCGGAATGGCTACAACGTTATCTATAGGTTTAGTATGCGGATCCAGTTTCACCATTCTTTGGGGGTGGGTACTTTTCTCCGTGTTCACTCTCTTTGTGTCATTGTCCTTGAGTGAAATTGCATCAAAATTCCCATCTTCAGGTGGTGTCTACCATTTCAGTTCCATCTTGGCTAGCAAAAAATATTCCCTAGTGTCCTCTTGGTTCACTGGTTGGTACTTGATCATCGGCAATTGGTTGATGTTCGTCTCGTGCGCCTTTGGGGGCTCACAATTCATCCTTTCTATCTTTGGATTGAAGCAGAGTGATTACAAGCACGATGATGTGTTGGTGCTCCTGTTGTTCTTCCTCATTGTTGGGTTTTGTGCCATTGTCAATTTGAAATTCCAGAAGTACATTGAAGGAATCAATAAACTTTGTCTTTACTGGACAATATACACAGTGTTGATTATGGATGTCTTGCTTCTTATATTTGCAACCAGTTTCCATGACATCAAATATGTGATGACCCATTTCGATGCATCGAGAAGTGGATGGCCCGCTCCAGTGGCATTCATCATCGGTGGGATCCAATTTTCGTCCATGACTTATAATGGGTATGGTATCATTGCAGCTATGAGTGAAGAAGTGGAAAAGCCTGAAAAAACTATCCCAAAGGGTATGGTGTACTCGGTGATAATGAGTGCCTTCACTGGATTAATGTTCATCATCCCTATCTTGACGGTTCTGCCAGAGTTAAACAAAATCATCGATGAAAATCCAGACATTTTCCCAATTGATTTAGTGTTCAAATTATCCACAAAATCGTATATTGTCTCGTTTGTCTTGGTGATCCTAATTGTGGGGTCCGTGGGGTTCGCCACTATTGGTTCTCTAACTACTGCTTCTAGAACTGTTTATGCCTTCGGTAGAGATCATGGGTTGCCATTTGACCACTTATGGCAAACTGTGGACACTACGGAGGACCAGGAAATGGTTCCCAAGAACGCACTTTTGCTATCGGTGGGTGTGTCTTGCTTTTTAGGATCACTCTCATTGATATCTAGTTCTGCATTCAATGCATTTTTGGGTTGCTCTGTGGTGGCACTTAATATATCCTATGGAATCCCAATTTTCTCGTCTCTCCTAGGAAAAAGAAAGAAAATCAGAGGTGCAGCTTTCAAGTTGAGAAAGTTTGGTTACATCGTGAATATCTTGAGTTGCATATGTATTTTATTAACTATGGTTGTGCTTTGTATGCCACCTTCTAGATACATCGACATAGGAACTATGAACTACGCCATTGTGGTGTTTTTGTTATTCACAATTATGATAGCTGTTGGGTATATGACATGGGGTAAACACCATTTCCAGGGTCCATTGATTGACCATCATCACACCGCTGAAACTGGTGTACAAGTCACCGTAGATTCAATAGCTGATGAATTAGACAACAATATTTCAATGGGAGATCTAACGGACCCATTCGCTGTTGAAGAACAAGATGATGATTTCCTTACGGAGTCTCCGGGACATTCATTACCCCAGAGTGATGACCCATTTGATGATTATAATCAAGATGAAATATTTGAAAATGAGGAAGATGCCATATTTGTGAGGCATTCTGATGCAGAGACATCTCCATTCCCTGATGATGGATCAGAAACATTGTTTGATTCATCGTCTTATAAAAACGGAAAAAGATCATTTTCTGCTGAGGCCCTCGATAAACCAAACGATGATGCTTCTAATAATTATGAAGATACCAAGGAGAAGAAGAATTGATTATGAATAATCCTCTTCTTCTTTTATGCATGTACATTACTTTTTTTATGTTTAACGGTGAATATATTCATGAGTAAAAAATTAATAATAGGGAAAGTAGGAAAGAGTAGGATCTAGGATTAGAAAATTATGCTTTCTCATGAAAGTCTTCTTCCTTCTCGGCATTCTCAGAATTTCTAGCTATACCTTCAAAGTCAGGAACCTTTACATTAGACATTAGCAAGGAAAACACAATAGAGGTAGCCGCGCAAGCAATTGCAAGATAGAATGTGTTTCTAATACTCTTCATGACGGCACCTCTCACCAAAAGCTTGTCATCATGACCCATAGTTGCTATCAAATCAGTATTAACAACAATTGATGCCAAATCATATTCCTTAGACACCTTCCCAGCAATATGTTTAATATTAGTTTTAAGTGTTTCTGTGTACACGATTTGACCAATTTGGGAGAAAAGAGCAGCAATAATATTTCTACCGAAATTAAGGAATGCTGTAGACAAAATCAATCCACCTGGTTCAGTTGTAGCCATAATCTGCACACTCATCATAGATGGTTGCAAAATAAACCCAGTTCCAACACCTGCAAGGATGAATAATCCAATACGTCTAGAAAGTGGCTCGTGCACATGAAGCAGGCAAAGAATACCCATTCCGATCGTGAGGATAATACTTCCCATGATAGAATAGATTTTAATTTGCTTGGTTTTCTTAATGAGGACCGCAGAAAGACCAGAGAAGAATGTAAGAGTAAGAAGTAATGGGAATAATGAAAATCCAGAATCCAGAGGTGAGTATCCCCTGACAACCAAAAAGTAGACCATGATAAATTGAATAGCCATTAAGAAGGAAGAAAAACCAAATGATAGTGATAGAGTAGCAAAGATAATTGGTCTAGTTTTTATGATGGCCTTAGTAATCATTGGATATTTGGAAAACTTGAAGTTCCAGATAGAAAACAAAATACCAACCACCCCTGATAACACAAAGCATGAAATGACGGCAGCTGAATTCCAAGAATAATCGCTGACACCGAAAGAGGTTGCCAATAGTAATAACACCAAGGATGAAATCATTAGGAACCCACCAAGGAAATCCACCTTTGCAAGTTTTTCTATGAAGATCCCTTGAGGATTCTTAGGTCTGAACGAGTATGCAAACAGTGGAGCAGCAACACCCCCAATGCAAAGGTTAATATAAAAGCACCACCTCCAAGACACATATGAAGTGAAGGCACCACCGATGATAGGTCCTAGAATAGAAGCAATCACATATACAAGAGAGATGAAACCAAACACCATTGCCTTTTTGTCAATGGTAGCAACCTCAGCTAAGATAATCATACCCACAGTTTGCAAGTTGGATGCACCAACACCTTGTATGGCTCTCCCTATGATTAACATCTCCATGGAGTTGGATAAAGCACAGATTAAAGATCCTATTTCAAAAATGGCAATACCAGTTAGCATAATCCATTTTCTTCCAAACACTATGGAGATTCTCCCCCAAATTTGGGTTGTGCAACCTGTGCCTAAGTAATAGGCAGCAGCGATCCAAGTCATCTTGTCAAAGCCATCGAATCTGTTGCAAACCTTGGTTAGCAATGCAGCAGTAATAGTTTGATCTAAAGCCATAAGAAATTGGCAAAGTAATGTAGCGAACACACAAATCCAGAAATGGGTACCAGTCAAGATGTGATCTTCTCTCTTGGTACCATCACCAGCGTCTGCAACTTCGAAAGCACCAGGACTGGAAGACCCGCTTTCTAAATCTTGTTCGTTCTTCAAGTCTTCTGAGTTTGAATTAGACATATTGGTAGATTTCATATTAGTAACTGTTTACCTATTGATGAACTAGATTGATTGATTTGGGTTTTGAATGAATCCATGTTGCAGGTAATGGCCTTTATATATCTAAAAGTGATCGTATATTCCAACCAAAAGCCGATTTAATCTGCGATCGAATATCCGTGATACGCGAGTTTAGTATGGTATGCTACGCATATTCGGTTATCGTCAAATGGCCTTAGTTTTAATGTTACGCTTATTAAATGAAGGGTACTAGATCTTATTATTAAGAAACAAGATTTATCCTGTCTAGGGTGCAAAGTCCATAATTGTGGTAGTCATTGTTCATTCATTCCGTGTTAATTTTTGACTGGTACAGGATCCTATTTTGATAACCACCGGATATTACTCATATTTCACCATTTGGAGCTAAAATCTCTCGGAATCCTTTCATATGGGTTCCATTATATATTATGATCATTTACTATAATTTTCTAGGTTTAATTTCATCATTGTACTCCTCTAAATACACCTCAATTAATCAACTTCAAGGTAAGTCACGTGCTGCCACCCAAAGTATTTTTTTCATTGAAAAAAAAAATCGAAAAGAATTAATTCATGGAGAAGACCAAGATGATAATCATTGACAAGCCTATAGACCTATATAACATCAACCATCATCGTCAATAATGTTTTTCAGATTAGGTAGGGTGGTAAGTACAAGAACCGTTGTCACACAATCGGTATCCACTTACAGCTGTCTTTGCCAGAAACAATTCTATTCAGTTATTGCTCGAAGATCTAGGTTCGGGCGGAAACTGGATAACAAGGCAACTGGTACAGAAACAACTCCAGATAATGACGCTAAATCCCCAAAGGCACCAGAAAAAATCAAGGCCACCCTCTACGAAAATCCATCCTCTGTGGGGAATACCTATAAGAAGGATAAGAAGGGTCCGGGCATCTCCAAGAGATCGGATAGTGACTCTAAAACGACCAACAAACCAGCCGGAGAATCCAAATCTAAATATGCTTCAGAGGAAGCAGTGAATAAATCATCAAAGGAAACTGAAAAGAAGTCATTCCAGAAGGGCTCATCCCACTCTAAAGAAACCCAAACAGATAAATCCAAGGAAAAGTACCAGAAGAAGTCAAAGAGTAAATCTTCATACAGAAACAAGGATCCAGTTCATGAAGAAGAAGATACAAAGCAAAGAAAATACAAACCTAAGAAGGAGGCAAAAAAACATGTTGTCAGAACCAAGGCTAAATTGGATATTCCTTCCTTCTTGTCAGTGGCTAACTTTGCTAACATTTTGAGAGTTAGAGTTCCTCAATTGTTAACCAAATTGGATGAACTTGGATTCGAAAATATCTCTAATGAATACCTATTGGATGCAGAGACTGCCGGTTTAATCGCCGATGAGTACGGATTTGAAGTTAATCAAGACGATAACTTGGGTGCTGATTTATTCCCATCTCCTGATCCAGCAGATCCTTCCAAATTGAAACCTAGAGCACCAATCGTGACCATTATGGGGCATGTCGATCACGGGAAAACTACAATTTTAGATTACTTAAGAAAATCCTCGATCGTTAAGGGTGAACATGGTGGTATCACGCAACACATTGGTGCATTCTCCGTTGTGACCCCTAAATCTAAGAAGAAAATTACCTTCTTGGATACCCCAGGTCATGCGGCCTTTTTGAAAATGAGAGAAAGAGGTGCTAATATGACTGATATTGTCATTTTAGTTGTGGCTGCTGAGGATTCTGTGAAACCACAAACTCTTGAGGCTATTAAACATGCTAAGAATGCCGGTGTGCCTGTTATCGTGGCTATCAATAAGTGTGATAAGGAGGAAGCCGATCCTGATAGGGTTGTTGCCGATTTGTCAGCTCGTGGTGTTGATGTTGAGGACTATGGTGGAGAAGTTCCTGTGGTGAGAATATCTGCCAAGACTGGGTTAAACATGGACGAATTAGAAGAGAACATTGTGGCTATCTCTGAATTGCAAGAATTGAAGGCAGAGGAGAAAAACATCCCTGTCGAAGGGTGGGTCTTGGAGTCCCAAGTTAAAAAGGGGTTAGGTAATGTGGCTACCTTCTTGGTGAAGAAGGGGCAACTTAAACCTGGTACCATTTTGGTTGCCGGTACCACTTGGTGTAAGGTCAGATTGATGAGAGATGAGTTTGGGAAATCACTTAAGATTGCTGGCCCATCCACTCCTGTTGAAATTTCAGGTTGGAAGGAGGTCCCAGAAGCTGGTGATTTAGCTATTCAATCTAAGGATGAAGCATACGCCAAGAAGGTCATCAACAACAGAGAGAAGAGAAAGAGACAAATGGAGGAAGCCGTTCAAGTTGATCAACTAAATAAGAGAAGAATTGAGCAAAAGGAATCTGCCGAAAGAGAAGAGCAGATTCAGGAGTTCATAAGACAAGGTTTGAATATGGATGAGATCAAGGAGATAGAACCTGAATTGTTTGATTCCGACGATGACAAAGTTAAGGAAGTTCTATTCATTGTGAAGGCCGATGTCAGTGGATCTGCTGAGGCTGTTACTCAAAGTATAGAAGGGTTAGGTAATGACGAAGTTACTTCCAAAGTTTTATTCGAGGAAGTTGGTTCCCCATCTGAGTCTGATATTGAAAGAGCCAAATCTTCAGGTGCTCAAATTTTGGCCTTCAATATTAAGGTTCCAAGGGATATTATGAACTCTGCCTCTATTGCTGGTGTGGAAGTCAAGGAGTTTAATGTCATTTATCACCTGATAGAGGATGTTTTGAAGACATTGACAGATAGACTACCAAAGAAGTTTGAATTGAAGACAATTTCCAAAGCCACTGTGAGACAGTTGTTTGAGATCACCTTGAAGAACAAGGACAAAACTAACATTGCAGGTTCAAAGATTACTGAAGGTGTTTTCAAGAGGAATGCTAATGTGAGATTGATGCGTAATGGTGAGGAAGTATACAGAGGAAAGATCAAGCAATTAAAGATTATGAAGGATGATGTTTCTGAAGTTGCCAATGGTTCGGATTGTGGTATCTCCCTGGAGGGTGAACCAACACTTGAAGAAGGAGATGTCATTGAGTCTTTCGAAGAAGTCCCTATCACAAGACACTTATAATGAGATCATTTTAAAACATAACGCATTTTTGTATTATAGTTGATTATACCAAGCATTAAATTTCTTTCTGTATATAGCAAAGATACATATCTGTATATATAAATAATATTTATTATTATTTCTTAATTCATGTTAAAACATGGTAAAACTTTCATTGACTAATTGAGTGCACCTGTCGAAAGTTTCCAGTAACAGATTTTTAGTTTCTGTGGTGACTTCCTGTTGAATCATTATGTCCAACAGTTTCATTAGATTAGCACGAGATTCATTGAATTGGAATCGTGAAATTATTCTTGCGAAAATACTCTCGTGTGAATCTGTATTACTATATTGTTTTAAATCATCTAATAAGTATTCGATATCATCACTCGAACATTTCTTCAAAAACGAAGCCACCTCTGATGCCTTCAGCCTATCTATATTCAGTGTATCCAATTTGTTAAATAACTGATCAACTTTATCGACAATACTGATAGCACTATTAGTTGTACATTTCATGGAATTGTCTTGCTCAGCATCACTGATCACAATTTGAGGTTTAGGTGAGCTTGTTTTTGGTAAATCTTGATAGGGGGGTTCTTCATTTTCTTCTTTCTCTTTCTTCTTCTTTTTCTTCTTCTTTAAATCACTATCCTTTATTTGATTTAACACAAGCATATTTGGTAAATCTGATCCAGTGGTTCTCTCCGGTAATTCTATTCTTTCCCGTTTCCTTATCCAAATTCGTCTTCTCACAAAATTGCCAAATTTCCCTGATCCCTTCCAATGATGACTCCCGAATCTCATTGTAGCATAGATCCATCCTTCCTCATCAACATCTTTGATCATGAGAATGTTCCAGGTTCGCCAAGACCATCTCCATGACTTCAAGGGTAACGGATAAAGTCCTAAACTGGAAACAGAAACTCCGGCTAATGTTTCATATTTGGGAGGGTCAAACGGGGTTAACACTGGGTCACTACCATAAACTGGTATCCCGAACATGGTAGTTCCTCTTTGATTTTCTATTATTATATCATATTTGACATTGGAATCATCTTCATCTGGTTGAGGTTGCTCATCGCTAGAGGAATCCAATGGAGATCTTGATGGTCCCAGTAATCCAGCCATGGATTTCGGGAGAGCATTTCCTCCCGATTCAATTAATTCATCAATTGAACAATTGGTTATACATTTCATGAATTCCTGGTTCTTATTGAATTGGGGGAGTCTAATGATGTGTTTGTCTATCTTGTTTAACTGTGACACTCTTCCCCGGAATTTTGAATGTGATATCGTAGCAGACTGTGTTTGAGACAAATCGCTCATCGGTGTTTCAGTGGGTTCATTCATTGAAGCATTAGTACTCCTATTGAGTCTACTGTTGTCCCCCATTATCACCTTGTATCATGGTTATAGTGAAAGATATTATGTATGTGACCTTAGCTCTCTTTAAATTTTTGGCAGATATTCACGTGTCAATAACCGTTTTATTTTCGATGAATTTTCAGGTTCAAAGCTCAAGAAGGTTGTTTGTTTCCTGTTATGGTGGTTATTCTTGTATAATATAACTCACTAGTTTCTCTTTTTGCTTCTATAAAGTTATATCACTCATTACGATTTTTTCAAAATGGCTGAAAATGGTAAATCAGGGAAGAGAGAGGACGAAAGCGATCTATCTGGTCCGTCTTCTTCTTCGACACCTCAACCAGGCAATGGATCTACACCTAAATTACAATTATACACGGATGAACCAGATGCCACAAGGGAAGCCTTGAAAACCTTTACCAATTTGAAGGAAAATATCTACATAGAAAAGTTAAGGCACGTTTTCTCGGCTGCAGACGAATTCATGACTTGTGAATGTTCAGAGGAACTCGATAATCATGGAGACAACGTTGCATGTGGAGCAGATTCTGATTGTATTAATAGATTAACCAATATTGAATGTGTTGACGATAAATGTGGTTGTGGTTTTGATTGTCTCAATCAAAGATTTCAAAAGAATGACATTGCCGATGTTTCAATATTTAAAACAGAAATGAAAGGTTATGGAATGAGAGCCAATAACAATATTCCCGAACATACTTTCCTAGTGGAATATAAAGGTGAAATTGTGGATAATGAACAATATGATAAAAGAAGAGAACAATATGCTGATGAGGGTATAAAACATTTTTATTTCATGATGATTCAAGAAAACGAAATTATAGATGCTACTAAGAAGGCCAGTATAGGTAGATTCTGTAACCATTCTTGTGATCCTAATGCTTATGTGGAGAAATGGGTGGTAAAGAAAAGATTTAGAATGGGTATCTTTGCCAAGAGAAAGATTTTGAAAGGTGAAGAAATCACTTTTGACTATAATGTTGATAGATATGGGGCCGAACCACAAAAATGTTACTGTGGTGCTGCTAATTGTTTAGGTGTGATGGGTGGTAAGACACAGTCTGAGAGTGCAAGACTGCTACCTCACGCAATCACTGAAGCATTAGGTGTGAAGGCTTCAGATGAGAAGAGGTGGATTAAAGAACAAAAGAAAAATGGTATCAAGATTACTTCAGACAATATTGATTCTAAGGTGAATGTCGAGTTTGTGAAATCTCTCGAATTGCTTCCTTTGACATTGAACGATGTGCCGAAGGTTTCCAGTTGTTTAATGCAACCAGAGCTTGATGTGCTTGTTATTGAAAGAATATTGGAAAGATTCACTATGGAGGACGGTTACAATTCAGAGATCGTGGGTAGATTTAATAGATTACACGGTTTACAGGCGTTAGGAAACTGTTTGAAGACTGTCATTGCTTCCATACATTCAAATATACTCTCAGAGGCTGAAGAAAAGGTTGTTGTGCAAATTACGGATCTTTTACAACATTGGCCTCAATTGACAGCCAGAAATTCCATCCAAAGTTCTGGTTTGGATACTAGTTTGGAGAAGCTTCACACGTTGACAAGTTTCCCAGATCTCAAGGTTGCCATCGAGGACGTTCTAGATAAATGGAAGGACTTGCAAGTGGTGTATCGTATTCCAAAAAAATCTGATAATGCAAACAATTCGACGGTATCAATTGATATTAGAAGATCCAAATCATCAAGTCAAACTGATTCCTCATTACCGGTCAAACCTGTTTCATCTTCATTGGGTAATGTTCCATGGGCTGGTATAGATGTTGATTCACTTCCAGAAAAGATGAAAGTAGATGGAGTCCCATTGCCAACTGGTTGGGAATGGTCTCTCGATCCAAACTCTGGGAACAAATACTATTTCAATAGAGAAACCAATAAGACACAATGGGATGTCCCTGTGTGGCTACCGTCTGCTCCAAAGTTGTTAATACCTACGGCTCCAGCTAGCAGTAGTAGTGATTCGTCTAAGGTCAACACATTGATGGATGAGGATGAAAAGAAAAGAATAAGAGAACGGGAAAGAGAAAGAGAGAGAAAGATGTTAAGAGACTTAGAGAAGGACAGACAAAGACAAAGAGAAAAAGAATTAGAAGTGGAAGAAAACAAATTAAAGAAATTGTCTTCCATCATTGCTGAAGCCTCTACGGAGGCTAACTCTCGGGAAGGTTCTGAAAATCCAAAATCCCAGAAATCTAAGAATGGGAAACCCTCTTCTTCTCATCATCACAATCATCACAGTCATCATAGTGACAATGGTTCTTTAAGTCCAAGTACTATTAAACGTAGAACTGAAAAACAGTACAGAATTTTGATTGCATCTGTTGTGCCCAATGCTTTAAGAAAATATGAAGCCGATTTGGGAAGAGACAAGTTGAAATCGTTAGCTAAACAAATCACTGAAACGTTAACTGATAAGGAAATGAGATACCACAATGGTGAATCTGCTCCTAAGCAATTAAGTGATGAGAAAACCAAGAAAATTAAGAAATTTGCTGACGATTTTGCTAAGAAGTACGTCTCAAAGAAGAAGAGACCCCATGATGAATCAGATCACAGTGGACCAGAGAAAAAACAAAAGTCATAAGCTAGTTGCTCCTACTTTTCTAGCTACCTTTGTACTATATTTTAATTATAATAAGTTGAAAACCTAAAAAAAAGTTTATATTAACTTTGTATTATTATTATTACCTTTTCATTTCTAAAGATTTTTCATTAATTGTATAGATAGATAAATTAATTAATTAAATTTTTACATTGTAAAAACAAATGATTCTATTTTAATTCAGCAAATGACTTGGACACAATATCAGCCAAAAGGTCAGCATGCTTTTCACCGAAGGTCAAAGTTGGTCTCAATCTGACACCAGTCTCACCACAACCACCGATGTTTAACCCGTTCTTCTTACAGATTCCTAAGAATTGATCTCTCAATGGAACAGTAGGAAGGTTGAATGCAATAAATGTACCTCTACCTTTACCTCTCAAGTTCAACATGGTTTCCTTGTTTTCCTTTCTGATGGCATCCAATTTACCATACAAATAATCACCAACCTTGGCGGTGTTCTCTAATAGTCCTTCCTTCTTGATTTCTTGAGCAATAGTCTTAGCGATCAAAGCCTTAGATGGATCACCACACCAAGTGTTGAATTGTCTAAAAGGTGTAGCACCCTCAATGGCCTTATCCTTGAAATAGAATCCGGCATTTTGCATCTTCTTAGAGAAGGTCACGATATCCGGAGAGATACCATAATGTTCATGTAACCACATTTTACCAGAGGCACCACCACCAGTTTGAACCTCATCGATGATCAATAAGATGTCATATTTTTCGGTTAACTTTCTGACCCCTTGGAAGAATTCTGGGGAAGCATGGTTATCACCACCTTCGGACTGCACAGGTTCCACAATGACGGCGGCAATCTTGGTTGGGTAACTTTTAACAATTTTTTCAAATTCTTCAAGACATCTTTGTTCTTCAGCCTTGTTTTCCTCAATAAAGTCTTCCAATGGGTACTTCAAAGTTGGGAATGGAGTCTTTGGCCAGTCAAAGGCTGGGATATCCAATTTGTGGATAGCCTTTGATCTAGTAGTAGATAAAGAACCGAATAATCTACCGTGGAACCCCTTATCGAAGGACATGATCACCATATCGGAGGTACCTGGTAATTGGTTATCCATAACGGATGTGAGTTGTTCTGTAGTGAATGGCTTTGAACCTCTTTGTTTATCAGCTTGATAGATTAGGGCAGCCTTGAAAGCCATTTCATTGGCATCGGAACCAGTGTGAGCAGTGCACACGTTAGTGAACCCCTTTGGAGCCACTGAAAGTAACCCTTCTTCCAAGATCTTCTTGTAATCAGTGGATGGGAAACAAGCCAATGCTGGTCTGTTAGCTAATGCGACGGCCATTTCTTCGGATTTGGCGGTCTTCAAAAGTTCTGGATTGTTGTACCCCAATGCAATTGAGGAAATTTGACAATAAGAATCCAATAATAAATTTCCATCTGCATCACAGATGAAGTTACCGATAGAGTTGTAGTAATCTGTGATGAAATAAGCAGCCTTCGTGTCGTACACGGTAGCTAAATCAGCAAGTAGTTTTTTAGATTCTGGACCTGGAATGACAGTCTTGACGACTGGCTTCTCTGGTTCATTTGGGAAATATTTAGAAGCAATAGACATTGTATGATGAGGAGGAATGTTGTGAATAACATCAACAAAGTAGTAATAGAGTGGATCAGAAAATTGAGCAGTTATACCTCCTTTTATACATCTACACTTATTAGGCAAGTCTAATCAATGTTCATCCAACAAACCGGGAACCGATACCCATTTTCTATCAATATGCCGCTATCGTTATTTTATATAGGCGGTGCGGATAACCAAATCCGAGAGAGTTAAGATCTAGCTTACGTAATAGTGTGCGCCGATTAGTCTATCGACGGTAAAATATTACTAGATATATGATAAATCCTAGAATTACCTAAAGTTATTTGATTACTTATAAGTAGTAGTATCATCAGTAATCTCTAATGATACTTAGTAGTTTCTAATATCACTATTGAATCCTATATTGAACTTGTATTCTTATAAATATTTCTTAAATTAAGTAATTTTTCTTACTTTTTTCACCAATTTTAAATTTTTATTTTTTTTTTCAATATAAACACACCAAATTTAAATTATACAATTCTTAAGCTGTTCATTTAATATACAATTAAACTCTCACAAATAACTCTTTACATCTTCACTCGTTTCATCACTCCCTCTTTCCAACTATAATATTCCCTTAAAGATACCTCTTTACATCAAAATAAAATGGATTTCGCCATCGATGGAGATATCATTCCAATTGATAACTCAGCTAGAGCTAATAATGCTAGTATCTTATTAATGGGATTAAGAAGGTAAGTCATATCCACTGTTTCAGATTCTTCTTCACAAAGACTAATACTAACATAATAACCCCTGTTATGTCCTCCGGGATATTTCAATTTACTCCTTATAGATCCGGAAAATCTTCTATTCGTAAAGTTGTCTTCCACAACATGCAGCCATTGGATACTCTTTATTTAGAATCCACTACAAAGCCAACCACAGAGAATTTCAAATCATTAATAGATTTATCAGTGATGGAATTACCAGGTCAATTGAATATCTTTCAACCTACATTATATGATTCCGAAAGTCTGTTTTCATCCATTGGAGCTCTTGTGTACGTCATAGATTCTCAAGATGAATACTTGAGTGCACTTCAAAACTTGGGAGAAATCGTGAAATCTGCTGTCAAAATAAATCCAGATATCCATATTGAAGTGTTAATTCATAAGATTGATGGGTTGTCTGAAGATTTCAGATTGGACACGCAGAGAGATATAATGCAAAGAGTCGGCGATAATCTATTAGATTACGGATTAGAAGGTGTCCAAATATCATTTTATTTGACTTCTATTTTTGATCACTCCATATATGAGGCATTCTCTAGAATAGTTCAAAAATTGATTTATGAATTACCAGCATTGGAAAACTTGTTAGATTTATTAATGCAATATACAAATTTCGATAAAGTTTTCTTATTTGATATAAATTCCAAGATTTACGTCGCCACGGATTCATCCCCGGTGGATATTCAAACTTATGAAGTGTGTGCAGAGTTCATTGATGTGACAATAGATTTAGATAGCCTTTATGAACAACATACAAATACATCATCCGATCAAAATGGTAATTTAACCAATATGGATGCCGATCAGCAAGCTCTGATATCGGCAAAGCCAACACGGTGTATTTCTAAATTACAAAATGGTTCAGTGCTTTATCTCCATAACATGATCAGAGGTTTGGCACTAGTGGCAGTGACAAGATTCGATGAAAACGTTCGTAGCGTTTATTCAACCACTGTGATTGATCATAATGTTGCTATCATTAAGAAGAGTTTAGAGAAAATGTGGGAAAAATCAAGACTTTAATGTTACCTCCTCCTTCCCCCATAGCTCCTCTTTTATTTAATCTTTACATTTTTTCTTTTTATATAACTTTGTATTCTATAATCCTTAATCATTCAAAAGCAAAAAACAAAAGGACCGCAAAACTAAATAACTTTAAAAACAATCGAAAGAAAGATAGTGATGTGGTAGCTTTGTAATTTTGACCCATAAAATATCTATTTCTAGACTCTTGGTCACCTCCACGTTCCGAAAATTTAACTAAGATTTCTTTGCAAAGCCTGTCATCCTTATGCAGGGTCCAAGATAACTTTTTCTATATTTTTTCGGTTGACTAGGAGTCCCTTAAGGGACTTAAAAACAAAAAACACTCCGTTTTCTCAATAGGAATAGCTGTTGAATGGTCTTGGAAAGTATTAACTTACTCTGTTTCTTATATATTATGTTTATAATCTCGTATATGAACATAATTTAATCAATAAGACAGCTAAACTTATTTTAGCAAAACTTTTATTTAAATATTTCAGGAATTGAAAAACAATAAACACAAGATATAGACAAATTACAATTATTTTTCAAACTACAACTAGACGCCATACAATAAGTGTCTCATTAAAATAGTCACAAATTTAATATAAAAAAGACTTTAAATCACCAAATACCACTCTAGTTCCTTTTAAAAAATAGGAAAAACAATAAATTTCAAAATTTGTTTACGTAATAACATAATCGAATAGGAAACATACACGAATTTTAAGGCAACTCTCGGTTGTATAGTGTAGTGGTTATCACTTTCGGTTTTGATCCGGACAACCCCGGTTCGAATCCGGGTACGACCTCTTGTTTTTTTTGCATTATCTTAGTTATATAGTGTAGTGGTTATCACTTTCGGTTTTGATCCGGACAACCCCGGTTCGAATCCGGGTACGACCTCTTGTTTTTTTTGCATTATCTTAGTTACGTGCCATGATTTTTTTTGTATCATAACACACAGTGAACAAGTAAGTACACTACATGATAATACCAAGAGAACGGAAGAGGGACATCCAGCTCTGCTTTAAATTAACTGGCTACATCTTTTTTTTTTCACGGAGCCGATTCAAAAATAGTACTAGTAACTAGGGATGCTAGCGAGTTAAGGAGTCGACAACATTTTTATTGTATGACAGCTACGCATACGTTATATCTGCTTTGATTAAATGTAATGTACATCTACATACTCCACAGATTATTGTATAAATCAATACACAATAGCAGAGATGAAATGGTCATCTTACAATCCGCGGTCGAGCCACCACAATAGCCAATCCAAGGAGATCTTGATTATTCGTTCATCAAGAATACGAAATGATCATGATTATTAGGTACATTCACATTCATCTTGTAATAATAACCTATCTGGTGATAAAAATTGTTTTCCCTGCGAAACAAATATACACACAAAATAAGAGATGTACACACTTTGTAATAACGTACGTTTAAAGCGAAATTATGTACATACACACTCTAATAACAAACAAGTCATTTTTTTTAATTCTTCTTTAGGCTGACCTAATGTTTAGTAAAAGGGCATAGAAAATAAGAAGGATAACTAATGTTGTTAGATAGTAATATGGTGTGCACTTTATCATCTATTAAATTTGGTTCGAGTTCTTTAATGCAAATAAAGTGTACAATTTTGCAGCTTGCATGTCTGAGAGTGCTTTTAAATGGTCAGCTTGTTAATAAGGGAACAAATGAAAGCAGTATCCATGTTGGCAAGGACAATATAATTCCCGAAAAACAAGATTAGTTGCCCATTATTAAAGTTACAATTCAAATGAAAATGACATTACAGCACACAGGCGAGCCATGTATAATACTGGTGATGCACAGATGGTACACGAGGTTTTCAAGTTATTGGTTGAATTATTAGAATTCGGTGTGAAGGAGGGTCCGCCGCTAGAGGGAGTCATTAAGGAGGTTTCTTATCTCCTTCATTCTAGTTTTTTTCGGCCTCCTCTCCCCTTTCTCCCTCTCCAATACCTAAATGGCATGAGGATTCCCTTTACATTTTGTTTCATGTGATATGTCATGCATTGCCAGATTAGATTTATCTCGTGTAGAGTCAACATGGGACAAAGACAGAAAGCATCAAGCCCGAAAGAAGCTTTTTTTCCGTCTGCTATGCTCCATATGTTTACGGCTAATACTTTACATTTAACCATACAGTATACATTACCTTGCTACATATACAGAAATAAACAAGCATCTATTTTACAGTATAATGATTGAATTTAAGTTAACTCAAGAATATATATCGTGGTGTGATATAGGTGCATTTGGCCTGATTTTTTTCAACTATTTTTACTTTTTCGATATTTTCGGCTACCTTTTTTTCGTCAAAGATGTTGTTCCTGCATGGTTTTAAGCGATTAACCAGAGTATGCCTCAGTAGATAAATAGTACTAATATCAAATATTGTGACAAGAATAAATAGCATTAAACTAATATAACGAATCATAAGGAGGAAAGAGAAAGAATACAAACAAAGGAGAATGTTGACCAAGCAACAAAAATAGCCAAAAGATAGAGAGGTAAGAAAGATACAACAAAAAAAAAAAAGGGGTGAAAATTAACAAAAGGTATTATATAAAGAGATAAGATAAAACAGATTGAAAAAATATAACAAAGGAAGAACAAGACAAAGATATTGATAACCAAAGAGTAAGACAACAAGAAACAAAGTTTATATAAAAGACAAATGGAAAACAGAATAGATATTATAATAAACAACAATAGGATAGGAGTAAAAAAAAAAAGGCAATTTCTAAGTAAGAAGAAAAGATATAGAAAGGGAAATAAACAATTAAAAAGCACAAAAAAAAAAGGATTTAAAAGAGATATGGAGTAAAGATGGAGATGAGTTTAGAAAAAAAGGAGGTAGCGAATGAATGGAAGTTGGATGGGAAAGTTATGGCAATGAGTAGTAAACAATGTTTATTAATTGGAGTTAGAGAGGAGGTGGAGGGTGGGAAGGGATGAATAATGAGGCAGAATGTGATAAGATGAGTGAACTTTTGTATAGAGTCAGTGTGAAAAAAGGTTTTCAAAATTCCAAGAATCGACATATCAATATAAAAAATAACAAAATGGGAATAAACCATTGATTTTTTGCTCTTCCACCTGATGGAAAGAAAAAAAAAAGAGAAGAGACATGTGTATATATTAAAAACAAAAAAGGGGGGATAAATCAAAAGAAAAAAAAAAGGGTCTGAAGCATCAAGCAAGGATAAGAAAACAAGTGAACCTGGGAAATAAAAAAAGGAAGCATAATGTATGCGTTTTTGGTTTTGCATGTGTATAGTGTATAATATCCTTTTATTTATGGTCATGATCAGTTGTACTCGTGGTAGAGTAAGGGTATTGGTACCCACCTGTAGCACCGGTCCCCGTTGAATATGTTGCTGCACCAGTTTGCCCATTGGAAGCTGTAGTCGTACCAGTAGTACTAGCAGTCGCTGAGGGCACACCAGCGGTTGTAGGTTGTTGGTAGACACCCTGTTGAGCTTGTTGACCGTAGTAATTACCATAGTAGTAACCTGACTGTTGTTGAGGTTGTTGTTGTTGTTGCGACACAGCAGGAGTTGTAGTGGTACCTGCTTGTGTGTGATAATATGGGTAAGCTGGGTGTTGCTGTTGTTGTTGCTGTTGTGTGTTGGTGTAAGCATAACTTTGTGTGGAATCAGGGAGTCCACTGGTGGTTGCACCAGTGGTTGCCTTTGCGGATGGATCATCTGGTCTAGAACTGAGGCTTATCTGACCAACTTGACTAGTAGGCGTCCCCTGTTGGATCACCTTTTTGATGTCCTTCACAAACAGTGGGTATAACATATCCACAATGTTTTCTCTCTGTGCCATTGCTAATGCTCTATCGAATGGGATCCAAACACCTTTCAAATGCATGGATCCAATTTTCACCACATGTCTAGTCTTTTCAGATTTAAGAATACCATCTCTACGACCTCTAGTCATTCTAGCCACATTCAACAATTTTGTACCATTGATCATGTTGTTGTCTGCTCTTCTAACCACGGCGACTCCGTTGGCCTCCACTTGATAACACAAAGTTTTTTCATCTTCCCACATGGTTGTGGTGATCTTTGGACGCAAACCTGGAGGTTGCACTTGACCCACTGTCGGACTCACTGGCATGAAATCTGAAGACACAGATGACATCTTACGTTGAGTGGAGATGGAGCTTTTCCGTTGAGAACCTGCCTTCTTTGGGCTCTTGTTTGTTCCTGGAAGTTGAGATGCCGTTGGTGGTAGTCCCGCATTAGCGGAGTAACCAGTCTGTGGTGCACCGGAAGATCCGTATATACCGTATGCATTAGACGCAGAAGTTGACCCAGTGGTGGTGGCGGAAGTAGCTTGGTAACCTCTGTAACCAGAGAATGGTTGACCAGCTTGAGTTTGGTACCCAGTTTGATAAGCTTGTCTTGATTGAGTTTGTTGTAATGGCACTTGAGTTGATTGAGCCCCGTAGTAAGAGTTATATGTGCTATTATACGAAGGATGGGTTGAATTGGTAGTGGCTGTGGTTGCAGTAGAACCAGTACTAGCAGCAGCAGCAGTGGCACCACCAGTGGTTGTAGCTTGCTGTTGTTGATAATCTGTAGTGGCACTTTGGTCATGATTTTGGTAGGAATAAGAACCTAGACTAGACCCTGTAGAGTAATTTGGGGTGGTTGAATACTGTTGATTGTAAGGTTGTTGTTGTTGTTGTTGTTGTTGTTGTTGTTGTTGTTGTTGTTGTTGCTGTTGTTGAGGTTGTTGTTGGTAAGACCGCATTTGATAACCGAAATCATAAGGTCTAGAGGTTGACCCATAGGCGGAATTTTGGTATTGCTGTTGATTATAGCCTTGGTATTGAGCTTGCTGATTTGGCGGCTGGCCTTGACCCTGCCCAGGTTGTTGATTAGACATTATATATTTATAGATTTCTGGGGATGAAGAGGGTGAAACTGAAATTGAAGTTATAATACAGAATTGACCAACAAAAAAAAATTATGAAACAAGAAGTGAAACCTTTTATTTGCGTGTGTAATGTAGGGTGTATGTGTGTATATGGTTGTTTTTCCGTTAAATTAAAGAAAGGCTTTAGAAAGGGGGAGGAGGAAAGGGAGAAGAGTGTCTCTATTTGTTGCGCCTGTTGTTGTACACGTGAAACCTATTGGATTAAATAGAAAACAAGAAACTTGATGAAGAGGAGAAGAAGGAAATAAGAAGAAACAAATAATTGAATTTTACCACAAATTAAAGAAGGAGTTGTGAATAATATAAGTTAATATAAAAGAAAAGAAAGAAAAAAGAAAAAGAGACGGGAAAGGGAAAATAAAGTCAAAATACAAAAAAGTTCTTTATGAAGTGTTATATGCAATTATTTAAAAATTTAAATTAAGTTGTATTAAAATAATTATTTTTTCATTGTATTACATTGTATTACTGTCAATCACAACTGTAGATATGGGAATAACAAAATTATTAGGGAGGGGGGAGGTAAACAGAGACAGTGGAGGAGGTTGAAATAATTTTATGTGGAGTTATTTTAAATGAGTATTGATTGTTAGTTTTGTTGCTTTATTAGAATACTAGAGTGTGTTAGAAGGTTTCCTTTATACCTTCAATCTATTATACATTTGTGTAATCTTCAGTTGTTTGTTCAAAAGAATGAATATTTTAATTGTCCAATTCACAGTTTTTGCTTTCTTTTTTTTTTTTTTTGGTTGTTTGTTTTGCATTATTAAAGTTTTAAATTGTATTTTTAGTTTAAAGTTGGTTAGTTTGTCAACAACCGTGTTTTAAAAGAATTCAACTTTGGTGGTAGTCTTTTTTTTTTTTTTGCATAATTTATATATACGTTATCATTGTTATTGTTTCTTCTCATTAATTAAAGAAATATGGTGCTACCGATTCTCACATTAAGAGAATACTATGGAAGGGCTGTTGTTATTCAAATGAAACGGAACTAATAACAACCAACCAACCAAAATTGAAAAAAAAAAGTCTATGAGTGGGTGGGCCATTGATGGACTAGCCGTTCTGCAAAATGTACTATAGTCGACAATTGGTACCGTAAAATTTTGATAAAACATGTACATCTATTACACACATACAAATTCTTGCATCACAGAGGCATTTTGTAGCGTGCGGTTACATCATTTAGCGGGTGGACCTCAAGTTGACTGTCACCTGGTGGGAAGGTCCAATACAAACTAAATTAAAAATTATCCCTGGAATGAACCCATTCCTTTAATAGATCTAGCCATCTCATTCTCACAGTGTTATTAGAGTCCAAAGTGTCACATACATTCATCATGTATCCATCCACTACATTTCGGTTAAAGATAAGACACAGTTATTGATTGATGTACCTCCCTATTTTTTTTTTTTGAAATCGTTGATCATTTTTTTAAATTCAAAGCAGAAGCCATTTTGTTAACCGATAATCTTGTTACTTCATACATACATCTTTGTACTTTGGCTTTTATAAATTGAATAGTGAAGAAAATTCAAAAACTATATTAAAATGACATCCGTGCAAGATTGCACATTATAATAAGAATGAATTTATTATGATCCATATTCTATTCTACGACACACTTACACACTGTGCACACACATGTCTTTAGCGTTCCGACTCTATGGCTCCTACTTAGTTAACAGGGAAGACACGAAACCCTCTTTAACACCGTGTTTGTTTCAATTCTCTCTCCCCCCACCCCCACCCCCCCGGTAATAAAATTGGAGAGTTTAAAAATTAAAGTTACTCCACGACACTCTGCATTTTCATTTCCCCTGGTATACTAAATACCCCCCCTTCCCCCTTCGGGTCCCGTGGAACTTGTCTCTTTTGACTTAACTATAATTCTGCCCCCCCCTGTCTATCATTTCTCTATATCTCTCTCACTCCTTTGATCTCTTAATTCGCTTATTTATCTATCCAATGTGTGAGTGTACCGTGTATTATATGTGCATGTCTATTTCTTCGCCTAGTTTATACATACGTAATAATGGATATTCCATTATCATTGCCTTTTCCCTGCTTCTTTCTCATGAGATTCTTGCTTGTATGTTTGTGTATATATATATTATAACCCCTGAAAGAAAGAAAACCTAACAATAATAATTTGATATCCAGCTGTTCCAAAATTTCTACTTAATCTTTTATTAAATTGGATCAACTTTAGAATTAAAACACTAATTATCACCGATGGATCGTCTCCCCCATTCAATAAATTAATTGTACTTGTTATTGTAATTAAAGATTTATGATTATGCGTTAAACTTCTTAATAAGATTACTAGATAGACTTACAAAATTAGAAAAAAAAAGTTATAATCCAGTAGAGGTGTGATAGTAATTTAAAAAATACAAATGAAACACTCAAAAAAAAAAAAAATTTTTTTTGTCTCTGAAAGACATCTACTTAAAGTTATCAAATTTCAAGTTTAATATTCCTTTTAACTACATAATTCAATGATTAAATAAGTTAGAAAATGAAATATAATAATAAAAATTGAGAAAGAAAAGTAAAATGAAGAAACAGAGACAGAAATGATAAAGATAGATTTATACTCAAAAATATTGCATATCTTTACTTCCTGCTACGTATGGTTTCTGCTCCTTATTGATTTCCCACTATGAATTGAATGATGTGTTTACTCACCACCCCAGTCCACCCAGATCTCTTGTACTTATTCATAAGCGATAGTACTATTGTATGCCTGATTTTGTTTTGAATCGTGTAACACATATTTATAAGTTAAAAAAACCAAAATAATGTGTATCTTAACTACCGTAATACCGTTAATAATAATAAATTTTAAATTAACTCTCTTATTTATTTCCATATTCCCTCGTTATATGAGACTTAATACTTAATTCCATGGATCCTCCTACCTAGTTTAATTGTCGACAAACTATACATTCTATAAAAATTCTTTCTCTTTGATAAAACTTTAATTAAATTGTTTGCTTTTGTTACACTACTTAGCCAATTTTTCATTACATTTTAAGACATCACACACATATTATAGTCTAATTTAATTACCTCACACACACACACACATCACTGTAAGCTGTAGCTTGTTCTAATCTGATTCGTTCTATTATTTTACTCGTGAATTTAAAAAATTTAAATTTAATTACAAGAAGATCCATTTAATAATTAATTATATCCACATGTGTTATCTTTTTGACGTATTTTTATCTAATCAAGGAAGTTGTTACAGAATATATACATATATCATTTACTTTTAATTAAACAACTGAAAATCTAATCTGTAATTACCGCTTAATCCGTGTTGACATAATATCTTTAGATATGTGTAATGTACGTTTTGTATGTGCGTTCCAATTTTCTTTATGTACAAGTAGTATAAATTGAATATGTAATGTTAATCTGATACCTATTTAGAGATCTCTTTTCCTTACTGATGTATAAATTATATGTGCACCACTTAAACGAAAGTATTCTAATCCCCTCCATAAACATACATCACATATACATTTTAGTTAGATTTATAAATGTTTTGTAAATGAATAAATGCAAAGCTCAACACACTAAATCTTGCAGCGAGTTAGTTTAACTATAGAGAGGCGATGGTGGTGGTGATACACCTTACTATTTCTTTTTTGCATGCATTTACAATAATGCCAGAGACGGACTTAGTATACAATAGTATCTTTTGTGATATTGCACAAACTCTTAATTTTCTTTAATTTAATACCTGGTTATAAATGGAGGCCTTGTTTTAGAAAAACTCTTCCGGCGTGTAAAACTTCAATCCCAAATTCTTTGCAAATTTCAAATCAGAATCACTGAAATCCTTCTTACGACCTGCTGCATCACCACAGTAGAAACTATTCTTCATATCAATCTCATAATCTAGAGAATTCAAATCGGACTTCAATTGTTCAAACATACCTATATCTGGCTTTCTGAATGCTGTATGCAATTGATCCGATGATCCCAATTTCTTATCCTTATCAGCTTTAGCCTTCTTAGTGGAACCATACATCAAAACGGGTAACTCCACTGGTAATTCATTTAAAACTAATTTCAACTTAGTCATCAAATTACTCAAACTCTTTGATCCAGGTGTATTAGTGACTCCTCCTTGATTAGTGAAAACAACAATGACTCTCTTTTCTGTTGATCCAGTTTCAATCAATTTTTGTAATACAGTATCTGTTCTGAATTTCCAATCTTCCGGTCCTCTACTAAATTTCGAGCCAGATTTAGTATTAATTAATGTATCATCCAGATCAAATCCGGCTATCTTGATCCGTTTGGTGTCATTGGTCTTCTTAACCAATGTTGAGAAATTCTTAGATTGTAAGAACACCCCATGGGTTCCTAACAACTTACAATTATCTGAGTGTGATATCAAGTTATATGTGTGATGGGAACCTCTTATTATGACTGGGTTACTAGGAAGCAATGATTTAGTTGTGGTTTCTTGTGTTTGTTCAAGCTGTTTGATCTTGGATGGGGTATTCAGGGTACTACTGGCGGTAGAAGCCATTTTCTTGGTAATCTTGGAGACGGATTGTTTATTAGACGAGACTTTGATGAGTCCCATGATATCCTTTGTCATATTTTGTTTGTAATTGACGTGTCACGGACGTAGAAGAGGTGAATTCAACTTATCAAAGAAAACAAAATTTATTTTTCTATCTCGCTTATACTAAGTCTTTACAACCTGACTAAGAGCCGATAGTTTGTAGCCAGCTATTAGATGTTTTGACATTCAAGGAGGTAGCCCAAGTGAACTCACAATTGGATGACTATTTTATACAAAAAAAAAATATGAATCGTAATATTATATATAGACAAGAACGATATTTATATACACACAAATAGTAGTAGTAGACATCAATTAACTGATTCTACACAACAATTCACCACCTAAATGTCTCTTTGCAGCTTCATGGAGATTCATAACGTCATCATCAGGAGTTCTCACTAAGATGACTTCACTTGGTTGTAATGGTTTCACAAATCTGAATCTATTCCCACTGGCAAAATCTCTTAATTCATCCGTAGTACAGTAGACTCTTCTATTTGGCTTAGATATCAACCCAATATTGGATAACACTGATTTATTGTTTCTGTATTTTAATCCTAACCAGAGTCTTCTACTAGAGATGTTATCCGGGGTCACCTCGATTGGAGTCTCATCTGGACCAGAGATGGAACCTCTTTGAATCGAACTGACAAACCCTTCCTTGTATAAACCGAGGGCTAATCTTAGATGTAATTTTGTGTATGGTATCTTAGCTGCTGGCAATTTGGCCATAGTGCAATTTTGTAAATGAGCACAGACGTTAGCTAAGTTCACTAAAGACATTATTGGTTGTGATAATTATGTTTATGCAATTCAAATTCCGACAACACGGTTGAAAATATATATAGAGAGAAGAATTAAGTATAAAGAACTAAAAATGCTATTGTGGTTTTGTAATAGACAGACAAACCTCTCTCTCCCCCCCCATAAACCATTTCCCATGAAAGTTGATCAATTTTTTTTTCATCTTCCAAGAAAAAGGTCGTGCGCAGTTTACTGAAAAGTTTGCTAAGGTTTAAACAACTCTACACCGGAAAAAGATTCTATTTTTCTTCACAAACTCAAAATTCACAAAATTCGGCCTATGAAGTTAGTATTATTACTACTTATCACTATCAGAAACAACGGAAAATAAGAAAGGAAACCATGTTAACAAGAAACTTGATATCACATGGTCTTATAACACGGCAAATAGCTAGACCATTGGTGAAACAATCACCTATTGTGATGATAAATAGACTTCAACAAACTAGAAATTATGCTTGGGATAATAGACGTGAAGAGGGTCCAAAAGCTCGTTATTTCTTATTAGTTGGTCTTGTAGGGTCTGGTATCTTTGCTTTAGTTATCAATAGAATTGAAGCTCAAGATCCTATGAAATCTATTGTTAAAAATAAGAAAACTATGAGTGAAGCCGAATGGGAAGAAAAAATGATTGAAATGAAAAGAAAAACTTTAGCATTTAAACATTCAGAATTGGACTTCTTTTTCGTTCCATTTGGATCTAACGTCGATAAAAAGACAAAGGATTTAGTGGAAAAATTGGGAGGAACATCTAAAGTTGGTGTGATCAATTTAAACAGTTTAATTGAAAATCAACTCACTGATGAAACCGAGAAATACCATATACTATTGAATAAGTCTCTTGAAAAGGAAGACCCAAAGTCTAATGGTTGTAAATACACATTTGATTACACATTAGCTCCTGGATTATTCACTAGATTAGTCAAGGACAAAATCTCAGCTACCGTTAAGGAAAACCCCGAGATTACCAGATTCGTGTTATTGAATTATCCAAATACAATTCAAGAGGCCGTGAAATTCGAACAGGATGTTGCTGTCGCCAAGAAACTGATCTTATTGGGCAATGAAGAAAAGGGTAACAACATCGTGGAATATTTTGCTACTGTTGATAAAGTTCTTGACTCAAAGAACATCAAGAAGGGGCAATTCGAATTACTGGCCAAGAAGGAAGAACAACCAGGCAAGACTGGTTCATCCCAAGAACCAGGTGAGAATGCAACCGCTATTCAAAAGGCTCAATTCAAATTAAGACAATTGGGTGAACCAATTAGAAGATACGGTGAATCTGATCAGGACGTTATTGACAGATTGACTGAATTCTTAAAAAAGAACTAATATTTATTTCATGTGTATATATAATACCAAATTTAACGTGTATATAGCAAATCTGTGTGCTTCTTAGTTTTTCAGTGAAAAACTTGCTTGACCTTATTGGAAAATGCAAAGTCCTCCGTTTGGGCGTTGGAGTAGGCGTAGACATCTTTATTATTCTTCTTCAGGCATACTTGATCCCTGTTGATAGCCCAGAAGGTAACCAATCCAAGGCGTTGTCTTTTGGAAAATTGTAAAACCATCTCCCAATCGCTCAAGGAGAACTCCGTGTTGTCATCATTGTAACCTATCATAGGACACACCCCCATCATAGACCAAATCTGCTGAGTTGACACAGAAGGATACAAATTTTGTAACTGACTATGCACGATCCCCATGATTCTGATATTCTCAGAACCCCAATTAGCACCATGTACCTTAGGTAATGGAGTATAGTAATCCATGATCATAATGTTTATCAATGAGACAGGCAATCCCAACTTCTCAGCCAGTTTAATGACCTCAATGGCATGATGGTTTAACCCACCATCAAACTCCACTGGCAACGTCAATGATACCCTTACTACTGAAAGTTCCTGTATGGATTCCTGCACCATTGTCAAGAACTTAGTAGCTCTCGGAAGACTCTCACAAATAGCACCTTCGATATCTAAATCCAATGATGTAATCCCTGCAGACTGGATAATCTTACGTAATTTGTCCCTTTGTTCATTCCGGGGAGTGGTAGACGAAGGAAATTCACCATTAGCACCACCAATCGATAGTGTTACCGTTCCCCTGAAGTGTTTTATATCATCAATCCATTCACTGATCTCATCGAATCTGTCACCGGTCAAGAAGGCTAAGGTGACATTTGACAACTCAAGTTTATTTGTGACATCGGCAAGGCAGGAAACTTTAAATGCATCGGAGTTCCCCTTACTCCATGCATAGATATACGGAGAGAAAATAGTCATTATATAACTGTGAATTGACCTTTCCCCAGTACAAGGAAGTAGAACTGCATAGGGGCCAGAGGTTTGATCTAAAAATATTTTTTTTTTGTTTACCTTCGTGAGTTGGAAGCCAGGCTGGATTTAATTACCTAAATATTAATAAAAAAGACAAAAAATACAATTAACAGAAATATCATAAATAGAAAAAACATAATTCAAACTTTCTTTGGTGTAGCATTACCAACTTCAACATGTTCAGTTTCCTCCTTCATATCGATCATAATCTCACCACCATTGGCATTACCGTTGTTATCTGGAGMAACATGAATTCTGTTCACTTCAGAGTGATCTGGGGCCAATTCGGCACCATGTCTACCGATCAAGTACCATGGTAAATTAAACAAATCTTCCATAGATTCCAAGGATCTACCATTGACTTCAGGTAGGAAGAACCAAGCGTAGAACAACCCAAGCMCAAGCACACCGACAAAGAAGTAGAAAGCACCGTAGGTATCCATGGAGGACAACAAAGATGGCAAAGCCTTAGAGTTACCATATTGGTTACAGAAATGGAAGCACATGATAATTGAGGTACCCACATTACGAACTTTCAATGGGAGAATCTCAGAGTTAATCAAATATTGGATGGAGTTCCAACCCATCGTCCATGCGGTACCAGAAAGATAAAGTGCAGCCAATGCTCCCTCTGAAGCTCTCTTTTGCACTGGACTCAATGATTCATAGTCATCCACTGCTTGTGGACAAATGTTCAAGAATAAGGCAAAGTATAACAAACAAATCAACTGTAAAATGATACCGATGTAAAGGGATTTTCTTCTCCCCAAAAAGTCAATGATGAAGAATGCAGACAAGTAAGCCGAGATAAACTTGACAACACCTAAGATGGCGGTCATAAGCATTTTATCAGTTTGACTAGATTTACCAACCAAGGCGAACAATTCAGGAGCGTAAATAGTGATAGCATTAGCACCAGACCATTGACCCAACAATTGCGCTCCCAAACAGAGCAACATTCTGTATCTGACAGAGTAAACAACAACCAGTTCTTTAAGAGAGTCCCACAAATTAGAATTCTTCATAGCCTCAGATTCTACACTTAATTGTTCATTAATATCTGAGATCTCAGACAAAATATATGGATGGTCGATAGGCAAGTGTCTGATCTTTGATAAATTGTTAACAGCCTGCTCAACTTTTCCTTGCTTGACCAACCATCTTGGTGACTCAATACAAAACAATAATGACATAATCAAAGTGACACCAGCTAAAATGATCTTAACGGCAGTTGGAATAACCCATTGTGCATCTGACTCGTCTGAAATGTGTAATGCAGTACCCAAGTTTGCAAAATAACCAAGCATGATACCCAAATAAACTGCACCAGCAAAAATATTGTTACACAACCCTCTGATAGCCCTTGGAGAAACCTCGGACAAGTAAACTGGGGCACACACCACTGTTGGACCGACACCAAGTAAACCTTCTAATAATCTACCAACGTATAATTGGCCCAAGTTTCTAGCAGTAGTTTGAATGATAGCAGAGACTAACCAGAACACGCAGCAGAATTGAAGAGTTCTGACTCTCCCTAATTTATCACACAAGTATAGGGATAGTAAAGATCCACCGATGGAACCTAGTTGAACCATTGACTTGATATTAGACTTTAAGTCATCCAATTCCTGTTCAGATTTAGTTTCATCATCGAGGCCGAATTTATGTTGGAATGAGACTTGTGAAGTGGTAGCACCAGACCAACCTTCATCGTAACCTCTAGCTGAACCCAAGACACCAAACACTAGCACAGAAAGATATAGTGTTTTGTTGAAGATTTCTGGGGGAGATCCATCTCTATTGAATTTGAATTTAGCAAAAAAACCACCTTCCTTAGATTGGGAACCCTGTTGAGTGGATTGTAAAAGACCTTGCTCTTTCTCTTCTGACGAGATTGAAGATGTTTGAGAGGTAACCGAACGTGCCATGATGTATTTTAATCTATAAGCACTGTGAATGATTTATATATATTATATGTATCAACTAACAGATTGAAAAAAACTTATAATGAACAAGAGATCAAGCTTGATATTTATACAGTCAAGCCAGAAAAGAAAAATCAAGGGTCTCTTATCAGGATGGTCACGACGAAGATGACAATATAACAGTGGAACAATCAGGCAGTGTGAGGGAGTGGGGGAAACTAAAAATGAAACTAAATGAGGAGAAACATATAGAACAAAGGGTGTAGCAGGTCTGATTGTATTACACAAACATGTTAAAAAAAAGCATTGAAAATCTATCTATGATGCAACGCCAAAAAAATCTGTCTCTTTCCGCCACCCGCGCAGGACCCTGGACAATCGTAAAGTTAAAAGTGCAGCTAGCTTAGAGGGGGCAGGACCCCTAGCTTGCCCCATTTCTCCGGGCTTATTGTTCTTTGGTAATTTCTAAGTTCCTATTATTTTAATATTTGGGGAAACTGAAGTTCTTCATGATACTCTGTAGGACGTACGGATGACCAATTACTGCTGTGAATGATTGATTTCAACATCTTAAATCCTAGCTACTAACTTACTGATTTCCATGTTGCTGTAAATTTAATCGTATCTACAGGCCCGTATGCAAATCAGGTTAAAACCATACACATCCACATACCGGATATATCAGATATCTGTCTCTCGAGCAATTCCTGAATATTATACACCCCCAATATCATGTAAAACCCTATAGATATATATAAATAAATACATTGCGGGGAAGAGTAGCTCTAACTACAAGATTAACTACTGTCAATTCGTTTGCTCTATACGTATTCCCAGCCACTCATTTTTTGTTTAAATCTTACTTTACTGTACCTTTAATTCCATCCCCACTCCCCCATTCGCCAAGTTTTCCCAAGTTTCCTTAAGTGCACCAAGGTCTTGAAGTGTGTCACCAAGAAAAAAAAAATCTGAATTAAATCTGGGATACTATCATCCGATCCTTTCCTAGTGAGACAATGGTGAGGGGGAGATAAATAGATTGCTAGATGATAACAACTCCCCCTCAGAATGGCAAATAATCCCTATTGTTTTAATTTTTTCAATTTACAATAGTGTCTGTGGGGAAAGAGTGGGATGTAGGGAAGCCGACACGGGAAAGGAAGAAATATTTAATTGAAGGCTACCTTACCACTAAAAACAAATAAAGCTAACTTTCATTAAATTCACCAAATACAAACAAATAAAATCTATAAATAATAATGTGATATAAATAATATGAGGGGTTATCACACATGTTCCTCAACTTTCCCCACCGTATTGCCCTCGATATGCTCAGCTTCCTCCTTCATATCAATCATAATCTCACCACCATTGGCATTACCGTTGTTATCTGGAGAAACATGAATTCTGTTCACTTCAGAGTGATCTGGGGCCAATTCGGCACCATGTCTACCGATCAAGTACCATGGTAAATTAAACAAATCTTCCATAGATTCCAAGGATCTACCATTGACTTCAGGTAGGAAGAACCAAGCGTAGAACAACCCAAGCACAAGCACACCGACAAAGAAGTAGAAAGCACCGTAGGTATCCATGGAGGACAACAAAGATGGCAAAGCCTTAGAGTTACCATATTGGTTACAGAAATGGAAGCACATGATAATTGAGGTACCCACATTACGCACTCTCAATGGTAGCACTTCAGAGTTAAGTAAGTATTGAATTGAGTTCCAACCCATCGTCCATGCGGTACCAGACAAGAAGATGGATGCAATGGCACCTTTTGATGCCCTTGTTTGGGCTGGACTTAAAGAGTCGTAATCAGTAATAGCTTGAGGACAGATATTCAAGAATAAGGCAAAGTAAAGCATACAGATCATTTGGAAAATGATACCAATGTAAAGAGACTTTCTTCTCCCCAAGAAATCAATGAGGAAGAATGCGGACAAGTAAGCAGAGACAAATTTCACCACACCCAACATGGCTGTCATGAACATCTTATCAGTTTCTGAAGTTTCACCGACCAAGGCGAACAATTCAGGAGCGTAAATAGTGATAGCGTTAGCACCTGACCATTGCCCTAAGAGTTGAGCAGCTAAACAAAGAATCATTCTGTATCTGATAGAGTAGACAGTGACCATCTCCTTAATGGTCCCCCAAAGACTAGTATTACTCATAGCGGCAGCTTCAACACTCAATTGTTCATTGACGTCAGCAATTTCAGACAAAATGTATGGGTGATCAGCAGGTAAATGTCTAATCTTGGTTAAATTAAGAATAGCCTGATCGATGTCACCTTGTTTGATTAACCATCTTGGAGATTCTATACAGAAAAGCAAGGATAGAATCAAAGTGACACCGGCTAAGATAATCTTAACGGCAGTTGGAATAATCCATTGTGCATTGGAACTATCAGACACATGTAGGGCAGTACCATAGTTAGCAAAGTAACCGATCATGATACCTAAGTAGACGGAACCAGCAAAAATATTGTTACATAACCCTCTAATAGATCTTGGAGACACTTCAGATAGGTAAACTGGACCACAAACCACTGTTGGACCGACACCAAGTAAACCCTCTAATAATCTACCAACATATAATTGACCCAAGTTTCTAGCAGTAGTTTGAATGATAGCAGAGACTAACCAGAACACGCAGCAGAATTGAAGAGTTCTGACTCTCCCTAATTTATCACACAAGTATAGGGATAGTAAAGATCCACCGATGGAACCTAGTTGCACCATAGCTTTAATATTAGAAGTGATATTATCGATTGTAGCATCTGATTTATTTGGATCATCCAATCCGAATTTATGTTTAAATGAGGCATGTGATGGAGTTGCACCGGACCAACCTTCATCGTAACCTCTAGCGGCACCTAACACACCGAAGACAAAGACAGTGAGGTATAGTGTTTTGTTGAAGATTTCTGGAGGAGACCCATCTTTATTGAATCTGAATTTAGAGATTATAGTTGAACTCTTAATTTTATCAGAGAATTTTTCTGGTTGATTATGGATCTCTTCCTTTTCGTCAGATAAGACTGAAGATGCCTGTGAATGAATAGACATATTTGTGAGTGTGTGTGTGTGTATGCTAAGAAAAAATATATTCTAATTTGTGAATATAGCCAAGAAATTAGAAACCAAGAACATTGTATTAGTTGGACATGAGCTACTCTTTATAGTGTGCTATTGACCCCTTTTTTTACCCCACAGATAACATGACCATGACCGCACTTCATTTAAGTTAGAAACTGATATCTGGATAAGCGGAGAATCCCAAAAAAAAAACAACAAAGCAATGGGTTCGGTCAAAGCAATGATTTCGGTCTTCGTTGTATAGAAAAGTGTGTGTTTCTGTGGGGGAGGGGGGAAGCACGAAGAGTATTATTTTAAGTTTTTTGGCTGCTGCCGCTGCCGATGATTTTCCGGCCTTAGGGGGTGTAAAACTTACTTTTTTCGCGCACAAGTGCACACATCTGTGTTATTAATTAATGAATGGCTTTAGATTTGAGTACTACAATTATAAAACAATGATCATCTTATATTTATGCAGTAGATTTTTGGAAGGGCATAAGGGAAAAAATTGAGTTAGGTCATACGTGACTTCAAATATCATATTTATTCACAATGGATTGGTTATATTTCAGACAAAGGAAAATAATATGTATATTTCCACAAACCACACTAAATGTACACCCCGTGATCCTTGATTATCATTGAAAGCTTTGAAATGTAAGTTGGGTATTATATAGCCAAGGTACTGGTTATACTAAATTCTCACACTGCTCCCAAGAAATCCCAAGATAAAGCAGAATTTCAATATAACTTGGCGGATTATATTTTTTGGAAAAACTTGAAACTTGGAACTCTCATAATTAATGATGTATTTTATATAAGGTTTAAGGTACTTTAATACTAAAAAGTGAGTTTTTCCCCACACAAAAAAGAAACAGGGGGTGAAAGTATTCAGTACGAGGTTTTTTTTTTTGGAGTCCGACAGGTTAATCTATTAAATTTTGGCCGATTTACATCTTATAAAGAGCGGAGTAAATGAGGATCAAAGAATTCCGAATGTTCCATTGTAATGGTATATTTTAACTAAAAATAAAATGAAAAGTAAAGTGAATGCTCAGTGGTTTTAGTTGATGATACATCTCAATAATATGTAAGGGTTTATTATTATTAAAAGAAAGAAAAATTCTACATGGTGTAGAGATGTTCTACTCACCTGTTACCCATTTTTTACATCGCGGTTAACTTTAACTTAACTATGAGAATGACTGGCAATACTGTAAGTATAATTGAAGCCATATAAGCTTACTATAATAATAATTCTAATCGGGAAATAATGATTATGAAGATAAGAGATCTCCGATGGGGTCTTTTTGGTTATCCCTTATTTTTGTATAGTAAATGTATTATAAAATTACTAGTTTAAACTAATTAACCAATGATATTGAAGAATTGCCAAAGAGAGGAGACAGGAAAAAGAGAGGGGGGGGATAAAATAAAGTGAAAATTTTTATAAAACAATTTTTGGCCATCAGAATTTCTCTCTTATCAGAAGAGGAGGATATTAAACAAAGGATTTTAGTATACTTATTACCACTTATACAATCCTTTTAGAACTCAGGGGAAAAACCTAATATTCAACAAACAACCAGTTATAACTCTTCTTTCTTGAAAGAAAAATATTAAGAAAATAAAAAAAAAGGGGATTCACCATATAATTCAATTAAAGTCTCTTCACTAGAACTTCGATTGATACAAACTCCATTGATCTAAGAAATTCAATTTTTCAAACTCCCTTCAACAACCGTATGCCTAGGGAATTAGCATTCAGATTTAACAAACCTGCTAAACCAAGATAATTTGTCATTGCTTTTTTTAATTGACTTCTCCCTTTCCCAGATCTACGCAAAGCACAACACTTAGATCCACTCACTCACTTACACACCATTTCATTATACCATTACCAGCAACGTTTGGGGTTTTTTTGATTGTAAAGTTTCCATTAATCTATCTTTATAACTTTACAAGCTTTTTTTTTCGTTTGTGTTACTTCTAACAATAATCAAAATTTGAAAAAAAAAACACACAACATGTCATTCACTGAACAACAACAGATGTATCCATCTCCAAAGGGTCAAACTCCTGACCCAGATTTCATCAACCATGAATTGTCATCCACATTGGATTCCACTAATGCTTTTGAAGGCCCTGAAAAATTATTAGAGATTTGGTTTTACTCTGATGAATCTCATATCCCTTCAAATTGTTCTAAATCTGGGTTGCGGGATATCCCAGTTGATAAAATTCAAGAAATGTTGGATTTGGTCAATTGTAAGATCCTATCCAAAATCTCATCTCCAGAGTTTGATTCTTACTTACTATCAGAATCCTCACTATTCGTGTTCTCACATAAATTGATCTTGAAAACTTGTGGTACCACAACCACTCTATTTTGCCTATCAAAATTATTAGAATTAGTGCAAATATATTGTGATTTCCATAAGAACCACGATTCATTTGAGAAAATTCATAGAATGTTCTATTGTAGACGTTCATTCATGTTTCCAGATAAACAAAATGAAGTTCACCAATCTTGGTTCAATGAATTAAGTTGGCTTAACAAATATTTCCCATCTGCTACTTCTAAGGCTTACGTCGTCGGGGACCTATCCAATGATCATTGGTATCTATACATGAATGGTACAGATACAGACATTGATTCCTTTAATGGATACCCCTTGTCACCAGTGAGATCAATGGAATCCTCATCATGCTCATCTAGGGATTCCCTTAGAGGGAAATACAATAACGAAATTGATCAAAATTTCGAAATGTTAATGACTGAATTAAATCCAGAGAAGACTTCACTCTTTGAATTATCTAAACATCAGAATGAATTCCCCGATATGGATCCAGATACCGAAGATTATGGACACTTATTAGGTCATAAGATGATGCAATTGAGTGGATTAGATAGTGTTATTCCTGAAGAATTTATCAAATCTGCAAAACACGATGCTTTTGCATTTTCACCATGTGGATTTTCATCTAATTCTATTATCAATGATAAGTATTATTACACTTTACATATTACTCCAGAACATGGATGGTCATATGCATCATTTGAGACTAATTTACCTAACTGCGATAGACGGACATTACTTAATAACGTTTTACAAGTGTTGCGTCCTAACAAGTTTTGTGTTGTACACACTGAGGAAGCAGATATTGATGGATACATCTCTCAATGTTTCCAAAACTTGTCTGATTATCGTGTTGATGGGTATACCAAATTTGATAAGGCAGTGTATGATTTGAAGTTTGGGTATAAGTTATTATATTCCCAATATGGAAAGTGTTAGTGTTTTGTTTTGTATTTCCTAATTTAAATTTTAAATTATTATTATTGACAGTGATACATAATAGTAAAAAAGAGAGAAAAACATAAGATGGGGGTAAAGCCTAAGTTTTGGAACAAGTATCGGAAGTATCTTTAAACAGTGTAGTTAGATTTATACACAATATTAGTATAATACGGCTGTGCTTGTCCAGTTCAACAATCGGCGCTTTTACAAAATTAAATACTTGAAGATTAAACTTGTGCATGTTATTCATCTCTTGTTGTCTTATTTGTTAAATAGTGATACTTGTACTCCTAGATAGAACTACATCTTAACATAATGTCTGCACAGAAGTATGCTCAAGGGTTTTTGAATTTTGTCAATGCCTCTCCTACACCATACCACGTCATAGAAACAGTCAAACATCAATTGAAAGAAGCCGGGTTTCTTGAATTATCAGAACGGTACAATTGGGCGGGGAAGATAAAGAAAAACTCTAAATACTTTGTCACTAGAAATGCATCCTCCATAATTGCATTCACTGTCGGTGGAGAATACCAACCGGGAAATGGGATTGCCATCGTCGGAGGACACACTGATTCTCCTGTGTTGAGAATTAAACCGATTTCCAACCAAAACAAGGAGGGTTACATTCAAATCGGTGTTGAAACTTACGGCGGTGGGATCTGGCACACCTGGTTTGATCGTGACTTGAGTATAGCTGGGAGAGTGTTTGTGAGTGATCCTAAAACTGGCACATTTGTTTCAAAACTAGTGAAAATCGACAAGCCACTGTTGAGAATTCCAACATTGGCCATCCATTTGACAAAGGATAGATACGTGAAGTTTGAATTCAACAAGGAAACCCAGTTTAAGCCAGTGGCTGGTCTGGAACCAATTAAAGACTCCAAGAAGGTCAAGGAAGAGGAAGAAGAAAAAGACAGCAAGGATGGATGTTGCGGTGGCGAACCATTGTCCGATGAGGAATTTCACTCTGTCAAGGCCGTTATTGAGAGACACAATAAGGAGTTATTGGACTTGATCGCTAAGGAGATCTCTGTTGACGTTACTCAAATCGAGGACTTTGAATTGGTGCTCTATGATACCCAAAAATCCGTGATTGGTGGGTTAAACGATGAGTTCATCTTCTCTCCAAGATTGGATAACCAAGTGACTTGCTATGCTGCTACTCAGGGTATCATAAACTCTGTGGCTACTTTGAATAAACAATCTGGTATTCAATTAATCTCCTTGTTTGATCACGAGGAAATCGGATCATTGTCAGCACAGGGTGCCGACTCCTCTTTCCTTCCAAACATTCTTGAAAGATTGACTAGATTGACCGCTAACCCAGATATCGATTTGAAGGGAGAGTTGCCTTCTTCTTATTTCTTGACTACTATGTCCAAGTCGTTTATCATCTCTTCTGACATGGCTCACGGGGTCAATCCAAACTACACCGAAAACTATGAATCATACAACAAGCCTAGATTAAATGAGGGCCCAGTTATCAAGGTCAATGCCAACCAGAGATATGTGACTAATTCTGCTGGTATTGTGTTATTGAAGCAAGTTGGTCAACTCTCAAAGACTCCATTACAATTATTTGTTGTGCGTAATGATTCTCCATGTGGGTCCACTATTGGTCCAATGGTGAGTGCTAAGTTGGGTGTCAGAACCTTGGATTTGGGTAACCCACAATTAAGTATGCACTCCATTAGAGAAACCTGTGGTTCCAAGGATATTGAATTGTTGGTTAACTTGTTTGATAGTTTCTTTGAACATTACTCTAGTTTAGAATCCAAGATTTTGGTTGATGCGGTCGACGTTGTCAACTAAGCTTTCCTCTCTCTATCTCTCTTTTATATCCCGAATACTTTTAGATCACTCCCTCAAATCAATAACGTAAAACTTAACTGACCGAACACGTCAAGCCGAACACGTCCTATCTGTACACGTAAAAATATTTTTTTTGTCCTTCTGAAAAATTGATTCAACTGAGCCTAGAAATGGCCTTTTGAGAGAGTTTCCCTTTTCTTAGTCACAACCACCACCAATGAAACTAATATCTAATCTACTTCTAATATCTGCTCTATGGAGTCATGTGGTCACTTGTGAGTGGGCCATTCCAGCGCTTCTATATTCATTCAGATTGGTTCCAGGGTTGAAGTCATCTCTTTCACACTCAGAGCAACTACCATTCAGCGTGGAAGAGGCCAACTATGTCATTAAGTCTACATTCGAACAATGTATCTCTGATGTCTATGTGGTAGTCACCATTCCAGGTTTACGTGTGTCGGACTTCCAACATTTTGAGAGTTTCGAATACATCAGAAACGCCATGACTAAGTCCAGTACGATTATCAGCATGCCCAACGTGATAGTGAATAACGAAGAGGCCACCTTAGATATTGATTCATTCACGAAGGCATTAAAAGTGCATTGCAATGCTAAAGTGCACACTATGAAGCATGATGATGAAGATGAGATCCCACATTACATTGACACCAGAACAAGATTGATGAAATTGGAACTCAGTGGATTGGACCCCGATCTAACTGAAAAGAAGAGAATTGACAAACTGAAACACTTCGATTTCATACTTAAGAGAGTTCTCAGAAAGACCCCAACCCCATATAACAGTGTGTTGATCACAAGTGACACACCTGAACAGGTTGACCTCCTCGAATTGAACGACCCTACCAATGTTATTACCAAGGATCAATTACCTAATGATCCAAAAGCATTATCATTGGAATTAAGAGAGAAAACGAAATCCTCCAATAATATGATTTTCCCAGATATCACAGTGTTCGACAAATCAAGATACTTTGAATTCGAACGGAATCCTAGCCAAGAAAGACATCTCCAAGTTCAAGAGGATAAAGTGCACCCTGACGGTATGTGGGCTAAGGATGTTGGTGCCAATAAGAAAAAGAAATTTGTGGATGATACTTGGAATGAACGTAAGGTCAAAAAAGTGCAAAAGGATCGGTCCTTGTATAGATTCGGTGAGGACAGTTCTCAAGTGCCTAGTTTCAAGAACCAAAAGAAATTTGTCTTGGATAATGCATTATTGATAGTACTAGGTGGATCAATCATCACTCTTATTTTACTATCGGATATGTTGAAGTTTACCTTCAGAAAGATCAAGTCGATTATAGCTGGCCACAAGAAACAAATAGTCAAGCAAACAGTCAAGAAGTCTACCACCAAGAAGATCTCCACTGCTAAACAAGATTGATATATATTCGTCTCTCTGTCTCTACATCTATATATATTCCCCATTTTCTACTAATCAATTCAGTTATACACAATATAATATATACACTGTACATCCAAAACGGACCTCGCTGAAAAGCAAAAATTTTAGTTATCGTAGATTCTTATAACTAACCAACGGGTGTTTTCTTTTTATACGATTCAGACCAAATCCAATGCTTACCAGATCATTGCCCTTGAGGAGAACTATCACTAGATATAGGGGGTTTGCCTCATTGCCCAAACTCGCTATATCGGAGGAAATAAAACAAGCTATCAATGACAACAAACCAGTGGTGTCGTTGGAAAGTACCATTATCTCACATGGACTTCCATACCCGGCCAACTTGCAGATGGCTAAGACAGTGGAAGGACTGGTCAGATCACAAAATGCTGTGCCAGCGACCATAGGGTTCATCAAGGGTGTCCCCAAGGTTGGATTATCAGATCAGGATTTACAGGTATTAGCTGAGACCACAGATGAGTCCAATCCAAAGTTCAAGATCTCTAGACGGGACATCCCCTATGTGATGGCACAAGGGATCACTGGGGGCACCACAATTGCAGCCACAATGATATTGTCACAGAAGGCAGGCATTGATGTGTTTGCTACGGGTGGCCTAGGTGGTGTGTCTCGTCCATTCGAGTTGATGGATGTCAGTGCGGACTTAGATGAATTATCGAAAACCCCGGTTAGTGTGGTGTGTTCGGGGCCCAAATCAATTTTGGATGTCAAGAGAACTATGGAGTATTTGGAAACCAAGGGGGTGCCCGTGTCGACGTATGATGATGGTCAATTCCCTGAGGAATATGGAGGCAAGCTCAATGTTCCTGGATTCTACGTGAGAGATTCTGGTGTGAAATCCCCTTACACGTTTGACAATTTTGGAACAGCAGCAAAGATGATCTACAATGGGAAATACACTATGGGATTGGATAATGGGTATGTGTTTTGCATTCCTGCCCCTGTTGAAGTGGCTCTACCAGACAGTTTAATCAATGCGATCATCGAAGAAACATTAATAGAGGCTGAACAATTCAATGTGTCTGGGAAAGATTTAACACCGTTCATGTTAGGAAGAATCAATGAGAAAACCAATGGTGTCAGTGTGAAATGTAATGTTGAATTCGTCAAGAACAATGCCATATCTGGTTCTAAGATAGCTAGAGCGTTATGTGATTTAAAATCAGGAAAGGTGAGTTAAAATCTAATATCCAAGTGGCTTTGTTGCCTTTTTTTACTATATATGTTCTAATATATGACTAACTCCTTTCTTTTTTTCTAAAGTCTAGTCAGAGTGTGAATAAACACCCATCTACACCAATCATCAAACAGGAAAAGCCGGTGAAGAAGGAAGCCCCTCGAGAGGTTGTCACTGCGGTTGTTGGTTCAGTGGCCTTAGATTCCACATGCATAATAAATTCTGACCAGCCCGCATTGGGTGATTCCAATCCAGGGAAGACTCTACAGTCCATTGGAGGTGTGGGGTACAACATTGCATTGGCATCCACTGCAGCCAACCCCTCTGATAAGACTTTATTCATCTCTGCTTTGAACAAGAGTGATGCTGCCGGGTTGACTATCACTAGCAAGCTCAGTAAACTTGGAATACCACGGGAAGGCCTATTGAATCTACCTCAGGAGAAAACTGCCCAGTATACTTCAATGCATAACCTCAGTGGGGAACTGCTTCTAGCGTGCGCTGACATGGATATCATTGAGAAGATTCCTGCTGCTCATATTGTCGATACGCTTACACGGTACCAACCCAAGATTGTGCTATTTGATTCCAATGTGTCGCCCGAGATTATGCAGACCATATTGATTGAATCCAAGAAGGGCTCATTTAAGGTTGTCTACGAGCCAACTTCTGTCGTGAAGGCCGCAAAACTAGGGAAACTCTCACTTGGTTGCTTCCCTCAACATAGTATTGAATTGATCACGCCGACTATTGCTGAATTAAACACCATCTTTGAATCATTCTCGAATGCTGATAAATTTGAGGACTTGGATGATTGGTTCCGCATTTTGGACACACTTTCCATCAATTCTGAGTTTAGAAACAGACTCGAGTTGGCATCACGGCGGTTCCCCCTAATACTAGACTACTTATCTAGAGGTGTGTTCCAGCAGATTTTCAGATTATTACCATATCTGCCTAACATTTTGGTTAAAGATAGCAAGAACGGGTTATTATTAGTGCAGCTCACTACGGAGGCTTCCAAATTACAGGCCGTTGTGAACAACCGCAGTTTCAATTATAAGCAGCCAAGGGAGACCTATTCAGACTTCACTTTAGTGCATAGTGGTAGACATGACTTGGGTGTGTTCATTCAACACTTCCCTGGTTTGGCGATCCCACCTGAGCAAGTCAGAAGCATGACCGGGGCTGGTGATTCGCTTGTTGGATTTTTGTTGGCGGGCATCTCTAAGCCTGGTAAGGCCAATTTATTGACCGACTTTCTTTCTCCGGAGAGAGAGTTACTCATCATGGATTCCCAGAAAGCAGCATGTCTCAGCATCATGTGTGATGATGCAGTGAACTACGATGGAATTAAGGATATGTAGAATAGGCAATGTATATATCTTTGCTACCGCGTTTATTATGGCGTTGTATTTTTGTTTGTTGTTATTATGTCAATAATTCTTTCTCTTTAATAAATTTTTTTTTTTTCGTTTTTGGTAAGAATTGAAAGAAACGACATATTCCTGTTTATTCTTTCTTTCTTATCAATTTATTCATATATATTACGTGTATTGTGTATCCCAGTTGATCTATAACAGACAATCCCATCAACATAATAGAAATATACATCACTAATATCCAAAATGACACATTCCACTAAGACCATCCCACCGGGAAGAGTGGAGACCCTGTCACCGGACCAAGAAAGAGTGTTGAAAGAGGTTTGGATGTACTACTTGCATTTCTGCGGGTATGATGTCGAACCACCTCAACCTTCTGTTTCCAGAACGGCGACCCACAGATCTAGCACCAATGGAGTGATAGATGGATCCGGAAAGAAGAAGGGGTTCATGGGCAAATTGAAGAGAGGCCACTCAAAGAAGAAGTCTACTGAGAAACTTGAGAAGCACCTACCGGAGCTGTCGGGTACTGATCCTTGTGTGCTCTTGAAGACTGACATCAAGGTGCACTCTGCATTGAAAGGGTTGGATGACCAAGATTTGAAGGAATCTCTTTTCAAGTTTTTAAGACACGACACCCCAGATAACCTCATGTTGAGATTTGTTCGTGCCAGAAAATGGGACGTTGATAAGTCTTTGTTGATGCTTGCCAACACTATGCAATGGAGAGAGAAAGAATCCAAAGTGGATAGACTCTTGAAAGATGGTGAACTGGGTATGGCTCATAAACAAAGAGCAGGTGTCTTGAGTCAATTCAAAGTGGGGATCTGTTATATCAGAGGCCACGATAAAAATAATAGACCGGTGGTGTATATTAGACCTAGATTCCATGAACCAAAGAAATTGACTACAGAGGATATCCAAGAATTCACTTTACTTGTCATAGAGTACGCCAGATTATTGATTACGGAACCGGTGGATTCATGCTCGGTGTTGTTTGATTTGAATGGGTTCACCATGTCCAACATGGATTACGGTGCTGTGAAGTTCATCATTTCCACTTTTGAAGCTCATTACCCAGAATCATTAGGTGTGCTATTCATCCACAAGGCCCCATGGCTCTTCAGTGGTATTTGGAGTGTCGTGAAGACGTGGTTGGACCCCGTTGTGGCCTCCAAGATTGTGTTCACCAAGAACATTGATGATTTGAACAAGGTTATTGATTTGGAACACATTCCTCAAGAATTAGGTGGTAAGGATGACTTCAATTGGAATTACTTAGAACCAACACCATCTGAGAATGGGTTGAAGGATGTCAGCGAAGCCGATAGACTGCAGATACTTAAGGAAAGAGATGCTATCATTGAACAATTCATTAACAAGACTATTGAATGGATTCAATCCTCTAACAAGGAAGACTCTTCAGCATTATTACAAGAGAAGATTAACATCGGTAAGCAATTATCGGAAAATTATAAGCTGTTAGATGGTCACATCAGAAATAGATCCATTTATGACAGATTAGGATTCATCACTTTCGAATAGATTAACAAAATAACCATTGTCTCCCTCCATCTTTTCTCTTTCTGTAATTATAATACCCCTTTTCCTCTTCTCACATTCCCCACCTTTTTTTCCCCTTTTATAATTTGTGTTTACTATCTTTTATCTTCTGTATACGTTATGATAAAAATAAATTTTTCTTTTTTTCAGTTTTTTTTGTTTTATGAAAATAAATCGTTAACATTGAAGGATAAAAAAAAGTTTTGAGTAGAATAGAAATACAAATTTGAAATAAAAAGAATTAATAAGAAATTCACCAATGACCTTGAGTCATATCATTACTGTCATCTCTCCATTGGCCAGCCAATCCAAGGAATCTAGTTTTTGTTGGCGCAGGTTCATCACCATCATCATCACTGGTAGTAGCTGGGGCAGCAGGAACAGTCTTATGGGTGAGAATTCTTTTACCCCAAGATCCAGCAGCAGCATTACCAGTTTCATCTCTGCATTGTTTCAAGAATGGTAACAAGGAGGTACCACCAGTTCCCTTCAATTCTTGACTTGATGAGGACATGGACTTCCCTGGAGTGGCACCAGCAGCTGCCGCCTTGGCCAACCCTGTTCTTAAAGTACGCGTACCGGATGATCCCATAGTCTTTGATTTTTGTGCTTGAATCACAATATATCTCGTCACAATTTGGATATGCTTATCTCTGAATGTCTTCAACATGGCCACACTGGCATCGTAAGCTAACACTAGTTCTGGATTACGACCAGCGTGAGTCATCACGTAGTCACGCACAACGTTAACCTTAGATAAGTGCACAAGGAAATCTGCGTGCTTTCCTGGCATGTACTGTCTCATTTCTTTCATAAAAGGGTTTTCAGCATCGGCAGAAGTACCCTTTGCTGGAGCACCACCAGTGGAGAAGTGGTCCACATTCAAGATCAAATCCAAGGTTTGAATCAAGGAGGATTGCGCATTTGAGCCACCGGCGTACACTCTTGGAGTGGATTCATCACCGTAGTAAACTCCGTTTTCTAATCCGGCGCTCTCCATGTTTCTCCACCCAGCAAGGTATGGTCTCAATTTGAAATAAAACACATGAGGGTCACACATTTCTTCCATTCTGAGTAACACTGAGCCCAAGTGATCGATAAGTTCAGCCAATTCTTGGAGACACTTAATGAGTGCAGCAGGGTCATCATCACGACAAGCTTTGATGGCGTTCAATCCCATAGTGATACATGGAGCACCGATGGATTCAAAGTACACACTGACTAAGTAAAACCAACTTTCATCTAAGGAACCAGTGAAGGTAGTAATGGTTTGCACGTTATCCAAAAAGGACTCGGTGTCATCGAGTTCAGGCAAGATTTGTTTGTAATTCCATAGACATAACCCGGCATAGGTGGCGATAGGTGGGAGACGTAGATGTTCAGAGACATCGATCCAAGGTTTAGCAATAGACTGTGGTAACTTGTTACATGGTTCACTGACCCCCCAAATGTATGCATGAGCGATGAACCCTAACACTGTGTATGCACGTCTAAATTCGGGCTCACTTTTTAATTGATCAGTAGATAATAGGGCAAGCTTATCGACGACTGATCTGATTCTCTTTGTGAGGAGTAATGCTGGGATAGCCTGTGCGATTCTTTCCCATGGTTGGAAATAAGCTGGGAGTTGTTCTAGTGGCAATTGTTCAGGAAGAAACCCAGTAGTAGCTGAGACATCGTAGTCCTTTAACTGTGGCAAGGGATAAGTATAGGACATTCTGTACAAGTAAATTTCCGGTTTCTTTTTCTGGTTTTCTATCAAACTTGAAGAAGTATATCTTCTTTAATCAGATCACAGATGAAATCAATGAAATATAACTAAGAATGTTATAATAAACTACAAGATCATTATAAGTAAGCTGACTTCTCTTGAAAATTTTATAATAAAAAAATGAGCTGAGCTGAGCTGAGCTTAGAATCGGATTCCTTTAAATCTTTACACCAGTTCCATAGGGTTGACAAAATTTTCTCTTTTCCAAGAAAGAAAGGACGACGTCATATAGGTTTTAATAACAAGGTTTATTTAACTATAAATAAAACTAAATAAAACTAACATAACTTAGCCATGGGGTCAGATTCAGAGTCTCACGAAAAGGACCCAGTGGAGTCACTACTACTTATTCCACCAGAACCTACCACCGATGAACAGTTCCAGATTTCACAAATCTTGGCTGGTTGTAAAGTGTACATATCCAAGGATGGCGAATACCGGTTGGCAGAGATCTTAGCTGTACAATTGAAGAAGGGTAAACCTAACTTCTATGTGCATTATGTTGAATTTAATAAGAGATTGGATGAATGGATCCCACAACAGAAAATCGATTTCCATAGACCTCTCTTCCCACCGAAACCTCCAGCCGCTAAGAAGGACCACAAGAAACAAAACAAAAAGAAAACTACAGTGAAGAAAACGGGGAACCGTAAGAAAGAGTCTGCTGCCGCTGCTGCTGCCACCGCCGCTGCTACCGCTGCTGCCACGGCTACTCCAACCGCTGGATCAACTCCTACCCCAGGAGCAGAAGATGAAATGGATCTAGACGATTTAAATGTGCAGGGGATAGTCAAAGAGGGTGAAGAGTTGAGTAGAGAAGATGAAATCGAAAAATTAAGAACAAGTGGGTCCATGGCTCAAAATACTACAAGTGAACTTGCTAAAATTAGAAACTTCAGCAAAGTGATTATAGGTAATCACGAGGTGGAACCATGGTACTTCTCTCCATACCCAGTGGAATTAACTGAAGAGGACGATCTATACATCTGTGATTTCACATTGAGTTATTTTGGATCTAAAAAGCAATTCGAAAGATTCAGATCAAAGTGTACTTTGAAACATCCACCGGGGAACGAGATTTACAGAGATGATTATGTGTCTTTCTTCGAGATTGATGGTAGAAAGCAAAGAACATGGTGTCGTAACCTCTGTTTGTTGTCTAAGCTTTTCCTTGATCACAAAACTTTATACTACGATGTGGATCCGTTTCTGTTTTACTGCATGACCAGACGTGACGAGATGGGGCATCACTTGGTTGGCTATTTCTCCAAGGAAAAGGAAAGTGCAGATGCCTATAATGTGGCATGTATCTTGACACTACCTCAATACCAAAGACACGGGTACGGTAAATTATTGATCCAGTTTTCCTACGAACTCTCCAAAAAGGAGGGTAAAGTGGGGTCTCCGGAGAAGCCGCTTTCCGATTTGGGGTTGCTTTCATACAGAGCCTATTGGGCAGAGACGATAACAAGACTCTTGGTGGAGAATAAATTAAATGAAACCAGTATAGATGAAATCTCTCAAATGACTTCGATGACCACTACAGATATTCTTCACACACTTCAAACTATGAACATGTTGAAATATTACAAGGGGCAACACATTATTTGTCTCACTGATCAAGTTCTAGAGAGTTACGAAAAATTGAAGAAGAAAAAGAAGCACCTTTTGGATTCTTCCAAGTTAATTTGGAAGCCTCCAGTGTTTACGGCGTCTCAATTAAGATTTGGCTGGTGATCCAATATCTTTTTGTATTTTAATTTTGTATATTAGATAAAAAAAACAATCATATAAATCCATACAGTAAAACCCATTTGTTAGTCAAACGGCACATGATGCTTGTTTCTTTCGGCAGCACTAGCTGCCACTGCACTAGGCACCTTAATACCACAACAATCTCCATAAGTAGAATGAATCTCGTGATGACAACAAGCATCGCCCTCATTATGATCGTGTACATCACTGACACCATCAGGACACGGTAATAACGACCCAAACATGAAATGTTGCACCACTGGTAGCTTTCCCAACACTTCTGCCTTGTACATCTTCACCATACCTTCCTCGATCTTCTTCCAAGTTTTCACCCCAGAGATGTCATCAAGCATGGGTGAGTGCCAACGAAGGGATTCTGCACCTGTTTTCACCTTATTGATGAAGTCAATACACTTGAAATAGAAATACTTATCCTTGAATTCCTCAACGTAGTCCCTGTTATGGATGGTCAACGGTCTTGGTCTTGTCATTGGTGATAATTGTGCAGCTCCAAATAAGAAGGGCAAGAAATGGTAATCATCCAACCCCCACACCCCATGCGACCCAGCAGGTTCTAGCCAATACTTAACTTGTAGAGTACGCATCAATTTTAGGTATCTATCAAATACCACCAACACTATAGATTTATCATAGTCTGAAGAAGTTCCGAAAAACTTGAGTTTTTGTAAACATAATAGAAAGCAAGTGAAATTCAATTCATGACCAGATCCATAATCAATTCTGATTCTATCACCGAATGAATTCAATAAATATGTTTCAAGTTCTATAGTGGCATCCCCGGTGTCCAGGGTGTTATTGATTAAATCTGTGATTTTACCAGCAAGGTCATCATAGAAATCCCTGAATTCTAGTTTCCCAAATCTGGACGTGGTATCTTGAGTCACTGGATGGGCACTCACTATATCATTGATGGAATCCAATAGAGATACCACTCGTGATATAGGACCATCTGTCGGTAAACTAGGATCACCTATTTCTAATCCATGCACTGAATTAGCTAACGTGACAATGAAATTCAAAACTTCGTTGTATGTTTGTGATTCCTGGAATTTTGTTAAATCATCAGGAGTATTTAGTCTCTTAACAGGTTTAATATATTGTAATTCTGTCATTGTTATACGGAGAATAACCACCAGATGTCTTTTATTGATTGAATACAAGTTTTCCAAATTTTTTAATTTATTGTCTCGGAATTAATAAAATTGGCAGCGGATCAACCCCAGAAATGCTTGAATATATCATTTAAATACTTAAATTAATATAAAATCAATAGAACACATACATATAAAAAGCGAAAAGCGAAATAAAACAATGTTTAAAAACTAGAACTGTCGGCTCCTTCTTTACCCTTGTACAAGACTGAATCCAATTGCATTGGTTCTTCACCTGCAAAATCTTCTGGTTCAAGGTTAGATTTTGGACCGTGGTAGTACTTGTACTTATACACAAAAAAGAACAAAGCAGACAACACCCAACAACCACCAGTGATAACGACAGTATAATTCATAGTATCCTTATCGACAGTTTTAGAACTAGGAATCATAGCTAACACAATGATGAACAACCCCCAAGCACAACAGATCCAACCATTGATCTTGGACCATTTATCACCAAGGTAGAATTCACCTGGCTTGAATCTATTTCTACCAGAGGTTAGCTTCAAGAACACTGGCATACACCAAGCGAGATAATTACCACAGACACCCAATTGGAACAATGCACTTGCAGCAGTGGTACCAGCCAAACAAAGACAACCGATTAATAACCCAACAAATGTAGAGAAAAGAACGGCTCTGATTGGCACTTTCAAAGTAGGATGAACAACTTTGACAAAGTCTGAGAATGGTAAACCATCATCACGGGCAAAGGCCCACACTTGTCTAGACAAGGCAGTCAAAACACTGGCTCCCATTTGATATTGACAGGTTGCCATTAAACTAGAATTAGTAAAAATGATGTTATTGTTAGTAATTGATCTAAAGAAATATTTCAAAAGTAAGAAGAAGTGATTGACACATACCTTAACATAGCTATAATAATTAAACAGTAAAAGAGTTTGTTAGTAATTGATTTTTTTTCAGAGTTGGAATGAAATAAAATTGATACATACCCACTGCCCATTTTTTACCAAGATTTTGTTGGAAGATAGTTCCGAATGGACTACCAGATGCAGAATCCAAGATAGCGGAAACATCAGGATTCATACAGGCCACAGTGGTCAAAATCAAGAAGAACCCGACAACACCACAAACAACAATGGATCCAATAATACCATAAGCAACTCCATGACTTGCATCCTTGGCCTCTTCACTCATGTGAATACATGAATCAAATGCACCAATAGTCCACACTGAAGTCATCATGGATAACATGAATTGGAAACCCTTTGGCCAGTCAGAGTAATTTTGCACTGTAGCAAAAATGAATTTCCCATCATTGAAGTGACCACCTGTGACACTACTGCTTCTAGAAGTACCAATTGGTAACACAATGAGGAAAAAGATCCAGTAAAGAGTGTTAGTGACAGATGATAAAGTTTGCAAGAATGCAACATTCTTAGAGGAAAGACAAGTACAAATAGCCTGTGTGACAACAATGGCAGCAAAAACACCATACGTGTTAGCATCGGTGATAACGAAACTACCATCAGTAGTGTAATACACTGCAGCAAGAATTTGTTGGGCACCACCATAAGCGATTGAGACCAACCCAGAACATAAGGCCAATGAATTGGATAACCCAATGATGAAGGAGATCAAAATTCTGTGATTTTCAGGAGCATAATAATAGGTCCAATAATAAAGACCACCAGATGTTGGAATAGCAGAACCCAGCTCTGACATAGCAGTACCGACGGATAAAATAAATGCTGATGCAATAGCCCAAGACCAAAGCCATCCAGATGGTCCAGCCGTTAACCCAGTGGCAGCAGTAGAGGCAATAGAAGGAAGTAAACCCATAATACTATAGGCGATACCGAAGATTTGAATTGTAGAAAATCTTCTTTTCAATTCTGGTTTATAACCAATTTCAGCTAATAAATCATCATCACCGGCAACATTTCTGGCATCGATATCTCTAATACGAGAGGTCACAGTTTGGATACCCTCAATCCGGGATCTCACTGACGTAATTGAATTTATCGGTTGATATGCTTCAGACATGTTTAAACGTGTTTCAATTCTTTTTTTCTGATAAGTTTATACACAAAATAAACTAATTTATATTGCCATTGTCATATGCCACTGGCCTCTGGAGATAATTACAGGGGAACCAAGGTAATATATAGCCCTAGCTTTGAAAATTAAACAATAATAGATAAAGAAAAAAAAATGCAATGCATCAATACAGTCTAAAATATATCTGTGGTCCCTCCCTATCTTGAAAACAATTAATTAAAGAAACAATCTAATTCAGATAATCGGCAAAGCATCGAGAGCGCAACTTAAGTTACGGCATCAAATCATTATGCATACATATAGACCGCCACTACCGGCTTCAGTACTGCCTTACTTCGAGGTAGGATTTCCTTATCAAAGGTTACGTCACAATAGAATGTATATACACTACAATTCACCACAACTTATATGGACCACATTAAATACTAAAACTAGCGGCCTTATTACATTGTATATCTATCTACTCGGATGTGACTGTACCGGTACTTAATTATTTCTCTCAGATAACAAACTTAACATTTTCAACTTTGTAAACCCTAACTAAGGTGAAAATGCACGCATCCTCCCCTATTCTTTCTCCTCCACCCAGTTGAGGCCCAATTAACTATTTTCTAGTAAAATGAAAAAAAACCAGCTAATCTTTATTCTCTCTACTAGAGATATACCGGTTTCTTATCTATTAAACGCACAGCCGCATGCACTCCATATTTGTACCTTGGCGCTTAATGATAGCATTTTCATACAAACAACAAATAAAATTGATTACACTATAGGGCTGAAAAAGGTATAACAAAGTAATACGTGTTTATATAGCTAAGAAATTGAGTAAAATAGATAGATTGTATTTTAATTTTATGGAAAGGGTAAACGAATGTAAGATAAGAAAACAGAAAGTAAAAAAAAAAAAGTAAAGTTAAAAAAAACTAATAAGAAGAAGAAAAGTTAAGCAGAAGAAACAGGAGAATTGAAAAAGTGAACAAGAACAAAAGACAATATTATGAGTGATGTGGTTTGATAAATAACAGTTTATAATGATTTTTTGTTATTGTGTATGTTGATTATGCGGTTATATGTGTTTAGATTTTTTTTTGAGTTGTGCTAAGTTTATTGTTCGTCTGATAAAACAGCACTGAAGGCGTATGGAAGGAATTCATAACCTTCACCTTCAAAGAACTTAGACATAGCTTCAACCCAGTGCAATCTCAAAGCGTGCAACATGGCAGAGGTACCTTCCATGACAACCAAAATACACACTGTCAACACAAACCACATGGCAAACATGAAATATGTGAAGAGAATACCACCAATACCTGTACTACCAAACGAACCACCAATGGTCATTGACCACAACACAGTAGATAATTGTGCGTGAGCCAATGACAAGGCCCACAATCTCAAATATGAAGCAGTGTGGGAGACACAATTCAAACAGAATTCAATAGTGTGAATAACTTGGTTAATCATGACATCACCAAATGTCTTTTCCTCATGTTGTTCATCATCCTCGATATCCAAGTTGGATAATAAATTGTTAGAGTTATCCTCAGTAGTGGACCCATTCACTGGCAGCTCATCATACTTCTTTTCACTGGTGTACTTGAAAGTCAATGGCTTAATCAATAATAAACATGGAACACAAATTAAGGCCATCAATAATAAGAAAACTTGAACACCAGCTTGATGTGGGTATAATTCTTCCTCAATGGAACCCGGAGCTAAGAACATGTTAATCAACATGTTCAATAATGATGGAGCCGGCTTTTCAAGGGCAATCCAATCAATACACCATTTGTAAACAATACAGACGGAAAGATAACCAAAGATACCCTGCATGAAAAGTAAACCTGGAATAAAGTTACCAACGATATCAACGACAGACTTGAAGTGAAGAGCGTTAGTCAAAGAAAACATATAGGAATAAGTCATGTGGATGAACCCCAACAAGATAGACAATTTCATCTTGTAAGAGTTAGAGAAAAGTAAAGCATTATCTGTACCGTGCCAAGCTGGATCCAAACCAATGGCGTAGACACCAGTTTGATGACCAGTGATGTTATCACCTTCCTTCCACTCAGATGGCCAAGCCCAACCAGACTTGAATAAAGTCATAGATATGGAGAAGATATCGTTATACAAGAACCCAGTGTACATGGAGAAAAGACCCATCATTAATAAGATATAACGACCAGAGTAAGCCATATCAAAGATTTCATCTCTCTTCATTAGACCAATCTTCTTTTCATTTAACACCAACATTAAGGCAGCCAATGACAAGATGAACCCGTGACCTAAATCACCAAACATGACGGCAAACATAAATGGGAAAGTAGCAACTGTAGGTAAACCAGCATTAACTTCACGGTATGTAGCCACACCATAGGAATCACACATAGCCTGGTAAGCAGCGGTGAACTTGTTTGTCTTATGGTAGGTTGGAGGAGTTCTGGTAGTCTCAATTGTATTCATAATGATTGGGAAAGTGGATTCCTCCACGTTACCAGAATCTGAGTACTTTGTGGAGATGGATTCCAACACGTTTTGCACCTTGTATAAGTCAAACTTTGGAACCCAACCTTCAGCGATCAAACACTTACGTCCTAGATCGTAATAACATAAGTTCATAACAGAGTACACAGATTTCTCAATCTTGGCAGTTTTCCACCAGCCATCTAATTCAGTAGATAATGCTCTCAATTCGGTTTCCAATGCTCTGTCAGTGTTCTCTAAAACGCTGGTAACGTCAACCAATTTGGAGTTGATATCAGCTTTTTGTTTGGTTCTTGCAGACAATTCTGGGTCAACAAAGTATAAGTCAGCATCCAATGATTCACAAATCTTTCTGACACGAGATAAGATGACCTCACCATGGGAGAAAATGATGAAACTACTCTTATCGACGAATTGTTTTGATTTACTGTCAAACAGTTTTTGTTCAATTTCATTGGTAGTCAAAAATAAGTTACCTCTTAAGACTCTCCAAAGGATTTTCTCCAAGACAGCAACCTTGCTTCTAGAGATGACACCAGTGATGAAGTTAGTATCATGCACCAGTCCATTTTCTAAGAATTCTGCCTCTTCTTGTTCACCCAAGTCAATCAGATCTGGGTTCACAGACTTATTGAAGTAATCATCTGTGGCAATTAACACTTGTTGATGTTGCTTTAAGTCCATTTGTCTCTTTAACAAGTTTTCTGAGGCTTCAGTTAATTGAGTAATTCTTTCTTCTAACAATTGAGCGTTAGCAGCCAAGTCATCTAATGAACTTGTTGATAAAATGGTTTTATGAGAAAACTTATAATCAGATAACAACAGTTCTTGCAATTCAATGTTTCTGGACTCCATTTCGGTAGCCAAAAACCGGTATTGTCTTTCGACGTTATCCAGTTTTCTGATTTCATTGACAAACGATCTTTGAAATTGGTTAACCTTTTTATTTAAATCTCTAAATTGAAGTAACCCCAATGCCCCCAAGGAGTAAATGGATTCTCTAGAAATTTCAGTTGGGATATATAGTTGAACTAGTGTCATCTCCGCAGACCGGAAGATGGCTTCTGGTTCTACTAATGGTTCAGTTAATTTTGACATCTTTAATGTAAAACGTTTTTGAGCAAAAGGCAATATATATAAACTTTTAATTTAATAAAAGAAAACTGTGATATCAATTTCAATTGTAATTACCCTGTATACAAAAGTGAGAACGAGAAATTTAGTTTATAATTGCTTCAAAGGTCAATGTCAAGTGGTAGTTTTATTATTAGGTTATAATTAAAATTCAGTACAAACAGTTTAGAAAGTTATTTATTCTTTTTTTTCTTTACAAAAGCATGCTGCTTCGCAAGAGCAGCCAAAAAAAATTTTAACTATGGAGAACAGAGGAGCAATATACACAGCGCGGGAGGCTCTACAGTGTAATAAGATCTACTGATAATTAGTAGTAATCGCTTCATAACCACAGTATTGAGTCGATAGACGGGTCGATTAATTTATAACTGCACAGCCATGGAGTTATGCTTCTGTTGATAATTTAATTGCCTGGTAGCTGTCAGTTTGTACCACTCCGTGAACCACTTTCACATCTCTCCAGATGAATATCACTAGACACGTCATCAGTAACACAAAGTAACCATGCGTGGTGGAGAAATCTGCACTGTTCAACAGTTGTGCAGTATTCAAGATGTACTCCATCACGGGAGTATCATAGAGAGCATCTCTGAAGGTGTACACGCACAACACCAATACAGATGACACAAGGAACTTTCTCGCTAATACGATATCTTTGATCAAATTATAAGTTTGCACTGCCCACCAGCAACATATCATAACAATTCCTAACCTGACAAAGTAGAAAATATTGAATATGAGGTCATAATTGCGATCATATATGGAATCAAGAGCAAGTAATAATCTTAGCAATAATCTGGTACCCAACATGACCCCCACAAGAATTCTAACAAAGTATAATCTTCCCAGTTTCTGTTCTATACCAAATGGTACACCCGTAGCCAATAATGCACAATTGTAGAAAATCCAGGTGTAAAACACCACAGCGAAAAAATTGGGAATGATATAACCGAAAGCCTTACCAAAGGCATTTTGGTAAAACTCATATCCATTCATATTTTCGAACCAATACCGGAAGAACTTGACACCCCAAAAATATACCATTCCAATTAAATACAACACAATCTTGAATTGAAAAACGTATTGACTGTATGTAACATCCGCAGTGGGGTCCCTCCAATTATTGACCACTTTTCCGACTAAGTAAAGAGAACTAAACAGAAAGGCAATCAATAAATATGCAACCCCCATGAAAAAATCGTAAACCATATATCTACGATCCATCATGTATAGGTACCCAGTTGAATCAGTGACCATTCCAGTTCCAAGTGAATGATTATTAGTTCCGATCATTTCCAAATGGAAACAGTAAATTCCAGTCGTATTGGTACTGTACTGAACCACCCCCGAACTATCATGAGAGAAAACTCTATCAATAATAGGGAATTTATTATCGTTAGACTTGACGAGTTCATCAACGGACACACCTTCAGCATCTAATTGATGACCGCAAAATTTCTTCTCGTATTCAGTTTCCTGGTCGAACTCACATTTTCGAACATAAGATTTGTATGTCAGCTTATCTGCATCTTCGGCTGCTAAAATAATTGCTCTGACTTCATTACCGATTTCTTTAATATCGATGCCTAATTCTATACCAGTCTTGATATTGGATGATCCAAATAATCCTGGGTTTTCCGGACCTCTGATATAAAAGCACTGCTGAACATTTTCCTCATATAGGACAGGCTTTCGTAATCCACACACTGTACCCAACATGCATATTAACACTATTAATTCTTTCATATCTATCTGAGTTCAATTGTTCACCAGTTCAATAGTTCACCAGTTCAATAGATCAAATAGATAGAGGTTCTCTGAGTGGCTTTAAATATATTTTTGGAGGGGGTTTCCAAGGGGAATGTGACATATTTGTGCAAACTTGGTCATTCAATTAATCGCAGTTTGAGTGTATGATACTATACCTACAAATACAGAATGGTAACATAGTAATAATATACATATATATATTGTATTATCTTGACTAAGCTATAAAAAGTCTAATTCAGAGAGATCGAGAGATCTTGGCACAGCCAATTTTTTTATGAACTTTTGACATATAATTTACAATCGGTACAAACCACTCCTTGAACCATTTTGACATCTCTCCAGATGAATACCACAATACCAGTCATCAATAACACAAACCGATGATAAATAATACTGAAGTCACCATTATACTGTGTCAAGTAATACATGACAGGTGCAACGTAGAAGATGTTCCAAACGAGATACGTAACTGATAAAAGCAGGGCAGACACACATAACTTTCTCGACAACACGGTATTTTCGATGGCTTGATAAGTATCCCATGCCCACCAACAACACAACCACAAATATACCATCCTGACGAGAATTAAACTAAAATACGATGCAATAAATATAGCAGCGACAAGGAATCCTCTTAGAGAAACCCTGGAAGAACCACCAAACATGCTTGTAGATACATTCCATGATAGTTCAACAACCTGCATAATGCCAACCATGATCCTCACAAATTTCAATCTTTTAGGCCTCTGAGATAAACCAAATGGGACCCCTGTAGCTAACAATGCAAAATCATACAAGCACCATATGTGAAACCCCCGTTCAATGCATATTGGCACAACCTCAACAACCAAATAATTAATAAGACCTTCACTACTTTTGTATGTTGAGGGGGTAACATTTGCTTCCCATAACTTGTAAAAACTGATACCCCAAACGTAGACCATTCCGGATAAATAAAGCACAATCTTGAACTGGAAAGTATATTTACTGTAAGCTTGTGTTACATTAGGGTTCTTCCAATCTTTGAAGAGATTCCGTAGTAGGTAAAGAGAGCTGAAGAGACACATGATAGCTAAGTAAATAATCAGCATGGAGAATTCAAACAGCATACGTTTGTATCCCCATGTATCAAGATACCCACTAGAATCAGTGACTAGTGCATTAACAGTGAAATCATCAGCTTTATTGAGATTGATAGGTTCAAAATGATAACAGTAAATACCAGACTCAGTAGTATTGAGACCAGCAACCTTGTTGCCATATACAGATAAAACTTGATTCGTGATAGGGAATTTGTTAAGTTTGGACTCAACAAGCTCATCCACAGTGACACCACTTGATTGATGTAACCGCTCAGAACAGAATTTGGTTTCATAGTCAGTATCCGGTTTAAAGTAACACTGTCTAACATAATCTTTGTTATCATCTGGCCAACGATATTCTAATTCACTAGCATCTTCTGCTGCTAGGATAATCACTCTTACCGAAACGTCCTTTATATTCTTGTAACTGCTGCCATCAATTTTTAATGTCAATTGAATACCGGGGATTACATTAGGTGAACCAAAGAAACTTGAAACTTCTTTCCCAGTCAAGTAGAAACATTGCTGAATATGGAACCCTGGATATACCTTATGTGTAAATGTTGATTTCTGCATGGCGTACACAGTACTCAACATCCATCCTAGCACAAGTAATGTTTTCATTATTGAATTACTTATGGGTGTAAACCGTAGTTGAATTATGGAAAAGCATTTAATTAATTAAATTATTGATATGATCTTATATAGAAAAGTAGACAGGCGATTGTAATCGGAGAATGCAGATATGCAAACAGCTAGCTGATTGGAAGGAATCTCAAAATGTTTTACAATGCACACGCGCACTAAGATTTAGGGTTCATCTTCTTGTTTGAATACTTTACATGGACATGTTTATTCGCTAGCCTATTGTGTATGGTCACCAACAAACACTATATGCTATTTAAGGAGGTATATATATTATTATGGTACAAAATAATACAAATTTAATCATATATACAAGTCCGACTTATGTATTAGGCTTCTTTAATTTGTAACTTTTCGCACTTATCAATACGCAACATTCCATGCTCCACTCTGACGTTCCTCCAGATAAATATCAAAAGACATGTCACTGAAAAAACAATTAGAGAATAAATCACTTCAAAATCTGTGTCGGTAAACCGTGTTTCTGATTTCAAGTAATTTATGACTGGTTCAGCTTTGTCAATGATGTATACGCATGGGAGGAGTATGGACAAGACACAAAACTTTCTTGACAAGGTGGAGTTTTCAATAGCTCGACAAGTGTGCCAGGCCCACTTGCACAACCAAAATGGATACACCAGTCTTAGTATCGCCAAACTAATATTTGATATATTTAAGATAATAGCAACGACTGCACTGGGGGAATCTATTGTAATCAACTTAATGAATGTTTCAACCCGAGTCATTATTGTTAATAAATCCACTCGTTTTGGTATCTGCGGTAACCCAAAAAGTACCCCAGCCGTCAGTTGATCAAACTCATATGAGACTCGATAGTCCAAATACCATTCAAGGAAAGCAGGCATAAGCTCGAGAGCAAAATAATTGATTGGGACTGCACTGGACACGTAATATTCATCCAGGAGTTGTTTCCAAGTGTTGTAAGATCTGATCCCCCAAATGTAGGCCATTCCAACTAAAAAGATCATAATCTTGAATTGGAAAGTATATTTACTGTAAGCATAAGTCAGCGTGGGGTTATTGGGATCCATATTTATGTTACCTGGTAAGTAAAAAAAGCCAAAAACACAGGCAACTATTGAATATGCAATGGCCATAGAGAACCCAAATACCATACGATGGTACTTCTTTACCCAAAAGTACCCAGGTTCATTGATCACGACTTTAACAAGACAATCATCACCATCATTTAAATCAATGAGATCAAAGGAATAACAATAGATACCAGAGTTAGTGATACCGAGCTCAGCAACTTGGTTCCCAAACAAAGTCACAATTTCATCTATGCCAGGGAGACTGTTATGCTCGAACCCTTTATTATCATCAACTGTGATATCTAGTTTGTCTAACTCCTGAGAGCAGAATTCCTTTTCATAATCAGTTTCAGGAGTAAAATAACACAGCCTAGAATAATCTTTGTACGCCAATTTGTTAGCATCATCAGCAGCCAAAATGACCACCCTAGCCGAAAAGTCCTTCATATTGTCACCCACATTCCTTCTATAGGGTGAAATTTGTACCTTAGAGACTCTGTTGGATAAACCAAAGAGACCGTAATCCTCAGTACCTCTCAAATGGAAACATCTCTGAACACGGGACCCTGCGGATTCCTTAATAAACATCGAGTGCCGATTAGCACACACAAAACCCAACATCCATCCTAGCACAAATAGTATCTTCATTACTTAACTACTGGTACTGAACCGCAGTTGAATAAATAGAAAAGTACTAATTAACTAAAACTAGACGTACACAGCTCGCTTATTGTCGCATTTATTTATTATATTCAGGATTGTAAAAGTTTAAAATTTTATTATACAATACATATACAAGTCCATTTTTAGACCTTAAAAGGTTTTTTCACTGATAAGATTTCATAATTATCAGTGCTTATCACTCCTTGATTCACTCTAACATCTCTCCAGATGAATATCACGATGCACATCACTGCAAAGACAAACAAGTTATAGTTATCAAATTCTATCTCATGAAATTGTGTTGACCATTTCAGGTAATACATGACGTTCCCAGGGTAGTGGATCCCTCCAATTATACCCACACATGACACAATTAAAAACGATATGGTGAACTTTCTTGACATATGCGTGTTTTCGATATTTTGACGGGTACCTCTGGCACACCGGTAAACTAACCACATATACCATAACCGAAGTAGAATCACACTAATATATGATATAATCAATAGAACTTCAATGGAAATCATCCATAAGGAATCATGAGCAATATTGTAAACAAATATTATTGTAGAATAATGCAATATTAAATCAGCAACCATAATAGCCACAATAATGATCCCGATAAAATTTAATCGTTTTGACAGCTGGGATAAACCGAATGGCACCCCTGTCGCTAGCATTGCAATTTCATATAGGATCCATATATAAAGAACTTTCTCAATACATCCAGATGAAATCTCTGCAAACCGGAAACTAAGGGGAACTTCACCAGATCCAGAAAATGGAGTCACATTTAACTTCCAAGACTTGTAAAATTTCATACCCCAGAAGTAAGCCATTCCAGCTAAATATATCACAATCTTAAATTGGAAAATGTAGTTAGTGTATGCATGACGTGTCACGAAATCCTTCCAATCCCGTATTAGGTTTCTTGGTAAATAAAGAAAACCAAACACACAAGCAACCAATGTGTATGCAACAACCAAAGAAAATTCAAAAATCATATTAGTGTAACCTCGATCACTAAGGTACCCACCAGAATCAGTGATTAGGGCTTCAAGAATAAAATAATCAGCTTTATCGAGATTGACAGGCTCAAAATGATAACAGTAAATGCCTGACTTTGTGACATTCAGCGTGGCATCTCTGTTCCCATAAATAGATATAGTTTTTACCGTAATAGGAAACTGGTTAGTTTGAGAAGTCACAAACTCGTCCACTGTAAGACCCCTTAATCTACTCAATCTTCTATAACAGAATTTCCTCTCATACTCAGTCTTTGGCGTAAAAAAACACTTTCTACCATAAATTCTGCCCTCGTCTGGCCACTGATACCTCAAATAGCCAGCATCTTCTGCAGATAGGACAATTACTCTCACTGAAACATCCTTCAAATTCTCACCTATAATTGCAGATGACAATTGTATATTGGGTACTATAGTGGATGACCTAAAGAAACCCGAAACTTCTGGACCATCCACATAGAAACATTGTTGAATATTAAAGCCTGGGTAGAAAGTATCGGTTATCATGCTTGTCTGCACAGCCCACACAGAACTCAACATACATCCTAGCAGAAATGATATCCTCATTATCAAGTTATTGAAAATAAAGTAATGAAATTTATACCCTATTAAACAACACAAGTATGGTACACTAATAACCAGATCTTACGATGGTTAAATTTTTGTTTCTTTTCATCAGATTCGCTTATTTATTTATTATGCAATTCTCTATATTTACAAGTTCAAGTTACACGATTTTTGCTTCCTTGATCAGTTTATTATAAGGGTCCATCAAATGATATATACATACACTTCTAACCAAATATGGACATAATGATGATACAAGGTATGCCAATAACAGTTCTGGAATAATAACGTGTGTGTAGTTTTGATATTAAAACTTTCAAGATATACAGATCGCACCTTTATTTCTCTTTTGCAGCCAATTTTTCGTACATATTAGTAACTACCATACCTTTTTCCACTCTGACATCTCTCCATATAAATATCAAAAGGCAGGTCAGCAAAAATGTAAACTGAAAATATATAGTAAAAAAGTCTGTGTCACTAAACCATGGAAATGAGTTCAAATAAACCATCAAGGGTCCATCGTACACGTTGAGCTGAATAGTGCACAAAAATAACAGAAGCATAGTTGACACATACAATTTTCTTGATAATGCAGCATTTAAAATAGTTTGATGAGTTTCCTTGGCCCACCAGAAACACCGCCATGGGTACATCAACCTCAGGATAATCGAACCAATATATGATAAAACTAAAAGAGCCCAAACGAAGATCGATTTCAGGGAAATCTTAGAAGCATCATCATTAATAATATTATCAAACATCACGCAAAGTTTACGCATTGATAGTTCGACAATCAGCATACACCCAGTCATGGTTCTCACGCTCTTTATTCGTGAAAATCCTTGGGATAAACGGAAAGGTATTCCTGCAGCTATTAATGCACATTCATATAGAACCCACTGGTAAAGAGACTCCTCAAGGAAGACAAATTCAAGATCAGGAGCAGCCTCAGAAATAGGGCATTCAATACCTTCATACTTTGGAGTCGCATAATTTGGAGTCGCATTTACTTTCCGAAATGTGTAAAACCTGAAAGACCAAATAAAGGAAGACAACACTAAATAGATCACAATTTTGAACTGAAATATGTATTTATTATATGAAAGGGCCACATTAGACATCATCTGATCTTTAAGAATGTTCTTCAATAAGTAAAAATAGCCAAATATGCATGAAACCACAAGGAATGCAGAAGCCATGAATAATGTCAATAACATCTCAGCATAGCCCTCTTCAGTAAGATATCCTATTGAATCAGTGACAAGTCCCTCAATAACAACACCATTAATTTCAAGGTAAACAAAGGGTTGGAAGTGGTAACAATAAATACCAGTCTTGGTGATGTTATACCCTACAAACTTGCTTCCATTTGATAAAACTTCATCTATAACAGGGAACTTGTTACGCTTAGAGTCCACGAGTTCATTAACCGTAATACCATTCAATGTTGCTAACTCCTGAGAGCAGAATTCTTTTTCATAATCATTATCGGGCTCAAAATAACATTTTCTAATATAATCTGTGCCACCACCGGGCCATTGGTACACCAATTTGCTTGCATCTTCTGATGCCACAATCATTACCCTAACTGGTTGGTTCAATAATCTCTCGCTAGTATTTGAATATGTCAATTGTATATTAGAGCCTATGTTGGGTGAGTCAATTAAGAAACTTGAATCTTCTGGACCACTCAAGTAGAAACATTGCTGAGTATGGAAACTTATATCGGAATTATCATTTATCACGTTTATTCCCAGCGGACATACTGATCCCAAGATCAATGATAGAACAAGTAACAGCTTCATTGATTAAATATTGGTATTTAACAGATATCATTGAACCGCAATTGGATAATATAAACACATTTTTTGGGGGTTGAGTGGACATTAAATAGAATATTACGCATATGATTCAAAATAGAATGAAGATTGGCCGAGACACCATTTGAACAATTTTCTAGTTGACAACAGTATTTCTGCACAATGTAATTCGGGTCTTCTTTTTGGATCAAACAGACGAGTCCATGAATCGTATAATCGAGGTAAATTATTTATTGTACACAAGGTTTAATTATCTATATACAGTTTAAGTTTCAGATCTTCTTCACAGCCATTTTTTCGGACTTATCAGTGCGTAAGGTACCGTCCTCAACTCTGGAATCTCTCCACATGAATATCACAAGACAAGTCACTAAAAACACAAATTTATCGTACGGAATCTGAAAATCTGTGTCAACAAATAGTGATAACAATAAGGCGGGCCCAACGTCGATGATGTTTTCAAAGACGTACACACAAAACAGAAGTACATAAGACACAGAAAATTTTCTTGACAAGGACGTATTTTGGAGAGCTTGATAAGTATCCCAGGCCCACCAGCAGCACAACCACAGATACCCCACTCTCACAAGAACCATTCCAATAAATGATGGAACTATCAGTAATGCCATGATTAACCGTATTAAAGAAACCTCAGAAGGACCACGATGTATCAAGAGAGATACGTTCAGCATAGATACACTAAGTAATATTTCCACAAGTTGGATAACCCCAACCATGATTTTCACAAATCTCAATCTTGTTAGATTTCGGGATAATCCCAATGGTATCCCTGTTGCTAACACGGCAAATTCATACAGGACCCACAAGTGAAGTGATTTTTTAACCCATACAGGTACAATCTTAATAAGCAGGTGACCAAGAGCACTTTCTGAAATTTCGAATGGCCCAGTCACATTCTCCGTCCACAACCTATAAAATTTCATACCCCAAATATAGGCCATTCCGACTAAATAAGTAATAATTTTGAACTGGCAAATGTATCTACTGTATGCTCCATCCACATTGGGCTTTTTTCTATCAATTAGTATGTTTGCTAATAGGTAAAGGCAACTAAACACACAGATAACCAGTGTATATGCAATAAGCATCGATAATGCAAACGAGAGAGAAGCATAACCCTTCGCTGGAAGATACCCATCAGAATCAGCAATTAAGCTCAGAACAGTAAAATCATCAGTTTCATCGATATTGATGGGTTCAAAGTGATAACAGTATACACCAGACTTAGTGATATTTAATCTAGCAGAGTTGTTTCCAGAAACTGATAAAATTCGATCTATGATAGGAAACTTGTTACTCTTAGTGCTAATAAGCTCATCCACTGTGATGCCACCTGCCGTTGTTAAGTCTTGAGAACATAAATTCTTTTCATAATCAGTCACAGGTTCAAAATAACATTCTCTAATGTAATCTGTGCCATCAGCTGGCCAATGGTAAGCCAAGTTATCAGCATCTTCGGCTGCCAGTATAACTGCCCTCACTGAAACGTTCTTGGGATTCTGATCATCAATTCTTGTCTTTAATACTATACCAGAGACTACGGTGGATGACCCGAAGAAACCGTGATCCTCTGGACCCTTCACGTAGTAACACTGCTGAACATGGAAACCTGGATCTGCCATCCGTGTAAATATAGTTTTTATTTCGGCACACGTTGTACCCAACATGCATCCTAGCACAATAAGATTCTTCATGGTGAAACTGGGAGATGAACCTTTGATCCTAAAAAAGAGCACAAAGTAGTTGTTCTAAAGATGGTATTTTCTTGTGAATTTTTTTTTTGATTTATCTCCGATATATACAATTCAGATCACTGTTTTTTCCTAGTAGGATTATATTGAACTGGGTTTTGCGTTTGGGTAGGTTAGATTATCTATATAATGATGATTTAAAATCCAAGCGATGCCAAGCCTCTGACGACATGCACTATTTAGTACACACGATTTAATTATGTATTATATAAATTTCAGATCTCCTTCTCTGCCACTTTTTCGTGCTGATCAATGTATAAGACTCCTTGCTCCATTCTGACATCTTTCCACATGAATATCACAAGACAAGTCGCCAAAAATACAAATTTATCATATATAATATCAATATCTATATGCCACCCTTGCAAGTAATACATGATGTTCCCCGGGGTCTTGGGGTTCCCAACAATATATAAACACGACAGAGAAACAGATGAGATCCAGAACTTTCTTGAAAGAACAGTATATTCAATGCTCTGAAATGAATTCCGAGCCCACCAGAAACACAACCAAAGATACAACACCCTTAAGAGAATTGAACATATCACCGACTGGGCAAATACAAATGAAATCAAGAGCCCCTTTGTGTAACCACTATAATAATACACTGTGAATGATTTTTCCAGTGACGATTCCACAATTAGGATAACACCTATCATGATTTTCACAAATTTCAATCTTGGTAGCTGTTGAGGTAAACCAAAAGGCTGTCCCATTGCTAGTAATATGAATTCATACAAGATCCAAATGTAATTAAAATACTGAATACATTTAGGTACAGCTTTATGAAATAGGTAACTAAAGTGCCCTTGCCCAAACACTGGTGAATCTACATTTGCTCTCCAGAACGTATAAAACCTGTTCCCCCAAATGTAGACCATTCCGATTAAATAAATCAGAATCTTGAATTGCAAAATGTATTGTCTGTATGTGAGAGTCACAGAAGGGTTCTTCCAATCCTTGTAGAGATTTTTTAAAAGATAAATAGAACCGAATATACAGGTGATCGCCAAGTATGCAACAAGCATGGAGAATGAAAACAACATATGGCTGTAACCCCATTCATCAAGAATTCCACTAGAATCGGTAATGTAGCTACCAAGAACAAAAGTATCCGTTTCATCAAAATTGGTTGGTTCAAAGTGATAACAGTAAATACCAGACTTAGTAACATTGAGTTCTGCATATCTATTACCATACACAGATATCACTTCATCCGTGATTGGGAAATTATTATGGTTGGACTCGACAAGCTGATCAACCGTGAAACCTTCGAAAGTGTTCAAGTCCCGAGAACAGAATCCCCTTTCATAATCAGTTTTAGGGTCAAAATAACACTTTCTAACATAATCTGTTCCAGCATATGGCCAATGGTACATCAATTTGTTAGCATCTTCTGCCACAAGCATAATTGCCCTAACTGAAACATTTTTCACTTCACCCATCTCAATAACGGGATTCATCAATAATATTCTAGAGTTCACATTGGATGAACCAAAGAAACCAGGATCATCTGGTCCTTTCACGTAGAAACACTGCTGAACATGGAAACCTGGATCATTTGTATAAGTAAATTTGGTTTTCATTTCGGCACACGCTAAACCCAGCATGCACCCTAGCATAAACGATATCTTCATTATAGAGTCGTCTTTATAAGGTGAGGTATAGTAAGACAATTGTTAAGTTTATATAGATTTTATTTCATTTCTATACATAGAGTGTGATCTGTCTATTTTTATACATTTATAAGTTTATAAGTTATATATGTTCGGACTATTTAATTTAGTTTTTTTTTGTATGGGTTTTCTGGCGCTGTGGTTTTTCATTTTGTGTCATTCAAGTATGTTTGCAGATGCAGTTTAAATGAGGCATCTATACAATAGTAACCAGATCCAAACAATACCAAGCCACACAGAATCATTCAAAATTACGAGCTCTTGTCAAGCTAGGAGATACACAAAGTATGGTTCCAAAAAGTTATAAGATTTAATACACAAGAAAACAAGTTATATTAGGATAATAGTTTCAGGCCTTTGTCTCTGCCAGATTTTCATACTTACGAGCGCATAACACTCCCCTATATATTCCGATATCTCTGCAGGTAAGTATCACGAACAAAGTCATCAAAAACACAGATCGATCATATGATCACATTAAAATCTATGCCAGTAGACCAAGATGATGAGATTAAGTAAATTATGACACTTCTAAGGTACCATATATTTCCAATGATGTACACAAATGACAAGACCACAGATGACAAACATAATTTTTTTAACAATACAGTAGTTTTGATGAATTGATAAGTATCACAGGCCCACCAACAACATAACCACAAATAACCCATTCTCAGTAAGACCCAATTCATAAATGATTGAATATAGGGAAGGGCTGGGACTAATTTGATATGAGCATCTGTAACGAAGGATAAAACCGATGATAATTCAACAATTAGCATGATCCCACATATAATTCTTGCAAGGACTACGCGTATCGGTTGCTGAGACAAACCGAATGGCACTCCCGTTACTAATAATGCAAAATCATACAAGATCCAGATGTAAAAACCTCTTTCAGTATATATAAGTATTATCTGAGTGGTCATGTAATTAAGAAGACCTTTATTATTATTCTCGGAAAATTGTGACAAGTCTGTTTTCCAAAATAAGCTACTCCAAGCATATGCTACCCCAACCAAGTAGCTCAGAATCTTGAATTGGAAAATGAATTTATTGTATGCAGGGGTCACTTCAGGGTTCTTCCAATCACTAATTAGGTTACCCAGTAAGTAAAGAGAGCCAAAGATACAGACAATCACCGAGTATGCAATAACTGCAGGAAATTGAAACTCCATAAAAATTTTATGTGAAAAACAGTCATCAGAGTCAGTGATTATAGACTTAACAGCAAAGTATTCAATTTTATTGAGATCAATGGGCTCAAAATGATAACAGTAAATTCCAGACTTAGGGACAGTGAATTCAGAAACCGTATCGCCAAATAGAGACATAATATCATTTGTAATTGGCAATGTGTTATGATGGGATTCGAGGAGTTCATCCACTGTAACACCTTCTGAATCTCCTAAAGTTTGTGAACAGAATTCCTTTTCATAATCAGTCACAGGTTCAAAATAACATTTTCTAATGTAATCTATATCATCATCTGGCCAATGGTAGACTAATTTGTTTGCATCTTCAGCTGTCAAAATAATTGCTCTAAGTAGAGTGTTATCTAACTTTTCTTCACCATAGCTAACTGAATTCATCAACAATATTCTAGAGCCCCCTTTGGATGATCCAAAGAAACCTGAATTCTCAGGACCGTTGAGGTAATAACATTGCTGAACATTGAAACCTGGGTCTGTCACATCAGTAAACTTGGATCTAACTTCGGCACATGCCATGCCCAGAATATATCCTAGCACAAATGGTAACTTCATTTTCAGTGTCTTGAAACAGTCATATGAACTTTGAAAGAATTTATAAAGTAACGTGAACCAATTAAAGATAAGTCCGTAGTAATATTTTTTATAGAAAAATAGTCCATTTACTTAAATATATATATATTAATTAATTATCGACCCATTCAAGTCAGAACTATATTTTTCTTTCAAAGTTAGAGAAATATTATCAATGTGGGTAATTAAGGTGGGTTACAGATGTAATTTCAACAAAGGGTATCTACACAATGGTGAAGCAATATCAAGCCTCACAGAATAATTGAATGATTTAAGAGTTTAAAACCAGCATTGTTTAAAAGAAACTTATACATTGATTGAATTGATAATTATATATAATGAAGAGGTGAAATACATTTTTTCGTGAAATAAAACATTTATAATGGAACATACTTCTCGGTGCACACTACATCTTGCACCATCTTGACATCTCTCCAAATATACACTAGTACACAAGTATTCAAAAGAACAAAAAAATCGGCCAATTTAGAGAAATCAGCATTACTTATCCGTTCTGTTGAACTACCCCCCACAATAAGATCCATCACTGGAATATCATATAGAGCATCTCTGAAAATATACAAGCACAAAATTAACACTGAAGACACGAATGCTTTTTTAGATAAGACCGCATCATTAATAGTCTTATAAGTTTTCACTGCCCACATGAAGCACACTCCGACGAATCCCATTCTTAACAAGTAAATCACCCTAGAAACAGTGGCGAATCTACCTTTCCTCATTTGTGAGGATGCATATGCCAAGTTAGCCACCATTTGTAATCCAAATATCACACCCACCATGATTCTAAGCAGAGTAAGTCTTTTTGGTTTTTGTTGGTTAATTCCGAATGGCACTCCGGTAGCTAATAACCCACAATTGTAGGACACCCATGTGTAAAACACTGAGGACACTGTACTAGACATGATGAAACTCAATTCATAACTAGAATTTGTAGATCCAGAGTAGTCAGTATTTCTTATCCAGTATTGATAGAATCTGACAAACCATAGGAAACTGACACCTATCAAATAGATTTCGATCTTAAACTGGAACACATATTTATTTAGAAGAGTAGTCATGGTTGGGTTTTTCTTATCTATGAACACTTTAGTGAGTAGGAAATATCCGAATGCTAAAGTGAGAAGAGTGTATAGAATTCCCATATAAAACAAGAAAACCATTCTATCATAATTGACTTTGTAAAGAGTTCCACCTGAATCAATGATGTCAGCTCTCATCCAGAATTTATCATCATCTTCTGAAAGGTTTACCAATTCATAATGGTAACAATAAATCCCAGTTTCATTTATAGGGTAAGTGATATTTTCATTAGATTTCCAAGTTAACAATGATTCCTTGATTGGTTTAACGTTATCATTATCTTTAATCAAGTCCTCTATGGAGACCCCCAATTGGGTATCCATTGATTCTTGTTCACAAAATTCTTTTTCGATTATTGTCTTTGGTTCGAAATAACATTTTCTGACGTACCCCACATCATCAGCATACCAATTATAATCCAACCGATCTGCATCTTCACCAGATAAAATGACTGTCTTAACTCCACGACCTTGTGGTGCATTTTTCTGGTCACCGAATATCATAAACCGTATAGCAATTTCTGATTGAGCATCGTATGAACTAAACATTCCGGTATCTTCTGGTCCATACACGTAATGACAATGTTGAACATTATAACTGGGGTCGGCACCTTTAGTCAATTGTCTCGTGTGAATACACAGCCCTGGGATGCAGAACCATAATAATATCGTTACCAGAGTAGATATAAATTTGATCATTATCGGTTTTGCAAATATTTGATGAACGATGATGAATATTCAAGAGAAGAAAAGATGCATATAGACAGACATCCACGCACTCATTGAATAAATGTCAGTTTTTTTATAATATCATCTATATATAAACTCATATACATATTAGATCCGCCCAATGTATCAAGGCTACAGATTATGCTTTAGTGGGTCACAGTTGATTTTGACACGACCTTTGGGTGTTTTTTAAATATTATTTTCTGGCTGTGCAAATATATGTGTTGTGTTGTGTGTTTAAGTTAATTTATATTATATGTAAACAAAAGTATTAACTAATTTCATGTTACCACATTAATTGTAAATAATCTGATTTATCAAATATTTATACATTAAATAACATACATCTTTTAAACAAGTATAACAACACACTAGCTTATACTTTACAATACCCGTTATCTGTTATATATAAATCTAAGCTTTACAAATTTATACACTAAGCCTTCTTATTACCCTTGAGGAAAAAAAATATTTTAAAAATTTACAATGGGTTACGATAGACAAGCTGCTCCCAATCCATATCAACAATCTTCTCCTCCAGTATATGAAGCAAATGAACAAGGTAACAATGACCAAAAATTGACTCCAAGTGAAAAAGTTTCTCAAGGTTATCAATATAATCGCCCTCCTGAACCAATTCCTGATCAATCCACTTTTGAAGAATCATTTAAGATTGAGAAACCTAAATGGAATGATTGGCCATTTATCTTCTTATTCTTAGCTACTTGTGCTGGATTCATTGTGGTGGCTGCTATTTCATTAAAGGATTACGCTCAACAATATTCATATCAGGGTCATTCAATTTATGATAATACTAATTCATTCACTTTGAACACTAATACAGTTGTGCTTTTCATGTTTGTTATAGCCACTGCATTGGTTTTATCAGGATTAGTATTATTATTAGCTCGTTTATGGCCTCGTCGTTTTATCACCATTGGGTTGATTTGTAATGTTGTATTTGGATTGGGGACAGCCATTATGTATTTAGTGTTGGGTTATTACTCTGCTGGTATAGTTTTCTTAGTGCTCACATTAATCTCAGCATATTGTTATTGGTCTTGCCGGTCAAGAATCCCATTTAGTGCTACTGTTATGATCACAGTTATTGATGTTATGAAGGAATACCCTAGTAGTTATATCGTGGCATTATTAGGATTCATCGTGGTGGGGGCATTCTCTTGTTTATTTAGTGCCACCATTACAGCATCTTATATGAAATGGGGGGATAGTTCCACTTCTACTCATAATAATGCTAAATTGACTGGATTATTGGTGTTTGTATTTTTCGCTGGATATTACATCACCGAGGTGTTGCGTAATATCATTCATGTGACAATTAGTGGGATTTATGGAACTTGGTATTACCTATCAAAGAGTACCCAAGGGGTCCCCAAATGGCAAGCATGGGGTGCATTTAAACGTGCCATGACGTATTGCTTTGGATCGATCTGCTTTGGATCATTAATTGTGTCATTAATTCAATTGATCCGACAATTTCTCCAGATTGCTCGTCAAAATGCTTTAGGATCTGGAGAAACATGTGAGGCTGTATTAATCATGTGTGTTGAATGTTTTATCTACGTTATTGAATGGATGGTGAGATATTTTAATAGGTATGCATACTCATATATTGCCTTATACGGGAAGAGTTATTTAAATTCTGCTAAGGATGTTCATTACATTTTGAGTTATAAGGGAGTTGACGCATTGGTTAATGACTGTCTCATTGGAACTGCATTGAATATGTTTGCTATGTTCACCGCACTGGTCACTGCCTTTTTGGCATACATGTATCTACGGTTTACCAAACCAGAATATAACTCTGATGGTAGTTATAATGCACCAGTTGTTGCCTTTAGTTTCTTGATCGGTATGCAAATTTGTAATGTGGGGATGTCTACCATTTCTTCCGGTGTGGCTACATTTTTCCTTGCATTAGCGAAAGACCCTGAAGTGTTCCAGAATGGATACCCCGAGAGGTTTAATCAAATATTTCAAACATATCCAGATGTTTTGCGTAAGATACAGACTTAATGATCAAGAACTTCGGATGCATGATCGGTGAAAAATTTTTTTATTGCCGATGCAGAGTTAACTGTCTTGTTTTTTTGCGGTCTTTTTTTTTCTTTCTTTCGAAGGGACCCTTGTATAATTTGAATTTTTAATATAACATACGTTTAAATATGGGTGAAAAAAAGGAAAGGAGTATAAAAAAAAGACGAATATATACTGGTACCATGTGATGATTAATCCGGGCACCAAGAAAAGTCAGGGTAGGAAAGGAAAGCGATAAAGCCATACATGGCGAAACATATAGTGTGGAGTTCATCGGTCGGCAATTTAAAGATGCGTGCTTTTTTATTATTATTATTATTGGGGGGTTTCAGTATATATAGTTATGAGTTCCCCAGCTTTTTTTTCTTCTTCCCTTTTCCTTTTACTCTTCTTCTTATTATAAAACTAAATAGATTCCATAGTACACAAAAAATATGTCCGATACTGAAGGAGATTCCGTTGATTCACATTCTATAGCATCATACGCCGGTGAACCGGAAGAACAACACGATACCCATGATGGAGCACACCACAACTTGGAAACAACTTTTTCCAGACTATCACAGTATGTCTCCCACAGAAAGGAATATGAAGAGGAAGAAGCTAAGGATCACGCTCAATTAGAAAGAATTCTCACACAAAAGCATGACGCCATTGAAAGAATTAAAACTAATATGACTGGTGGGTTTGGTGCATTGGGTCCACTTGAACAACCATTAGATTTAGAAAAGAAAACTTCTGATTTCGAAGTTGATCCAACGGGGGATTTCCATGAGGATGACCCTTGGAAATATCCAGTTGATTTGGATACCCAAATGAGATTGGTGGTGTTCACAGATGGTGACAAGGAAGACCCAAGAAATTGGTCAACAGCATATAGATGGTTCTTGACTGTTTTATTAGGGTTAGTGTGTTTCGATGTTGCCTTTGGGTCTGCCGTGGTGACGGGTGATATTGAAGGTCCTATGGGGACCTTCAATGTAAGTGAAGAAGTTGTCATCTTGACAGTGACTTTGTTCGTGCTAGGGTTCGGATTTGGTCCATTGTTATTTGCCCCACTATCTGAAGAATTGGGACGTAGAATTATCTACGTGACCACCTTATTTGTCGCTGTTATCTTTATCATCCCATGTGCACATGCTCAAAACATTGGTACCCTTCTAGTGTGTAGACTCATTGATGGGTTGGCCTTCTCTGCTCCTATGTGCCTAATCGGTGGTAACTTGGCTGATATTTTCCCAGCCGCCGAAAGAGGGTTAGCCATGACAGTGTTCTCTGCTGCACCATTCTTGGGTCCAGTCGTTGGTCCATTAGTTGGTGGTTACATTGGTGATAACGTTGGTTGGAGATGGATTTACTGGGTGTTTTTGATCTTCTCCGGTGTCGTCTACGCTTTAGTTGTGGCATTCATCCCAGAGACTTCCCATTCCATCATCTTAATGAAGAGAGCCAAGAAATTGAGAAAAACTACTGGTGATGCATCATATAGAGCCCTTAGAGAATTAAAGCCAAGATCTAACAAGGAAGTTGCCAAGGAAACCCTATTAAGACCTCTCATTTTGTTAAGCGAAATCATTGTGTTCTTGATCACTATCTACATGTCCATTATCTACGGTTTGCTTTACATGTTCTTCTTTGCTATCCCATTGGTCTATCAAGAAGGTAAAGGTTGGTCAGCATCAAAGACTGGGTTGATGTTCATCTCTGTCGCCATCGGTGTGTTTGCCTCTGCTTTCTGCTCCCCATTCATCAATAGACACTATAACAAATCTGCTAAGAAGTACACCGACAGGGGTGAACTACCACCTCCAGAATTACGTTTAATACCAATGATGTTTGGTTGTTGGCTCGTGCCAGCAGGGTTATTTGCCTTCGCATGGAGTTCTTATCCTCGTATTTCTTGGGCTGGTCCTTGTGTGTCTGCCCTTGCTTGTGGTTTTGGTTTCAATATGTTATACAACCCAGCTAACAATTACATTGTCGATTCATACCAACATTATGCTGCCTCTGCATTGGCCGCTAAGACCTTCATTAGATCCATCTGGGGTGCCTGTGTTCCATTATTCACTATTCAAATGTACCACAAGTTAAATTACGAATGGGCTACCTCGTTAATGGCCTTTATCTCTTTAGCTTGCTGTGCTATTCCATTTGGATTCTACTTCTATGGTGCCAGAATTAGAGTTTGGAGTAAGTATGCCTATGCTCCAGATGTGTCCCCTGCTGCTGCAACTGCTACCGAGGAATTACAACCTGAAGAGAAGGAAGAGGTCCCATCATCTTCTGCATCTACTACTAATTAATAATTGTGAACTATTTTCCTAATTAACTCCCTAATTCCACTACTAACGTTTTCTGTTTTTGTTCTCCTTTTTCTATTTATATTTGCTTCGCTTCTTAATGTATAATAAAGGATACCCTAAAATTTTTTTTTAAAAAAAACATATAAACTTAAATAAAATCATAGAATTCATTATAATCCGTGTGCAACATGAAATTTGGATCCAGCGTAGAATCCCTTATCACCTAATCTTTGTTCTATTCTTAAGATTTGGTTATATTTAGACAATCTCTCAGATCTACTTGGTGCCCCTGTTTTAATTTGTCCAGCTCTTAACCCAACAACCAAATCAGCAATAGTGGTATCTTCAGTTTCACCTGATCTATGAGACACCATAACACCCCAACCAGCATTAAATGATAATTGAGCTGATTTAATTGATTCAGATAATGTACCAATTTGATTGACTTTCAATAATAAAGCATTAGCACATTTCTCATCGATAGCCCGTTGAATTCTGATAGGATTAGTCACAGTTAAATCATCAGCGACAATTTGAACATCCTTACTGACGGTCTTATAAAATTGAGTCCAAGATTCCCAATCATCTTCAGCGAATGGATCTTCTAAGAAAATAATTGGGTACTTTGCAATCAATTCATTATATAAATCACCTAATTGAGCACCGGTTAACCATTTAGTTGGATCTGATTGAGGGTTTTTGAAATCTAAATCGTATTTACCATCTTTGAAAAATTCAGAAGATGCAGGATCTAATCCAATGAACACCTTACCGGTATAACCAGCTTTATCGATTGCAGTGACAATCAAATCTAGAGCCTCCTCTGGGGTTTGTAAATCTGGTGCAACACCACCCTCATCACCAACGTTACCGGCGGACAATCCATATTTATGTTTAGCTAAGTCTTTCAAAGTGTGGTACACCTCTGATGACCATCTAAGAGCTTCTGAGAAATTTGGTGCTTCCCGGGCTGCGATCATGAATTCTTGGAATGCTAATTTCCCACCAGAGTGGACACCTCCATTCAAGACGTTTTGGAATGGAACAGGAACCACAAATGGTTTCTTTGAACCGGCTAAATCAGAGATATGTTCAAATAATGGGACCTTTTTAGCTGCTGCACCGGCCTTAGCGTACGCTAGGGAAACTCCCAAAATAGCATTAGCACCTAATTTAGATTTGTTAGGAGTACCATCTAATTTAATCAAAAAATTGTCTAATTTCTCTTGTTCAGTAACTGGAATAGCTTCCTTGATCACTGCTGGTGCAATGATATCGTTAACGTTAGCGACTGCCTTGGTGACACCCTTACCACCCCATTTAGTTTTATCACCGTCTCTTAATTCAACTGCTTCATGGGATCCAGTGGAAGCCCCAGAAGGAACAATAGCACTGAACATACCATCGGTAGTAGTTAATTCGACTTCGACTGTAGGATTACCTCTGGAGTCGTACACGTATCTGGAAAAGATTTTAATTGGAGTTGTAGTCATTGTATAAAAATGAATGGCATAAGTAGGAGAATTTTTTCTTTTCAATTATGGTTTACTTGACTGATATAATAATTATATACGTTTTTATATTAATTAGAAATGACATCACCTGGTGTAGGTTCAGAAAGGAAAGAGTTAATTACAGAAAAACCCGAATCATCCCACTCGTGAATTAAAAGAAATACCACTAATTATGAGCCTCCCTAAAACTTACACCTCATAAAAGTAGGCTTATAAATCCACAGTAAGTAGATCACTTTACCACAGTAAGTAGATCACCTTATACCAATAACCATAAATTAACCAATCTATTCTCAGATCTAAATATAATTTATTTAATGACTAAAAAATCTAGAAAATACTTGGCTACATACAAATATAATAATACAAAAAAACGATGAGCTTGGCTGTTTATCTGTTGGATGTGTCTAAGTAAGTCTTGGCATTTTTGAACCCTTTGTGGCGATCTAGAGCTTTTACAAAATTTGTTTTTTTAATTAAGACTGGATAATTCGTGTTTATTTGCTTAGAGTTAAAGGAGAGCCTACACATGATTCGGCTTTATAACGTATATACTAACTAAGCTCTGTTATTTGTAGTAAATATATATAGAAATGAGAGAGGTGAGGTGGAAAAAACGATTTAAAAGTACGTGATCGGTGTTTTAACAGGGGATAATTTTTGTACTGGGTAAAAACACCGAGAAATAACGGAAATTACTTATCCCACACCGATAATAAACACCACGATCATATCCAGATAACATTCTGCATACAGAATTTGATTTTTCGATTGCTTTCTGTGTGTGACGTGTGTATCTGTGTGGTGTATTTTATTGGATTGTTGACATTTAATCGTATCTTCAACCCAGGTGGCCGAATCTTTTAAAGAATCATGAGATCACATCTTATTTAATGTTATGTCGGATTCACGTGGGATGTTTTTCGTTTTGTATATTTTTTAGTTATAAATCTGTCACGGTAAATCAATCACATAACACACGTTTAATCAATAACTCCCCCCCCCTCCTACTCGTCCAATCACCCATCGCATCGTAAGGGTCTAACACTAAACAGTTTCCGGCTTGATTGGTGCGCTGTTTTCTTGTTTTTTTTTTAAACCCAAAAAGCAAAAAAAGAAATGGAAGGACAAGAAAGTCTTGGAAGACAGGGCCAGGTTTCTTGGCTTAGACGGCGTACACGTTTATACGGGGGAAGATTAAAAGTGGCAAAACTACTGGGGGAAGTGCCCGGGGGATTAGAACCCTGTAGTAAAAAAAAAACAATTATAATCGGCACGGCAGGCGTGGGGAACCCTGTATTTTAGTAAACCTGTTATTATTGTCATTCAATTTGGCCTTGAGGTGTATGATATATATATGAAACGGGAGAATCCCCCCTTTTCTTTTTCTTTATAATTGTCGATGAAACAGAGACACTCACACACGAGTGAGTTACAACAAACAGAATTTGGTCAACGCTTTGCAGTTAAAAATTGTAAGTTGTATAGTAGTATTGTCTGTAGTTATCTTTTTGTGTTACGAGCAAAACTATAATTTTTGCCCAGAACAGATGGGGAGTTGTTTACAAATTAGACTAAATAGAGTGAGTGAGTCAGATACTGACGTATTTTTGAAATCCACCTATTATATTGGAAGGACGAGGTGTAAGCAAAAAAAAGTGAAATACGAACCGGAAAAGAACTCAAATTAGAAGGGGGTTTTTTCCGTAAGTCCCGGTAGTCACCCCCCGCCCAGCGCTGCGCAGCCTACCTACTCCTTCCCCCCTCCCACACTTTCCAAGGACCCTGCCAAGCCAGTACCCAGACAAGTTTCTCTGTCCTTTCTGCAGGGCCAGAGCAGCCATTCATAATTGATTTATACTTATATAAATATATTCCTTGTCTTGCGTAATTTACAAATCGTCCATTTTTTATAAATAACTAAGGTTATCTTTAATTTTTTTTTTGTTTTTCTCTTCTTCTTCAATTTTACTCTTCTTATTTGCACTCTATTTTTTATTATCTATCTTTACTCTTCAATAAATATAAGAGTATAGACTATCTCTATACCTAACTCTCTCATGTCCACTCAAATATTGTTTAATCCTTATAACAGAATTATGAATGACCCAATTCCTGGTGCTGCCACGTCCAGTGCTTCTAATATCCCTCAAACTACTGCTAACAAACTTCCAAGTTTGGATTCTATCTTAGTGAAGATTCAAAGTGAACAAAAATTGCCTCTTCCTATGCCTGCCAATAATTTACTTCCTGGATTACAACAACCTTCACCTTCACTTAAATATTCTTCTGATCCATTTCTTAATAAATTGCCCTCCACAAGCATAGGTTTCCCAAGAAATTCATTTCACACTATCCCATATAATACTACTACTACATACTCTAACTCTTCTAGATCAAGTTCACTAGAGAGTTTCCAAAGTACCGCCGCTAGACCTTCCACAACTAATACGGCATACGATGCCCGGTACTTGGCTTCACCTTCACCTTCGATGGTGGTCCCCACTGTGGAGCATGGTCAACTTCCATTTGCTACGCCTGTTGTTACTTCTGTTGCTCCTGCCCGTAATGGTTCCCTCAATCATCATATAACTACTTCCCCACTTCCTCCTACTGCTTCTGTTGCTAATGTGTCTTCCCCAACCGGTGTTTCCATTACTGCTCAGTCTAATGGTATCTCCCGCAAGCATAGATGTAAAGTGTGTTCGAAGATGTTCACCACTTCGGGTCATTTAGCTAGACACAATAGAATCCACACTGGTGTCAAAAATCATGTGTGCCCATTCGAAGGTTGTGGATCCCGGTTCTCTAGACAAGATAACTGTATGCAACATTACAAAACTCATTTACACAAAAAGGGCAGAAAGAAATCAAAGTCTGTATTAGTCAGACCTGACCTGGATGCATCATCTATTGGTGACAAGGGTGTCACCAGTGATGAGTAAAGCTGTGCTATTATTTATTTTTCTTCTTACTTTTCTATAGATTTTTGTTCTCTTATATATCCCCCCTTTCTCTATTCTTTGTTATATTTCATTGTGTTTCATTTTCATTTTTGCTTTTTTTACCTCCTCTCTCTTTTCAATATACCTTGCTGGATCATTATGGTTAAAAACAAAACAAAAAAAAACGAAAAAAAAAAACAGAAGCCTTTATGTATAAGTAGGCTCATTGTTTTCACGGAATTCGGTACTGACATTTGTCGGAAGCAAAAATCATACCTTAATGTACATTACGTTTCGGAAACTGGTATAAACGTACCTTTCCTTGTGAAAAGCCCATGATAGAGGCTTACAACTCCTTTGGTATTTATAGAATAAATAGGATACAAGGTTTGTGGAATCTACGCCGACTACTTCTAATAAGCAAGACTATATAAGCAAGTCCCACGGTTTGCTTATGTTCCGAGATAATCTAAAAAAAAACACACTAGTCCCAAAATCTGGTCCGAGAAATACAACGGTATTCAAGATTTAATAGTATCCGATATGGTGTGTTGAACTGGAAATTTAACAACAAGTTCAATATATATATATAGATGGGTTAAATAGCATCAATATCTAATCGTGCTCTCTTTTTAAATCTCAACACTCAAAAAAAGTTATTTTTTTTCCAACGATAGAAATGGTCTGACTGAAAAAAAAAATTAGAGAAAAACATGGGGGTTTTCAAGTAATAGATACTTCTTCTTTTTTACTCTTTTATTAACGTATATTACATTATTTAGAATACATAATCATGAGTACTACAAAGACATCCGTGTTGGATCCAACACAACCAATCAGAGTGCAGATGGAGGCTTTAATTAGACAAAAGCAAAAGGAAATCACTGCTGGATTAGAAACTTTAGAACCAAAGGCCAAATTTCATGCTGATGAATGGGAACGTGGTAATGATGGAGGTGATGGTAGATCCATGGTAATTCAAAATGGTACTACATTTGAAAAGGGTGGTGTTAATATTAGTGCAGTTCATGGAGAATTGACACCTCAAGCTATTGTCTCTATGAAATCTAATCATAAGAATATTGTGGCTACTGAAGCTGGTACGGCTAAATTTTTTGCATGTGGATTATCTATGGTGATTCATCCAGTTAATCCACATTCTCCGACTACCCACTTGAACTATCGTTATTTTGAGATTATGAATGAGGATGGTACTCCTCAAACTTGGTGGTTCGGTGGTGGTGCCGATTTGACTCCAAGTTATTTGTATCCTGAGGATTGTACTTTATTCCATGGTAATCATAAGGATGCATTAGATAAATTTGATGAATCTTATTATCCTAGATTTAAGAAATGGTGTGATGAATATTTTTATATTCCACATAGAGGTGAGACTAGAGGTATCGGTGGTATTTTCTTTGATGATTTTGATGAATTACCAGCACAAAAATGTTTAGAGATGGCTGAAGCTTGTTTTGATGCATTCTTACCATCTTATTTGCCAATTATTGCCAAGAGAAAGGATACAGAATTTACTGAACAAGAACGTCAATGGCAACAAGTTAGACGTGGTAGATATGTTGAATTTAATTTAGTTTATGATAGAGGAACCAAATTTGGATTACAAACTCCTGGGTCCAGAGTGGAATCAATTTTAATGAGTTTACCCGTGACTGCATCTTGGTTATATGATCATCACCCTGAAGAAGGATCTAGAGAAGAAGCCTTAGTTAAAGTGTGTCAAACTCCAGTTAATTGGGTTTGAAAAAAAAACAAAAATACTGTATATAGCTCCTGTGTAAGGATGTAACGATAATGAATTTTTTTTTACTTTAAAATATTGAGTGTAACACTACTTTGCCCTTCTTGAAAAAGGTCGTGAAACGGGCAGTTTGTGAAATTTAAAGGGTGAGGTGAGTTGAACTGAGACTAAGATGTGTAAGGCGGATAGATAGGAGATTATTAGTGAAATGAATTGATGTTTTCATCTAAGAGATTAGTATTACTCGTTGGACAACAATAGTTATCCGCTATGCTAAGAGGTTAGTGCACTTGTATATAATTGGCTATATTGTTGTTTTCTTTTACAAAATTTAGTACTCCCATTTTGACACCCAATGTACCTTATATAGACTTCTGTTACATCTCCTTGGAGTGGGTCCGATTTAATGAATTCCGGATTTGATATTGTTATTATTTCATTTAGTACTGTCTGCTTCTCTCTCCCTTTCACTGCGGGAAATGAAATTTTGGAATACCGAGGAAGGGATAGTAGAGAGGGAGTGTAGTGGTGTTACACAGAACCGCGTAGGCCATGAGATAAGCTTAGCTAATTATGATATTGTAAATATGTAAATATATTAATTATATCATAAAACACAAGTAGACACGAATCTACTTTATATCGGTTATACGGTGATGATAATAGATTATGGGGGAATTAATTAACCTAATTATATAAGGCAGCTAGGATAGTGATATTGTCCTTTTTATTTTTTTGGCTACGTATTTCACTTAGATTATCTTGGTTAGCCTGTGCGTTGTTTTAGTCAGTCACAAGAGGTTGAAATGTATGTATTATGAAATTCGGACAACAGAACAGATAATGTTATTAAATGCAATAATGTAAATAGACTTATATAGTATGAAATCCGGTTTGACTACTGGATTCGGACAAGTTTCTTTTTTTTTTCTTTTTTTTCTTCTTTTGCTCAGTTGAGTGAGTACTTTTCTTGTTGATCTTCTTCTTCATTTTTTCCCCTTTTTTTTCCTTTCCCCTTCTTCTTTTTTATTAATTTTTATACTATAGAATACTATCTAATCACAAGATGGAAAACCCATTAAAACCGAGTTCATTCCATTTGATGCCTAGAAAGAGCAAATGTCTCTTGCTACTCGCTATAGCTGTGTTGGTGCAAGTTCTTTACTTTTTATTAACTGACCACAGTTCATTTTCGTTTAGTACATCTTCATTTAAAGATTTAGGTTCCCTTTTAGATGGTAAACCAGCTAAAAATGGGAAGGAAATGGTGGCATCCATTGAATCTAAGATGTCTCAAGTTCGTTTATCTGATGATTACAATAAATACTGGAAATATTACACGAACTTATCAAATTATGAAATTAATTTCAAAGCTCAAAATTACCATGAACAAAGACAATCAAGACATTTCTTTGATCCTCGTGTCACTTTCTCAGTCTACTTAAATCACGTTAGAAAGAAATTTCAAGTTCAAAATGCTAGAAATTCTGAAGACATCGACGTGCAAATTCCATTTTCGTGGCAAGATTGGGTTGACCTCTCTGTGTTAAACCAATACTTGGAATTGAAAGAAGATGATAAACCAACTTGTAAGGATTTCTCCGTTAAAGGGTTGGACTACACACCAGAGGAGAAATCTGCTAGAGATGCTCAACACGATGACACTTGTATCGATAACAAAGAATACAATGGTCCAACAGATAAATCTCTTTTACCTGGTTTCAACTTCCTCAAGAATTCCAAGAAATCTAAGTTCTTAGAAAAGCAAATATCTGGTAAATCTTATGTTCTATCTACAGCTCCAATTCCTAACTCCATCTTATTCTTAGCTGAAAACGGTAACTACGAAGTCTTCCCAACTGAAGATAAGACTATGTTCCAATCTGGTATATTTGATGAATTCGTCAGTGACCACGCTGGACAAATGGAATTCACCATCAACCCTGTTGCCGAGTTCAATGAATTGAGAGCTACCGTTCCAGGTAGAGCTCCATCTTTGAACTTCCTTGAACTGTTCACCGCTGAAACTAACTATGAATACAACTTGCCATTTGAATCATTTGTTTACAGTTATGAAGAATTAATCAAGGAATATGAAGAAAAGAAATTGGCTGGCCCATTGAGACCAAAGGAAGAACGTCATTTGAAGAGTTTGAAATACTCTGTCTCTCAAGAAGATGCTCAATTGAAGAAGTCCTTCAATGAAGTTAACATTCCTTGGCCTGACACTCACAATGGTCACAAGTTAGCTGAAAATGGTGCCCATTATGATTGTAGATTCTTTAATGGATTTGTCTCTGAATCCAAGGCTAACGAATTTGATGATGTCAGTGAAAAGCGGAAGATTATCTTACATAGAATGCTTCACACGTGGTTGCAATTCACGTTTAGAGAAGGTTTGGTTACTTTCATTGCCCACGGTTCCATCTTATCTTGGTACTGGGATGGTTTGACCTTTGAATGGGATGATGATATTGATGTTCAAATGCCTATTATGGATTTAGATAAGTTCTCTATGCTTTACAATGGGTCTATGATTGTGCAAGATGTGAACTTTGGGTACCACAAGTATTACGTGGATGTCGGTGATGGTGTCACTCATAGAACCAAGGGTAACGGTGCTAACAACATTGATGCTCGTTTCATTGATATCGATTCCGGTATGTACATTGATATTACTGGGTTGGCCGTGTCTGGTCACCCTAACATTCCTCGTGAGTACTCTGAAAAGTGGGATACCATCAAGGATAAACACAACTTGGATGAATTAGTTAAGGCTGCCAATGCTAAGAAGGAAGAAGCTAAGAAGCTACAAGAGGAAGCCCAAAACAAGCAACAAGAAGCAAGTGAGAACAAGGAATCTGAGAACAAGGAATCTGAGAACAAGGAATCTGAGAACAAGGAATCCGAGAAGAAGGAATCTGAGAAGAAGGAAGGTGCAAAGGTCAAAAGAGATGCAGTTGCTGAACCTGCTACTGATGATGACCTTCCTACGCTTACTAGAAAACGGAGAGCTAATGCTAGAGCCCGGAAAACCAAGAGACGGGCTGATCCACCTAGCGAAGAAGCCTTCCAAAGAAACAAAATCTTACAAATCTTCAACTGTAGAAACAACCATTTCTATGATTACGAATCAATGTCACCATTGAAGTTAACACAAATGGAGGGTGGTCCAGCTCTTGTTCCACAAAAATACAGATCTGCTATCTTGCAAGAATATCCGTCCGGTTTGAAATCATATATCTTTAAGAGACACATTTACATGAACGACTTAAGATTATGGGTGCCTATCGGTGTGGTTCATGCTGCTGTGAAGAAGGTTAAGGGTTCTAACGTGGGACAAGGTGCCTTATTATCATTCTATGAAAAGCATGATGTTGACATGTTACTCACGTTACTTGATGATCCTGAAATCTTGAAGGAATTTTACTTGACCCATGAAGTCACTAAACAACATGATTACGAAATGGCTTTGTTAGCTAAGATGGCTGATGGTAACAAGGCTGTCGTTGATGAATACAGGGAATCAATGGAGTCCTGTAAGGCTTACAAGAATCCTATGAGAAAGGATTACTTCAGTTACATGGATGACGTTAACACTTTGGAAATTCATAAGAACTTGCAATTACATGGATTAGAATCTGGTGATGAAAGCAGTAAGCAAAAGCGGAGTTATTTTTACTCTTCTAAGTCCAAGGAAAGATTAGACACTTATAACCAATTGCTAGAGAAATAATTTTCAACAATGCAATAACACAATAATCAACAAAAAACTATATAAACTTCTTTGCTAATATCCCTTTGCTTCCCCATCAAATTTACAGCTCGATATTAAACTCAACATCAAGCAAGACATTCGTTTACTACTCAAACCAATATACAATTTTGGGGATAATATTAATTAATGTTTTATTATGATTGTTAATTCTTTTTTTTCTTCTTTTTCTTGACACTCTTTCATATTTATTGCAACATTCTTTTTTTTTGATTTTCCAATACACTTTTTAGTGCCGCCTTTTTTTATTACCCCACTATCTCTCTCTTTTTATAATTCAAATTTATGTCATATTAAGTAAAAAAAAATGATATAATTAACAAGTAGAAAACAAATAAAAGGTATTTAGAAAAAAAATAGACGTCTCTCTCTACAATCCATTGAAGTTATTAAAAGCATTGAAGCAAAGTTTGATTATCAACAATGGCAACACATTGGCAAACCCAGAAGTTCCATCTGTCGAAGTGGCAGTGATCAAACTACCACTGGAAGTAGTGGTAGCAGTACTGGAATCATCAGATGAACTCGAGGATGACGTTGACGTTGTGGTCACATCCAAATCACCAATATCACACCATCCATTAACTGGGATACAATTAATGTACTTACACCAAGAACAACTCTCCGATGCCTTGGCTCCCTTATCATGGAAATTCTTACCCAATAGGGCAAACCACACAATGAATAATACACCACATATAACTCTGACCACTGTCCAAGATATGAAATGGGGTTTCTTACGTAAATCCAAGAATGAACCGATATTCATGCCACCAGATCTGTTATTCTTAGAATGGTCTCTATATTCCTTCGTGAAGACAAAAAATGGATCTTTCAACATGGCTATCGAAAGTAACAACCCAATGACAAACCCACCAATGTGAGAAAAGTTATCCAAACCAGGAAGCAATCCCAAGACCACCATCACCACTATTTCTATTATTGAACTGAATAAGAAAAACTTGAATTGTCTTCTTGATGCATTCTGTAATCTAGAATCGTAGTGCTCCATATGATTGTTCAAGAGAAGCAACACCAAATTCACAGCAATACATGATCCGAAAAGTGCCCCTGATGCACCACTCGATGCCATACCGGCCGGTGTGAAATTAGCACCAAGTAAAAACCCAGAGATACCACTAGCCAAGTATATGAATCCATACCGCAATGCGCCAATGTATCTCTCTAATCTTGATCCCATACTGACTTGCAAGAGCATGTTGAATATAATATGGAGAAATCCAGCATGAAGGAAAATGGGAGTGATCAATCTCCACCATTGATTAGGCTTAAGGTCACCATCAGAATCAGTGGAAAATCCACCCATCCCACATAGTTCAGATAATGAACACACATCAGTGGAAGTGGATGTTGAGTTAGGGCATGGCCATTGTAGATCAGTGAGATTAGTTATTCCATCGATGTATGCCATGCAGGGCACGTACCGTGCTCCCGTGTAGATTTGCACATATGATGAAGGTCCCAACATAGGATTGAAGTATGGTTTCGTTTGAAAGATTGTGTGAGTGAAGATACCCATACGAATGAGTTCATAAACGAACACGATGACTTGTATTGCAGTGATGAACACTGTGAAGTATGCAATCCCCGCTGGTCTAGGACCAAAAAGAATCGCCTTAATAGAGTTCATCTTTGATGATGGTGGTGCCATTGGTGGTGGTGCACCTGGTCCTCCCATGAATGCTGCACTGTTAGATTGACCTGGTGGTGGAGCCGATGCTGGAGTTCTGAAGAATGCAAAGTTTGGTCTAGGTGGTAATGGTTGTTGGCTTCGTCTGGTGGAACTAGACGGTGGTGGACCTGGTGGTGCCTGGTACCGTGATGCGGGCACTCTATCATTTAGTTCTATGGCGTTTCTATCTGAGAAGGGGTTGGCATCATTCAATGAATCAGTAGATCTGTCACCGCTACGCCCCGATCCTATTTGAGTGTATCTTGCATTAGGTCTATTATTATACACACTTGACTCGTCATCCGAAAGTTCAAATGGATTAACTCTCACGTTGTCATTCTTACCCATTTCTGTGGTGTGTGTGTGCTATATGGATGGATATCTATATAAGATGACTGTCTTATTTAAAGATCTATTAGAAATCAAACGAAAAAAAAAATAAAAACAAAGGCGGTCGGTACCTTGAGCGGCTAAGCACTAGCTTAGATTACTAGGATCATTCGTTAATACAACTAATAATAGAATTTTAATAGAAACACAGAATACAGAAAGTAAGTTTTAAGAGAGGTCAAAAAGTCCCTTTATCTAGTTTCATAGACAAAGTAATGTAACCCAACGTATCCAAGAACTAAGAAGGCACCTAACATGCCGAGAAGCCACCAGACATCAAACACAACTGCACCCACATCAAATCCGAAAGTACTCAAGATAACTGCACCAGGAACAGAGATATCCAACCCATATTTCTTTTCCTTCAACACCAACCCATTAACCTCATTGACAGACAAGGCTTCGTAACCGTAATGGAACACAGAGATATTCTCGAACCAAGCAATTTGAGGTGGAATGGTTTCCTTGTTAATGAACAACCCAGCAAACAACAAAGAGAATAACAAAATTAACACACCAACCATAGTGGCAGAACCTGGTTCCTTGATCAATATACCAATGATCAAAATTTCCACAGAGGTGGCCAGATTGAACAACACTAAGATAGTAATGGATAACCAGAACTTATTACCCTCCATGTTCAATCCAACTAATGGATAAATGATGGCCATCAAAATGATAGGAGGGAATAATCTTAACGGCACAACATCACACATAATTTTACTCAAGTAATAACTCAATGGATGATAATAGTTATTAGCACGTTCCCTGATGAACACCACTCTTTCAGTACTGAAAGAGTGAAGTCCCGTCAATGTAGAGAACCCAAACAATGTCAAAAGGAAGAAGAACAACCCTAATCTATTTTGGAACCCACTAATATTGTTTTGTAAATCGTAATAAATGTATGAGCAGAATAGCCCGGCAACCAATGAAAGAATGTAATGACCCATTAATAATTTAGGGTTTCTATAAGAGTTTTTGAAAGTTCTGGAATTCAAAATCAACAACTGAGTGAAAAAGCCAGCCTTATTTTTACTTCTATTCTCCTTAAAGAAAGAATTGGTTGAACCTTCATCCGTAGATTGAGTCTTGAAAGCATCTGCCAATTGCTTGATTTCAGCTTGTAATTGTTCAAACATGACAGAATCTTTGAAAATCTTATTAATCGACTTTCTAGGACTAGCAGCTTCAGTACCAGTTGTTGGTGGATCCAGAGCATGCATGAATTCATCACGATGCACTGCATAGTGTTCCCACTCACTTGTAGGATCATCTAGTGGATCTTCAAACACTAAAGCATCGTGAATATCCTCTGAAGAACCAAGAATATCGGCACCTTCAATGTCAGCAGAGATTGGTTCCACACTTGAGGCAGTGATATCGCCAACGGCAGTTGGATCAATATCCTTCTTCTTTTCTTTCTTCTTCTTCTTTTGTCTTGGTGTGGTAGCAGTGATATCAATTAAGTAATCTGCAATATTGTAACCTTGAGGACAAGTGTACCCACCATTAGCGAAAAAGGTGTTACATTCAAGCATGGATCCCGAGTAAATCAAAGTACCTTCCGATAACAACAACAATTTGTCAAACAGGGCCACAATGTTACTTCTTGGTTGATGAATGGTGAAGATAATAGTTCTATTGAAATCTCTAGCCAATCTAACCAAACATTCAATAACATTATAAGCATTATAACCATCCAATCCTGACGTTGGTTCATCCAAGAATAGAATAGATGGAGAAGTAACCAATTCTAAAGCGATTGCCACTCTTCTCTTCTCACCACCAGAGATACCTCTCTCAAAATCAGAACCAACAATCTTATCTTTGATATGCAAGATTCTTAATTCAGCCAAGAGTTGTAAAACCTTAGCCTTCTTGCTGGCAACTGACATAGAACGAGGAAGTCTTAACAATGCACTATTCAAAACAGTTTCATACACTGTCAATGTTGGAATTAACACATCAGATTGGTCAACAAACCCACAGGCTTGTTGGAAATTAAACAAGTCTTGCTTTGTAGTGATTTTTTCACCATTCACATAAATGGATCCAGATTTTTCACCACTCTTGTTTTTCCCGGCAATGATATCTAACAAAGTGGTCTTACCTGCACCAGAACCACCCATTATGGCAAGACATTCACCAGGGTTGACCACCCCTGCGGCGTTCTTTAACACTTTCTTGTTGGCAACTTTATAACTAATATCTTCAAAGGAAAACGTGGCAGGCTTGTAGTTATCTAAGAACAAGTTATCAGAATTCAAGTCATCTTCAGGTAGCGCAATTTTACCATCATCATCATTAAATAAAGGAGATCTCTTGATCGCATATCCTAGGGCAGCCACCACAAGGGCACAAGCGCCAATGGTCACCACGATTCTACCATAGTCTGACCATCTCATTTTTCGTTTACCTGGTAATTCAAACCCAGGAATTTCACTCTCGTGTATACATTCGCCTGATTTACATGATAAAGTGATATATGGATCACCAAAGACATTTGTAATCAAATCGTTCATACTTGGTTCAGAGAATTGACAAGATCTTGAATTCAAATCACAACTGAAATCACCCGGGCCCCTAATTGTTTCCGTTAAGAAATCAGAGATATCAATGGATCCCGATTGACCGCAGAGCATCTTATCTGGCAAGCACTTGCATGCCACCTCGGGACACTTGTAATGGGTGGTGTTTTGGTTGAGGTCATACTCAAAGACACATTTGCTCAATTCACAGTAGAAACTTTCCTCCTCGGCAATCCAGAATTGGAAATTGCACATTTCTTGAGTTTTATTGCAACTGAAGGTAGCCTGTGGTTTCTTACCATGTAAGATATCGACAATTTTCTTGTTTGTGACATCACACATTTGATGGAATTTCTTGACAATGATACCGGACTTGTAACAGGTCCCCTTTAATTCTCCAGGCACAAATGGGTCACACACAGAATCCTCCTCACAGATATTACAGTTCACACCTGACCAACCTGGAGAGCAAGCACATTTCTCAGCTGGACTTCTTAGGGGTCTATCTCTGTTATCACTGGACAATCCGCCACACACTGGTAAAGAACAATTTTCACTTCCGAACCCATCTAGACAATCACATTGTCCAGTATTATTATTACACCATGAAAATTGAGTACATTCAAAGTTGGGTAAGTTACAATTGAAACATGGTGGACATTTGTCATCTTCTTCCTCTTCTTGAACTTGGTTCTCTATAAAATCGAAATTGTATTGACCACCTTGGAAAAACAAACCATTATTGGACCCACTTTGATCGGAGAGTTGATCCAATTGGTCCTCTATTATCTTCAATGCGTATTTGGTGTCTATTTTGTGGTCACCGGAGTCATTCAGGGAGTTATCCGCCGTCGCTAACGATAACAATCCGGATGAGGTTATCAGAACAGCTCGAAGTAAATTATGGAAATTTACCATGGCCGAATATATAAATTAAAAAAAAATGAACGAATGAATTGAATGAATCGAAGTGATGATAGTAATTAGTTTCTTATATTATCTAGGTTCACCTGGAAGAATAATCCTTGTGGTATTTGTATAAAACTATGCTTGCCACTTTTTGCAGCATTCTGAGGGTACTTAGTTAGTTAGTCCAGATAATAAAAAATAATAAATAAGTTGCACAGCCGTGGAAAATTAGAGAGAGGGAGAGTTGTGTGTGTGTTTTAAGGAGGGGGTTTATTACTGTCTATTAAATAGTGTATATAAGTTAGAAGAAGATAAGTTGGAGATGGTTGTTAAGAAAAGAGTTGGGGGTGTGGTGGTAGAAAGAGGAGAGCTAGAGTTAAAAGAAATCATCTAAACTCTTTTCAGCGTCCTTCTTGATGAGTGATAGCATTCCTTGGGGTAAGATGGGTTTATTCTCGCTATCTAGCACATATCTGAAGGGCATCTCGGTGGCCTCCCTTTTGCTAAATCTGATTTCTGGGTAGTCAATAAACTTGATGTCTTCGAATTTAGTTTGGGCCTCGATGATAAGCTTTGTGGTTCTGATAGCTGTATCAGTGGTCATCTGGAGAGTACCCAATCTTCTTGTAGGGCACCCAAGTTTCACCTTTAATTCGGTGGTTCTGTCTCTAGGAGGGTGATCCCCTAAGATGCCTCCAAACACAAAGTATGAAAAATCGCTCTTGTCCTGTGGTTGTAAGTCGATCTCAGCTCTAGGATCAAGCAAGCATACTTGTGACACGGGGCAATCAACAATCTGTGTTAATTCGTCAGTGGTCCATTGTAATCCCAATTGTAATAGTCTATCTGGGATGTCCTCCTTGGTGGTACCTTCAGGAAGAGATGTCAAGATTAAGTTCTGTGGACCGAGATCTCTCAAGATCTGTGAGTACTCCAGGATCACCCACTCGGTGAATCCTTGCTCCATGTGCTCTATGATGTACTTCATCTGTATATTTGGTGATTTACAATTCAAATACAAGATTGCAATCCATCTCTTAATAGTTTTTTTTAAAATTTTCAAATTTTTCTTGTAATAGTTGATTACGTAATGTGGGGGAGAGAGTGGTATGATAACTGGGGTTTATTGCGCTTTTACCGTCTTGGTTAATTGTTAATATTAATTGTTTTTTTCTCTTTGGTTCATGTTTAAAAAGCATATGAAGGCATATACACGTTATATTATACTCATTAGCTTAACATCTATTATCATATACAATTTACTACAATTTATTACGATGTCTACAAAGTCCGTTTCTAAAGAAATTATAGTGATAGGATCAGGATTGGCTGGTTTAACTTCCGCATATACTGCATTATCAAATGGTCTCAGAGTCACCGTGTTAGATATGGAATCCAAGTTTGGTGGGAACTCCATTAAGGCATCTTCGGGGATCAATGGTGCACCAACTAAGTACCAACCTGAATTCGATGATTTGTTCTATCACGATACTTTGCAATCATCGGGGGACATCTACGTGAACTCTAACAACAAGGAAGAACGGGAAGCCCTAATGAAGACCTTAGTCAATGGCTCACAATCTGCTATTTACTTTTTGACTGATGACATCGGAGTTGATTTATCTGTGGTGTCCCAATTGGGTGGCCACTCTAGAGCTAGAACTCATAGAGGTGCAGGAAAGGCCCCACCCGGGTTCTCCATTATTTCAACTTTATTGAAGAAGATCAACACAAGTTTTGAAAAAACTGCTACTTTGAAGTCTGATTGTAAAGTGACCAAAATATTGACCGATTCTACAAGTGGAGAAGTCATCGGTGTGCAATATGAAGACCTCAAGGATGATGATCATAAGGTGTTCGAATTGTATGGTCCAGTAATTGTCGCTGCTGGTGGATTTGCCGGTGATACCACCGGTATGATCACTAAATATAGACCAGATCTAGTGGGATTCCCCTCCACGAACTCACCAAGAACGGAATCCCTCTCTTTACTCACAGATATTGGTGCACAATTGATGGACATGGAATCCATTCAGGTTCATCCAACTGGATTTGTCGATTCCTCTGATGAGTTCTCTCACGTGAAGTTCCTCGCCGCTGAAGCATTAAGAGGTCATGGTGGATTCTTGGTGAACACTAACGGTGACAGATTCGTGAACGAGGTGAAGAGAAGAGATCAAGTCACTGAAGCTATTGAGCAAGAATGTGAAGTCACCGTCCATGAAACGGTGAAACAATGGGAAGATTGGTTAGTGATGGATCAAGGTGCTGTTAACAGTATCGAGGCCAATGTGGGGTTCTACATGTTTAAGAAGTTGATGTTTAAGGTTACCGTTGCTGAATTGGAGAAGATTTTACCAAATATCAGGGCCACTTTGGTGAAGTATTCCGAAGCTGCATCGAAGTTAAGTGATCCAGAATTTGGTAGAGACCACTATGGTACTTGGGCTTTAAAGCCAGATGAGATCACTGATGATACTGTGATCTATTACGGGAAAACTACACCAGTTTTACATTTCACCATGGGTGGTGCCAAGATCAACACAGATGCTCAATTTTTGGATACCCAAAACAAACCATTGAAGGGTATTTGGGGGTGCGGTGAGACCACTTCCGGTGTGCACTCTAGTAACAGATTAGGTGGATCCTCCTTGTTGGAGTGTGTGGTGTTTGGTAGAATAGCCGGTGGTCAAGCTAGTGAAAAGCTAAAGAGTGTGTTATAAATTTTTATATGGCTCCCTGTAAATGAAAAAAAAAAATTTTTTTGTTCAAAACAAATATTGTAAAACACCTAGTATAAAGAGATTAGTGTGAAGAGAATTCTTTCTTTGAGTCTTACGTGTATTCAATCCAATATATAATAAAGGACTTACTCTAATTGGTTTTCCAATACACTGAACAGAATCGCATAATACTTAAGTTACCTGATTCAGAGAGCAAATAGCTTTCAAAATATATCATGGGAATGTGTCAATATGCGTAAATTAACGACGAAGGTATTATCCCACTCCTGCTCTTATTAGTTTTTGTATCATATGCTGATCGGAAAATGAATAAGTTTTCTGAGGTTTCTGGTTTGTTGTATGTATGGCATTGCTAATTTAATGAACACTGTTTTAGTGATCAGAGAAAATTGCTGGCCGATCACACATTTAACATGAGACCATGATTTCATTCTATATTCGAAAGCTGTTGATATAGTATGCAATTATATGCTGGGGGATGGGTGTATCCAAAGATGGATCCCAAATATATCTCACGGGATCTATCTTTCTCTACTATTACCTGACTGTTTCGAGTTTTTTCGAAATGTCAAACTTTTTAACCTTCTACAATTTGCTGAAAACTGGGGGAAAAGTAATATTTAATATACAACGTAATAAACAAAATGTGGTAAAAGGGGAAGGGTATATATACCTTATAAAGAATCATGACTCAGCATCTCTTGGTCTATTAGCAATAGGTGGATCAGGAATGTCAGCATCTATCATTCTGTTTTGCAACACCATAATGTAATCCTTCAATTGTTGCACTTCCTTTTTCAACTCCTTATTTTCTGCTTTGAGATCCTTTTGTTGTTCGATCTGGGATTCCAAGTTACTCATATGTTCCTTTCTTCTCTTACGGAATGCTCTCTGTGCAGCTCTATTTTGGGCAGCTCTCTTTGGATTGATCATGGATTTGCCTGTGTAGGGAGAGGACACAGCGGAGGCACCAGTGGCAGAAGTAACAGTAGCAGGGGTTGATAGAGAAGTGTCTGCTGTTGTAGCAGAGGTGTTACCTGTAGAGGCAGACACGGCATCACTAGCAACAGCAGTAGCGGCAGCGGTTGAACCACTGGCAGAACTACCCTTCACAGTTTCTGGTAATGGGTGATGGATCTCTAACATTGGGTTGTATTGAATTGTTTCTCTGTTATTAGCTTCCATAGCGGCTGCAGCTGTAGCAGCCACATCTTCTTGGTTGAAATGTTCATTGGTTTGCTTAGTTTGAGTCATATTGTCGAAGGTTGGATCAATGGAACTAGGCTGTTTATTGGTGCTCATGATACTGGTATCAGTAGTGGTAATATGTTAGTAAAAGGTTTGGAAGCACAAAGCTGAAAAATAACAATAAAGAAAGCAGGAAAAAAAAGTTTTGTATTACGTTATTGATTGGGTAAACAAATGAAAAGCCAATCAACACAACTTATATGTTTCTATTAGTTAAGTAATATTCCTCCTCGCAAATCTTATATTACTATAATAATCTGTGATAATGAAACATACCTTTCACTGTATCTTCAATCAAAATGTATACACTATTAACAAATAACACTAGTAGGAAGTAATGGAAAACAAAATAACAATAATTTGTCTGACACATTTATTACATCACCAAAATTAAGATCAACACATCTTTACACCAATCAATAATGTAATTTTTTTTATCTCTATTTTATAAAAGTAACACCAGAAAGGGGAAAATAGTACTTATTCATAGTGAGTGAGCTTGTTATTTGATAATAAGGTAAACATTTGGTATTAAGGGATACAGCAATTCAAATAGACACTTTATAGTCTTTCCCTTGAAAAGTTATACCATCTTCCTCTCTTTTCTTATAAAAATTAGTTCCCCTTCTCTACCCACTTTCCTTTTTTTTTTAATTACTTTCAATTTTCATCACATAAAACAAAACCATTTGCATATAGACAATTTACCCATACAATTCATATCGGCTATGTCTTCTTCTTCAGGATCACAGTCACCCACTTCAAAACCGAAGTTCAAATCTCATTCTGTCAATGGACTGTTCAAACAGATGGTTAATGAATCATCTCCCTCCTCACCTAATCATTCTACATCTTCTCCAGGGGCTACAAATAGAGGTTCATCCACTTTAGAAAAGGGTGTGAAAACGTTGTCTCTATCTAGAAGATCTGCTCCACAATCAAATCACAGTACTCCAGTACAGCCTTCTCCCCCACAAAACTCTCTCCCACAACAACAACAGCAACAGCAACAACAACAGCAACAACAACCAGACCAATCACCAATCACAAAGCAACCAATTAAAGAAAGCCCCACACAATTGGAGGATAACTTTCAAACATCAAAGTTTTATGAACTAATGGATCAACAACAACAACGTCAATCAGACCTCTCGCCTAGTAGATTCAAATGGACAAATTCACAGGATGACACCTTTTCCAGAACCGCCCCGGGTACCCCATTTGGAGCTCCAGTGAACACTCCCTTGAACACCATAGCCTCTAGTTCAAGCAAACTGGGATGGAACTCACTACAACAACAACAACAATCACAATCACAGCAACCTAATTTTAATAACGGTTCCAATGACTTTGCCGCAAATAACGCATTGGAACAACGGATCAACAGATTTGGATCAACCCCGGTTTTACAGTCTACAGATGAAATAACCACAACAACGGGACCACCTCCACCTACATCCAATGGGCCTACTGTGGGTCATGCTAAAACCATTGATGGGTCTCTCTCTGGGCCTGGGCCTGCCCCGGATGGTTCTATCTGGAATCCCTCTTCGGGGTCCGGTACTGCTTCAGGTAGAGTCAGTGGTCCCTTCCAATTACAACAAGAATTACCTCTACCAAGACAAGCCAACTCATTGACGTCGTCTCCTACATTGTGGGCCACAAATCCTGGTGGCTCAATTGATGAGACTCCAGTACATGGCCGGATCTCAAGGTTTTTCCCAAGTCCTATTAATGAACAATATCATGAATTCCCGGCTAATAATAACGACTTAAGTGGTAGATCACACTCTGCTGGGTTCCCCATGCCAACTTCACCTTTAAATTTTGGGTTGTTCGGCGGTGGTGCTGCAGCAGCAGCTACAAATTCGTTGGGGCTTACCACCTCGGCGACAGGGACACCTACAATTCTCGACGGATCACAATTCCCATTGGGCAGTAATAATAACAGACCCCCTGGACCACTCTCTACACCTTTGAATGTGGCCACCGGTGGCTCGATGACTCCTATGACATTATCAGTTAAACGTACAAGCTCGGTGGACCCCTTGTTTGATGGGTTCAGTCTCACGGGGATGCCACTTCCTTCGCTGGTTAACCCCGAGTCAACACCCTCCAAGCAACCACGTCAATTACAGAAGCAATTAGAAGAAACTATAGAGCAGGAAGCCCCCTTCTCCTTGTTCAGTGAGCAGGAGATGTTGGAGTGGAAGCAACTCAGAGATAATCCAATTGAATTACAAGTGAGAAGTACTGTTGAGGAAACTCGGATTGGTGATATATCCATGGATGAGATCTCATTACCAACTTTGCGTAAGAAATTAGGTATCAAGAAAAATAATGAATCAAGAGTCTCGAAATACATCAAGAATATCATCATCAGACAGCCCACACAGTATTTAATTTATGTTGCATCGTTACCGTATGATACTCCTGTGACACAATGCCACACTCTGATAAACCAGGCATTCTCTAAATTTGGGGAAGTTGCCAATGTGACCAAGGATGAACATTCAAAATCCGCTAAGGTGTCCCCAGAGAATGATCTATTCATCAGATTCAGAATAATTGTTAAGTTATTCAATGATCAAAGACTACCATTCAAATCTCACAGGTTCTACAATGAACTCACTGGGAGAGATTCCAAGATGTTATTGTTTTTTGATTGTACAACTTCGTCTGCCACAGGTACTGGACATTTTGATTCAGGGAATTCTTCAAGACAGGACATTTGTACCTACCCTGAGGGGTTCTCCTCAACGTTCCACCGTCGTGGAGTCAATAATTTCATGTTTGTGAGAGAATTACAATCCAAGATGATCATTAACAAGGTGCGTGGCTCTGGTGGTTCCATCGTCTCAGAGACAGGTGAATTCAGGGTGTCCCTACCTATCGAAGAATTGAACCTGGGTTCGAGTCATGAGATCATGCAGCAACAACAGCAACAAGGGCAGCATGATTCAGTTTATGATGATTCCGGGGACTACGTCAAACGGTTCAAACGGTCATATATCATTAATGTTGATATTAGAGAATTAGAGAACAAGCCACCGTTAGGTGTTGGTAGTAATGGAAGCAACGGTAACGGCAATGGATCTGCCTCATCTACGGGTGGTACCACAGGTAATGGTAACGGTAATGGCAATGGCCAGGGACATAGTAAAAGAGGTGACTCATATAACAAGTCTGATGGTAAAAAATATTACTACGGTAGAACATCCATAAGCCAAACGTTTAATAAGAAGTAAAATAATAGTTTTATATAAGCCCGCTTAATGAAAATAATTTAATTTTATAAAAAAAAAAATTTTGTTCAACTGATAATATGATGACCTTATAAGTATTGATTGACCAACCATACATATACGATGGGTAAGAAACACCAATACGAATACTTACATTTGGCATCTGTGGCACAGCAGTTCCAGGGTAACTGTTCTATGTACGAACTTCGACCAGGTTCAATATATCAAAATTCAACAGGATTCACCACGGAATTGACTTATCCAAGTTTATATTTCACAAATTGTACAATACCGCTAGAGCAAGTATATGATTACTACAGCATTCCAAGACACTCACTTGATATCACCACTGTGATACATAGATCTAAAGATACTTTCTGGGATTCAGTGATGTTAGTTAATTTTGCTATCTGTACTATAGTGGTGTCTGCCTGGTTATTACTCACTATGCAATTATTATCAATTAAACCTAAACCATTAATGTTAAGATTCACTACACTTTTATTAGCCGTTTCACAAACTGTCACATTGACGAAATTATCTGATCTTATGGATCATCAATTTCGTTTATGTTATCAAGATAAAGATGAAATATTTCAACAAATTATTGAAAGTTTAGGTAATTTGATTCCATTATATTTAACTCAACTTTGTGTGTTTTATATTGTGGTTAAATTAGCTAAAACTTTACTTTTCAAATTTTCTAGTATTGGTTATGTTGTAGTGTTACATTATGTTCATATCTTAGGAACGGTATTAGATTTAATATTTGTCGGGATTAATTTCTTTATGCCGGGGTATTCAGCATATAGTTTCAATGATTGGGTTAATTTAGCCATGGTGGTAACTTCTTCATATTGTTATTTACATTTATTGGTGGTTTATATAGTGTTTGTGATTTATAAAAGTTCATTTGCATTCAAATTTTGGAATTTGATACAAATTGTCTTGATATTTGTTTTATTAGTGACTTCAATTTCATTGAATATTATTTGGATTGTCACTATGGATCAAAAATTGAAATGGATATTACCTGTGTTTTTATTTACATTCACTGCTACTGTGACTTCAATTTATGAATTGTTAGATAATTTAAATGAATTTGATCATCAAGTTGAATTCAAGGGGATTGTCGGTAGAGAAATAACGGATATGAATGAAGATCACAAAAATAAACGTCATAATCAAATTTATTCTAATTTCCAATATAATGAAGATGATTTTGCATCTATTGATGATGATTTAGAAAGTGGAGGACGAATCAGATCAAGACAAAATAATGATAACGATGATGATTCTGAAGTGCCAAGTGATTATGAATATGATGATGATGATGATGATTCCGATTACGAAAATAGAGAGATTAGTTTATTTATGGCAAGAGCAGCAGCTAGGGATCAAGGTGAAGAAGATCCAATGATAAGAGAAGCTGCGGGACAATTTGAAATGGAAGTTAGTGATGATGACGATCCAGAAAATCATAATGATGATGGCCTTCCTCCTCAATTTGAACCACATCCTAATTTCCAAATGGGGGATTACGAAATGGATCGCAAGAGATAACAGATAGATATATGCATATATATAAAACTTTGCTAAATAAAGAATATAATCCGGCTGTACAATTTTTTTTTCTCTTTTAAAAGATAGGGATTGATATAGTAGGAATAGTAAGGGAGTAAATAAAAATAGAAAAGAAAACAGTATTGCATATATCTACATATTAAGAATTCCAAGTTGATTAAACGAAAGCTTGCAGCAAGCAATAGAAATCTTATCTATCTATAGTTGTTGTTTTTTTTTTTTTCATTCATTGATTTGGCAGGCATAGCACATGACATGACATATAGAAATCGAATGAAATTTATGGATTGTGGAGTTGTGGAGAGAAATAGAGAGATGGATAGATTATGCGAATTTGTTTGCTGCTATGGAGGATGCCGTATAAGTTTATTGTTTAAAAAAATACAATTAGATGTAGTGACGTGTGTGATTGTGTGAATATTTATAATTGTATAAATCATGTGTGACCATACGCCATCATTACTACGAATTATAAAATACTAATGAGATCAAGTGGAAACAACAACAACAATAACAACAAACAAGTAATAATAATTACATAAATTTAGGCGAAGATAAGCATATAAACTCCACTCACTGACTTAATGTACAAGCGCAAATTATGGACATCGGACTCAGATGTGAGAGACAAACCACATCCCCCCTCTATTTCTATACATATAAGTATTAACTCTGCAGGATTGAGACGGAAACTTAATGAACCTACATAGAAAAAGTTTTTACATACTAAAGACACCCGTGTGCAGGCAGTTCGCTTTAGGAAAGCCGACCAAAACCGGCCACTGAGCGGGGGTAAGAGAACTAACATTGTTAATTATAAATTTGCTGTTTGCTCTTGAGTTTCCTAAAGCTATACACATTCGCACTTGTATGAGAAGATAATTCATCCGGAACTGAAAAAAACTACTCAAACCCGTTTGACTATCCACTCATACATAAGGATGCCAATCGGATAAATTTTTATTTCAAAAGAGAGCCACCACCACCACCACAAATAAATTATATATATATATTTTACTCCAGTAAATTTAAACAATAAGACTTATCTCAATAAGTATTGCATTCTGCATCCCCCTCATTATCTCATATATCATATAACTCTATTACAGTAGTAATATATACACAATATAAAAAAATGGTGGCTAAAAGGTTGTTATCGGTGAAAAAAAAAATTTTTTTCGTGTTGATCAGATAAGAGATTTTTAGTTGTTGGTTTATTTTTATTCAAAACTTCAATCTATCCACATGTTTAGAGGGAAAAATTTTCTTTTTATATACTTCAATTATTCCTAAATATTTGTTTTTTTTTTGTAAAAAGATTGTTGTTGTTGTTTAATCTCTTTATAGAGGTATTTGTCTCTTATTAAACTAAATGTTATCTCCTATATGTTCTAATAAGTCATCATTGACTGCGAATACCAATCCAACTACATTAGATTTAAATCCAAAAAATTCAAATAACACCAATAAAACAATCAATAATCAATCCAAAAATTATGAATTGTTTAATACAAGTTTAAAAGATTTAGAAAAAATCTTCAATTTTAAGATAAAACTATTTGATTCTTGTGCAACTACAAATTTAACTCCAACTTTGGGGAAACCATCATTAGCTAAAATTGATGACTTACAATTAACGTGTAATGAATTAGATTCTGATTTAAATTCAAAATTTAAAGAAATTCAAAAAAGCAGGAAAAGAAAATTATTACAAGAACATCAATCACAACAACAAACAAATAATAAACGTTCATTAAAGAAAATGAAATTATCTGCAACGACTCCAACTTCAATTTTTCAAAGTATGAAAAAATCTACTCCAATTACTCATAAGAAGAAAAATGCATCATCTACACCTAGAACTACTCCTGATTCATCTTATTTCTTAAATGAATATGAATTTCATGAATATAGAGAGGAAATTTTTACTTTGAAAAAGGAAATCGTGGATCTCCATTATAATATGATGATAAATTAAATGGAAGCTTGTTACTGTGTTTGTCTTTTTCTTTTTCTTTTGTCAGTTCCTTTCGGTTCAACCTCTTGTATTACTATCATTACTGCTTTTTTACATTTACCATTCTTTTTATGACTTCATCTTATGGCATTTTTTCTTTCTCTTTCTCTCTTTATATCTTATTTATGTTTTATTCGGGTGCTTTTCTTTTCCATTTTACTCTTTTTTTTTTTTATCTTCATATTTTTCTTTGTTATGTGTCTTATATAACCGGTCTAGTCAATTATAAATTTATCCATATATATATATATCTATAATATAAGGCGATAAAAGTAGTTATTCTAGAAACCCTTGCTACATGTATTGATAATTTTTCACTAGTGTGGTTTCCAGCTTATCTCTCTATCAAAATAGATATGATAAACCGGAAACTAATCTCTGATTGTGGTTTTTCTTAATTTCTTCTAGTCATTTCTTTGAAGTAAAACATTTTCAATTAATACCATGTGCTCAAATACTTCATTTGATATAATATAATACATGCATTACACTACTATTAATATACTCAAAGGCAAGTACAATTATATCAAATAATGCCATAGGGGGATCAAATCATAAGACATACCGGAAACCAATTTCTGCATCCGCTTACTTGGATGTAGCCGATACCGAAATTTATCTTTTTGGTCAATTTTTCAATTTTTTTCAAATTGTGTCTCTTTGCTAAATGTCTGTCTATTTTTCTTTGCTATTTATTGTATTAATCAAATATTCTTACAGTAAAGAGTTGTAATTTAGTAAAGCCGAAGTACTGCATTTTTCTGTGTATTGTTAAAAGTGAAAAAATTTTCACTTGAATGACAAAAAAAAAAATTTTTGCCTTACTGATAAGATAAACTCTCTATGAAATCTATCCATTAAATCCAAAAGTTTACATTTCGATGATCATCAAATTCAAACAAAGGATATCCAATGAAATATTGTAGATATTGGATTTTGCCAAAATGATTTTTTTTTCCTAAAACCTTGATAAAGCTCCCCCACACTTATCTTGTTCTGGTTAGAATCAACTTTTGCTAATCAGGTACGGTTCACCGTATTTAAGTTAGTTTATTATTTTTTTTGTCATTCCGATTCTGTTGTTTCATAATAGAGTTTTTCGTTTCGAAAAAATAAGTTTTACTTCCATGTATAGAAAACAGAAGAATTGAAATCTAACTTACATACACATATTTTTTTTTGTGCTACTCATGCTACCTAAGGAAAAAACTCTTTTCTTCTTGTTTAATTCTTTAAAGGGGGGGTTATTTGTATTGTATCAGAGTCATTAAATCAGTATTTTGAGTTTCGTAATCACTGATCAATTAAGATCTCGTACAGTGTGAATATCGAATTGAATCATCATAAAAAAAAAACACTCCCCCATTTTAAAAGAAATAAAGAAAAGAGTGAAAAGTAAAATTTAGACAACTTCAAAATCCTTTCGAATACTGTCAAAATTGGCTTTCTACAAAGAGTAATCCTCTTAATTCTTTTTCTTCCCTCCTGATTGTTAGTTTAATCAGATATCTGCGACCTTTCATCAATTCCGTTCCATCAACAATTTCAAAAATTTGTACACAGAAATTGCGACTACTAACTTAATAGTGATGAAACAGACATATTATGTCCGCCCGGTCGGAAATTGGTCATCATGAAAACTAAATGAAACAATCAAAAAAGAAGAGAATTTAGAAAATATCAACATAAAAGTTTTGAAATAAACCTTTTCAAAAAAATGTTAGTCTTCTATGTATAATAGAATTTTTCTTAATGTCTTCTTCTTTTTCTATTCTCATATAATCTTCTAAATTTTCAATTTCAATTTTGAAGAGCTCATACAAGGCTGAAACTTAACGATAGATGCAATTGTCAACATATAAATATACATTATTCAGTTGGAACAATTGGTTTAAACTGCAAATAATCACTGCAAAACAAGGAATAGTAAAACTGGGAAGAATAAGAGATAGAAAGAAGAAGTGATAAGTAAAAAACTAAAAAAATATAGAAGACATACCATTTCAAATGAATGATTAAATCAAAAGGTTTTTCATCGATATTGAAATACTTCAAAAAAAATAATAATTGTTTAATTAATCCTTAATGAAACAATGAAGTATAACAATATCAAAACGAAAACTTGATGATATTATTCTTGAAATAAGATATATTTCTCTATAATTCTAAAGAAAAAGAAGTTAAGTAAGAAGAAGAAATGAATAAAAAAAAACGTAATTTTGATGAAGACAAGAAAAAATTTCACAAAGTCAGAGAAAAGAGCATAACTGTGATGATCAGGGCTACGCGACATTTATGCTATGCTTTCTAGTGGGGTTTACTATGTTTATGTTGCAACCATTATATATTTAGGATTTACATCTATTATACAAAAGAGTAGTTATCTATAAATCTTTAGCCTCTTCAACTGTAGTTTCTTCAACTTTAGTTTCTTCTTTAACTTCTTCTTTCTTTTCTTCTGGCTTTTTAATTAATCCATTAACTTTATCATAAATCTGTTGAATGTTAAACTTGCATAGTTTATCATACACAGGGTAATCCACCACACTCATGCCTATACTATTTTTGAAACAATAAATATTGATCATCTTGTCTGCACCCTTGTAACGTAACTTATGTTTTGGTTCAGGTAATAAATCTGCAATCATCTTAGTGAAATCATCTCTTTCGATCACACTGAAATTCCGTTTCACTAAATTTATAGAGTATACCTCTTCATTATCGAAATGACCTTCAAACACAGATTTAGCTAATTTGATAAACTCCGATTCGGTGGCACTGCATGATTTATCGATTGGAGTCAATCTTTGAATAAATCTAGATGTCTTCTCCTTAGTATCATATAATTCTTCACACACTCTAATCACAAATTCAGATGGAACAATGGGACGTCTAGTTTTGATGAAGGTTAGTGATTCGGCCCCAAGTCCTAGTTCCTTTATTATTTCCTTTTGTCTAGAATCTTTATTACCTGCCTTCAATTGTTCAACTTCTTTTTGAATTTCTTCTTCAAGTGATAATTCCTTCTTTGGTTCCACATTGGTTTCACCTTCTTCACCTTCTTTTTCCTTAGCATTCTCTTCTTCTAATCGTATGGCCTCTAACTCATCACCATAGTATTCTTCTAATTTTTCATTCAATAACATCTTGATCTCTTTAGTAGCGGCATTTTCTTTATGTCTATTACAAGTAGCATAGATTCCGGTTTGACCTGGTTCAACAATAGCACCACCTTTAAACTTCTTGGACTTAGGACGTCCACCTGATTGATTAGATCTTTTACCCATTTTTCTTGTGTTGTGTGAGTGTTTAGTAATAAGAAACTGTGTTATCCATGAAGAAAATACTGAAAAAAGTGAAAAAAAATAATTAAAAAAATAGCTGCGGCTCATATTTCACTATAATTGACCTGCTCCTTAAAACTTTTGTTTTCTAAAAGCAACACCATCATATCGTTAGGTTGCAATTGTTCAAGCATAAGGCCAAAAGTTTGGGTCATGGTCCAACTAGTAGTGGTTGCGATCTGAACTATTCCTCTTACAGGTACTGTGTTTCATAATCTAGGGTAGCTTTAATGCTCGTCTATATTGGTATCTAATATCTAATATCTAATATAAATGAAAAAGAAAAGAATACAGTATCACTTAGGTGGAAGTCTCTGTTTCCTTAATCTTCTTCTCAATTTCAGCCTTCCATCCTTTTCTTCTTTGTCTTTCCTCGTATGCCTCTCTATTCTTTAACACTCTATCGACGATGTCCTTTGTAGTTATATCGTCAAACTCGTGATGTCCCAATTCCTCATAGATTCCCAACTCTTTAGCATCCTTGTAAGGATCAGAAACCTCTGGGGTAGGCCCATGGAACACCTTGGTAATCGGTAGTGGGAATGATTTCAAGAATTCCTTGGTAGGCGTGTATGGAGCCCCCAAGACGAGTCCATCGATGTATTTACTTTGCAACACACATAATGATCTCTCGAATAAGTTCATGATGGGATAGTTTAAATTCTTGTGTTGGTTAACATCACTGTCATCATTGACACCGGCCACGACAAGTGCACCAATTTTCTCTGCTTTCTCTTTAATCGTTTTCAATGCAATAATGTGACCTGGATTGAAAAGATCAAATCCACCATCTATGAAGTACACCGGTTTCTCGTTGCTAGACCATAGAGTGGCATCAGGTTTCACAAATTCATGAAGTTTCTTATCATCTGAGGTGTACACAAACACAGCGACACCAGGGCTCAATCCGTCTTGAGCTGTAGCATACATCTTATATCTTTCCACAGAATCATTTGTCAATAAGGGATGCGTGTTCTTGGTTCCAGAGGTGTAGTTATTCCAATCCTCAGAGGTGATCGATCTAATATGGTGATCCTTAGTGAATAAAAGCATTCTTCCCACTAAATCAGTGGTAGAGATGTTAGGAGTTCTCTTCACCACAATGAATCTTCCTAGATCTTTCATAACCTTGTAACAGTCCTCACCATTAGCATCAGTGGTGATGTCATCCCCGTGAACAACGTATTTACACTTGTAATGGTTCATCACTTCAGGGTCCGTCACGTATGGAGCCCCCGACACAGACTGTGTACACCATCTGCAGCCATCAACAGCGGTCAATCTTTCTTTCAATTGCATAACAACTGGACCCTTATTCTTCAAGATGTCCTCATCGGTGTGCACTCCAACGTATAATTCCTTACCGTTTTGTCTAGCTTGTAACATGGCACCGGCGTGACCGTGATGGGCGAAATCAAAACAGCCATCAATCCAAATTCTGGACTCTATTAATTCTGGTTGAGTGGACATTGTATGTAGTTGATTGGTGGTGGGAAATGAGGTAAAGTATTCACGTTATGTTGTACCAAAAACATGTGTTTCTTTAATGAATAATTCTAGATCTATTAAGCTGCGAACATGCGCTTCAAAATAAGCAGCTCGTCGACGCGTGTTTCGACTCGTTATCGGCGGGTAGAATTCTAGTATATACGGCTACTTTTGACAGATCTGTATCAACAGTTACCAGATCAGAGACTGTGGTAAACTTAGATCTACTACACTTGAAAATTAGGGAAGGACACCAGGAACTAGGGAACGTCCTTAGGTTGCAGATTTATAACGTAGTTTCACTCACTGTATATTATAAGTACCACTTATATAAACAATATCACATATGATATCCACTGTCCACCTCTGAACTGTGACACACTTTACAAAGAGTGGACCTGATTCCAACTTAGATTAAACATTCGGCCTCCATTGTGGATCTCTTCCCTGCCCTGAGGCATGGCCACCCTCCGTATTTTCACCGAACTGACAAATTTCGGGTGCGGACCGCCACAGTTTTGTCAAATCAATTCAAAGACTTATATATATTCATATACCTTTCCTTCATTACACTTCCATCTCTATCCTTTTTAGTTTCTAATACAGCCCCTAGTTTATACTTACCTCCATAATACAAACAATGACTGTTTCTAAATACTTGACTATTCCTACTACCGGTGACAAGATCCCAATCTTAGGGTTCGGTTCAGGTACCAAATGGCAATGGAAGAAGAAAACCGCCAACGGTAGCCCACAGGCTTCCCATGAAGCTATTGATGAAGACTTAGTGAAGGCTGTTGTGCAGGCCATCCATCACGGGTTCATTCACTTGGATACTGCAGAGACATACACTACCAGAAAAGACATCGGTGAAGCCATCAAACAATCTGGTGTGCCACGGAAAGACCTATGGATCACTGATAAGTACATGCCTAGAGTTGTCGATAAGAATGGTAAACCTATCAACAATGGGAAACCAAGAGGTCCATATGAATCTCTTAAGGAGGGTTTAAAATTCATGGGATTGGAATACATTGATTTGTTCTTGTTCCACATTGAATACATCAATGAGGATTACACTTTGGAGAAGGCCTGGAAGGAAATGGAACAACTTTACGAAGAAGGATTGGCTCGTAATATTGGTGTGTCTAATCACACTGTGAAGAGATTGAAGGAGATCAAGGCAATTGCTAAGATTCAACCATCAGTCAACCAAATCGAGTTCCATCCATACTTGCAAAATCAATCTACTGGGGTCATCGAATATGCTAAGAAGAACAACATCTTAATTGAGGCATACGCTCCATTGGCACCTATTGCTAGAGCCCCAGGTGGACCATTAGATAAGGTTTTAGAAGAATTGGCTAAGAAATACGGTAAGGAGACTTCTCAGATCTTATTAAAATGGGTTCACAAACAAGGGATCGTTACATTGACTACCACTTCTAATGAACACAGATTAGATACTTATCAAGATGTGTTAAACTTTGATATCTCAGATGAAGATGTTAAGTTGATAACTGATGTCGGTAACTCACATTTCTACAGGGCCTTCGCTATTCCACCATTAGCTGATTACGATGAGGAATTGAAGAAGGAACGTGGTTTAGAAGCATAGATTACTCTAAATTATAATAATAATAATAATAAAAAGAGCTATTTATTTTAATTAATGAAGAGTAATTTGTAAAAAAAAAAGGAAAAAAAAGCATCAATATATAGATAGATGATCCCACAAATTATGTACAACACTATTTGTAAAAAAACGGGAAGGAGCAGGAGAAAAAAATGTAAAGCGGAAACGAAGAGGTGTTTCTTATATAAAGCTAGAAGTCATCAACTAGATGAGTGTCATAATGCAATTGGGGAGCGGGAGAGGGGGTGTTCGTAATTTGTATATTAACAACTGGTAAAATTTAACTTTTTTTTTGTGTATAGAGTGAATCGTTTATAAATTGCTTTATAACAGTATGTTTGTATTTGTGTGTATGTGTGTGTTTATGTATTTTTGCGGAGCTTTCGTCAAGCAGCCAAAGGTTTTTGTTTTCTTCTATTCAGGATAGAGGCAGTGCCCAAGTTCAATTGGAATGGCTTATCAACTGGTGGTTCTTCCGGATTCAATGTCACCGCAGATGAATCTGGGGTAGAAAATATGGATTTTTGTTCCAGCACGCAACCAGAACTAGTCTCCTGTTCATAGTGGGGTTTAGGATGACTATATTTTTCACCTTGAAGTTCTTCCTCCTCAGGAAGAGACATCATCTTGATAGCACCATTTTGAGCTTGTTGATAATTCAACAAGGCTGCCTCTTCACCCATTCTGTGCACTGCAGCAGAAATATCGAATGCCTCTCTCATGGCAATAGCAGTTGGAGAATACATGGCTGGCTTGTGTTTCACGTGGTTAGGAACAGAAGCAGATGAAATGGAACTGTAAGAGAGACGGGATGAATCCATAGAATGACGGGTTGATTGTGCCTTGACTAGTGCTTCCTGTTGTTGTTGGAATTCCTTTGCCTTTTGAGATTTATTCAAGAATTCCACGATCCAAGGATCCTTCATGAAATCATTGATGGTGTATCTCTCTATTGGGTTCACTGTTAACAGCTTTGACACACAATTTTTGGCACCTTCACTGATTTCATCCCACCAAGGTGAAAGGAAATCAAAATGTCCCACCGCCACCTTTCTTGTTAGCACTTCAACTTTATCATCGAAGAATGGTGGGAATCCACAAAGTAAAATATAAAGAACACAACCAAGAGCCCACATGTCAACCTCTTTAGAGTATCTCATATCTTTAACAATTTCTGGTGCAGTGTAACCAATGGTACCACATGGTGTCTTTAATGACTTATCCTGCACAAGTTGTTTGGATAACCCAAAATCACCCAGTTTCACAGTACCAACACCACCACCACCTAAATTCAGAATGAATTCACCTTCATCCAGTTTAGTAGCTGGATCATCACTCTTACGTAATTTGATATGCTTTGAAGGGTTCACCGTGACTGGCAGGAAGAAAATATTTTCTGGTTTCAAGTCTCTATGAACCACACCGACAACTTCATGTAAATATTTGACGGCCTCTGCAACTTGCACAATGACGTGTCTTGATAAATCTTCACTGAAGTAAGTGTATTTCACGATTTCATTAAAAATTTCACCACCTGGAACCAATTCCTGGACAATGTAATAATGTTCACGGGTTTCGATGAAATCCGCCAGTTTCACAACGTTAGGATGATTAAGTTGTCTCATGATAGTGACTTCCTTTAACACTGATTTCTGTTGAGCTCTATCCATTTGGTATTTCTTGATGATTTTCACAGCCACAGGTATTTTAGTGAGTGTATCATTAGCTCTGTACACCACAGAGAAGGCGCCCTCACCAATTTTATCTTTCAATTCATACCGATCTATAGCTGATTTTTCTAACACTTTCTTTTTGGCTTCATTTTCCTCTTTCACCAAGTCCTTTGCTAATTTAGAGTATGCGTCAACGTGTTGATGTCTTCTAAATCTTCTCTCTTTGGATTCACGATGTTCTCCATTTTCATCAGTTTTAGTAGCGGCTTGTCTACCGTGTCTAATAAAATGTTTGATATCCTGATTATGCGATATTATTTCCATTATCGTAATGTTAGTAAGATTGTTAAATTGTTTAATATCAATTGCTTCTGATCAAAGAAAAAAATTGATTTGTAATAAAAAAAAATGTGTGGTTTCTGTAGTTCCTTTTTCATAAAAAAATCTCCTATCTCTATCTATCTCTACTCATTATCACTTTATACTTCGGCACTTAAAAAAAAATAATTAACCCGGTTTAAATGTATGTCAGAGCCTTTGTAAGGTAGTTGAAGTTCCGGTATCACGGGTGGTGGTGGTGATACACTGGGCTGTTCATTCAATTATTCTTATGCTTTTTTTTTCTGTCTTGTTTCTTTTCATGTAAAGTGTGAAGATATCATGCACAATAGTTTTAAAATGCATTTATTTTTATATAAAAAGGATCATGATTTCTTTATATTGTAAACGTTTTTATCTTCAAAAAAAAAAAATTGTCGGCGCCGCCACTTTTTGGGAAACCAAGAGTGGGAGAAGAAGGAAGTCTATGGAAGAAACCTAGATAGCATATATGTAGGATGAACTAATCAAATGCAGTATAGATGTGTGACATTATAGTGCGAAAAAAAAAAGTGGATACAAGACTATAATGTATGGTTAAAATCTGTTTTTCCCCTTTGACTTGTTGTATAAATAATTAGTGGAGGAAGAACCGTGTAAAATGCAGAAGGGTTAATTTAAGTGTTTAGATGTTCATTCTCGAAGGCAGAAAGGAGTTAAACCAAGATGAATTCATTGATCAAAATTAGATAGGAGAGAACCGGACAGGAGGGGAGAGTTTCGTACAATTTGGAAAGGGGAACACTCAACACCTTTTGAAGAGATTCCCCACTCTATGTATCAGTGAGTAACAGATATTAAAGAAGAATAGTATAATGGGATGTGTTATTTGGGTGATGGTATTACTATAATGAGTAGTGTAGCAGTGGAGGTAATACTTGCGAATCATCCTTGAGATATATGTAAGATAAAGTGTTGCATTTGTGTGTGTATGTGTTTATATTAAATGATCAAAGAAGCAATTCAAGTTGTGTCATGATAAATTCATCCAGTTTGTATACATACCAGTGGCATAATCTATGTTTAATATCAAATATTAATAATAAAATATTATAATTAATAGAATAAACTCCTTATAAAAAGTACATAAAACTGGTTATTCTTTCAAAAAAAATGAAATCTCGCTAATAATGAAAAAATGCAGTTGACAAGGAAGTGGCATGGTCTTATTGTATTGGAGACACATGTACTAATAAATATTGTATTGTTATTATTAATTTACCTATAGGGTTATGGTTTATATATTCTAATTGTAAACTTTACCTGGATATAACTAATGTATTTTTTATATGATCAAGTTTTTTTTTTACGTATAATTAATATAACATCTATTATACTTCATTATGTGTGCTTTGTCTTTTTTTAAAAAAAAACAATTCACATTAATCTATTAATGAAACTATGTTCATTGTATACATACAATAGATCTATTCATTATCTACTATTGTATATACAATTACTAAGAGGAACTCTTTTACTTAATCTTTTCGTCTCTTTAACCAAAATTTTTTTTTCTGCCAAACCGAATATGGCATTAAGTCCGGAACCAAAATACACAAAAAGGCAAAACATTAAATCGTATCCTCTATCATCCTTATAATACGACATCAGATATCCATGGTGGGGCACATAATAGATGCGTATCTCGATTTACAATCGATAGATTATGCTAACAATGCTAAACTTATAGCCTACCAAATTGATCAAAAGACTAATCCTAAACGAATCAAAAATAAACGGAGAAAGAGATCTTATGATGAATCCTCCGATCAAACACATTCATACACTGATCTACTTCAATGCCAAATCAATTGTTCCACTAAGGAGATATACGATGATACAGGATTCGAAAAATTAAATACCTTACTCACAGATAACCAATACAACTTGACTAAGATTGGAATCAACTTGAAAATCTCTGATGGATTGATAGAGGTCTATACAAACCCGATTCCTAGAAAACTACTTCTATTCAAGTTGATAATAAGTTCAGAATATTTACCCTTCCTAAAATCACATGAATTGTTTTTCAAAGATAGAATTAGATCCCGTATGGGACATATATCCACTGAATTACCTAGCTTTACTGAATTCTCTATCCATTTGAACCCTGATAACAAATCTCTCATTTTCAACTTTAATATAACATACTCCATCTCAATAAGGGAGTCCATCTATTTATTCAATTCAGCAGAATTAGTCAAGGGAATAAGAGAACTATCAATTTTCATATTTGATTCATCTCCTACTCAATATCAGAGAGCCTCTCATCACCCTAATATAACATCATTTCAACCAACAGAATCCAGTTTCTATAACTTAATAACAAATAACACTGAACGTATAGCATTCGATACTGAATACCCGAAATTGAAAATCCCAGGATTGCGCAAAACTCTTCTAGGATTTCAACATCAAACTTTGAATTGGATGTTGGCACATGAAAATGTTAAATATAACGCCGAGATGGCAGATTTAAACTCTGAAGTCTCGTTCTTTGATGAATTCTCTAATGATATAAATAATGAAATAGCTAGAGTTTTAGATAAATTGTCATTTGGTTGGATTCATGTGACACAAGTGAAAACAGGAAAACCTCTATGGTACAATTTATTCACGGGGAATGTCTGTTCTTCCCAATTTGCGATTAATTTCTTCAAAGAATTACAAGATACACCGCCACCAGCTAGAGCACTCCTCTCAGAAGAGATGGGACTGGGTAAAACTGTTGAAGTGGTATCCCTCATTCACACTCATCACCGGAAATCGTGTAAACCGTTTGAAGAAACAAAATTGGATGTCTTCAGTGGTGACAGGATTCTTTCTGAGAGTGGTACAACTTTGATTATTTGCCCACAGACTATTATAGGTCAATGGAAATTAGAAGTTGCCGAGAATTCTCCTGGATTGAAAGTGATGGTGTACGAGGGTATACTAAACTATGAAAAGGAGGCCGAATCAAGGGGACATCAATTAACACCATCCAAATTAGCTGAGAAATTGAATCAGCACGATATAGTGTTAGTATCGTACCAAACAGTTGCTCGTGAGTTACATAGAGCTGTTTTCAAACCTACACAAAGACCTAAACGTAATTGTTCAAAAAGATTGAAGTTGGGTGTTGTTGGTACAGATGATTTTGATGAAGAGGATGAGGAATACCAAAGAATCGATTATTCCTCACCATTGATGTTGCTCGAATTCTGGAGAGTAATCCTGGATGAAGTCCAAATGACCGCTAATATGACTAGTAACGCTGCCAAATTTGCTAGACTGATCTCTAGAGTTCACTCTTGGGGGGTCTCCGGTACTTTAATTAAAAATGATTTGAATGATTTACATTCACTCTTATGTTTCCTCAGATATTCACCTCTGGATTTCTTTGGACAATCTGCTGCATCACCTTGGAAATTGATCTTAGATAGAGGACTGAGTTATATGTTTGTGAGACTATTCGAGGCGATCTGTCTGAGACACACCAAAAAAATGGTTTCTGAACAAATTAAACTCCCACCACAGACTAGAATCATGTTACGGATGCCCTTTTCCACCGTGGAACGTGATAATTATGATCATTTATTCAATCAGTTCTTAGGACAGGTCGGATTGGATGAGAATGGGAATCCCGAAGTGGAGAATTATGATCCAAATGGTGTTTACTCACATATGAGACAATGGCTTACTCGGTTACGGAAAGTGTGTTCCCATGCACAATTAGGTCAAGCAAGAAAGCGGTTAGCAACGGCTACAGTTGATAGTGACAAGGATAACCTATTTTTGGGTACCTTGGATGACGTGCTAACTGGTGTCTACAAGAAGGCCTTCGATGAGGTTATATCTGATGATCGGCTATATTATAGCTTGAAACTAAAGAGAGGTAAAATATATGAATTCTTGAGAGACCCTGTAAGTGCTATGAAAGTATTTGAAGAAATGGTCCCCGAAATTGAACTCAAGATTAAACAATTGAAAGAGGAAAAGGCTGCATCAAACCAAGGTAAAATCAGATCTTGGTTGGAGCTCTTACATCAAACTTATTTTCTATTGGCTTCATCCCATTATCAACAATATAGACCTATGCGTCCTATCCCTGAAGATTTCGAAGAATTGCAAAACGTACCAAGTGATATAGATGAGAAGATCGTGGTTGATGTCGCTTTATTGACCCCAGAACAGAAAGTTCATTATGATATCGAAAATGATTTCTATAAGAAGGCAGATGTATTATTAACTTCTTTACTTGAAGAACCATTAGCTAAGATTGAAGAATGTACTATTAAATTGGTGACCCGTCTTGAGAAGGTGCCTACTTCAAAGCTTAGATCTACTTCGAAGAAGACCGTTGAGTCTCAATTGGGTAATGATGAAGCACTTACTACTCTCACTGGCGAAGGTGATATTCCATTAGATGATGAATTGTTCAATCTATGTCCAATAACTGAACTTTCCAGAAAAATTATGACATTAGGGTTGAGGCCAGAGGCTTCATTGTTAGTGTACTTTGAAAGAGTTTGTAACGCTAGTTATCAACTTAATTTACAATCGATTGTGATCAACTATTGGATTTCGAAGGCTACTTCATTATTGAAAGAACCTGTGGCAAGATATTCATTGGATGATGATAACACCGGTGCCGAGTATGGATCCTCATTAGTTAATCAAGAGTTGGCTCACACTTATCTTGCTGAATTACAATTGATCTTAGAGGATAGACAGAATGCCATCATGTCCGTGGAGAGTGCACCTCAGATGGAAAACAAGACCACCCGTGGCAGATACAAGAGTGATGTCGAATTACTCATTGATCCCAATGAACCTACCAATTATGAATTGCATATGAGATTAGATAAAATTAGAAGACGGTTTATGCCCGATGGTAAATTCAATTCTAAGTATAGTTTGAAAAATATTTGGATTGAATCAATGAGTTTAACTTCTGATTTCAGAAGTTATGGTGATAATTTATCTTCAGAATACCAGAAGAAACATGATATGCTTACTAGATTATCTAAAGTTCTCAAGGATGAATACGACTCACAACGGAAGAACACTTCTATGTTGCGTACCAAGATATTTGATTTATTGAATGACACTTTCAACTCGAAGATTTCATATTATAAGAGTTTGCAACTAGAATCAGATGCATTGACTAATTATAGACCCTCCTTGATTCAAAGAGAATCCTCTGTGGGTAAAATATCAGGTGATACCCCTGCAGATGTTGCTAAATATGATTTAAAACGTGCTAGCGATGAAATGCAAAAAGTTGAAAGAAGAGTCAAGGTTGGAAGTGTTAGATTGTCATATTTGAAATCATTAATGGTGACAGATGCAGATGCCAAACCCGATGAAATTGAAGAGGAACAAAAAATGTGTATCATTTGTCGGTCATCTATTGTGATTGGTACCCTAACTTCTTGTGGTCATAGATATTGCAAACAGTGTATTGAATATTGGTTCAAGGCTAACCATACTTGTCCTGTTTGTAAGAAGGTATTAACAAGTTCAGACCTCTATTCATTTACATTCACAAAGAGAGTGTTACATGGTGGTTTGATTAGTGACTCTCAAAATCCAACTGTTAAGATTGAACAAGAGGATGAATTACCAGAGGGTACAGAACGTGATCTGCATAGAGTTCTCAATATTAAGAATATGGAAAAGGACTTTTTCAGAATTTATAGATCGGTTGAAGATAAGATGTTAAGAGAAATCAATGGTATCACCTTACCAAAGAGTTATGGTTCCAAGATGGATATGATCACAAGACAAGTGCTGTATCTTAAATCTTCTGAGCCAGGTGTTCAAATATTGATTTTTTCCCAGTGGCCTGAGTTTTTAGGTTTGTTGGCTAGAAGTTTCAAACAAAATGATATTGAATTCATTTCCTCTACTAATTTACCATCTGATGCTCGTTCTGCTACAAGTAATCGGAGGGCTACAAGTATGACTGGAATCAATAAATCCATGAAGGGCAGTACAGAAATTGAGTTGTTTAAGAGAGATTCTAATATAACTTGTTTCCTGTTAAACGCTAAAGCACAGGCTGCTGGATTGACATTAACTAATGCATCTCATGTTTTCTTGTGTGAGCCATTGGTAAATTTACCATTAGAATTGCAAGCTATCAGTAGAATCCATAGAATTGGACAAACGAAAGACACCACGGTGTGGAATTTTGTTATTGAGAATTCTGTAGAGGAATCCATTGCATACATGTCTGCTAAGAAAAGATTGGAATTAATGAAACAGGATAAGATCAAGAAACATGTTAAGGACAATGGTGAAGATATTGTGGAAATGGACGATGATCTATTGGATGCTACAGAACTCTCCAAGACGTTAGACGGGATGGTTGATAAAAATGATGGGGAAATTATTTCAAATGATGAGCTGTGGGGTTCCTTCTTTGCTGCCAAGTCAACGGAGATCATCGAATCTGTTGTTTCTGGAGTGTAAACTACGCACTTTTATACATTTGATGTGTACTATATATATGTATATTTTTTTTTGATTATTTTGTATTTCAAATTATAAATCATGTATCAAAATAACGAACGGTGGAAAGAGGGAGGAGGGGGGTATATATTATACAAAGTCAAAGCATTTAATTTTGAAAAAGGAAAAAAAGCAAGGAGTAACGCAGTTTACACCTTGAGGAAACAGTCATCATCATTAGTAGAGTAGATTCTACCATCCTCTTGTAAACGTTCAGTCACAACATTAATCTCTTGAATTGAAAGGCCGAGTTCTTGAGCAACTAATTGCACTGGGACACCATCTGAGTGAGCTCTTGAGTTATCTTCGATAGCTTTAGCGACTCTGTCGTCAATAGATAATCCGGCATTGGAGTTACCATTTGTGGCTGTGTGATCGTTATCACCAACAAATAGACCTTCAGAGGCACCATTTTGTTGGCCAGCATTACCACTATTCTTGTGATCCAGGTAAACCTTAATCGCACTTAAAAAGTGGTATGGAACTTCATTGAAATCCTTGATTTTGCGGACAGATTGAGTTTGTAATTGTTTCTTGCTGTTGAATTCTCTAAGAGTGGAGACAACCTTGACGTATTCACCAATATTGAATGAAGATGATGGGTCATCTTCCATGCTGTTGCTGTCGTCATTCCATTGTCTGAAGGTGATAGCGTCGGTCCCATCCTCCACTTTGTAGTTGGTAGATGTAGCATTGGAAGAATCGATCTCTCTGATGACACCGATGAATGACACATAAAATAATTCAATGTCCCCAAACTTGAATGCAGAATCTTGAGCAGTCTGTTCAGCTGCATTGATGGCCTTGATTGTCACAGGGGTGATGGTTTGTGTAACGTTTTGCTTCTGTTGTGAGGATGGACCATCGGTGAATCCGCCGGCTGAAGAACCATCAACATTACCGTATCCGGTCTGATCGTGGAATCCACCACTGAAGCTGTTATCAAATCCACTCATAATTGAAAAGGTATATATTTGTGTAGTATATTATATTACAAGATTGTATTTTTATCTCTATTTACAAGAAAGAATGAAAACTAGGAGAAATATATAAATCAAAAATGGCGCCCTCCTCAAAAAATAAAGATTTTTCGTGTCTGCGTGCGATAACCAAATTTTTGGTAGCATCAGGATTCCAAGATCTGTTTCATTCTGTCGGGAGTAGTTCTCTCCATGCCGTGGTATTCCATGTCATAGATACCTCTCCCCTGGGTGAGTGATCTTAATCTAGGTAAGTAACCAATCATCTCCTTCAATGGTGCCTCAGCAGAGATTACCTTTCTTGTGGAGGCCTTACCTAACTGCATATACTGTAATGTAGGATCGTGAGGCACATATGTTTTCTCCGATTGTTCCTTAGCCCAGATCATGAAATCTCCACTACCAGTACCCGATTCATCATCGATACTGTTAATTCTGGCATTTCTTGCATTCATCAAATCCTGCGTGACGGCACCCATGTCCTGATCATTGACGTACACAGAGACATCCATGATAGGTTCCATAATCGTGGAATCAGATTCAGATAATGAGCCGAGTGCTTCATTGACAGCAAGTCTACTTACTTGAAGTAAGTTAGCCACAGAGGTACTATCAGTTGGAAATTCCCACTTCTTCACTCTCACGACCATAGAATGTAATGGCAACTTAGCAGTGATACCACCCATCTGTAATGAACCAGAAATCCCGGATATGATAGATGATAGCAGCTTGTCGTATGACATCTCCATTGTATACATAGGAGCATCGAGATTTTTCTGCACATTTTCAGGAGTCGAGCCTTCCTCGAATATGATGATGTTATTATCTTGATCCATCCGGTATGCACCAGCTTCATTGACAAATTCGGTGTCCTCCAATTCACCTTCAAATGAATCCAACGATATGGTCACAGAGTACTTATCAGCATCAGAGGCCCCCATAGACTTCTCAAAGTTGGCAGTAGGACAAGTAATCGTCTCCTTGTAAGTGACTCTGATTTCACCAATATCAGCATCAACCTTCATATCACTCACCAGTCTATCCTTGGTGATCTCCAAGTGGAGTTCCCCCATACCAGACAAAATAGTCTGGCCTGTTTCTTCATCGTAGCCCAACTTCAAACTTGGATCTTCTCTGAGCATTATCTGTAAGGATGAATCCAATTTCCGCTTCTCAGCAACACTATTTGGTTCTATGGACACAGAAAACACAGGTGGTGGCACATTGATAGGTAACAACTTCGCAGACGATTCTTCTTTTGAAAGATTTATTGCACTCTTAGATATGGCATTAGCAAATAATGTATCACCGGTAGTGATTTCATCTGTCCCTGTGATAACACCGATGTCTCCCGTATTCAAGTATTTGACTTCCTGTGGGACGTCACCGTGCATCACTAATAATTTACCGATTTTCACTTTAGACCCATTTCTAGTGTTCACTACAGTAGAGCCAGGTTGTAATTTTCCGCTGTAAACTCTGATGAATGTCATGATACCTCTATGTGGATGAGTAATCACTTTAAATGCGAGGGCAGTAGTCAATTTCTTGTTGTTATTAACAATGCAACCAGCGGTAGCATCAACCTTCACAGGTAAAGTCATATCTTTGGCAGCAGCAATGTCATCCGTTTCTTTTTTATGGTGACGCTTCTTCGATCTCTTAGATTGGGCCAAGGCAGAATAAGTAATTTCAGGTGGCTTAATGTCTAATGGAGATGGCAAGTAATCATTGACTGCATCGAGTAAAGGTTGAACACCGATATTCTTGAAACTTGAACCACAAAGAACAGGAACAATTTCACCAGTGAGCGTAGCACTTCTTAATGCCTTCTTAATGATATCAGTTGGAACCTGCATGTAATCTTCGGTCTCCAAGAATGAATCAATAACGTTTTCGTCGAATTCTCCTAATTGTTCAATAGCTGCTTCTCTACAATTCAAGCACTCCTCATATAATTCAGGGTACTTTTGATCATCCGTGATATCAATAACTGTGACTTTTTTACCATCCTCATTATCACCATTGTCATTATTCCATGAAAGCAATTTCTTATTCAACACATCGATGACCCCCTTGAACACCATTTGTTGGGTATCTGGGTCTTGCACAAAGTATGGAACATCAACTAGTACCACCCGGGTACCCAATCTTGCCACTATCTCTTTCACTGTTCTTCCGAATCCGGCACCGTCTCTATCCATCTTATTAATGTATGCCACAACGGGGATATCCAGTTCCTTAGCTTGTTTCCAAACTTTCTCCGTTTGTGCTTCAACACCAGCAACGGCATCCAATATAGTGACTGCTCCATCTAACACTCTCAATGATCTAATCACTTCAAATGTGAAATCGGCATGACCCGGTGTATCAATCAAATTGATCTTATGTTTATTCCATGGAACAGTCACGGCGGCACTTTGAATGGTGATACCTCTATCCTTCTCCTGAGTTAAGTAATCGGTCACTGTGTCACCCTCATCGACATTACCTATTCTATTGATCATTCGACTGTAGAATAGCATTCTCTCGGTGGTGGTAGTTTTCCCAGCATCAATGTGGGCGATGATCCCGATGTTCCTTATCTTCTTCAATGGTGCATGCAAGATGGACTCTGAATCATCCTTGAACAATGGTTTGCAATGGTGGAGACTCCTTTGAAAGTTCCTCACAAGGAGATTCTTTGCTATAGATGTCCTTATGATAAACATTGTAACTTATAGGGAAATCCTAAGATCAAATGAAGTCAAATAGCAAATTTACTTTCACTATGGATGGTTCTTAAGAGAGCTTGATGTCGAAAATTTTTTTTTTTCGTCTTCATGAAAAAAATGACATTTGAGTTGAAATCCTAAGTAATTGATGACTATTCCCCTTTGATAAGATAAATAAACACAAATATACAATGTCTAGTGAAAGTGAGTATCTACTGTTCTTGTTTTAATCCCACTGTTAACGAAATACTAACCTCTTGTTCCCCTACTCCTAAACAGATTCCGAATTTGACATCACGAAGACTTACTTCAAGTTTCTAGAGAATGACCCAGAAATCACCATGCCTGTGGCAGCCATTGAATCCTTAGTGACAATGTTGAAGGTCAAGCAACCATCTACTTCATCTGAATTAATAAATCTATTGTCTGCTTCTACTACACAACTGAAAAATTCTGTGCCCAACGCCATTTCACTTTCAGCAGGTTGTGATTTGTTCACTAGATTCGTTTTAAGAAATACTCATTTATATTCTGATTGGGAATCATGTAGAACACATCTTGTGGAGAATGGTCAACTTTTCTTACAGAGAGCTAAGGAGAGTAGAGATATGATTGCTAAGATTGGGTTAGACTTTGTCAAAGATGATGATACGGTGCTTGTGCATTCGTATTCCCGTGTGGTTCTTCATTTATTAGCGTATGCCAAATCCAAATTCATCAGATTCAGAGTATTCGTCACGCAGGCCACCCCTGATGAAACTGTCAATAATGGGTTACAAATGGCTAATGCTTTAAAGAAATTGGATATCCCAGTGTGTCCAATCCATGATTCACAAGTTGGGTTTGTGATAAATAAAGTTGACAAGATATTCATGGGTGCCGAGGGGGTCTCCGAGAGTGGTGGTATCATAAATCATATTGGATCGTATCAAATTGGTGTTTTAGCTAAGAATGCCAATAAACCTCTTTATGTTGTCTCTGAGTCTCACAAGTTTGTCAGAATGTTCCCATTGTCACCAGATGATTTACCTATAGAACCAAGTGATGCTATCAGTTTCTCTACAGATTCCAGTAAGGGATTCAATGATGGTGTTTGTATAGATTTCACTCCACATCAATATATAACGGCATTGATTTCAGATTTGGGGGTGTTAACACCATCTGCTGTGTCTGAGGAATTGATTAAGATGTGGTACGATTAAATCTATAGAGAGAATACAATTTTATTATTATTATTATTAATTAATACTAGACGATTTCATTTAAAAGATATATACAATATTAGGTTAATTAATCAAACTTAACCTTTTTACCCGTAGATTTAACTATAGCAGCACTTTGTCTCTTAGCGGAGGCCAATGCGATAGATGATTTCACTCTATTATTTGAAGCGTAAGTATCATCTCTATTATTGAATCTTTCTCTGTTATTATAATTAGGTTTGAATGATCTATCTTGCTTTTCTTGGAATCCCTTTGATCTTTCTCTTGCTTGAGGGAATCCAGAGTTATCATTAGATGATTCGAATCTTGAAGTTGGTGGTGGTCTTTCAGAGAAAGGTGCATCACCTGTATCTGGTCTTTTATTGACTTTTCTACCTGATCTATCTTCACCGTATTCCAATCTCAATGGTCTATTTATGAGTCTTTTGCATAATTTATCTTTCAATGCATTAGTTGGGCCTTCTTCATCTCTGAAGTCAATGAAGCAGAACCCTTTACATTTCCCACTATCTTCGAAAGTGGCCATTCTAATTTTAATGATTTCACCGCAATGTCTGAAATGTTCTTCTAATAGTTCTTGGGTGGTATCAAACGAGAGATTCCCCACGAATAAGATTCTGGAAGGTGGATTTTTAGATAATGTTTTCACCTTCTCTGGTCTCCCCTCAAATGAATGGGCATCCTTGATGAGCACATTTCTACCGTTGACATTAGATTCTGATAAGGCGATAGCTGTTTTCACGTGGTTAGCTCTTTTGAAATCGATGTGAGCGAATCCCTTATTCTTGGATCCTTTCTTCGGAAGGTTAACTCTGATAATATCCTTTTCCTTAATGGAGCATAATTCGTCTTCCGATAATTCGGGGGAATAATCTGGGTAATCTGCTGATTTTGCTGTGACGAATGCGATTAAATCTTCTGATGTAGTATCGAACGATAAGTTACCAATCCAAATACCAAATTTAGATTTAGGTTCTTTAACTGGAGCGGTAGCGGCATCACCATCTGCTTCTTCACCATCTTTTGGTTTCACAGCTGGTTGTTCTGGTTCATCTAGTGATTTCTTTTCTCTTAATTCTTCTAAAGTGATCTTCCCCTTTTTCAATAATCTTTGTTCTTTCTTAGATAATGGTGTATCTTCATTTAAATTGATTTCGATCTCATCGAATGTTCTCTTCTTAGACGACTTTTCCTTTTTTTCTTTTTTCTCCTTCTTTTCCTTTTTTTCCTTCTTTTCCTTTTTATCTTTCTTAATCTTCAATTCTGAACCCATTGTGATAATTAAATAATTTAATAGAAGTTTAGTTATCTATATCTATATTATCTATTATCAATTTTTTTTGAAAAAAAAAAAAAATTTTTTTTTTAGGAAATCGGAGGTCTGTGTAAATCGGATTGATGGATAACTTGTATTATCGGGAACCAAAAGATGAGGTCTATCTAATCGGGATATCTGGTGTAAAGGTGTAACTAATGTGTACCCCTCTGTCATGGCAACAAAAACAGCATCACCAGCTTATTATGTTATTCATTATGAACCTCCTGTCAATACTTATTTTTCAAACCTTGTTTAGTATTTTAAAATTAAACTATACAATTAACTATCTACTAATATGTACGTGATATAATCAAAGATTGTATATATACAGCCAATGGTACTACACACAGTTATGTAACAGTCTAGATTAATTTTTTTTTTAATTAACCCAACCCTGTGCAACGTGCAAAAGGAGAGGCTACTAAATTTAACCATCTCCTTATTATTGTAATTACTGTTTACAATTATCCCAATTAAGTAAATCGACGCAACATATCGACTCATATTTTTTAAAAAATCGACGCGGATCTCTTTGTTTCTTTTTTTTTTTTTCGTTGAACCATTTTTGGAAGAAATTGGTAATTTTGTTTTATATTTACACTTGTTTTCATTTCTTCTTACTTCTCTCCTTTCCCTTATATATAGTTACTTCTACTTATTCATATCACTCGTTTAAAGGTTTAAGTTAGATTCATTTGTATTACCAATTTTACGAATTCAAAAATAAAGGAATACTCTGTCCTCCATCAACTTTCGTTAATAAAAACAAATAAACAAAAATAATAATACCCCCATACACAAAAAATGAGATTCTCTACTTCTTTATTAGCCACTTTAGCTGCTTCCCTTCTTTCAACCGTCGATGCTGAAGGTTCTTTAGGTTTCGATTTAGGTGTTAACACAGGTACTGACACTTGTAAGGTTGCCTCTGATTACGAATCCGATTTGGAAGCCTTGTCTGGTTACGCCTCCACTTTGAAGACTTATTCCGTCTCCGATTGTGATACTTTACAAATCTTGGGTCCTGTCGCTGAAGAAAAGGGTTTCACCATTTCATTAGGTGTTTGGCCAACCCCAGATGATAAATTCACTGCCGAACAAACCGCCTTGAAGGAATACTTACCAAAGATTAAGAAATCTACTATTAAGGCCTTCTTAGTCGGTTCTGAAGCCTTATACAGAGGTGACATGACTTCCGATCAATTGGCCGCCGATATCACCACCATTAAGACTTTGATTGCCGATATCGAAGATTCTGAAGGTAACTCTTACTCCGATGTTCCGGTCGGTACCGTTGACTCTTGGAACATCTTGGTTGATGGTGCTTCCGCTTCCACCATTAAGGCCGCTGATGTCGTCTACGCTAACGCCTTCTCCTACTGGCAAGGGCAAGCTATGTCTAATGCTTCATTCTCCTTTTTGGATGACATTATGCAAGCTTTGCAAACTATTCAAACCGCCAAGGGTTCCACCGATATCGAATTCTGGGTTGGTGAAACCGGTTGGCCAACCGATGGTGACAGTTATGAATCAGCTGTCCCATCTACTGATAACGCTAAGCAATTCTACCAAGAAGGTATCTGTGGTTTAAGAGGTTGGGGTATTAACACTTATATCTTTGAAGCCTTTGATGAATCTTGGAAGCCAGATACTTCTGATTCTAACGCCGAAAAATACTGGGGTGTCTTTGACTCTGACAGATCTTTGAAGTACTCATTAACTTGTGATTACACTTCTTCTTAATTCTGTTAATATATTCACTCTCCATCCTCCTCCCCCTACTATGACCTTCTATTTCTTATTTTGATACCGTTTGCATTTATTCTATTTTTCTTTTTTTAACATCAAAAAAATTGGTTTTTTTTTTATTTTCATTCTTTCCTTCTGACTATTATATTTTATAGGGTTTGCATCTCCTAATATTATGTTTATATTTTTTAAAAAATTTGATAATAATAAGTTGTAATTTGTTTAAAAATAACAAAATAAAAACAGATTCATATATATAAAAAAAAATGAAATAATGAAAATAATGGGAGAAAAGGGAGTAAACACACAAAAAAAATATGGAAAAAACATATTATAGTATGTTTAATACACCTTCTTCTTCTCATCAATTGATAATTCACCAGCACCGGTATTGACAATCAATAATAATCCACCGACAATACACAAAGTTTGGAAAAATTCGTATCTTAAGTAATCACGTCTGCCATCAGTGTATGCATAAGTCCAATAATGGTTAGTGAACATATTATGTAACATTAATAAGAAAGTCAAAATGGCAGCAGAAAATTTGGTCTTATAACCAACAGCCACAGATAAACATAACACAAACCCCACGATAATTAAAATAAAACTAGTGAAATACCATTTAATAGTTAATGTGAATGTTGAAAATAAAACAAGTAACATTATTCTACCAGCTAATAAGAAATATTTTTTGTTATCCTTAGATTCTAACATTGGTAAACCTGGCATTAATAAAGATCTCTTATCAGTGACAATGGAATCAGATAATGCTAATAATAATCCACCAATGACAGACACATTTCTTAAGAAAAAAATTGGATCCAAGAACAGACCATACATGACCCCTTGAAGAAGCACAATAGATGTTAATAATCCAGTAGCGATTTCTGGTTTCTTTCTTAAAATGACAAGTGTAGAACCAGTTAACATGGCTAACACATTAAAACATAAAAAGAATTTCACTATGAATGGATACATGTGTCTAGTAGTAGATAAATAATAAACTTGTTCAACCCATTGAGACACAATTCTTAAAGCATCTTCGATGAATGTAGCCACGATACAGAATCTACCAATTGCAGGCACATAAGGTTTAGCACCACCTAAATATTGATCAATGATATCTTCAACTTTTTCTGTGAATTTTTCAAATTTCTTAACATGTGGATTATCAGATGGAATCATATTACTGATTGTATCTAAAGTTGGTAATTTTTTAAATTGAGATGAAAATCCACCACCACTGGTTGCACCAGTCCCGTTGTTAATATTATTATTATTATTATTATTTGGGTTTCCCCCAACTGGGAATTGAGAACCTCTGAATGACATAATCTAAAATAATTGAAATTTGTGTGTGTTAGTAATAGGTAAAAATCAAAAGATGAATCAGATCAATTGAAATCAAAACAATGTTGTCCGGAGAAAATTTCAATTGAATCTTCCTTGATCAATGGTAATATCGGTATAAACTTCAATTGAAACTTTCTCCCCCATAATCAATTGTTCATAACCTCTTCAATAATAAATTAGTAAACATACGATGTATAATTAAATTAAAGCAATGTAATATACAAGAGCAAAGAGGGCAATGTACCCACTATAAAGCATTTACACGTAACCGTCTTATGGATGTCTTTCCAAAAAAAAAAAATCTCAAAAACTAATTTACACGTAACGGTGATTTGACAGAATAAATTCATATTAAACTATGTACAATAAAGCAACAAAACACAACTAGCTACAACTTAATATCGACAACAATATTCTTTTGATCATTGGATTTTGTTCCCAAATCTTTGTAAAATCCAATACTGTCATCACTATTCTTCAATTCCTTCACAATCTTATTCAAATTATTAGATTTCTCCTCTAATTGAACACTTAATTGATTAGTAACATCTCTAGATGGATGATTTAACACCTTCCGCACTTCTCTAGAGATCCGATTAGAATTAACGTGTTGGTAATCTTCTCTATCTAATCTACGTTTGATCTTCTTAACAACGTTTCTTTGGTATGCCTTTGGAGCATCTTTATAAAGATAATAAGCTGGAACACCAATACAGGCAGCCAGTATCACCACAGGTAACACCTTCTTGTAGATAGCCCCCGGAACAGACCGTGTCACAGAGAAAATACCACTACTCATGGATAACAGTTGTGGTCCATATAACACGGCAAGCCCAGTCACACTGGTCTTCCAAAGGTGGTTCGTCGTCAATGTTAACAGTAAATTGGCTTCCCTCGATGGTAAATGGATACCCATCTCCTTACAAAAGCTCTCCATGTTTGGATCAACAAAATCAAAAAAGGACACCTCGGTCTCCAATTGCCGTTGTAAAAAGTCTCTCTTCTTAGTGTACATCGATTCAGGCATGAATCTAGTATCTGGTAGAGCGCCCTCACCCAGGATATCAGTTCCAATGGATCTAATTTGATCAACAGCAGCACTAGTCTTATTCTTTGCATACGTCTCGGATGCCTTAACGCTTCCTAAAATGACATCATAAATCTTTTGTTGAGTTTGAATGGCAAACCCGGTGATATTAGAATACCCAGTGAATTCAACACCCAATGGGAATTTCTCCACATCATTAATAGTCTGAGTGAGTAAATTCTTAGAGTAATCATAAACGTCACTGGCAGAACCTTCAATGACTTCGTTAATCTTGGTAGTCACAGAGGAATTACTGGATTTCAAACTTTCATATGAAGTCTTGACAGTGTTAAGTTCATCTTCCATTTTCTTTTTATCCTTTTCATATAATGATACATTGATCTTAGATAATTCCAAAACGTCAGAATATAATTTGATCAAATAATTTTTAGCTGGAAGCAACTTAGACATCGATCTCTTTTCCAATAAATAGTTTCTCAAAGAGCTCTCTAAATGGTCAAAATCTGGTGATGAATAATCGTGGTTCCCCCCATTAGGGTCTCCTCCTGGTCCATCTCCTCCTGGTCCATCACCATTCTCTATGGCATCCTTAGATGACACAAAATGGACAAACTCAGAAGAACTTTGGTGGATATCAGGAGAAATAGATTTAATCTGATCCATGATACTCTGTTGGCATTTCTTCTTATTCTTGATGTTATCAAATTTATTAATCACAATGAACATCAAACTCTTATCAGCAGTGGCACTAGACAAGAACTCTCTACCTGATAAGGTGAAATGGTTTTCAGCGTTAACCACAAAAACAACCAAATCGATTTCCTCCTGTCTCGAAAACACCTGAGTGGTATGATAGGAATCCAGATTTAACCCAGGAGCATCAATCAATTTCACATCAATGACACCGTTCTTCAATAAACTTCTCTCTGGTGGTCTGTTCTCATTCACGTATATTATCAGCAATGAATACAATTCAGCCTGACCGACTAACTCCTCAAGATCCTTCAAGGCAAACACCTTATAAGTTCTTTCATCCTTCTTAGCATAAACGGAACCAATAGGCACAGCGTGCACTTCTTCCACTCCATTGTTATCTCTGGCATCATTGATCTCACAGAAAACGTTGGTACATGGTTGCTGATCTTCAGGAAGCACAAATTTTTTCAATAGGGCATTACAGAATGCAGATTTCCCTGAATTCAAATCACCAGTGACTAATACCTTGGATGAGGTGTTATCGATTCTCTCTTTAATGGAACTTAACGATTTACCTATCCGAGAAAACTTCTCATTGAGTAATTGGGACACGGCGGATTTGTCCAAGTTTTGAACAAGTCCCTTAGATTGACGATCAAGATTTAAATGAATCTTCAATAATTCAAATGAGTAACCCTCGGTATCAAGTTCCCCCTTCTTGTCGGTGACACTGTTTTGTCTTATCAAGGCTAATCTAGATTTATTTGAATTCAATTTGGAATCATCAGAGGAATCATTAACATCAGTTGGATAATAAATTGGCCGTTCATTGTTTTCATTTTGTAAATCCTTTATAGCTTGAATAGCAGTGTTAATTGATCTATCCAATTCAATCTTGTTATGGTTATACAAATCTTGAGATAATCTAGCTTGACTCAGTTCCCTTTTCTCAGACCCATTCAAATCGAAGGAAGCTAAGTTGCCCTCTCTTTTAATGTTCTCTTGTCCATCAACCACTGTGGAACCCTCCAAGCTTCTACCTGATCTGTTATAGTTCAAGATAGGAGCTGTAGAAGCAGTTGTTGTCTGCTGTGTGACACCGTCAATCAAAGTGGCGTCATCATCTGGAATGGTTTCCTCCTCCGTAGTTGCGGGGATCTTTGGAGACTTAGAAGAATCTTCACCCATTATTTCTGAAATAAACTTGATATGAATAATAAAATTAAGATTTACTAAATGTGAATCTTTAATAGAGTGTTATTTTTTATGCAAGTTACCAATGTATTTGTATACCTATCATAAAAGCAATATATAATAATGTGATCATTTTCAATTTTTTTTTTGTGGAATTTTTTTTTTTAATTTCTTTTCCAGTAACAGAAAACCTTATAATATAACCCTTGTGATAATCAGGTTTCTATACTCTACAAGCCATGTCATTCAGAAAGAGAGGTGAGATAGTGAATTCTGCTCCGGGAGGTGCTTCTCCTAACAGAGTGCCCAATCCTGCTGTGCCTAGACGGGGGATCCCACAAACACCTACTTCTGTACCAGGAAGAGGTCCTGTTCCATCATCATTCAGACCCACTGCTGTGCCCGGAAGAGGTCCAGCACCAGTGGCTAGTCCTGTTAGGGGAGTTCCTGGGAGACCTGTTCCACTACAACAACAGCAGCAATTTTCCTCACAACCAACACCAGTGCAAAGTCCATTGGCATCACATCCCGGTGTGAAGCCATCCATATTGACTTCTCAACCATGTACTTCCACCGGATCTAATGATTTGGATCTCACGTTGGGTCACCAGGGTTTACCCCTAGGTGCTTCATTATTAGTTGAAGAGAATGGAACCACCGATTTCTCTTCCACTTTAGCTAAGATATTCATGGCTCAGGGGATAGTTCATAATAGACTAGATCTTGCTCATCAGAACACTCATGAGATATTAATTGGGTTTGATCAAACGTGGGCTAAATCATTACCGGGTGTGTATAAGGGGTCATCCAAAGAACGTAAGAAACAAGCTGTGAAAGACCAAGAATCTAAGATGAGTGTGTCCAATTTATTAGATCAACCTAAGGAACAACAACAACCACAACAGCAGCAGCAACAGTCTAATATGAAAATCGCATGGCGGTATGGTCTTCAACCACAGAAAAAGCAGGAACACGAAGATCCAAGTGGATCCACTGCGTATCCACATTACACTAATCAATTTGATATAACGTCGACTTTGTTACCCGCTGCTGGACCTCAAGATTTGACGTGCATCCCATTGAGTGATGGTAAATTTGGTCAATTGGTGTCACAGATTGAATCTTTAGTGAAGAGATACAAGGATAGATTAATCAGAATTGTTATTCCATTGTTTTTGAATCCAGTGGTGTATTCAGATTATGACACTCATGAAATAATTAAATTTATTCATAATTTGAAATCCATATTGAGACGGTATTCTGATAGAGTTGTTATATTTATGAGTTTAAATTTAGATTTATATCCAAGGGGGAACCCATTAGTGACTATAATTGAAGGATTATTTGATTCTGTCATTGAATTGAAACCATTTGTTCCTCAATTGTATGAATTAATGGAGAAGGTTTACAAAAATCAACCAACTAAGATAAAGCATGGACATTTAAACATTTACAAATTACCTATATCATCAGATTTAGGATTAATGACTGTGAAGGATATGGAATACAGTTTCAAGAATGGTAGAAAGAGATTTGAGATTGAAGAATGGAGTATCCCTGTTGAAGAGGAAGACAAGGATGAATCACCAAAGGAAGTTCCACCATCTAAAGTTGATTTTTAAAGATAAAACTACATTAATCATTTTTTATAGATTTATAAACAATAAAAAAAACAGATTTTAAATTAAATTCATAGAGATCGTTAAGTCGTAATTTTATATAAGTAAATAAGGGGAAAAAAGAGTGAATTCATATCACTTGATGGATAAATTTATTTTTTTTTTCTTTTCGTTATGGAATAAAAGCAAAGATCTATAATTTAAAGATAGCTAGCTATCTTCCTCTTTGGTTTTACCTAGAGTGGTAGTGTTCTGCACGTTATGGAATTTCTCCTCATTATGGGAATGGTTCGAACCACGTCTTTCACGGTGCATCACATCTGGGATTTCACCGTCATTGATTAGGTCTTCAATCTCGTCACCATTCCTACCCCAGTTACCCTTTCCGAATCCTCCCTTCTTAACATGATTAGGAGCTTCATCGGAATGGCCATTGTGGGTGAAATAACGGCCCTCAGCTTCACCACCCTTGTCGTTCCATTTTTGAGTTCTAGCCATTGTGTGATTTAGTTAGTTATAAATTGATTGTATGTAAGTTAGTAAGTAAGTAAAATTAATATTAATTGATTATGGAGAATGAAAATAAATATAAAGTAACATATAAATGAATAACACAAAAAACAGGGATTGCTCATCTATTTATACACCAATTTATTGAAGTCTTATGATCTATTTAAAGTGGGTGTGACGTAGTTTTATCACCACCCGAGCTCCCGCGCAAGTGTGACTTTACTTAGCCTTAATGTTGTCAATTTCTCGAATTTACTATGGTGAGCCGCTATTACCCCAGATTTTACCTATTTAAGAATTACTAGCCTTTTTTTTTTTTGAGTGGTTTATTTTAGGAGGGGTTAGTTATACATTTTATCCAACATATAAAATGTTTCTTTCACATTGTTCAAGACCGAATAATCTAATCATGTCAATTATAGTTCCCAATTCATCCGAGTCCTCTAATTGATCGAATCTATAAATGGAACTACTTGACATATCAAATAAGAAGAAATTATTGAAAATTCTATTCAATTCTTGGGTTTCCAATAATTCATTAATTTGCCATAATGGAATTAATCCGGGGGAAACCTTTGGAATTGGACATCTAGATCGCTCTGCGTATTCTGTCCAAAGTATTGTATCATCTTGGGTATCTAAAGTTAACCCATCCATAGTCCTACTTAATTTCTTTGCCATTTTATCTGCCTTCTCAAAGGCCCCCCCCTTGATACCATATATTCTATCAGCTATATTAATCAATTTACTAGATTGATCTTTGGTCAATGTAGTGAAAGTCTCGGGAAGTTCAAATTCGTTTAGTTTCCCCGAGTCATCATCGTCGTCGTCGTCTGCCTCCTTGACCACTATTAATCCACCATCTTTAGTCAATTCTCTTATGCAATCCAATTTAACAAATTTCATAGTAGCACTGTCTAATATTTCACCACCAAATTTAGCCTTATATTTCATTTTATGGCAATCATCTATGTAAAAGCCTAAATAATAATATTTTTTACCGATCATTTCAGTGAACACTAATTCTCTTAATGCACTCAATGTACCTAAACCTAAATGTGCATAATCTGGATCCCAAATGAAATACACAGATGATACAGATTCTGGTAAAACATCCAAGACAGCTATAGCTATTAATTTACCATCTAAATAATAACATTCATGAATTGGTCCAGTGAATTGAAAATTTATTGAATTCTCACCTAATCTCCAATTATTAATTTTATTCCATTGTTCTGTTGTATAAACAGATTTAGCAAATGGTGAATCACATAGAAATCTTTGAAATCCTTTTAATGTTAAATCATTTGGATCATCATTGTGAACTTTAATTTGATATTTTTTGTATAATTCAAATTTTTCTTGAGTTGGTTCAGCAGATTCAATAATTGTATGAAATTTATCCTTTGGAGTTTTCAATTCTGCATCTAATAATTGTTTCTTTAAATTAAATGGTGGAGTCTTTTTTTTATTATTATTATTATCAGTCATAACTCCGATTGACTTAATAAATCTATTAATATTATGTCTATGTTCCTTTGATGGTTTCAATGATTGTAAATTTGATCTAATAGCATACATTCGACAACAATTTCGTAATTGATCTGGTTTATAAAGATATGTACCTGATCGTCTAAATCCTTTATTCATTAAACGTTCATAACATTCAGGTGAAAATGAATGAATTAAGCAGCCCATTGATGTTGAATTGGGGTACCCCCTAAATGGTTTCAAATTTGACTCAGAGGTGTCCAACTCCATGGGGTCATCTTGTTGGATGTGTTCACCTTGATATTTTAAATATTCCTCTCTATACGATGGTAAGCAATATCCGGTATCCATAGGATCTTTCGATCCATGACAATATCCACAATCTTTACCTGATATATAAAATGGCTTACTAGCCACTATAAGATCAAATGCCACATGTGTCATAATATATTACCACAATTGTTATAATTCAATTTATAATAAGAAGAAAAACAAGTAATATTAGATCAAATATTGATCTTTATTCCCGATTACCACTACCACCAAATACATGAAAAAAAAAATCTTTTTTTCGTCTTCTTCGTCGGTGTTAAAAAAAAATCGAATTAGCATATATTAAGCAAGTTATACCCAGTATTCATCTATTGTTTTAATTTTTTTTTAATATAACTTGCATCTGTATAGATATTATGGTGATGATTTTATCCGTAAAAAGGAGTTAACGAATGAATCAAGATTAAACTGAAAGCAAATATAAACCGAGAATATAATCCAATTACTACCTATCGGACCCCTAAATGTGATCCACAATTAATTTTAATCTACATGTATGTACATACATATACATATAATCACAATGACGTATAAAATATACAGTTTATACACTTGTGGGATAGATAATACCGGATAATCATGATGTTCCATATACTACTGTGTATTAAATCTTTATTTAAATGACCCCCCCACCCCCACATTGCACAGCCATGTTGTTTTTCTTTCTTTTTTATTACTAATGAATGAATCATGGAGGTTTTGGAGGAGGGGTTATAAATGAATTGGATATCCTTTCATTATTGAATGATTACTTTTAACTGAATATTCAATTATTGATTAATAACAATGTCAGAACCTAAATCACCACAAACTCATAATTTTGCTAATAAAGATGGTGAATTTAAACGTAAAGCGTCATCATTTAGAGATTTCATTTCTAATGAACCAGGTGCTAAATTCCCACCAGAGAAGAATAGATACCATTTATTTGTTTCATATGCTTGCCCCTGGGCTCATAGAACTTTATTATTGAGAGCATTGAAAGGATTGGTCCCATTGATCACTGTTTCTGTTGTTCATTGGCATATGGATGAAAAGGGGTGGAGATTCCCAACTGATGATGATCCATGTGTTGGTGCCACTGAAGATCATTTATTTCATTCTAAAAGATTGAGTGAAATTTATTATAGAGCTGATAAGGATTACACTGGTAGATTCACTGTCCCAGTTTTATGGGATAAAAAAACTAATACAATTGTTAATAATGAATCATCAGAAATTTTACGGATGTTTAATAGTGAATTTAATGGATTAATCGATGATAAATTTGCAAAAGTTGATATTTTACCATCCGAATTGTTAACTCAAATTGATGAATTAAATGATTGGATTTATCCAACTATTAATAATGGTGTTTATAAGGCTGGATTTGCTACTAAACAAGAACCATATGAAAAGGAAGTCACTACATTATTTGAACATTTAGATAAAGTTGAATCAATTTTGAAAGATAGTCATTCTAAAGGTCACCATTATTTATTAGGTGATAAATTAACTGAAGCTGATATTAGATTGTATCCAACTATTGTTAGATTTGATCCAGTCTATGTTCAACATTTTAAATGTAATTTGAAAATGATTAGACATGATTATCCACATATTCATTTATGGTTAAGAGAATTATATTGGAATAATGATGCATTCTCTTCAACTACAAATTTTGATCATATTAAATTCCATTATACTAAATCTCATAAGAATATTAATCCATTCAGTATTACACCATTAGGTCCATTACCTAATATTAAACCATTGGATTAATTGATTATATAAGCTCGAGAATTATTTTTGAATTTTATTTTTTTTTTTCCAAAGTGAAAACTGGTTTATTCCCTTTATTGTAGTTGTATACTCTCTATAAAAATGATTAAAACTTGTTCAAGAACATTTATAAGATTTAATTCAACTATTATTAAACCAATTGGTGAGTGGAATTGAAAGACCAAAGAAAAAAAAATACTATTAATACGATATACTAACTTTTAGTTAATCTATAGTTACTCCATCAATTGTCGATTTCAGAATTGGTAAAATAATAGATATCAAAAGACATGAAAATGCAGATAAATTGTATGTATCACAAATACAGGTAACTGCTGATGATACTGATCCTAAGACTGTTCAAGTGTGTAGTGGATTAGTTAATTATATTCCACAATCGGAATTATTAAATGCAAGAGTTGTTTTAGTGATGAATTTGAAACCATCCAAGATGAGAGGTGTTAAATCTGAGGCAATGTTATTAGCTGCGTCTAGTGAAGATGACCAAAAAGTTGAATTAGTTAACCCACCTAAGACATTAAATTTAGGTGAACCATTATATTTCAAAGATTATAAACCGGAAGCAGAATTTAAAAGAATAAAACCAAAGCAATGGATTGAAATTGTCAATGATTTACAAACTGATTCTCAAGGGAGAGTTAATTATAAAGGTTCATTATTGGTTAACGCCATTGATGAGGAAGATATTTGTGTTGTTAATAGTTTGACTAATTGTCAAGTCAGTTGAGGCGGTTTAATGGATATGCGGTTACGCGCCTTTGAGGTTAAACGGCTTCTTATAAGTGGGTTGATTCAAATGATTTTAACACACTTGTTTATATTAATTCCATTTGTATATAAGATATAATATTAGATATAACTAATGAATAGTATTAATATAGTTATATATATCTATTAAATTCACACTTGTAAAGTACAATATTATCACTCCGCGGTGATCATCGGCCACGGGGCGAATACCGAGGAAAATTTCATAGAGCTTACAGGGCTAAGGGGGGTAACGGTTAAACAAGAGATTTCAAATACTGTAATACTGGTTGACTAACTAGTATACCCAGTACAACTACACATAGTATACACTCAAATCTGATCTAATTCACATCTGTTATACACTATTCCCCGTACTTATCCCCCACTTCCCCCAATCCCCCCAGCCATTAATCCACTTTTGCCAAAAAAAATTTTTTTTTTTTTTTCGTACCACTCTTTAAACCACTCTAACTGTAAACTGATCAACGTTCGATTTATTCTTTATTGGTTTATTATTTTGTGTTGTTTTTCTTTCTTTCTTTTACTCTCCAATATTTTACAAATATACACTAGTTTATATAATAATATTCACATTTATTATTTCATCTACTAGGCTTTCACTCTACTACTCTACTCTATTATTATCACTTCCACCTACTACTTAGATCTGGTATAAACACATCTGGCTTCTAATAAAACTTTTTTTTTTCAGTCGTCAGGCTTTTACATATTACCTATCCATTTCTTTTTTTATTATTACCGAGTCTACTCCCCCTATCTCTCTTTGATCTAAGGTTAACCCGATTCTCTTTCACTTTCCCCTCCCTCTCTCTCCATATCATGAATCAAAATCAACCTCAACAAGACCAACAGTCTCAAGGTCAATCAGCTCAATCTCAACCTCAATCTCAATCACAGACTCCAACTCCAACCTCAACCTCTCAACAACCTCAACAACAACAACAACAGACTCAACAACAACAACAACAACAACAACAACAACAACAACAACAACAACAGGTGCAACAACCAGGTCAGTTCCCTGTTAATATCCCAAATCAAGTTTACCTACAACAAATTCCAGGTCAATATGGTGCTAATTATTTACCTCCACCAAATATGAATATTCAACAATCAGGAGGCTATTATGTGCCCTTCTACTCTTACGTCGGGGGGCCAGTTGGACAACAACCTCAACAATTATCTCAACAAAGATTTGCCGTTGCAGGAATCCCAGGAAAGTTCCCAAATTTACCAAATAATTCATCAATCAAAGGTCAACAACAGGGCCAAAATCAACAAAATCAACAACAACAACAACAACAGGGTTCTCCAAATTCACAGCAACAACAACTCGAAAATCAACAAGGTTTCATTCTTGATCAAGCTGTTCAACAACAATTATTTGTCAAGGGTAATTATCTTCAAGGTTTAAAGCCTAACTTAAATGGTAACGCTCAAGGAGTCAGTTACAGACGTGCAGTGCAACCATCCGATCCAGATAATGAAACTAAACCATATAAATGTGCTGACTGTAATTGGGCATTTGTTCGTCATTCCGATTTACGTCGTCATGCTCGTTCTCATACTTCACCAGAATACCATTGTCCATTTTGGCATCCAGAATATGCAACTTGTCCACATAGAAATCAAGGTTCATTCAATAGATTAGATGTTTTGAAAAGACATTTAAGATTAGTCCATTTTGATCCAGAAGCTAAAGATGGTCAAACAGATTCTTTAGTGAGAAGACAAGACGCTGGTCATTGTTTATCTTGTGGTACTTATTTCCATAATAGTAAATCATTCATTGATCACGTTGATGAATGTGCATTGAATACACCAATGGAAAAATGGAAATATAAAAAAAATGGATTAATCACTAGTGTTAAAAAAGATGAATATCCACCAATGAAAAATGGTAATGGTACAAATGGTGTCTCAGTGCAAAGTGTTCAATTACAACAACAACAAGTTTCAAATAATACCTTATCAACACCGGTTAATGTTAATTTAAATAACTCACTACAATCAACTAATGATGATCTTAAATCTGGTCTTAAACGGTCTGCTGGTACCGCTAAAATAGGTATTAAGGGTGAATCTGAAAGTGCAGCTACTTACTTGAAGCGTCCAAGGGGTAGACCAAGAAAGAATCCAAATCCTGTTGATCAGTAAACCCTCTCATTCGTTGTCTTCCTTCTTTGTTTTTTTCTTTGAAATTCTGTCTTATTCTCGTCTTATTTTTTGCTTTCCATTACCTCCTCAAAAAAATGAAAACCCACAAGCTACCAAATGTGTGTGTTTTTTTGAAGTTTTATCTTTTAAGTATCCTTTATTTTAGTTTTTGTTTTCATTTTCTCTGTCTTCTATTTTATGTTTACTGTCTTATTAGTTATTTTTACGTTCTTGAATTAAGACAAAAAACAATCATTATTTGTTTTTTTAGTCTATCTAACTTTATGTATTTAATTACTCCCACTCTCTCTCTCTCTTTATTTTTACCTTTCTTCTCTTTTATAGCTTTTTTTTCCGTTATCTCTTGGAACTTCAAAAAAAAATATATATATATAATTATAATATCTAAAATATCTGCAACCTACGCCCCTCTACTAACCCCTGATTTTCTATTAAAACAACTACGCGTCGACTGCCAATTTGGGATTATTATATTGATCGATCATCAAAATTTAAATTTTTTCTTTTTGATCTGATGGTAAAAAGACGCCTAAGTATACTTGTTGTTTTATTAACTAATATTATCATCTAAACTGATAAACTTCTTTTATCTTTCAATTATCACTTAATTCAATTCTTATTAAAGATTTTTTTTACAAAAGACTATTAATAAAAATAAAAATATAGAAAGATTATGAGAGGTAAGTTTTTAATAGAATAAAAATCCAATAATATCAAATTACTAACTAAATATTATAAAGATTATAAACTTGTCGTGTTAGGAGCAGGTGGTGTCGGTAAATCTTGTCTAACGGTGCAATTCGTTCAAGGATTATATATCGAAAGTTATGACCCCACCATTGAAGATTCATATACTAAAGAAATTGAAGTTGATGGAAGAGCTTGTAATTTAGAAATATTAGATACAGCAGGTATAGCTCAATTTACAGCAATGAGAGAATTATATATTAAATCGGGTCAAGGATTTTTATTAGTTTATTCAGTTACAGATAAAAATTCACTTCAAGAATTATTAGCTATAAGAGAACAAGTATTAAGAATTAAAGAAACTTCAAATGTTCCAATGGTTTTAGTGGGTAATAAATGTGATTTAACTAATGAAAGAGAATTAGCACCAGAAGATGGTATTGAAGTTTCAAAAAAATGGAATAAAGTACCATTCTATGAAGCAAGTGCAATGTATAAAATGAATGTTGAAGATGCATTCGTCGATGTGGTTAGACAAATAATAAGGAAGGAAGTACAAACTTCAATGGCTCAACAACCTACATCAATACAACAACAACAACAACAACAATCTTCAGATACAACAAATTCAAATAAACAATCATTAAATAATAATGGTGTTAATAAAAATGGTGGTAATAATACAGATATAAATAAAAAACCAGTTGTGCAGACTAGTATTTCTGATCCTAAAAAGAAAAAGAAGAGACGGAAATGTGTTATTCTATGATTATTTCACTGTTCTTTTTGTTTCATCTTTTTCTGCTTACTTCGTTTCTTTGATTTCCTTGGACTATATGTTTTGTAATTTTAGGTTTAATTCCCTTCAACTAAAATAAAAAGAAGGTTTTTGATTTATATCCTTTTTTTTTTGTTTGTTTGTTTCTTTCTTTCTTTGTTTTATCTTCTTCTTTTTTCATTCTTTGTTTTCTTTTAATATAATTCCTTTCTCTTTTTCAAAAATTACTCCTTGTATACCAATGTACGATCGGGCTTCCTAGTGCCACTTTCTCCATTTATAAAATCGTTTTCATAACTAAATCTAACTAAACTTCGAATCTGACGATCATTAACTTACATATCTTGGTTATCTACTTGGATAATCCAAAGCTCCCCTCCCATCAGAATAGAAGAAAAAAAAAGCTTAAAAAGCGTAGATCATTTATAAATGATATTCTTCATACTTAGTGCTATAAAACATATGTGTATGTATGCATGCATGAAAGACTGTAATTCCCAAAACCTCCAAACTTCCAAACTTCCTAACGCATTCTATAGTTATCTAATGACAAGGATTACATAAGTAACCACCCAAAAAAATAGGAATTTCCTTTAAGTATATAAATGGAAAATTCAAAAAAAAAAATTCATGACAGTTGTGGGGTTCGAACCCACGCCCCCGAAGAGATCAGGACCTTAACCTGACGCCTTAGACCACTCGGCCAAACTGCCCTGAACGCATGCTAACAAGCCATTTTCAATGATCCGCGCTTTCCATTGAAAATTCTAAATGAAGCAAACTCATAACCATTTTGAACTATTGATTGATATAATTTGAAATTGAGACCTGGTACAATGATTTCAAATATTTATCTACATTCATTGAGTTTAATAGTTGGTTATAATAAGTTTAAATTGTCGTGGAATTAATTTTTCAGAAAAAGTTGATGATTTTGGAGTTTTTGCGACTTTCATGATTTAAAGATTTTAATAAATAAATGTTAGAAACGGTAATCCATTGTTAAAAAAAAAAAGATATTATCCTAAGTTTAATCATCTTACTAACAGTTGTTTTAAAAACTATATTTGAATAAGCAAAGCACAAAAAAGGGGGCACATATAAAAGTGAAGTAAAGTAGAAAAGAAAAAGCAATAACAAAAAACCAAGAAGAACAAAACGTCATTTTGTAACCACAAGAAAAGCATTAAAAAAATAAGGAGACAATAAAATACAAAAAGCAAAAGACAGTAAACATGAAAAAAATAGGGGGGGGGGGTAATAAAAGAGCAAGAAAAAAAAAGATTATTTAGTAGATTGAAGATCAGTTAAACTAATTTTCTGAGTAGCAGGGACATCTCTCTTAGCTAATTGATGAGCACACATATTAGGAATTTCCATCCATGGTAACCATTTATTTCCATGATTTCGTTGTAAAATATCTGTGATATTTTCGATTTCATCTACAAAGATATCTTGTGACCAAAATTCAGGAACAATCATTGATAATAACAGCATAAAGAAATGACCCATCAACACTAATGCACGAGGATCTCTTTGTTCAGCAACCAATGGTCTTAATGGTAAAGAGTAATCAATTGACCATCTAATCAAAATATTGATGAAATCGCGTTCCACACCAGCATTGAATTCATTAAAACAGTTCATCAAGGCATCAATTGTAGATGAATAAGTGCCATAATATTTATTTAACTGATTAAGGGCATTAGCGTCATCCAATTCAAAATACATTAAATCTAAAAGCCCCCGCAGATAATGAGGAGTAAATGAACATATAACATCTTCAGGTTTGTATGGTTTACATTTAGCCACAATGATTAAACTTTCCAAGGGGATAACATCTTGACCGGTGAAGAATTTCTTTGAAGATTGATAAATGTACCCCATTCCACCAGCTAAATTGAAGAATCCACCATCGATTAATCTGTAATTTGGTGAAAACACATAATACACAAATTGTAAAACTGATGCCAGTAACGATGTAATAGCCTCTGTAGAATTTCTTAAAGATAGATGACTTGTAAACAGTTGAATAGATTTTGTTTGATGGAATTCAGATAATTTGAGGTATGATTTTCTATCCATAATGAGATCCACTGATGGCACTTTAGGTTTGCAGACATTAGTATTTTGACGAGAATCGTGTTCGATGTATAATCTTGAAGCATTATGATAGAAATCCAATGAAGTCATAGCTAAGATGATGTGAATCAAATGAGGATACCGGAAACTGTATCCAAATATATTAAGAAATGCCTTTTGCACGGGAGTGTAACTGGATAATTTCATACAAAATTGGGTAGTATAATATTCGACAAATTGGAAATTGATTTGGCTGTATAATCTGTAATTAGATAGACAATGTTTATCAAATAATGTTTTAAACACTTCAAAGTTTTCTAGTTTCTGAGATGAAAGAGTCACCGATTTCCGAGAGTCTTTAATTTCGATATCTGATCCAGGAACCAAACTCATTAAATAATCAACACCCTCTTGAGTGAGTGATCCACCCACAGAGATGTCTCTGTTATCGGAGACTTCATTGCTTTTCTCAGAAGTTCCATCCTTTGGTACGACTCTTGGGTATATGCAAGAGACCTGTCTTTTGACACAGTGCTTACAGATAGGTTTCCCCTCATCACATTTGATCTTTCTGGCCTTACAACTAAGACATCCAGTCTTAGTTTTGCGTCTCTTTCTTGGATCAATCTTGTTAGTGTCATCCATGATGGGATGCTTGTTGTTGTTGATGAGGTTGATGTTGATATTGTTGTTGATATTATTAATGTTTCTGTTAATATTGATTATGTTATTATTATTGGTCGTTAACTGATCGTGGAGTTCCTCTGGAGTAGTTTCAGTTGATAAGGGAGTTAATGACATAGATAATCTCGGAGTTGTCATGGATGTATTGTTTTGTGTAGAAGATCCTACCACTATTGGTAAACGTTTGTTTGTTAAGTCCTTCCCCAACGATATCGGATTGGAATTTACAGTGTAATCTGATTTGGATTCCTGTATCATGGTGTAAGGGAGGGAGGGAAGGGTATATATCGTATTGTATTTAATAGTAAGATTTTAAAAAATGTGGAGAATAATAGGTTGATCAGTTAAAAGAGTTTTTTTTTTGCTAATCAGCAGTGACTAACCGGTCCATTTGAATAACTGTTAGTCTGAGTCTCTGATGTCTAATACTATCCTAGTATAATCTTGGTATTCATGAAATGAAAGAAGAAGATTAAGAATTATTGGGAGACACAAGTTTTTTTTTTCGTTCTCTCTTTTTTTAACAACGTCATTTGAAAGACAGCTTTTACTTATTTAAATCGCTTTATTATTCTTTATTTTAATTATTAAGGAAGTTATAAGAGAGATTGCATTTAAAGAAACATCTAAGTGGATTGTCTAAACACATAGTGTGGTCACTAATTGGTTATTTAATATGCATTAGTATTGAAACTATGAGGCATCACTTCTTAAATATTGAGTAAAGCCCCATCTAAAAGGCAGTGATAATGCGTTATTAGCTGGTGTACCATTATTATCTATTGTTTATGCATATAATAGTTTATAATACTTTATTATTCTTTTTTTTGTATGTTGTATTTATTATCCATTTGATCATCTATTTTTGTATATGCCCAGGGCATAAGATGTGTATATACACATAGGTTTGACAGGCCTAGATTTCGTTTCTTTTCTACAGCTTTACATGCTTTTTTCTTTTTCTTTTTGTTTTTTAAAATAATCTAGCAATGTGAAGTAAAATTAAAGGATAAAGTAGATGAAGAGGAGGGAAAAGAATAGAAGATAGTGACAAAAACTCAAAACAAAAACTATATATGGTTAACATCAAAATAAAAAAAGGGAAAACTCAAACCTGTATAAACGGGTAAAGGGGAATAGAAACACAATATACAAAAAAACTATTTCTTTTGTTGACCACCATATAGAGATCTCCATTCTTCAATCTTCTTTTCATCGATTCTCTTGAATAAATATTGAGCCGCATTAATACAATGTCCTGCACCAATCAACAATTCAAAGTCATCTGGAGTTCTCAATGATGGAACATTCAAGATTTGTTCAATTTGGCTTGTAGTCTCTGGCATGTATGGAGCAATTATAGCTGATAATAAATAAATGATATTAATACCAACAGCGACAACGGCATCAGATTTATCTGGCAAATCGTTGTACAAGGAGTTATCTAATTTATTATCTTGTAAGAATAAATTACCTCTAGCAGAGATCATCATAGCGGTCTCCAAACCCTTTCTTAAGTGAACAGTCTCCATATCATTGATGTAGGTCTTCAATAAGGCATTCAAATCTTCTGATAACTTGGAATAAGCTGGACAATACTTCAAATCAAACTTTGGAATGACACCATTATATTTGGCAATGACAAATTTCACCAGTCTGTTAACAAAGTTACCCAAGTTAGCTAATAATTCACTGTTATTCTTAGTGACAAATTCGGTCCAAGAGAATTGAGAATCTTGTGATTCAGGTCTCACGGAAGCCAAATAGTATCTCCACACAGATGGTGAAATACCGGTATCTTGGGCATTATTACCAAAGACACCAACACCTCTAGACTTGGAGAACTTACCACCCTCATATTGCAAGTACTCAGTGGTGTTCAAGTGGTGCAACATGGTCCATGGGTCACGGGTACCGATTTCGGTAGCTGGGAACACCACAGTGTGGAATGGAACATTATCCTTACCCATGAATTGATAAAGTTGAACATGCTCAGGGTTTCTCCACCATTGCTTCCAATCATCAGTGTAATTAGCAGTAATAGAGATATAACCAATGGTAGCATCGAACCACACGTACAACACCTTATCCTTGTACTCTTCTAATGGAACTGGAGTCCCCCATTTCAAATCTCTTGTGATACATCTTGGCTTTAAACCTTCCTTAATCCATGAATTGGTAATAGTCTTAGAGTTCTTAGACCATTTACCCTTTTCAGAGGCTTCAGCGACCCATTGTTTTAATTCTGGTTCTAATTTATCCAAGGAAAGGAAAACGTGTTTAGAATTTTTAGGTTCAGGACTGGCATCATCTAATTTACAACGTGGATTAATCAATTCAAATGGATCTAATAAGGCACCACATTTATCACATTGATCACCTCTAGCATCTTCATATTGACATTTTGGACATTCACCCTCGACATATCTGTCAGCTAAGTAACCCTTATGAACTGGACAGTATAATTGTTTCATAACTTGTTCTTCCAAGTAACCATTTTCATGCAATTTCATAAAGATATCTTGTGCGATTTCGGTTTGCTTTTCAGTGGTGGTTCTACCAAAGTAATCAAATCCGATTTGGAACCAATCGTAGACTTGTTTATGGATCTTGTTGTACTTATCACATAACTCTCTTGGGGTAACCTTTTCTTCTAATGCCTTAGTTTCAGTAGCAGTACCATATTCATCGGTACCACAGATGAATAAAGTGTTGTAGTTTCTTTGCTTACAGTATCTAGCATAGATATCGGCAGATAAAACAGATCCGACAATGTTACCCAAGTGAGGAACATTATTGACATACGGTAGGGCAGAGGTAATCAAAATGTTTCTTTCACCTTCCTTTGGAGCAATTTTACCTGTTGGCTTAATCACAGTGTGACCTGTGGCGACGTTGACCTTACCAGTGTTTTCTTCCTTAGTTCTTTCGATCTTGACATGGGAGGAAGCCACTTTGATAGCCTTTTGGATTTCTGGGATGGCCGAGAATTCGGTAAACCAAGTAGCCACAGATGCATCCAATTTTTGGTCGGCTGATAACTTTGATAAAATTGGGTAGACAGAGGCGAAAGTAATAATTTGAGAGACAGACTTTGAATCGGCGGAACCAGATGGGAAGTTCAATTTGGAAGCGGATTCTAAGGTTTGTTGCTTGGAGTGAACAAATTCATTGAGGGCAGTTTCCTCGGCGGTAACCTTGAAGATACTAGCTGCATCAACATTCTTAGAGGTTGTGGCAGCTAAGTATTTCACAATGGCATTAGGTTCAAACAGTTCGAACCCAGTTTTAGTATTTTGTAAAAGAATGCTAGCTGACCCTGCGAAATCAATAGTGAATTCTAAGGAGGGCTGGAAGACTGCAGAAGCAATGGCCAACTTTAAGTTATTACTTAAGGCTTCAGCTGTAGAGCCCTTAGCACCGAATAATTGTAAAGACATTTGGAGAGGGAAAGTATTCAGATGAGGTTATATGGAATTCTGATCAAATGAAATGCGAAAAAAACAAGGGTCTGAAGGATGCAATTCAAGAAAATGGAGAAGACCAAAGTAATAGAATATTCTTTTGATTGAATAAGAACAGATGAATACTATTAAGAGTAAACAAAGTAATGATGTCAGTATCAACTGAAGAATATGATTCATCGACAATTTTTCGTCTCTTCATGGCTGAAAGAAAAAAAAAGTTTTTTTTAAGCGGCGATGTAATAAATACTGTGGATAATATACAAGTTTACTATAGTTAAATTAGTTATTCTTGATTTATTTAATGTAGAGTAAGAGTAGTTTATATATCTAGACCAGCTAGTTCTTGTTCAATAGTAGGCGTCACAGGGGGGGACGTTGCCACAACTGTTTCTGTTTCTTCTGTGTCTTGCTCGGGGCGGTGGTGATCTGTGGTAGTATTATCTGTATCAAGAGGGGTATCACTAGCAATCTGAGTTTCCTTCTCTTCTACAGAGGGAGATCTTAAATGCTTTGTAGGAGTCATAATACTGATACCCCCATCACTTGTGAAGTATCCCGGGGCCATTTTTTTGATCTCCGTTTCCCAATCTTGGAACTTCCTCGTAGCATTAGAATGATCAATGGATTTCAATTGAGTCAATAATTGTTGTTGATCATCTAATAAGGCCTTCAATTGTTGTAAGTCTGGGTTCACCTTGTCAGTTTTCAAACCTTCAATGGATCTAGGCAGGTGTTCAAAATCGTAAGGTAGAGTCACTGCTTTAGGTTTATGGAAACTACCTGGCGTGACAATCAATGGGATCTGTGATAAGATAGGATTAGCGTTGGAAGACATGATGAGTGGGAAATTATGGCGGAGGCAAAGGTAGAAGAGAAAGATTAAAGGGGTCTTTTCTATTTAGATAAGCGGTTTTTTGCGAAAATTTCTTAAATTTTTCACAATTTTTATTACTTAAAATAGACAATGATTTGAATAGTAATTTTATATTAAAATATATAATGAAGACAAGGATGGGAAAGATTATTAAAAAAAGACAAGAGAAAAGGATTTTAATAGAGTTAGATAGGTTTCTTTTGTAAGATAGTAAAGTTAAATGGGTTTTTTTTAAACCTTCTTCTTAGACTTAGTAGTCTTCTTAGTAGCCTTAGTTTCAGCACCAGTGGACTTAGATTCAGCAGCTGGAGCAGCTGGAGTTTCTGGAGCGGCAGCTGGAGCGAAACCAGATTCATATTTACCTTTTAATTCATTTAAGTAGAACTTGATCTTGACTTGGTAATCTTCATATGAGGCATAGAATAAACCACATTGAAGTAACAACACACCGAATAACAAGAACACAATCATACTCTCAGAGGCTGCAATAACGGATAATCCAGTGTTTTGATCGACTTCCCCCCAATTACCGTATAAGGCAGAGAAAACACCAACTCTAACATTAGAGATATAGATAGAGGTGGCCACAACTAACACAAGTAAAGTACCATATTCAAAATACTTAGTTTCCTCAGTTGGCTTGAAGATCTTAATCAAGGATCCAACAAATGCAATGGCAAGGACAATGTGTAAGATATAGTGTAATGGAGTAGGAATTTCGGCCCACACTTTATAATGTTCTAATGCCTTATCAAAGTGTTCTTGAGTACCGACACTACTATACAATGTGTAGTAATCCCAAGGAGCGTTAGCGAAGATGACACCTAACAAGAAAGAAAGAGGAGAGATGATCAATAGAGCACCAATTGGTAATAGTTGTTCATAGCTAATCATTTTTATTTTGGTTAATTGATTAATTAAAAGGAAGAAAGAAGAAGTCAATACAATAATCTAATTATCTAATCTTTGATCTTTTTTTGCCTCAGTGAAAAGATCGACGACGACGAAAGATAGCGGGTTATTAGGTGTGTAGAGATGTTTTATTAATGGCTAAATTTTGTTTTTTTTTCGTCGAAGATGAATATAGAAAAAAGGGTTTTATAAGGGGAACTTAAAGGGCATACACGGTATACTAAGTGTGTGTATTAATATAAAGATACAGGTTACATAACTATCAAACACTGCTAATAAAAATACTCTTTGTTTTTTTTTTTACTTCAATTCCTTGAACAAAAGTGTGAATAGAAAGAAACATATATATACACCAAAATGCAAAGACCAAACCCATCACAGCAGTCTCAACAACAGCTGACACCACAGCAACAACAACAAGCTAGACAAGCTCAGGCTCAGGCTCAGGCTCAGGCTGCACAATCACAGGCACAACATGCCACGCACGCGTTCACTCAGACTGACTTGAATAGAGTGGTGCTCGATTACTTAAATAAGAAGGGGTACCACCACACAGAGGCAACCTTGAGAATAGAGAGTACCAAGATTGCAGGTCAGGGTACAATCGCATTAAACCCATCTAACATGACCTTTACCCAGCCTACAGCTCCCGCTTCAAATAGATCCAACATCCAATACCAACAACAACAATTCATTCAACATCAAAATGTTGCCAAGCTTAGACAATTTGATGAAGACCCTCAATCATTCGGTAGAGCATACGTGCTGTTTCGGTCATGGTGTGAAAATTCCTTAGAAATGTACAAATATGAACTGGAGAAATTCATTTATCCCCTCTTTGTACAATTTTACTTAACATTGATTCGTAGAGGTGATTCCGATGAGGCTAGATCCTTTTTCGAGAAATTCAATGCAGACCACATCTTACAACATAACACAGAGATCAAGGCGCTCGCGGGGGTGTCCCTACCCGACCACTTGGAAAATAACGAGTTGGCTAAATTATACAAGAACAATAAATATAAGATTGTCGTCTCCAATACTTCAATGAATTTGATTCTAAGTTTCCTTAATGAAAATGAAGGAATAGGTGGTGGTATCATTGTCAGAACCATCAATAACTCCATGGAGATCGTGACGCAAACTGAGGTTATCACTGAATCCCAAGTGGATGAAACCCAGGAGGGAATCCCTGCGGTGTTTAACTTGTTAAGCGAGGGTGGAGAAGGCAAGGAGAAGGGAGGAAAGGAACAAACCGCCATTGAGGCATTGAACAGTAAAGAGGTCAAATTAGGGAAGTACCCTAATGACCCTGACTTCTCTAAGGAACTTGAAGCTGAATTGAAAGAAAGAGATGAAAAGCAAAAAGATAAACACCACTCTAAAACCTTGATGGAGGAATACAACGAAAATTTCAAAACCGATTCCACTAACACCGAGAATAGCCCCAGCAGGGATACCCTACCAATACCACAGAAAACTGATTACGACTTGAAAAGAGAAATCATGAAAATCCAAGATTCTAGAGCACAGATCAGATTGAATACCTCACAGGCTGCACTTCCAAGTGTTTGTATGTACACTTTCCATAACACCAACAATGATATGACCTGCCTAGAGTTCAATGATGACTCTACCGTGATTGCAGGCGGATTCCAAGACTCGTTCATCAAGTTATGGTCCATCGATGGGTCTCCCTTGAAGTCCGTCTTCAAAAATGATGAATACAATAAAACCATTGATGGAGTCGCCGTGAATGGGTGCAGAAGATTGGTTGGCCACAGTGGTGCAGTGTATGGACTAGACTTCAGTCCAGATAATAATTACTTACTGTCTGCATCCGAAGATAAAACTGTGAGATTGTGGTCCATGGACACGTACACCTCCCTTGTGTCATACAAAGGTCACAATGCTCCAGTGTGGGATGTGAAGTTTTCTCCATTGGGTCACTATTTTGCTACGGCATCCCATGATCAAACAGCTAGATTGTGGTCATGTGATCATATTTACCCATTGAGAATTTTTGCTGGTCATTTGAAGGATGTTGATGTGGTGGAATTCCACCCTAATTCCACCTATTTATTCACCGGATCAAGTGATAAAACAGTGAGAATGTGGGATATAAGTAGGGGTGAATCAGTGAGAGTTTTCATTGGTCACAATATGCCTATCAACACGATGGCATGTTCTCCTGATGGTAGATGGCTAGCTACAGCAGGTGAAGATTCGATCATCAATGTGTTTGATATTGCATCAGGCAGAAAGCTCAAGTCCATGAGGGGCCACGGAAGATGCTCTATTTACTCATTGGCATTCAGCAGGGACGGGTCCGTGTTAGTCAGTGGTGGTTCAGATAATTCCATCAGAGTATGGGACATCAAAAAGGGTACCATGGATAACAAGAATATCCAACCCGAAAAGTTCACTGTGGAGTCAGTGATGCAAGCTAAGAATGCTGATGGTACCACTAAAGTTGATATCTCCACAAATGGAAATAGCAATGGTAATGCCGATGCCAGTAATGGTCAAGCTAACAAGGCTCAAGAGGAAATCAAGAGAAGACGTGAATTTGTGGCCAGTCAAGATCATATGGCTGTTTACTTTACCAAGAAGACCCCCGTTTACAAAGTTCATTTCACTAGAAGAAACCTTTGTTTAGCTGGTGGTGTTTTCAATAATTAAAGACTCACACATTCTCTAAATTGTATACTATACTTTACTTTTGTTTAACTACTATAAATTATTATTATAACATTATATTTTTTTATATACTTTTAACCACAGGTTTGGCAGGATCCCAAGGGCCTTGTAATTCATCCTTGTATTTCTGTAGTCTAATGAAGTACCAAGGTCCAGCAATGACGATTAATAAATGGATTGACGTCCACACAAGTAACCACCACAGACCAAACATTTTCCAAATTGCATAGTCCACACCAAGCACAATGATGGAAAATTGAAACCAATGAAATTGCCAATATTGGTAACGTCTAGTGAAATTATTAAATATAGGGAATAATCCAGACACTTCAATAGAAAATAAAATAAAACAAAATGCACTCAAGTTAGAATTTAATCTAGATGCTAACACGATTGCATTAGATAATGATAAATTCTTAGCTAAATTGGATTTAGAATACTTCATTTCAAAATGCGAAAGATCACCATTTGCGGCAGCCGCTATAGCTGAAGCACTGTTATTATTAGATAATCGTTGTAATTGTTGACGTTTATGACTAGGGAAATCAATGCAATAATCATTGAAGAACACATTCAAGATACAAGACCACACCGATAATGCCCAAATAGAATCTGAAGCTGTAGAGTTAGTCAAAGATTTCAACACGGGAGAAAACGTGAGCAGTGATAATAATATCAGCACGGATGATTTCAAAGTGGATATCAGACTAGGCGGATTGGGCTCCATCAAGTATTGTTCTAAATCCAAATTAGCAAAGCTATTGGTGAGCCCGCTACCACCTACAGAAGATGTCACGCTGGCACTAGCATCAAGCCCCCCAAAGGGAGATGCCGATCTTGAAGTTGGCCTAGAGAAGTTATTGAATCGTCTGTTTCTAGTAGACATAGCCAATTGTTCAATCTTGAATTTCTGTAAAGTAATCAATTCCCGACTTCTTTGGATTTTCAAAGTGATCACATAAATGACAAAACATAGAACAGTACCTATCGTGCTTATAAGTGTGGGCGTCACAGGATTCCAATTGAGTTGATAAGTACCATAAAACACTAAGATGATAGAGATTATCACCGATAAATGTAACACAATCAGGGAGAAATCCTGGACAACCTTCCAAAACGGATAATTCACCACTGTAGAGTTTCTCTTCAATTGGGAAAGGAAAGATGTATCAGTGTAATTGTCATCATAATCTTGTTTAATCCAAAGTAATTTCTTCCAAGGTTGTTTCTTCACGGGGGTTCTCCTCTGTGATCTTCTGGATGTATGTTGTTGGTGTTGATCAAAGTATCTATCAAATTCTAGTAATGTCCTGGATCCACTTGTAGCAGCATGGCTTGTCCTCTGAGAGTTTGACGTTAATAAAGATTTGGGGATGTCCGCCAACAAGGCATCATCGACGGTGATGATTGGTTTCGAGGATGAGCCAGTGCAGGGCGACGTAGTAGAGGGAGAAGAATGTACCTGCGAGCTGGTCGATATGGGTGATGACATCAAGTCTCTTCCGTGGTATTGATTAGTGGTCATCACTGGGTATCTGGGGGTTAAAGACAGGCAAGAGCTAAATGACCATAGAAAGTGTTAGAGGGAGACAGATTTAATTTTGTGGAATTTTTTGAATTTTGTGTTTTTATAAGGACAAAGTTACCTTCTTCTATTCCCTCCCATAATTCTAAACCATGTCATCTCATGAACACCATCATAAGAGCTCATTAGACTCTACAGTGATGAATGCGATCAACACCGCAAACGAAGTTGGAAAGAAATCTATGGCCAGTGTGCATGCTCACTTATCCAGAACAAATAGTCTTGATAACAACAATGAATATGAACAGGCAACTACTCCTACAGCCAATATTACGCCGGCTACTACTACACCAGCAACTAACACGCCGATGTTTTTGAGTCCCAACCCTAATGAAGCTGATTCAGGGTCCATAATACGATATGATATACGTGATAATGACACAGATGATAAGAATTCTAGTATTGATTTAAAAGCATTAAATTTCAATGATGATAATTACTCCGATAATGGATCATATGGGTCATCAGTCAATGATGATGCTATAAGGACATACAATGATGCTCTAGCATCACAGAGACAACAAACTAATTCTTCATCATTTGGTGATAACTTAGTGTTTCGGAAGACCACGGGGACTTTTGGGACTGCCTTGTCTTCATTGGATTTCCTACCTGTAGCAACCCACGGGGCCACGGTAACTGGAGGAGATGACCACTTAGTGGCAGACGAAGATGTCGGCGTTGATGAGGATGATGAGGAGGGAGAAGATGGTGATAGTGATGTTTACAATGCACAACATGAACAGAAGATGAATGATCAAATCAAGTCGACTGGTCAATTAGTGGATAACCAAGATAAATTATATGAAAGTTTAAATGTGTTAGATGATGTTCGTAAGATGAAGGCATCCAAGTTTTTCAATCGTGATTACAGAGAAAATCTTAGAGCATTGAAACAAGCTGAATTATCGTTATTAGTGGATCTCGTGCGAGTCAATGAAGAATCATTCACGGAGTTTTACGATATTTGGAATAACTTTGATGGTAAAAAATTAGCTATGTCTCCTGAGACTAGTCCTGGTCCTGAAGATGATGTTAAGAGTCAACAACATTTATTATCTACTACGAAATCCAATGTGACTGCTGCAGCATTAGGTGAAGAGATCACTGCTACAAAGAGTTTCAATATTAATCAAAGTGAAATGTTCGGGTATTTGAATAAGAAAAATGACATGATAGTTGATGACTTGGATAATATTAAAAAGGCTGCCTTAAATTTTGATACCCGGACGAGGTCTCTATGGGAACAATAATACTTATAATATATATACATTAATTGAATATTACCCTTCTCCTATACCCCCCACATTAATACGTACCGTACCATCACCTTACTCTACTACACTGCGATTTCTGTAATCGGCCCCCTGTGCTGCCTATGCGGCTCAAAGAAGTTATTTTTTTTTTCGGTTTTGTAAAAGCAATCACCAGAAAGTCAAAAAACCACACATTTTTTTAATTCATTGGTAATTCCTTCTTATCTATTTATTACCTTTTTTTTTAATTATTATAATTTAATCAATTAAAACAGACTCAATTGAGTGAATTCTATAAGGGTAAACTCTTTTCTTTTTGTGCTATAAACTATTACTATCAATTAATTACTTATTATTATCACGATGACCTCACCAGTTAACACTACCGCTTGGAAAGAATTGCAATCAATTTATGACGATTACGGGAAAGATTTCTCTCCAAAGGCCGCCTTTGCTAAGGATGATTCCAGATTCGACAAGTTCTCTTCTACTTTTGAAAACTATGATGGATCCAAGATCTTATTCGATTTCTCTAAAAATTTAATCGATGAGAAGATCTTAACTACTTTATTCGCATTAGCTAAGGAAGCCAAAGTTGAATCATTAAGAGATTCCATGTTTGCCGGTGACCACATTAACACCACCGAGGACAGAGCCGTTTATCATGTTGCCCTAAGAAACAGAGCTAACAAGGTTATGAAGGTGGATTCCGTTGATGTTGCTCCAGAGGTGGACTCCGTCTTGAAACATATGAAGGAATTCACCGAAGAAGTGAGATCAGGTAAATGGACCGGTTACACCGGTAAGAAAATTGCCTCCATTGTGAACATCGGTATTGGTGGATCCGACTTAGGTCCAGTTATGGTCACCGAGGCATTGAAGCCATACGCTGATCCATCATTGAGCGTTTACTTTGTGTCTAACGTTGACGGGACTCACATTGCCGAAACTTTGAAGAAGTGCGATCCAGAGACTACTTTATTTTTAATTGCCTCTAAGACATTCACTACTGCTGAAACTTGTGCTAATGCCAACTCAGCTAAGACTTGGTTCTTAGATGCTGTCAAGGATGAATCTTACATTGCTAAGCATTTCGTTGCCTTATCTACTAACGCTACTGAGGTTGCCAAATTTGGAATTGACACTAAGAACATGTTTGGTTTCGAAAGTTGGGTCGGTGGTAGATACTCTGTTTGGTCTGCCATTGGGTTATCTGTTGCTCTATATGTTGGTTATGAAAACTTTGAAGCCTTCTTAAAGGGTGCCGAGGCATTTGATAAGCATTTCACTTCTACTCCAATTGAAGAAAACATTGCCTTCTTTGGTGGTTTATTGACTATTTGGTATAACAATTTCCATAAGGCTCAAACTAAATTGGTTGCCCCATTTGATCAATATTTACATAGATTCCCTGCTTACTTACAACAATTATCTATGGAATCTAATGGTAAATCTGTTACCAAGGATTCTAAATTTGTCAATTATGAAACCGGTATTGTGCTTTTCGGTGAACCATGTACTAATGCTCAACATTCATTCTTCCAATTAGTTCATCAAGGTACTAAATTGATCCCAGCTGATTTCATTTTAGCTGCTCAAACTCATAATCCAATTGAAGCTAATAAACATCAAAAGATGTTAGCTTCCAATTTCTTTGCTCAAGCTGAAGCTTTAATGGCTGGTAAATCAAAGGAACAAGTTGAAAAGGAAGGTGCTTCCCCTTCATTAGTTCCACATAAGCAATTCTCTGGTAATAGACCAACTACTTCTATTTTAACTCAAAAAATTACTCCAGCCACTTTAGGTGCTTTAATTGCTTACTATGAACACGTTACCTTTGTTGAAGGTGCCATTTGGGGTATCAATTCATTTGATCAATGGGGTGTTGAATTAGGTAAATCCTTAGCTAAGGTTATCTTAGCTGAATTAGGTGATAAGACTGAAGTGACAACTCATGATGCTTCTACTAGAAACTTGATTAACACTTTCAAGGCTTGGTCTGCTTAAATCTTGCTACCTTAACTAAATATATTTCAGTTCCCCCTCCCCAACTAACTTAGTTTTTTTTTTATTTTTGTCTTCGTTGTTTGAGTTTTAAAAGAAAAGAAAAATAACTCAATGGTTATCTTTCTTTAAACGTTATTTTTTTCTTTATTACTTTTATAATGCCCCCAACCCCCCCCATTGATATTAATTTTCAAATTTTTTACAAAAAAAAAACTAGTAATGGAGATTAAAAAACAAGTATATATTATTTGAACAAATTGTGAATCAAGGGACAACAAAAAAAAACAAAACAAAACAGTATATATAAAAGAAGAAGATAGAACAAGTTTAAAATAAAAAGTAAATGAACAAAAAAAAAGAGGTATCAATAAAAAAAAAGGAAGGGGAAATTGTATAAAGAGAGTTACTTATAAGAAATGCGAGAGGGTAGTAATGAGTAAACAAAAAAGGATATTTAAGATGAATATAAACTTTTTTAAGGTTTAGCAAAGGATTTGACATGAAATTTATATGATTTAAATTATTTCATATTTCTTTTCAATTTCAAACTATCTCTTTTTCTTTGAGCTGTAGCATTAAATAATGGGTCAACTTCAAAATCCATTGGATTATTATTATTATTATTGACACCTATAGATGTCACTGAACCTGATCTATTCTTATTGCTATACAATAATTTACCAGATAATGCATGATGAGTAGCTAAACTAGATTGTGATCCATTAGTTGGTGTATTGATACCACTACTTGAACCAGATTTAAATTGAAATTCCGTTTCATGGAATGGAGATTCCAGTGGTTTAATTCCGTTTTCGAATGAAAAAACATCAGCGGAGGCGGAGACAGCGGCGGCGGCGGTGGCACCGGTAGCGATATTAGATGTTTGTAATTGTTGTAGCCGTGCAAGTTTTTGTTGATATTTATTGGTAGCCAGTTGAGAGGCATCGGATAATGCGGGAGATGGTAATGCGGATCCAAGTTTTTGTTGTGGATATTGTTGTTGTTGGGAGTTAGCGGCTGCACTAGATGGAGGAGTTATCATATCGTATGGGAAGTATGGTGGAATCTTTGTCGTGGTATTAGTAGTTGTGGTATCATTGTCATTATCGTAAGCTGTAGTAGAAGAATGGAGAGGGTGAGGGTGATGAGGGTGAGAAGTTCCATGAACTGAGAATTGCACTGAATCTACTAGAGAATCTGTGGATGATAATCTTGTAGCTGAGTACATAGGGTTTTGGTGTAACCAAGAAGGTCTTTGACCCCCCATTGGGTTAGTATTAGAAGCGACAGAATTTGATCTTGACACGGAAGACACTGACATTTGCCCATTAGTGGATGAACCTGAACACAGTTCTAATAATCTTTTTCTTATTAGGGCAAGACAATAAGTTTGTTTAGATTCTTGGAGGAGTTCTTCATTTGTTTTAGGATTTTTATCTAAAAAGAGAGTTTTATCTGTGAGTAGGGCATGATACATTTGCTTTGATATTTTGGAAACCACACCTGAAGGTGGATAATCGATATTGAATGGAGTAATATTAGGTAATCCTGCGTATGATTCATACATATGAATCAATGTATCATCAAATTTTGGGGTAAAATCGAAATTATCAGTTGGAGTCACATGAGAATCGTTATACACTGATGATGAAATTGAATTAACATTTGTGCATTCACCCATGCAAGTATCTTGTTGATCTGATTGAAATGAACTAATGGAATTACTTCTGTTACCCATATTAAAGGCGGGAGTTTGAAATTGTAATCCACCTGGAGGAATTGTTTGATCGACTGGAGTCATATAACCTGTTGGAGTGAGTTTACCGGAACCTGACACGTCCTTGAGAGAACCCTTTCTTGATATATTTAAATGTAAATTTGGTTTCATCGTTTTCATAGTTGAAGGGAAAATAGGGAGGCAAGGGATGGGATGGGAAGGTGGGGGGCAAGTAATATAATAGAGATAATGTATGAAACTATAGAGCCGGTAAAAATTTAAAAAAATTAAAGAGTGTATATAATAATAGATAGTATTCCTTTGATGATTATCGAAGAATAATGAAATGAATATAAGAAAAAGGTATTGAAAAGGAAAAGCAATAGTAGTTGTAACTTGAAATACGTTCTTTTTTTTTAATAATTTTAAATTTTTAATTAACGCGTCTTTGAACTAATTTATTCTAAATTAGGTAAAATAGGCGGATACTATAGTACGTCGGTATTAATTAATATTATAACCCGTAGTCTGTAGTTAGTAATAATTGGGGCACCCGGACGTGGGGGGAGAATGATTACCAGTGACATTCATAATACTACCCACTTTACGTACATATAGTAACTATAGTATAATACTATCCCGGTTATGAACACTTCCCACCCCCTAACATTCTCATTCTCCAGTACTCTCCTCCCCCCCCAAGTAAACCTTTACACCAATCCGCCCCCTACTTGCTGTTCTCTTTGATCTCAACGTCTCTTTGTTAATGTCTGTCTATTGATCTCACTCACTTAGTAAACTGAAATTTTCTTTTCTTCAATTTCTAACACATAAAAAAAAAAAATAACACTTTAAACTATTATCTCTTTCTTCTTAATATATATTATCTTATTAATACATATCAATTATACAATTTGTCAATAATGCAAGTCTCTCCAAAGAATTTAGAGTTAAAAGGTATGTCAATTTAAATAATTTATTCAATTCTTGTATCGTTATTCTTTTTTTACTAACTCTGGCGTGTACAATATATTTGCCCCTTCCTCTTTTTTACAGCTCCATTCACTAAATCATCTACATCAACAATTACAGTGACAAATACAGCATCAACTGCAATTGCATTCAAGGTTAAAACTACAGCTCCAAAATTATATTGTGTTAGACCAAATGCTTCCACTATTGCTCCAGGGGAATCCCTTGATGTTTCCATTATATTCCAAGGTTTAGATTCTGAACCTTCAATTGGTACTAAATGTAAGGATAAATTCTTAATCGTTTCAGTGCCTTGTCAATCAGATTTAGATCCTAAATCTATTTCAAGTATATGGTCAGAGTTACAACAATCAGCAGGTGCCACAACTGACGTGAAATTAAGAGTGGTGTTCAAATTTGAATCAGCAGTTGATCCAATTCAAGAAGAATCATCTCAATTGTCAATCCCAGAACAAGGTAAAGATGCATCATTTGCATCCGGCGTCGCTGCTGTCGGTACCGCTGGTGCCGCTGGTGTTGCTGCTACTACTTCCGCTGGCAAGAAGTCAATCGATGCTAATACTCCATCTACTACTACCACCACCACTACCACTAAAACTGTCTCCGAAAAGGAAACCCCAATTACTACCACTACAGTCACTAAGAAATCAGCTGGCCCTAACTTATTCATCACTGCTATCATTTTGGCCCTGATTGCATTCTTCTTGTCTAGATTCTTCTCATAGGTTCTTTCCCCCTCCCCCCTTTCTATTATATAACCATAGTTCATCTCCTCTCTCCCTCCCCTTTTCCTTTTTTTAAATGTATTTTCCCCTTTTTCTTCTATTCTGAAGTAAATTCAAGTTTTTGTGCATTTACTTCATCTTCAATTCAGCTCTTTCTTTCTTTTACTTACATTTTTTTTCTTTCACCCCCCCTGATTGTACCATATGAAGAATCGGGATTAGCCATCCCCCCAAATTTAGAAGAAGGCTCTTTCCATCTATTAACACCTTCCCCCATCCTATCTTGTGTTTTTATACTGTTTTGTTTTCTTTGTTTTTTATTTTTGAAACTTCATCTTTCTTTCTATATAACACGAAAAAAAAAAATTTAAAAAATTCTGGTTAACTTAAATAATGTTATTAGATGAATACTTTTATATAGGATTTTTCCACCTTACTCTACTACCATACTTCATTTATATTCTGCCACTACTGATATCCCTTCCACCCCCTCACTATGAGTTTCAGACATCCTCTTATAGCTAACGGTGGGACCTCATTACAAGACAAATCGGTTACCCCAGTTGATGATACAACTGGGGATCACCAATCACAAACCGACTCACAAGAACATCAAACATCAACTACGATAACTCCATCCACTACGCGAACCCCTGATACTCCCAACCTGGAATCTCTTGACCCCAAAAATGATCCCGAGATCAATACCGCCATTAATGAATCAGTGCCACCAATAGAGGGCACCTCTAATTCGACTTCCACTACAACACCGACTCCTAACTCTCGGTCGCCATCACCTATTACTACTGGTCATCGTCATTCTCATGCTAGATTACCAGACTCAGACTCAGATTCAGATACAAATGATGAAATACGAATAATAAGTCAAAATAAACCAATCCAAGATAACAAGAATAAACGAGCCCATGCTGATGTAATTGATATTGAAGAAGATGAAGACGACGTAATTCAACTTACTAAACGAAGACGACCAGCTGAAGTTCATATCACACCTCGACAACAATCATCCGCATCTGCATCTCCACCAATAGAACAAGATCACATCTCTATTATCGATGATGAAGTAGAATCCGAAGATGAAGATGGTGACGATGAAATAATCATTCTTGGATCAGATGGAGAAACAGAAGATCACATTAAAACTACTACAGATATGCTTAATGATACAGTAGATAACACCACTAAAACAATGAAAGAAGTCACTTGCCCTATTTGCTTTGAAGAGATAGAGAAATGTGTTGCTAGTCCTTGTGGACATTTTTACTGTTCAAATTGTGTTTATAAGGCATTAGCTAGTTCTAGATCTGGTAGCGTTACTAAAGGTTGCTGTGCACTTTGTAGAAAAACAATCAATTATAAAGATTTAGTTTGGTTAAAATTTAGAGTGAAAAGGAAAAACTCTACTTGATTTTATTTATATATATATATACATACCCTCTTTGCTAAAATAGATATCTCTAACCCATTATACCATTGACTCCCCCCATGTTCACACCGCCTAGTTTGAGTATGCTTAGTAGTATTTTACGTAAAACAGTTTCTAATTTCAGGTGTGTGCCACCCATCAGCGAGAAAATTCCAAAAAAGAAATGAAAACCGAACTTGTTTTAAGATACGACACTTGTTTCTTCCTCTTCCTATTTCAATCAATTCTATCTATACCTTAACATTCACAAGATGTCATTCCCAGGTAACTCACAACAACAATATTCAAGACCTACAGGTGCACCACCTGGACAATATTCAAGACCTTCAGGTGCACCACCACCTTCCTCTTATTCTCGTCCAGCTCAGGGGATTCCAGCTAACACTAGATCCCAACTTTTAACTTCTGATACTACATCTTATAATGCCAATGGGATCACTTATCAGAGACCATCAGGTACTCCACCAGCTCCACAACAGGCAAACGGTTATTCTCAATGTAATGGTACAAAAAAGGCATTACTTGTGGGGTGTAATTATATTGGATCTAGTAATGCACTTCGTGGATGTATTAATGATGTTAATAACATGTATAATTTCTTATTACAAAATGGTTACCCACAGAGTAACATCGTTATTTTAACTGATGATCAAACTGAAGCAGTTAAAGTTCCATTAAGAGCTAATATTCTTAGAGCAATGGCATGGTTAGTGAATGGTGCACAACCTGGGGATTCATTATTTTTCCATTATTCTGGTCATGGTGGTCAAGAAGAAGATCAAGATGGTGATGAAGATGATGGAATGGATGATTGTATTTATCCTGTTGATTTCCAACAAACTGGTTCAATCATTGATGATGTTATGCACGATATAATGGTTAAGCCATTACCACAAGGTGTTAGATTAACTGCAATTTTCGATTCTTGCCATTCTGGTACTGCATTAGATTTACCATACTTATATAGAGCTGCTGATGGTGGTATCAAAGAATATAATGTGTGGAAGGAAAGTCAAGGTGACGCCTTGAACCTTGTTAAGGGTTATGCATCTAATAACGTTGGTTTAATGATGTCTTCTGCCGTTAATGTTTTCAAACGGTTCCAAAACAATAACTCTAGTAATAGAGAAGAGATTAAGAAGAAGAAGTCATCACCAGCTGATATCATTATGTTTTCTGGTTGTAAAGATGATCAAACGTCTGCTGACGCTAATGAAGCTGGTAAATTTACTGGTGCATTAAGTTGGGCATTACTGCAAGTGTTAAACCAAAATCCACAACAGAGTTACTTAACTTTACTACAAAATATTAGATCAGTGTTGGCTACTAAGTATACTCAAAAGCCTCAAATGTCTTCTTCTCATCAAATCGATCCAAATGTTCAGTTTGTTTTGTAATTGTGTGTGTGTGTCCCACTTTTACATTTTTTATTTCACTTTGTGTTGTTTTTCCTTTTTTTCCTTTCTAATTGTTTTGTTATAAGCACTATTGTGTACTCTCTATCTCTCTTTTATTATCTCAATGATCTATTTACTTAACTACTTCTCCACAAAAAATCTCAAAATAAATAAAATGTAAAAAATTAATAAAAGACACTCTGTGTATTATCAGAACGTCCTCTTACTCAGATACATCCACAAGGTTTCGGAACAATATCAGTATCACCATGAATAGATCTGACTTCGATTTATCTATATATTTAGTTACAAATTCGGAAATGGTTCCAGAAGGAATCTCATTTCTTGATCAAGTGCAAAGAGCCATCGACAACGGAGTCACCATTGTACAACTAAGAGAGAAGAATATGGACACCAGAGAATTCATTGACAGAGCTAGAGAAGTTAAAAAACTTACTGATAAGGCAGGAATCCCATTGATCATTAATGATAGAGCAGATATTGCATTAGCAGTGGGGGCTCATTTGCATGTAGGCCAATCGGACATGAGGGTCCCCGATGCACGGAGGTTACTCGGGGATGATAAAATCATTGGAGTGTCTACTAGTACACCAGATGAAGTAGAACAAGCAATTGAAGATGGTGCAGATTATGTTGGTATAGGTATTTGCTTTGATACATTGACTAAAGTGACTAAAAAAATCCCAATGGGACCATTAGGATCACAACCATTGTTAGAGATAATCAAGAAAAAAGGAGTCAATTTGAAAACTTGTTTAATTGGTGGTATCAATCAATCAAATGTTCAACGTGTGAGATATTGTTCAGGGATCCCCGGTTTACCCATTGATGGTGTTGCCGTGGTGTCATGCATTATGGCACAAAAAGATTCTGCACAAGCTACTAGAGATCTTGCCAGATTATGGAACTCACCACCACCGTGGTGTAATGTATTGAGTGGATCTAATACTACAGCTGATGTGAAACGGATCCATGAAGTGGTGCCGATGTGTCATCATATTACTAATGACGTTGTCAAGAATTTCTCTGCCAATGTGACATTAGCCTTGGGTGCTTCCCCCATTATGAGTGAATGCGTCGAGGAATTTGCTGATTTTGCAGGGTTCCCGAATACAGGTTTACTTTTGAATACTGGTACTTGTACTCAAGATAAGGTGGATGTCTATATCAATGCATTACAAGAGTACAATAAAGTTGGTGCACCAATTGTGTACGACCCCGTTGGTGCTGGTGCATCTCAATTTAGACGTGTGTTAGCTAAGAAATTGCTCATTGCGGGACACCCCACTGTGATTAAAGGTAATGAAGGTGAAATATATGCTGTTGCCGGGTTGAAAAAACCAATGAAGGGGGTCGACAGTGATCACTCTGATGATCTCAGTGAGATCACTGAGGTTGCCAAAAGGCTCGCTGTGAGTACTAGGTGCGTTGTTGTTGTCACGGGGAAAACAGATATTGTGTGTGACGGTGTGTTCCAGGGGAAAACTGATCTAACTGAACAAGATGTGGCCCTACAGAGAGTGGCCACCGTTGAGGGGGGCCACTCCTTAATGGGCAGTATTACGGGTTCAGGTTGCTCCCTTGGATCTGCCATTTTGGCCACCGTGTTGAGTAACAGGGGCGACCCCTATTTAGCTGCTGAGGAAGCCTGTCGTAAGTATAAATCGGCTGGTCTTGAAGCATCCAAGACCACTAATAAGTCTGGTTCATTCCAAGTTGAATTTATAGACAGATTAGCTAGTTGACGTGTCTCACTCAAAATCGCGATCAACAAAATTTTCTTTTTTTTGGGCAAAGAAACAGCTTTTTTTTATTTGAATTGCCCATTTGTAACTTAAATGAATAGGGACACGCTTATATATTATATATATATTATACGAATACATAACACACACATATATTTTAACATTACTCTGTGTTTATATATATTTCTTATCTTCTCATTTTTGTTTCTTTCTATTTTCATTTGTTGTCAAATTAAATAAAAATTGGATTAAATAAAAAAAAACCCTTTTGATCTATTTATTATTTTTTTTTTCAGATACACAAAAACACCAAAAACACGAAAAAAAACCTTTGCCAACACGAAACAATAATGACAGATATACAGGCTACTAAGCCGGTAAATGACCAATCAGTGGCACCAATTACAACAACTACTACGGACATCACAGGTACCACCACTAATGGAGGTCCTCCTAAAATTCAACCCGTGAAGATCCCAATGCCTGAGACAACAGATTCATTGGCTCAAATTTTGAGAAGATTCCGTGAATTAGATGCCTCTGACACTTATGAAGCAGAGAGATACGGTATTCTATCCACTTTGAAGAAAGTTGACCAACAAGAACAGAATTTCCAACACGACTTGGAAGAATTGGATACCATTTGGACAGACAACGATGAACAAATCGATTTAGACCTATTGAGGAAACAGATCATTGGATTGCAATTGCTCTCTAAGGATTTGGACTTACCCGAACAACTCCAATTGGATTACGCTCAGAATGGGTTCATACCTGACACGACAAGTGGCGAATCCAATAAGGACAACAACAACAAGTCTTCCTCTACTGATAATACACTTGAAATTCCATTGGATGACTACGAAAAGAAGGCATCCACCTTTGGTGTCACTCCAACTAGGGCATATGCTGAGTCCGACGTGCACCCAGTGGCGACCTCCTACGCAGAGGAACAACTCAGAACAAAACTGGACCTTAGAACAACAGAATTGGAGAACTTGCCATCCAACTTGGGGTCTTACGATTTCAATAATTTGAACAACGATTTGGAATTAGCTAATGATGGTATTATGGAGGGAGTGGATGACTTGAAGATCAAGGCACTCATTGAATTGAAGGCCCTACGTTTATTATCTATCCAAAAACAACTGAGAAACCAATTGATCATCAATTGTGCCACTAATTCTATCTACAAGGATGAAAACTTAAACAATTATTCCACATTCAGAACTTGGAAAAGAGCATACTGTGTGCGTCCTAAACAAAAAGTGGAACAAACCGCTAGATTAGCCAAGAAATTACAAGAACAACAAAAGAAGGAGAAAGAACAATTATTATTCCAATTACAACAAAGAAAAGTGGAACGCTTGATCGAATTAATCGATGATGCTCAACAGGAGGTCACCGACAAACGTAACTACAGATTGTCACTCGGAAGATCCATCCACCATTTCCATCAACAGGTTGAAAGAGATGAGGGTAAGAGAATGGAGAGAACTGCTAAACAGAGATTGCAAGCTTTGAAGTCTAACGATGAAGAGGCATATCTTAAATTATTGGATCAAACTAAGGATACCAGAATTACTCACTTGTTAAGACAGACCAATTCCTTCTTGGACTCCTTGGCGAATGCCGTGAAGGTGCAACAACATGAATCCAAGGTTTTGAAAGAGATTGACAACGTGGAAACTGGTGCCGGTCCAGAATCTGGTGTGGCCACCGATGAGGAAGTTGGCAAGGAAGTTGATCCAGATGAGGACAGAGAGAAGATTGATTATTACGAGGTTGCCCACAGAATCAAGGAAACCGTGACTGAACAATCATCACTTTTGGTTGGTGGTAAATTAAAAGAATATCAAGTTAAAGGTTTGGAATGGATGGTGTCCTTGTATAATAACCATTTGAATGGTATCTTGGCTGATGAAATGGGGTTGGGGAAAACCATTCAATCTATTTCATTGATCACTTATTTGATTGAGAAAAAGGAAGAACGCGGGAAGTTCTTGGTGATTGTGCCATTGTCTACGATCACAAATTGGACATTGGAATTCGAAAAATGGGCTCCAAGTATCAAAACTATCGTTTACAAGGGTTCCCAACAACAACGTAAGAACTTGCAATATGAGATTAGAGCGGGTAACTTCACCGTTCTATTGACCACCTATGAATACATCATCAGAGATAGACCATTGCTTTCTAAGTTTAGATGGGCTCACATGATTATTGATGAAGGGCACAGAATGAAGAATGCTCAGTCTAGACTTTCCGTGACTTTGACTCAATATTATCACACCAGAAACAGATTAATCTTGACAGGTACACCATTACAGAACAATTTACCAGAACTTTGGGCCTTGTTGAATTTCATCTTACCTAAGGTGTTCAACTCTGTGAAATCGTTCGATGAATGGTTTAACACTCCATTCGCTAATACCGGTCACCAGGATAAACTGGAATTGACAGAAGAAGAAAGTTTGTTGATTATCAGAAGATTGCACAAGGTTTTGAGACCATTTTTACTCAGAAGACTGAAGAGAGATGTCGAAAAGGACTTGCCTGATAAGGTTGAAAGAGTTATCAAGTGTAAATTATCCGGACTACAAGCTGTCTTATATAAACAACTTCTTACACACAATGCATTATTTGTCGGTGCACAAGGTGCCGGTGCTCCAAAGACCGGGTTGAGAGGGTTGAACAATAAGATCATGCAATTGAGAAAGGTGTGTAACCATCCATTCGTGTTTGAAGAAGTTGAAAACAACATTAACCCAGATAGATTGACTAATGATTTAATTTGGAGATCGTCTGGAAAATTTGAGTTGCTTGATAGAGTTTTGCCTAAATTCAAGAGAACTGGTCACAGAGTGTTAATTTTCTTCCAAATGACTCAAGTGATGGACATCATGGAGGATTATTTAAGATTAAGAGATATGAAGTATATGAGATTAGATGGTTCTACTAAGGCCGAAGACAGACAACTGATGTTAAAGGATTTCAATGCTCCTAATTCAGAATATTTCTGTTTCTTGTTATCCACCAGAGCTGGTGGGTTAGGTTTGAACTTACAAACCGCCGATACTGTTATCATCTTTGATACTGATTGGAATCCTCATCAAGATTTACAAGCACAAGATAGAGCCCATCGTATTGGTCAAAAGAATGAAGTTAGAATTCTAAGATTGATCACTGACGATTCCGTTGAAGAAGTTATCTTAGAAAGAGCTCACCAGAAATTAGACATTGACGGTAAGGTCATTCAAGCTGGTAAGTTCGATAATAAGTCTAGTGCAGAAGAACAAGAGGCATTCTTAAAGAGATTAATCGAGGCTGAAAAGGAGAAAACTGACGATAAGGATAATGATGATTTGGATGACGAAGAGATGAATGATATTTTGGCTAGAAATGACAATGAAAAGATTTTATTTGCTGAAATGGATGCCGAAAGAATCGCCCAAGAGAAGAAGCATAAGGTGCCTAGATTACTGACCCATGATGAATTACCTGACGTGTTCAAGCAAGATATCGAGGAGGTGCTTCCTAATGATAGAGAAACCACCGGTAAGAGAGAACGGAAAACTGTTATCTACAACGATGGATTGACTGATGCACAATGGTTGAATGCCATGGAGACCAATGATGACTCCACTGAGTCTGGTGTGCAAGAGGCTGCATTAGCTAAGAGAGAAAAGCTCGAGAGTAGAAGAAGAAGAAAAAGAGGTGTTGATTTTGACGTTGAGGATAGCGCCGTTGAATTGGATGATTCCGTTGTTGAGGATACCCCAAGAAAGCGGTCTAAGAAGGAAACCAAGACTGTTGACTTCGAAGATGAAATCTCTGATGCATTTGTGCAACCAAGTTTGGAATTGTTAGAGAAATTAACTAAATTGGAAGCTGAAGATGGTAGAAACATCGCTGAATTATTCTTAGATGTTCCATCTAAGAAGTTGTACCCAGATTATTATCAAGTAATAGAGAACCCTATTGCTATTAAACAACTTAAGAGAAATTTGAAGAAGAACACCTATGAAACCTTGGATGAATTCAAGGAAGACTTGGAAACCATGTTCACTAATGCCAAGACATACAATGAAGAAGGGTCTTGGGTTTATGACGATGCCATGGCTCTTCAAAAGGTTGCCGAAGAGGAACTCTCCAAGATTCCAACTTGAAGTTGTAAGATGTACCCTGCGCTAATTTCTTTTTATTACATTATTTGTACTTTACTTTTATTTGTTTTCATTAAACTTGTTCATTTTTTTTGACCCCCCCTGTTTGTATTTTGTTTTTATAAATCTATGCTTTTTGTTTAAAAAAGGTTGTAATTTATGAAGAGATACAAGTTATATCTGTTGTGTATAATGTGTATCCAAGCACAAATGTTAACGTTTTCATTTAATTCATCAATGCGTGAATCACAGCCTGTAAGGCTATTTGTGCACACAAAATTGATCTACTACATATGTGTGTTATATATAGAAGTATTATAGGAGTGATACGGGACAGAAAAGAAAAATCAAAAGAGCATGTAAACATATATATATGTGTGTATGTATATGCACCACCACCCATATTATCGTTTTTGTCAATTTACACATTCCAAAGCTAAATCATGTTTTCGGAAATACAAAATTAATCATATATATATATATAAACAAAATTCACGTTATTACAGATCTCGGAACCAAAATTTAGTATGTTAATTAGTGAATAGATCATTTTGATAACTATGAATCCACCACATATTTACTTATACAGTGAGTTCATAGATTGGGACTAGGGGAAGATTAGAGCTACTAATATAAATAGACTCGAGTCTAGGCCCGTGTATAATAAGATGATCGTCTAAAAGCCTTTATATATGGACCGGTGTACTTAGTTTTTCCCCCGGCGGAATTAAGAAGTGCACAGACCCACAGTGTCTGTCCATTTTTATTTTTAAATTACCAAATTTGTTGCTTTTACAGATGCAGTGAATTCAAATAAGCTTCTTGGTTCTACCATTGTTTCCCGAAGGACCTCTCCTTAAACTGTAAATCGATCAATAATTATTTTCCACCGTACACATTAAAGATGAATTTTTTTGATCTCCACCAAGAAGAAGAAACAAAGCACAAGACTGCAACATTGTAAAATGTCAATTAACAATTAGACAATTAGACAATTAACAATTAAACAATTAATGCACATGATTACAGAAGTGGTATAGCAAAAGTATATATGTAAACGAAATTCACAACATCAAAAAAAAAAAAAAAAGTAATAAAATAGAAATAATTCCAGGGGAGATATAAATAGTTGATTTGAACGTCTATTTTAGGCACACCCCAAGTTTTTCAACGATGGCTGCCATGGGCTCATAGCAATTCTATCGGATGCATAATGTCGAATTAGGAACCGAAAGGATGTAATTTGGCTACATCATTTATATGACATCAATCACAATAAATATAGATATATCTTTAGAAGATTTGAAGACACCAGGTGATGTACTTGACAAGCAGAAAACGGCAACTAATTTTATTTTTATCATTGGAATCTTTGAACCATTATATAATTATATCATGTTACTTGAAAATTTGAGAATATTAGTAGTATTAGTAATATTATACGTAATCAATGAAATGATATCATTAACATTAAGTTCTACAAATATGGACTGATTACTCAGGTTTCAGCTGTAAGAATCAATTAGAAGTATACCTTGCATACAATTATAGAATTAATTATTCTTCTTAAAGAACTTGACTGCGAGTGAATATCACACAATTCAATCCAATTATTCTCGTCTGAATTTCCTATAATAGTTAAACAATTATAGTTTATAAAAAAATTTAAAGTTATTTGTTTGCCTCGTGAATTTTAGAAATCCAAAAGCAGTTCTGAGGTTATAACCGGAAGTGTAGCCCTGGATGGAGGAAATTATCATGAATGTGTATGGGTGAGTTTGTGCATGTATGTTTGCGTATACATATGAGTAACAAGGGGTACCCTGTGTTCCATGCAAAGTAAACTAGTGTGAGTGTGTCTGAGATTTATTGTTCTTTGTTGTTAGTATAAATACACATTGGCACACACATGGAGATGTCAGTAGAGCAATCACCAGTCATCATAATTTATGAATTTAATGGTAAATGAAAATATTTATATGGATGCAGTATAGTTTTCCTTAATGGTCTTGTGGTATTCAAAAATACACCAAATTTAAGATTTTCAAAGTTGGCTCAGAAAATAAATTTATTTTCTCGCTACAGGATTATAAATAGCATTTATCCAAATCGTGCACTATAAAAACTAATTCAGCTTTTTGTTTTAAGAACATACACTATAGTATTCTATTAATTCATTGTTAAAATAGATGAGGGGAAAAAGGATGAGAGATGGTGAGAGATGGTGTCAATTATTAAGAGAGAGAGAAGGAGTTCGAATACAAATTAAATTGATATTCAATAATCATAAAGATATCCGGCGTATACTTGTCGATGTCTTAATGCAACTTCAATGCCATTAATATCAAAGCCATTCAATGTATAATCATCAATCATTATGATCTATGAATTAAATAATATTAATGAAGTACAAGTAATGGAATAATAGTGAGGCAATTCATGAAGCAACAATAAATCTCTTTCTTCTTTAACTTAATGATCAATATAATACACCAATTCATATATAAAAATTTATCTTAAAAAAAAAAAGAATTTTGTATAAAAATATATGCTTAGAACAACAAAAATATTGAGTTTTCTATCTGCCCTACTTATTTAAAGTTGTTCCAGTGTATATTCATTCACCCCACTTATTAAAGATAGTTTTTCATTACTAAAATTAGACTGATCTATTTAGAAATCTTTAATTTGTAGGTCTAAATTATAATTTCTTTTATAAGCTTTATGTGCCTTATGATATCCGCTAAGGTAATACATATACAAAGAAATGAAAGAACCTTTTAACAAATACAATGAAAACGGATACTTACGTGTAATTATTATAATGTAACAAACACACACGGGAAAACACAACACAAAAACTCCTCTATTCAATCAAAAAAAAAATAATAAAAATAAATGTACAAAACTCTAATTTAAAACTTGCACAAAAGTTTAATTATAATAAGAAGCAGCACTAAGCATTTAAACAACCTATATTTAACATTTATAATTTTTTTTTAATTATTTAATTTACTTTTATTTTAAATTATTTACAATAATAGATAGATGATCCTTATAATTGGTATCCGGATATACATGTGTAGGTGTACGTGTCCTTTACTAAAATGTATAATGCAATATACACAATAATCATCTATAATGCATTAAAGTTTTTCCTCCTTTAAAAAAAAAAATAAAAAACCAATAAAGACGCCAAACTTTAATATTATGTTTGTACCTGTATGGAGATTATGTGCATGTATGCATTTTTTATTATTATAACTATTTTTTATTTCTCTTCTCTTTTTACTAAATAGATCGGATTAAAAAGTAAAAGTAAAGGCAAAATAATAATAATAAACTGAAGATCAGATCGGATCCATACATGGACAGTACAATTCTACCTCCTATTTTAAATAATAACTTTCTAACAATTATATCGCTATTCAACATCATTTATATATATCTATATATATATTATTTTTCACTCATTTTGACTTTATTTTATTTTTAAATTTTATTTTTTTTTGTTTTATAAATCCTTTTCTTCCCACTTTTGACGTATTTTGTACTTTCTGGGTTTTCAATAAATTCATTAAAAACCATTAAGACAGACTTCTTCTTCTTGTTTTCTGATCAGAAGTATAGTTCATATACATCCCCTATTTGATTACACTGTTTTTTCTACTTCTACTTCTCCTTTTTTTCTTGTTTTTTTTCCATTACTTCCCCAACTGAGCTGTATATGTTACCCCAACATAAACAATCTACAACTTTGCTTAGCAACTCATTGGAAATTACTTGTCTTTTCCTCTTCTTATTATAATTTATCAAATTCACTCCTTAACATTGAAAAATTCTTATCCCCATTGGACTGGGTTCATCCATCATCAACTTTTAAACCTCACTCACCACCCCACATTATTTCCTTCTAATATCTGCTATTTCTCCATCCATTACTTCTAGACTACTATTAAATTGTGTCTTTTATAAATATATATAAACCAAACTCATCTAAATTCATGCATCAACTATAGAGAAAAAAACTTTATTACAATGTCCAATATAATAATGAAAAAAGAAGATGAGGCATCAAGTGTACCAATGGATACCATCCATGAACATCCCAAAAATTTTAATGAAGCTTCCTCACTACAGTCAATGCCTAATCCAATAGGATACAATTATCAGCAACAACAGCAACCACTCCCACTACTCTCACAACAACAACACGTTGCAGGTCAACTATCACAACAGGAACCACCATCAGGTTATTTCTCTCAAATGAACCCATTATATAATGCTCCAGCTACTGACGGACAGGGTCATCCATCATATCAATACAACGAGTATATTACACAGGCTCAGCAACCTAACTTGAATACTACCCCATCATTTGGTGAGGTTGGAAGTAGCATGAATGAAGCTGGATACCCTCATTCAAGATATTCTCTTCTACAAAGGCATAGCGTGTCTCTACCATTCCACCATCCCCCATCACAGTCACAACAACAGCAACAACCTCAATATCCTCAACAACAAGATCAATATCGGATACCGCAACAACAACAACAACAACCACAACCATCTGCAACCATGCTTCATGCGACTTCCAACACTACAATTGATGGAGTAGTCGATAATGATGATGAATTTGATGATACAGATCATACTGAAATGAGATCTAGTGCAGGCACTTTACATGGTCCATCTCAGAAATCTATCACTAATACAAATAAATACAAGAAATTCAAACAAAAAATAATTGAGGGAGTTCAAGATACTATAGATAAAGGTATCCAATTACCAGATTTAGCTAAATATTATAAGATTAATACTAAATCATCGTTAAAAGAACGTGAAAATTTTAAAAACATTTTCTCCATAAGATGCTTGATGGAGATTGCCTTTGTCACTGACACTAATGAAAGAGGAACCGAAGTGTTAAGATCATCATTGTATTTAATTTACCATAATTTATGTGAATCCCTAAAGGTGGAACCTATTGGTCCTTCATCAATAGGTAAATTGATCAGAATAGCATTCCCTAGGATTAGAACAAAACGGTTAGGCATAAGAGGTCAATCTAAATATCATTACACTGGGATTAAATTAAAAGATCAATATGTTAAATTGGTGGAACAATTGGATGAAGGAGATTCCAATTTGAAATTGAATAGAATTCTTATTACCAATTTAAATTTACCTAAAAGTTTCATATCTAAAAATGAATTAACATTTGCAGATTTCTCTAAATCTCAAAGTGAATCCAAGATGTTTGTGTCAACAGGTTCATTGATCAATATGACTCACGAATCAGAGATAGTGTTTGATGAAGTTTTGTCTAGTTTATTTGAAAAGGGGAATATCACATTAGCAGTGCAACAACTTCTTCTTAATAGTAGTGCCCAAAGTTATGGTTATTCTCAGAATTATCAATTAGAATTACTTGTTCTCAATAATACGTTAAGATGCCTAGATAGAATCACATATAAGCAATCATATCACGATTTAAACCAAAATTTACATCGTTGGTCATTGGAATATGAGGGTGAATTTTCTAGAGAACTGAAACAATTAGAACCGGATACCATGGATTACAAACAGAGAACTAAATTAGCTAGACACTTTGCTAGTGGTCTAAGATTCCTGTCTGAGACCGGTGAGTTTACTGATGATATGAATATGATTTTATCAACTCAACGGTTTAAACTTTTGGATGATTTCAATGCTACCAAATTAGCACAATCTATTGATGCTTTGTTGAGACATCAATTGTCAAAAGTGGCTCACGAGGAGGCAATCTTTGAATTAATTAGTAAAACAATTACCGAATTCAAGGCCTTCCTAGCTAGTTCTGATACTTCTAATTTGCTACCACTTGAACCAAATACCAATATTGGATTTTTCCAAGGTATGATTTCAACAAGAGGGTATGTGATAGTTTATAGATATTCACAATTCTTATTGAATTTGGTTTCTACATTCAAGAACTATAAGATCACCACCATTATCTATTCTATTACTACAATCTGTGATTTGATATTGAGAAGATTATTGAAGAGTCCAGCTCAATCTGAAAACATCAAGAGTTGGATCATTCTTACCAATTATACCAAAGATTGGTTGCATTATTTCGCTGAAGTCACTTACCTTCAATATTTGTATTATGAACAATTACTAGTGGATGACGACGATGGTAATTCCAACATCTAGTCAGACCTATTTTCTCTCCTTTTTCTCCTATATTCTTCCTTTTTTTTTAAACAAATATCATGTAGATTACTTCTTTTTTTTTTACAAAAGCTTATATAAATAGAAAAATGCATTTTGTTATAACAAATAGAAAAAACTCTAAAATAGAAGAGTGAAAACCGGTTCATACTTAACATATAGAAGATATGGGACAAACAAACCACATAATAACCCAACGATCTTCTCTAGTACCGTATGATAGAAAATTGCCGTTATTATGAAAAGAGTTACCCAAGAGAGACACAAGAATGCGATAATACCTAGTAATAAATGATGGAAGGTCATCTGTGAACGGGTCAATCGTTCATTCAATTTGTTAACTTTATAAACTCTAAACATCGTCGTAACTTCGTGCAACAAGCAAACAGTAAAACAACTCAATATCAAACTGTGACCGCTGAATTTGGTCCCACCAATCCATTCTCTGGTGCCATCACCTCCTGAGACACACTTTCTATAATTGAGACTTGGATCTCCATTGGAACACATCCCACCTGTTTTCTTCAAGATTTTATCAAATATAGAATCACCAAAGAACCACACTATCAAAGAGCATATCCACACAAAAGTCACACCAATCTTTGCAAGTTGTCTTAACAATATGAATGATTTGCCCGATATGGGCGTATCTGGAGTACTGAGATCTCTATTTGTCAAGGGTAAGTAATGTGTTTCGCTGTGCTCAGCGTATATAATCTCACGTCTTTTATATTTGAACATGTATCCCACCACCAATAGCATACCCAGACAGAATAACTGAAAGGAACAACCAGCCATAATTTGATTGAGGAAACTCTTTGAATTGATAATGGGTGTTTTCTTGGGGTTAATATCTATCGCCAGCACGTAGATGATTAACTTGATTGTTAACCCCAATATGAGCAACACTGGGAATAAAAGAAACTGCTTCTGTTGGATATTCTTATCAGCCATTATAATTAAGCACAACCTGGGGAAGTCCATCGTAGGACTTAACATAGGAATAAAAAAGGAGACAATTCAAGGCTTTTATATATAATTGAAATGTAAACAGAGTTAATATAAGCTTTAAAATATTTTTTTATGTCTAGTCGGGCTGGCTGAACTGACCGGTAACCTCTACGGTTTGTTTGTGTAGATAACATAATACATTTCCTATTATACATAATTTTTTACAATGTTATACCGCTTGCCTCCATTATTTCAAAGAACTTGGCATCAAATCCACTTATTGGACATCCTTTGAATAGCAGCTCTAATTTCTTCTTCATTTGTGCTGTGAGTAATCCCTGACTTTCATCTAAACTTCCAATTACAATCACATTGACCACAGAATAAAGATCACAGATCAAGATAATCTCAAACTTATTCAAAATGTTTATACTTATCTTATCAAAACTTAAATCGTAATCCAATTTACTAGGTCTCTGTAGAGATTCTTGTAACGCCAAAAACACCCCTCTTTTAAACTGTAATTGAATCAAACTTTCTCGTATCTCTGATGCAAACCGAAATAAATCAATATTCAAATACTTGTTGGCAATATCATTGTATGGAATGAATTTGGGCACAGTAGTTTTAAAAATTTCCCAATCATCATTTTTCTCCGATCTTTTCAATATCATATAATGTGGAGTCACATATTTAGAACTCTTCAAATCAAAGATATCCAGCCGTATTCCCAGGTATCTGTCATCACCGGAGTCTGATTCGTCCAAAGTCACCGCATTGGGATCGTTAACGGGGAACCCAGTTATTCCACCTAATCTATACACGTTTTCCAATCTGATATTAGGTATATGCTTGGCCTTCAATTCTTCATAATATTTTAAATTAGTGTCATGGTCTTGTTTGAGTTTCTTACATCTATCACTTTCTTCCTGAGTGTCTCGTTCATCAAATTGTACGAGCCCATCCACAATTATCGAATTAATTAATTCATCAAAGTATTCATGATGTGCCGCCTGCGGGATGAAATCATATTCTGCTTCTTTCCGATTTCTCTTCTTGGTACTCTTTTCAAGAGCTGATGAAAGTGAACTAGGGGGTTCAACCTGTGTTGCTCCTTCATCATTTTGTTGTTGTTGTTGTTGTTCTAGCGATGGTGACCTAGATTCTTGTGGTTTAGAGATTGATTCTAGTAACGTATACTGTTCTTTCAATCTTTCAATATCATCTTCCAGCTCTTTAATATGCTGTCTCTTTTCAGATATGCTAGTCATTTGTATCACTGTTGTTATGTAATTTAAGGAAAAACAAACACAAAACACCTCTTTTAAATCAAAATATCCGTTTTCTTTAAACCGCGTTTGAATTTTCTCTTTTTGATCTTCTTTTAGAAAGATCCATATATATAGTGATTGATTATGTTTCATTTACTTCACAATGCCTGAAGATGTCATTACACACTATAAATGGATGAAGCAAGCCATGAATTTAGCAGAGACTGCCTTAAAAGTGCGAGAAGTCCCTGTGGCATGCATATATGTTCATAATAATGAAATATTAGCTCAAGGTTTCAATCAAACTAATATCACTTTGAATGGAACAAGACATGCAGAGTTTGAAGGATTCAATGAAATACGAACTAATCATCCAAATGACTGGAGAGAAATTCTGGGAGAAACAGATTTATATGTCACCGTGGAACCATGTATCATGTGTGCTAGTTTACTCCGACAAATTGGTATTAGAAGAGTTTTCTTCGGTTGTGCTAATGAAAGATTCGGTGGTAATGGATCTGTATTGAAGGTAAATTCAGATTATCCAACTCGTGAGCATGATCATAATAAAATTGCCAAATCTTATGCTGTGTATCCGGGATTTTTAGCTAAAGATGCAATCATGTTACTTAGACGATTTTACTTATTAGAAAATGAAAAGAGCCCCACGGCTAAAGATAAGAAACAACGGAAATTAGAATTAAAGGAATTCCCTAAACTTGTATATAAGAATTATCTGACTTCAGAAGAGTTTACAAAGATGTTTGGATATGAATTTGAACCAATATATAATGAGAATGATTTCTTGGAATTCGATGATCAGGGGAATTTGATTAATGATGTGGCAAATTCACAGACATATAAAAAGCAAAGAGTTTAGAGTTTATTTTATAGAATTGAAATCGTATTTATTATTATTATTATTATTATTTGAAGTACACACTTATTCTGCAGGAGTAGCAACTGGAGAAGTTGGAACTGAAGTAGCATCATGAACAGGTGAAGCAACCACTGGATTAACAGGAGCAGCGGAAACAGGGGTAGGAGATCCAGGCACAGAAGTGGATGAATGAGCCTTAAGTTTATCTAAACTTTCATTGAGCATTTCATTATTCTTCAACACATCATTATTAGTGAACAATTCATCATTTTCTGATAATTTTGAATTAAAAATGTTTTGATGAGTACTCAGTTTTAATTCTTTCCAATCATTGATTAAATTAGTGTAATACTCTAGGTATGCACCATTTAAGTCCTTCAAAGAATCAGTAATTTCATCATTCTTGATTTTCTCAAATAATTGAAATTCATTGACAATGTCAGCTTCATATTTGTCATAAACTTCCTTAGCCTTTTGTTTCTCCGTCTCCAAAATTTCAATTCTGTTATTTAATTTATCGATTCTTTCACCAGTTAGACTACCATGAGGTTGTCCACCGACACCAGTGAGTGATTCGAATTTCCTCGTCAAAAATGTGATTGTTCCCTCAGCGGTAGACGTCACTGAACCACCATTTATCAAGTATTCCTTTTCTTGTTTATACTTATCTAAATAATTACAAAGCATTTCATAATCTAATGCCTTGGCATCCTTAACCTTGAGTAAGTTTTTAAGTTGTGTTATGTAATGCTCCAAATCTTTCAATGATGTCATATAATTGTATTCAATATTATGATTCAGGTAGAACATTCTCTTTGACAGACTATCCAAATTAGATGAGAAATTTTTGAACTGTAAGGAGATTTCCTTTGTAGTTGGATCAGTAATTTCATCTTCTAATTTATATTTCCCATCGAAATCATTGTTTAGTAAAATAGTCAATTTAGAGACTTCCTCTCCAAATTTAGAGAAATCATCAGACAAATCTTGTTGTTTACGTAACACTCTAGAATAAATACGATCAATTTTCCCCAAATTTTCTTGAAGTTTAGCAGTTTTCTCTTGAATATCTTGGAATTCCCGTTGATGTCTTGATTCCACGGTTGGCTTTTTAAATGAATTCATAATGTATTCAGTCACAGATTCCAAATTTTGTGCAGTAGAATTAGATGTATCAATTCCAGAACCAATTTTTAAATTGGATTTATATGTGATCCAATAATCTGGGTTTTCCAAAAACACATGAAACACTTGAGAATGTTTCAATGTAGGATGTTTGGCCACCCGTTGTAAGAAATTATTTAATGAAATGGCTCTCTTTGAGGTGAATTCATCAGTGAATCTACCACCTTTGATGTATTCTAATCTTTGCTTGTTAGGAAGAGGTGGAATCACTAATGTAGGGTAATCATTCAATAAACATTCATATAAGAAATGGAAATCGGAGTACCGCTTTCTCATTTCAAATTTCTTTTGACTAACTTTAGGATTATTGGTATCCACAGTAATCAAATATGAAGTGTATGGATTCTGTCCATCATAATCTGTGACTGGACTAGTCACGGTGGTGTGAATATAATAATCAGGTTGAGGTTCACTAGTGACACTTTCAGTGTGTCCTTGAAGGAGACTTGATTGTTCTGGTTGCTTGACATCTTGAGAATGCTGAGATTGTTGCAATTTAGGTTCTTCAGGTTCAATTGGAACTTCAGTGGTTGTATCAGTAGGTGGTTGACTCACTTGGAGAAGTCCTGACTCTTCAATAGGATTAGATTCTTGTTCTGGTTCTGGATCGTCATTGTGGTGTTCAATTGGTTCTTCCTCGTCGTCCTCTTCTTCTTCCTCTGGTTCTTTAGTTTGTTCAACTGGCATTTTGATCAATCCGGAACTGATCAAATCAGATTGTGACCCATCATCGGTGTGATGTTCTTCATCTGCACTGTTATGTTTATCATTATTATCATCTTCGATGGGCTTATCATCGGTATTATCATGAGCTTCATCATTACCCTCGTTAGATGAAGTTGGCTCTTCTTCTTTAATCGGTTCTTCTATTGGATTCAAATGTGGTGACTTAGCATCATCACCTTCTTCTCTGTCCCATTGAACAGATGTGAATTCATCAGACATTATTGGTAATTGTTATCACTGTTTGTATATGTTGTTTGAGATAAAGAGATAAATAAAAACGTGTACTATGGCAATGTTTGCAATTGAGGGATAGAAATTAGAGAGATATGTATTTATAGAATTCAATTATATCTTAGACTTGATACAATATATTTGTTAGTAAAATAAAGGGCAAATGCTATAATGGATAATGGGTACACATCCAAAAATACATCATTAGCAGGTTTGGAAAAACACATCTTAACACCAAATAGATTTTTTTATTTGAGAGTTTACTAAGAGTAATAAAAAAAGGTGGATGGAATTGAAATATAAAGAGATCAAAAAAAGGTGTTAATAAGATGATAAAATGGATAATTAGTAGGTTTTTATGTACAAAGTGGAATAGAAACAAGTATGTGTGAAAAAAAAAACAAAAAAAGACAATTTTTTGGGTGATTGTGGGTGGTAAAATATTTTTTTTTCTTCTTTTTGAATTGACAAGTGTATGTGTGTGTATATAGAAGTGTAACCAAATTGGAACAAAATTAGTAGGAAACAAAAAACCAAGTAACAAAAAGAAATATTTGAAAAGTATTCAAGTCAAATAAACAAAAATAAAGAAAGGAATAGAAAGAATGAAAAAAATCAAAAATCAAAAATCAATAGTAATAACAACAACAAAAAAAAAAGAGGGATAAAATTGGAGAAAGACAAAAAATATAAGAAAAAGACAAGACATTAAAAAATAACATTGATTTCATGAAAATAAAAATTAATTTATCATAATACCAAACAAAAGGGGAGAGAATAAAATGGATAAGCAAGTTATAAAAAAAAAAACAGAGCAAAGGGGAGGGAGTGGGGGGATCAACATGACAGAGAAAACAAATAAATGTATATATAAACAAAATTCAAAAAACTGTTTAAGCTTCAATAGCAGCTTCTTCAGTTTTTGATTCAACAACTTCAGGTTCAACTTCGGTAACAACAACATCATCATCTTCAACAACATTGACAATTTCGACAACAGGAGATCTAGAATCTTTACCAGATTCAACTCTTTGATCTTCAGGTAAAATCCAAGTTTTAATATCTTTCACTGCTCTAACTTTGTATTCCTTTTCACCTGATTCTGATTCAATAAATCCAAATTCTAAATTCTTACATCTTGGTAATGATTCAATGACAACATTAATATCACCATATGAAAGACCAGAAACACGATAAAATCCAGCAATTATTGATAATGGTAAAAATCCATCATCATTCATATTTTTTCTTAAATATATATCTTTTAATAAATTTTGAGTTGAAAAATAATAATCAATTTGTGATGCTAAAGTGTCAAGCATTGCGTCACGAGCCTTTTTATCTTGTGGTGGAGCCATAACAGCAATTGGAACTTGATTACCTAACATTGGATTAAATGGTGCTGGTGGATAAGTCATATATGAAACAGGTGGATAAAATGGTTGTTGAGATAAAATGTATGGTTGTTGATAACTGTTTCTGTGATTATGATGATGGTGTCTATTATTATTGGTGTTTGTACCATTACTGGTAGAATTGCTATTATTGCTATTATTGGTAGTACCATTGTTATATTGATTTGGAACAAAGTAATTTCTAGGATATGGAACGTAACCATTAGCATTATTAACTTTACCATTTTGATTGCTGTATCTTCTTTGACCTTGCCCCTGATGTTGATTATTGTTGGAATTATTATGGAGTCTATATTGTCTTTGTTGGTATTGACCATTGGCGTTACCGTTGTTGTTGTTGTTATTGTTGTGTTTATTAGTGTATTGTCTTGGTTGACCATTATTATTGCTGTTATTGTTGTTGTATAATTTATTTTGGTTATTGTGGTGGAATTGGTATCCATTGGTACCGTTAGCACCATTGGCGTTATTATGTGGGTAATGCTTCTTGTTGTGTTGTTGTGATTGGTGTTGAGAGTCCTCTTGGGATTCAGTGGTCACTGTTTCAGCATCAACAGTGGTGGTAGCACCTTCGACAGTAGGAGATGGTGACTTAGCAGAGGTCTCCTGGGTAGTTTGAGTTTCAACTTCTGCGACGACAGCTTCTGGTTGTTCAGGGGATTCCTTCTTTTCCACTGGTTCAGAAGCATCAGATTTCTGTTGTTGTTCTGGTTTGGAGTCATTAGATTTCTGGGAGGATTTCTTATTTGATCTCTTACCGTTAGCATATGGAGTGGAACTCTTAGGAGATGTAGAAGTGGTAGTAGTAGCAGCGGCATCGCCACCTTCCTTAGAAGCAGATTTCTTCTTAGGTTTCTTCTTTGCGGCTCCATTTCTGGTGCCATTAGACTTATTAGAGGTCAATGTCACGTTAGCCTTGAAGGGAACCCATTTTTCCTTACCTGAGGCAGCCTTTAGTACACCATTAGATGATTCACTATTTGATTCAGAGAGTATTATTGATTCAATTATAGCTTCAGATTGAGTGGAAGTTGCTGGGGCGGCACCCCAAACGTTTGTAGATGGTAATGGAGCTGGAGCCAATTTCACTTTCTTTGGAGTGGATTCTTTTGAACTAGTAGTAGAATCCGTAGTTGAAGTAGTTTCATCGGTTGATTTTTTGGTGGTGGTGGCATCTTTCTTGGAAGATTTCTTATCCTTCTTTTCACTAGAGGTAGGTGGGGTAGTAGTAGTAGTGATAGCGGCAGGAGTGACCTCAGTGACTTCTGGAGAAGTAGGAGCTGGAGTTGATTCAGTTGAAGTTGGCACCAATTCATCCTTCAAGGATAATGATTCAATTTGAGATTCAAGTTTATTATCTTGATCTTCCTTTGGAGAGGCAGGAGCTGGTGCACCAGCGGCGTGAGCGTATGAAAATATTGTGGACATTATGGAAAGATGGGGAAATCTTTGTATTTTATATATATATAGATGGAGTGTGTGTTTGTGTAAATCAAGTAAAGCTGGTATTAGTGACCTGTATTAATGCAAGGGGAAGTAGAAATGGTTTATGATTAACTTTTCTTGTGTGTATATAAAGACTTTTAGTTCGAGATGGTTCGAATCAAAAAAAAGGTCAATAAATAGGGGGGGGGGAGAATGGGGGAGAGAGAGTGGACTCTTTAAAAGAGGAATGCAATGAAATGAACTTAGTTAGTTAATTTTTTTTGATCTTTTTTCTTTTTAATAGCTATATGTTACTGTCTTTTGAATGTAATAAGAGTAACAAGTAGTTAGAATAGTAAGGGGAGAGTAGAAAATTGGAAAATTTAAGGCAATTTTTTTTTCTTCTTGTATTTGTAAAACCCGTTTTATGAAAGGATTAATTTTTTTTTTAAAAAAAGAAATTCTTTATAGTATAACAGGAATATTGAATAAGTTAAATCGAATAACAAATCTTTGAAAGTTATAAAGACTAGCTTATAAATGTTAATATGTTAATAAAAAAAGAGGAATTAAAAAAGGAAAGAAAAATACGTTGAATTTGAATATAATGTGGAAAATGGTCAAAAGTTTTTCAGTACACGAGAGAGAGAGAAGTGCACTAAACAAAAAAAAATAAAAGAGAGTGATTACTCGTGGGTTACTTAAGCAGAGATGTTGAGAGGAATTAATTAAGTATTAATTATATTAAATTATATTACATTTTAGTTATTATTATATTATCTATTCTTTATTGATTATTCTTATACTCTATTGATTATCCCATTAATATTACTATACTCATATAAAATACCTTCTATTTTAACTCTCTTTAATTGGTTAATACACTCATTTTTCACTCAATTTTTTGACAAAAAAATTTTTTTTTTTTTTTTTTGGAGATGGTATCTGTCAATTAACGATTATGGGTATATAAGAATGAAGGAAGGGTAAGGTCGTGCTAAGGATAAAGTATAGATAGACTGCTAAAATGGGCAGTGGGCAGTGGGCGGTGGATATCTTGGAGTGAATTGATTTAAGGAAGTTGTTAATGTAAGTCAAAATGTGATATACATATAGATACATTATATGTACATCAGGGGGGAATGTGATAGGGACAGTTATCCAATAAATGTTATGATGTTACTCGAGGAATATTAAAATTTATAAATACAACTTTGGTACACCGATGGATAACCGAAATCAATTCCAATATCACACATTATAAAAATTGATGACAGGGTGAAAGCCATTCATTTAGTTTTTTTTTTGATTGCTAAGGTATGTAATTGGATATACGTATATGGTGATGTATGCCCAATATTTACAATGTACCTATTTATAAAAAGTTTAATGATTTTGTATGTTTCTTTTTCTTTTCTTTTTGATTTATCCATTTGACTTTATTTTAGAAGGTTTAGTTATATAGATAGATTAATGTAATTTTTTTTTTTAATAAAAAATAGATTTTAATAGATTTTAAAAAGCAAATTAAAAAACACTGATCGCTTAGTGGGGGGGATATTAAGTAAAAAAACAGCAACCCGAAAAGGGTGTAAGTTACATTTGTATATATATTAAGTATTAATATTAATACTATACACTATCACTCAGCCTAGAGCGCGTTGATGTAATTGATTAATGGCTATAGTAATAACAGTAAATTATCACCGGGGGAATTAGTTAAATATAGAGTGGCGGGCTCTTTACGAGGCTCTCGTCTACCCGGTGTAACTTATTTGTTACACCGGGGGCTAATTACTGCTCCTCCCCCACTCCCGCGTTACACAGCACCAAAAAAAATTTTTATAATAAAAGGCTCTATAGTTCCCTTTATAAATTTATCTGGTTGTACGTTATTTTGGGTTAACACTCTTTCTTTTGTCTTTCCCCTTCTTTTTTCCTCTTTCCAATCAGGTTATTACTACCTTAGTTATATACACAAAATTTATTAATACCATTTAAAGGGTATACACACTGTTAAATTACACAATTACTACATTAGTTAATTCAATTACTAAATTACAACTACCTCTCTCCCCCCTATTTGTTTACTTTTTTCAAATTTCTTTTTTTTTACAGCAACAACAGAAAAAAAAAAAGAGAACAACAACAAAAAAAAAAAACTTCAACGAACTACAACAATTCCATTCATTTACAATTTATTTATAAAATCAAAACCATCTTTACTATCATATTAGGATTTATTATAAACTTTGAAAAAATAAACAATCACACACAAAAAAAAAAAATTAACCAATACATAACACATCATGAAGAAGGAAATTCTATATTTAATATACGCTCATGCTGTTTTAGCCGTTTTCTTAATTTATCGTTTATTCGATTTAATAACTTTAGTGTTTGATAGTGGATTCAAAGATCACCTTTTAGATTCTGAAGTCAATCCAGTGGAAGATACAAGACCTCAATTAATTCCAAAAATTATTCACCAAACTTATAAAACAACTGATATACCAGAAGAATGGAGAGCTGGTCAACAAAGATGTATAGATTTACATCCAGATTATCAATACATTCTTTGGACTGACGATATGGCTGACGAATTTATCGCAAAGGAATACCCTTGGTTTTTAGACACTTTTGAATCTTACACTTATCCAATTCAAAGAGCTGACGCTATAAGATACTTTGTGTTGAGCCATTTCGGTGGTGTCTACATTGATTTAGATGATGGATGTCAAAGAAGATTGGATCCCTTATTGACCGTGCCAGCATTTGTCAGAAAGACAATTCCAACTGGTATCTCAAATGATGTTATGGGTGCAGTTCCAAGACATCCATTTTTCTTGAAAACAATTGATTCACTCAAACATTTTAAAAGAAATTGGTTTGTTCCATACGTGACAATCATGTATTCAACTGGTCCTCTATTCTTATCTTGTATGTGGACTAATTATAAAAGATGGGGTGTCCCAGCTGCCGGAGTGGTTAGAATTTTGATGCCACAAGATTATAAAGGTTCAGAAAATTCTTATTTCCAAGTCACTAAAGGTTCATCTTGGCATGACGACGATGCAGCTATTCTACTTTTCATAGCTGACCACATTCCAGTGTTTACTGTTTTAGGATTCTTACTTGCATTCACTATAATGTATTCTGAATACCTTTTACTTTGCTTTTTCTTTTCACCAACATTTAAGAGATTCAGAAAAGGTTGCTGGAATTTGGTCAGATTTAGATCATGGTCTTCAGGTAATAACTATACAAGATTGAATCCTTATAAACAAGCTAAATACTTGAAAACTAGAAATAGAAAAGATTCTAATTTACCTTCTGCTCTTAATATCGATTTAGAGAAAAACGTTTCAGCTATAGAAGCTGATCAACAATTTTCTGATGAAGATTCAAATACACAACAATCATAATCACAACAGCCAATCAATCAATAAACATCTGAGTAACCTTTCCCCCCCAATATGTTCTCAAATTTCCTTTGTACTCAACAACAACAACAAAACATTTTCATTTCATCACACACAACTAATATTTTTTTTTAAAACCTGATATAAACTATAGCATATTTGTACATTATATATATAACATTACATTTTCATTCAAAAAGGAAAAACAAAAACAAAAATGTTTACTAATTAATTAGGAAATTTGAATACTTTCAAACCCATATCTTTTATATTTTTATTTCTTTGCTTTTTTACTTTTCTTGAATTGAACTTATACTTTACTCTTTCAATTTTTTTTTCTTCTTCTTCTCTTTTAATACTTTTCATGAAAGGAAAAAAAAACCTATTTAATCAAAGAAAAATGAAGTTTCATTCCTTTTATACACACTCTTGCTTTATATTCTTTTTTTTTTTTGATTCATGAAAGCATACATTTTTAATAAAACTATCACTTTATATATTTCTCTATACTAAATCTTGTGACTGTAAAATCGGATAAATATATATTCTACTTTTTAACATTATTTAAACTAATCTATCAATCTGTTCCACTATCTGTTATTAACTATGTATAAATACATAATTTTTTTTCAATTAACAGACAGAAATTCTTTTGGGTGCATCATCTGTGTCGGGCTTGTCGGGGTTTTTGGCTTTGCAAAAACTTTTTTTTTTCCTTTTCTTATTGTACTTAATTAACACCCTTTAATTCATAGATTTATATCATGATATTTCCTGGATGTTTTGTAGTTCTGTTTTATTTTTTCTTTTCCTTTGTAAAAAAAAATTAAAACTAATTCCTTTTCAAAATGAAATTTAGTACATTATTAACTTATTCTACATTACTAATTCCTACTTCATTAGCAGTGGCTATTCCAGAATTAAATAAAAGAGATGATACCCAAAATGTGTTAACTGATAACGTGTGGACATCTACTTCATCAGGTAAAGGTGTCTTAGTGACTCCAACTGCTATTGATGGTGTCACTATATCTGCATCACCAGTGACCAATTCTGCTACCCCTTGGGTGTCACTTGATTCATCAGGTATCCCATATGCAGTTACACCAACTGTCTCCGATGGTTCCACCACGTCTGCATCACCAACACCAACAGATACAGGTTATCCATCTGCTACAGGTGGTGCACCACCTGTTTTAAGATGTATGAATGATAGAGTTCCATCAGATTCAAGTCAAGCTTATCCATTCTGTGTGGCTAATGGTACAGAATTTGTCGTTGGTGAAACATATTGGATCACTTGGGATCCAACATATTGGGGTAGTGATGACATTGTTCAAGTTAAACTTCAAACATTACCATACCCATCAGAAGATAACGATGATGCCTTATTTACATCTAGTTATATTTCTAATAATAATGGGTTTTTCAATTGGTACGTTAAATCAAGTTATAGCTCTGATTCTGGTTATTTCTGGTTAACTATTACTCCATTAGTGACATCAGGTAGTGACGCCGAACATGTGGGTACTAAAACTGGTCCATTATTAAGAATTATCGATAATGTTGATTCCGGTAGCACCACTATTACAAGAGTTCCATCAGATAATGGAGTCTCCAGTTCAACTTCTTCATCATCTGGATCTTCAAGTAAAGTTAAAACTATCGTTCCTGCAGTGGTTGTGCCAGTTGTCGTTGTTGGTGCATTATTAGTTGGTGTTTTGTATTATTTCAAGAAAATGAGAAAAGAAGGTGACGGTAGTAAAGGTTTCTTCTCTAGTATTAATTTGGGTTCATCTGGTTACACTGGATCAAGACAACAAAGAATGGGGAACCATGCTGAAACTGTTGCCGCTAATACTGATGCTGCATCAATTAATACATCCGATTTAAGATCTGAATTTAGTGCAAATGATACTATTCAAACGAATGAAACTGGTGCTAATCCATTCAAATAATTTTCCCCCCCTCCCACCTCATATCTCTACTACTTATATACTTCTTTCTAATCATGTTTTTTTTTTCCTTTTCTTTTCTTTCTTTCTTCCCTCTTCGTTCTTCTTCGTTACATATACTTTTCCTTTTTTTTTTTCCAAAAGGAGGTTTTCTCTTAAAACCTCTCTATTTCATGTCTATTTTATTTATTTTGAACTAAAACACATGTAACTAAGTAAAAGAAAAAAAAAAGCCGCTTCAACAAAAAAACAAAAAAAAAAAATTTGTGTAAGGCATATATAAAACAACAATACAACTGTAGGGCAAACCTATCCCCTTAAAACTTAATATTTCACTACACTCAAGTTATACCACCAGAGTTCACTAATCATTTGCATTGATTAAATATAGATTAAATTTATTTCCCTCAATTGATTGATACTCTTCCTCTCCCCCTTAAAAATAACTTTTCCTTTTGTGGGTTTTAATTATACATCATCATCATGTTAGAGTCCCTAGTGGCTACAATATTAAACCGATTTCTAGGTGAATACGTGGAAAACTTTGATCCTAAACAATTGAACATTGGGATCTGGAGTGGTGACGTTAAATTAAGAAATTTAAAATTGAAAAAGGAATCCCTTGAAAAATTGGAATTACCAGTTGATGTCAAATTTGGTCATTTAGGTGAATTAACATTACAAATTCCATGGTCTAACCTTAAATCTAAACCAGTTAAAGTGATTATCGATGATGCATATTTATTAGCGTCACCTAGGCTGCCCTCTGAATTTGATGTTGAAGAAGATGCTAGACGGGAACAACGTGTGAAAAAGCAAAAATTGGAATCACTTGAATTAATGGCTAAGGCTAATGCTAGTAACATTGAGATGACCGATGAAGAACGTGCAAAGACGGAAAACTTCTCAGATAGTTTAATCAATAAAATAGCTGATAACTTACAAGTGACAATTAGAAATATCCATTTCCGGTATGAAGATGAACATGTGTTCACGGAGAAACCATACGCTGTGGGGTTCACCTTGAAGGAATTATCTGCTGTGTCTGCCGATGACTCATGGATTGCAGGATTCATCTCATCATCATTCTCATCGATGGCTAGAAAATTGTTAACTTTAAATTCATTGACCTTGTATTGGGACACAAATAGTGAATCAATCTACACCGATGATCAAGATGAATTGATTCAAACATTCAAAACATTGGTTGATCGTAATTCCAAGAGTGATCCATTGACACAATACGTGCTGAAACCAGTGTCCGGTTATGGTCATTTCACTATTAATAAAAGAGGTGCCACCGAGGATTGCCCCCATTATAATGTGAACCTTTTCTTTGATGAATTCGGGTTAGACTTAGATAGCAATCAATATAGAGATATGCTCTGGACAACATCTCAAATAGATTGGTACTTGAAAACACACAGATTTAGAAAATTTAGACCTAGAGCAACTATAGAGGATGACCCTAAGCAATGGTTACAATATGCATTTAAATGTGTCTATGATGAAATTCATGAGAAGAATTATAAATGGACTTGGGAATTCTTCAAAAATAGAAGAGACAACCGGAAATCATACGTCAGTCTCTGGAAGACTAAATTGATTAAATCAACCTTGACAGCAGATGAGCAACGCCAATTGGATGACTTGGAAGTTATCTTAGATTATAGTGATATCAAATTTTATAGATCAATTGCTAGATTGGAATACAAAAAAGAAAATAAGGCTGCACCAGTTACACAAGACAAATCAAAACAACAAAAATCGGGCTGGCTCTCATATGTTTGGGGGTCTTCTGCATCTGGTGAATCACAACAGGAAGACTTAACCATGACGGAAGAACAACGGAATGAGTTATATGAGGCTATCGAATTTAATGATCAAGTGGAATTGACAGATTCCATTGACATGCCTCGTGAAAGAGTCAAGATATCTGTCGGATGTGTTTTGAAGAAAGGTTCATTTGCTATTAGAAAGAGTAAAGATGATAAAAATTTGGCTGAATTCATTTTTGAAGGTTGTAAGTCTACTTTCTTACAAAGAAAAGATTCCATGCTTCTTGATTTCAAATTGGATGAATTCAGAGTTGAAGATGGATCAGAAAGTGCTCTATATAGACATGTTGTTAGTGTGAAACCGTTGAATCCAGAATTAGTGCAAGATCAAATCACCGCTGATGGTAAAGAACCTGAACCATTCTTTGATGTGCTATTTGAATCCAATCCATTGGATGAAAGTGCTGATTCTAAATTGATGTTAAAGATGAACAGTATCACTGTGTACCATAATCCTAAATTCATTGAGGAAATTGCCAAGTTTTTCACACCTCCAAAAGTTCATTTAGATACCATCGGTGCTATAATGAATGCTGCGGAATCAACCATTCAAGATTACACCAAACAAACTAGAATTGGATTACAATACGCATTTGAAGAACACAAGACACTCAATTGTATGATGGATTTACAAGCCCCATTAATCATTATACCGGTGGATCCAGGTAGTTGGTCTTCCCCGGTGGCTATCTTGGATGCAGGTCATATCAGTATAGTCAGTGATCTCGTTGAAAAGGAGAAAATACGTGAGATTAGAGAAAGAAATAAAGATAATTATACCGAAGCTGATTGGAAAGAAGTGAATTCATACATGTATGATAAATTTAATATGGTCCTTCAAGATGCACAGATCCTTATTGGTCCCGATATCAAGACTACGATAGAACAATTGCATTCCGATAGTGAAAAACCTGCTCTTATTCTAGATCATTTGACTATGAAATATCTCATTGAGTTATCCATTTTACCATCATTTGAAGATCTCCCAAGGATTAAAATTGGTGGTAGGGTTCAACGGTTCAAAGCTATGCTTAATGATTACCAATATAAAATCTTCATGGAACTTCTAGATAAGGCTATTCCAAGTTTCTTTTTTGAAGATAATTCAGAAGTTAAACAAGAATCCGAAGCCTTTTTGGATTTAATTAATCAACCTCAGGCTATTACGAATTTTGATTCAATCGATGATGAAATTGAATCTCCACCGACTCCACCTCCTGCTTCATCTGCTACTAGCTCCACGTCTAGTAGGCAACATCAACTTGAATTCAATTTTGATATTGATTTAATTATATTGACACTGAGTAGATGTTCTGATACGAATACATTTGAATCTGATAGATTAGTTGATTTAATTGGTGATAACCTTCGATTGAATTTCTTCAAAACTGAAACTGACATGAATGTCGATGTTCTTTTAGAGGATTTGACTATTGATGACTTCATTGAACAATCACAGTCCGAAGAATTTAAGAAATTGATGTCCTCTAAGAACTTGAAGGCTATCGATTCTGATAGTGTTGATAATTTATTCAAAGTGAATTACGTTCGTACTCAAAGAATGGTCCAATTCAAGGGTGAAACCATCGAATGCTATGATCAATCTGTTGATATTGATATCGCCGATTTCAAGATTGTCGTTTCCAGAAATTCATTGTTAACGTTGATGAATTATGCTCTTAATACATTTACCGATCCTGAAGCCCCAGAGATTCCTGCGGATAAATTACGTCACAATGAAGAAGAAACTGAAATGGCACCACAGCACATTGATGTTAACATTAACATGCAAAGATCAATTTTGATTCTAAATGATGATGGTATTAAACTAGCTACTATGATTTTAGAAAAGGCCGATATTGGTGTGTTTATGCTTCCAGACAAGATGAAGGTTACCATGAAATTGGGTGGTCTTTCTTTACACGATGAAGTCAATGAAGGTGCAGCAAGAGGTTCTAAGATTAGAAAATTGGTCAGTTTGGAAGGAGACAATTTGGCTGAACTTTACTATGAAACGTTTGATCCAGCAGTTAATCAAGAGCCTTATAGTTCTACATTATCGTTCCAAACCTCTTCTATGGTTGTGATGTTTGTTGAAGATGCTTTCTCTAGAATCTTTGGGTTCTTGAGTCAATTCTTGAGAATGAAATACATTTATGATTCTGCCAGAGAGGCTGCTTTGAATCAAGCCAATAATATTGAAGGTGCTACCCAGATGAAATTTGACGTTTTGATTCGTGCTCCTATTTTCATTTTCCCTAAGGCAAGTGATCCTTCCAATGATCTCTATAACACTATTACTCTTAATTTGGGTGAAATTTATATGACCAATAGTTTCACTGATTCGGATGGTTTACTTCTTAACATAATTGATGCTGGTATGAGAAATACAAAAGTTACTTCCAATTTTGTTTTTGGAAGTAATAAGCAAGAATTAGAAATCATTGATCAATTCGATATTTCATTTAAAATCAACTATTGCGATGCGGAGGGAATTACACGGCCATCCACTATAATTACTGGTGGTGTCACTGGCCAAGAAATGAAATTGAATCAATTACAGGCCAAGGCTCTGATGCACATCATTCAGACATTACCTGTTGTCTTCTCTGGCTCGTCAGCTAGCTCACCATCATATGATGAGATTGAAAATGATGCTACAAATGCCAATAGACTTATAAGTGGTAAATTACGTTCACCAGCTCCAAAGGTTGAAGAGATCACTGGTTCTGATCCAGATGCTATTTCTCTTGATTTAGATTTCAACATTCCTTTGTTGGCCTTAACATTATACAACGATGTCACCAATGAAGAAAAAACAAACGAAGAAACACTTTCGAGATTCTCTCTTAATGATGTTGGTGTTAAATTGAAGATGAAGGGCGATGGTAGCTTCAAATCAGACTTGCATATCAAGTCTTTCGTTGTTCAAGATACCAGAGAGAATAAGGATAACATGTTCACATATATTGTCCCAGAAATTTCTCTTGTGGATTATCAATTTATGGCCTCTCTGACATCCAAGACCGTTTCTCCTGATTCTAGTGAAATGCATGTCGAATTGGCAATAGATTCCCCGAAGGTTATTTTGGCTCTTGACTATCTAATGGCCTTGCAGAAGTTTGCTAATGCTGCTTTGTTTACGGAGGATGCTTCCTATGCGAGTAAGACTCCACAGTTGGCTACTATTGATGAATTAGATGAGACTAGTGATGCAGGTATCGATGAGGTTACAGCTTCTCCAAGTTCGCAAGTATTTACTTATAATGTTAGCGTTGTGGAGCCATCAGTTATTCTTCTTGCCAACCCACAACGCGAAGATTCTGAGGCTATCGTTTTCAAGATTGGTCAATGTAATTTGAACAATGATAGTGCTTTGTCATTGAATGTCACTGATATTGGAATGTTCTTGTGTAAGATGGATTCATTTGATAACAACAGACTGAGAATTATTGATGACTTTGCATTCAAGTTTTTCTTGGATTCAAGAGGTTCTTCTGAAACCCACTTCTTGAGTAAAATTGATATATCTGTTGAACCATTGTTAACCAGATTGTCCTTGAGAGATGTCCGTTTGGCTCTTGATATTTTCTCTAAAGCCTCGGCCATGTATGCTGAAAGTACAGGTGGGTCAGTCGATGAAACTAATGCAACTGGTTTGCTATATACTCCAGAAGATGTCACCAAAAAATTATCCAAATATGCTCCTTCAATTATTTCATCTATCACCCAAACAACTAATAGATCCCGTAAAGCATCCAAGCCAGAGATTCTTGTTAAAGCTGAAAAGATGACAGTCAATATCCAAGGTTTGAGATTGGTTCTAATTGGTGATGTTCATGAATTGCCTGTTATTGATATGGTGGTCAAGCCATTTGAATTTACTGCCAAGAATTGGTCTACGGACTTGGAAGCAAGTACTACAATCCAATCATTAGTTAACGTGTTCAATTATTCAACTTCTTGTTGGGAACCACTTCTTGATCCTTGGTCATTTAGTTTGCATGTTACAAAGACATCTGGTCCAAAGGCCAACCTTGCTGTTGATATTGTTTCCAGAGACTCTGCCGAATTTACTTTGACTTCTAGAACAGTCGCATTACTATCAAATATCACCTCCTTGTTGACTGAACAAAAGGAATTGAAGCCTAGGGAGGAAGATGCCCCCTATCGTATTGTTAACCAGACCGGGTATGATATTTCAATTTGGATTGACGATTCCAGTGACAGTAAGAAACAACTATCTACCATAAAAAATCTGGAAGAAATATTATGGTCTTTTGAGGATTGGAAGGAGATTCGTGAATCATTGACTGTTGACAATGCCCTTAATGTCATTGGTGTCGAGATTTTGGAATCCGAATATGATCCTGTTAGAAGAATCTCTCTTAAATCAGAAGGAAGTGAAGTGTTCATGTTAGAGCCAAAACTTACCGATGGCTTCCATAACAGACTTTGCTGTGAAATTGTGTTAGCGGAAGACAAAGTTAAGAATGTCATTTTGAAGTCAACAATTACTGTGCAGAATTTCTCTGAGACACCAATTAGATTTGGAGCTGGTAACTATATGGGTGAATTTGTTGTTGACCGTGAAATCAGCATCCCAGCCAATGGGAGATGCGCATTGCCACTGGATTATGTTTTCAACACTAAATTTGCAGTTCGTCCTGATACCAGAACAGAAATATTTGGGTGGTCGAGGTCCAAGACTTCAGGCAGCACGACTGTGCTAGACTTTGACTGGAAAACAATCAAGAAGCAAGACATGGTTTTGGAATGCCCTAAGGCTGAGAATGGAGTTGCCCAAAATTATTTTTTCCGTGCTCATGCCGAATTTGATAAGAGTGAAGCCCTAAACCAACTGTATCCTCATATGACAATAAATATTTCTCCTCCTCTGGAGATCGAGAATTTGCTACCCTTCGATATTCAATGGAAATTGTTCCAGAAGGGGGCCCAAAAATGGGGTGGGAATCTTCAGAAGAGTGCTACTCGTCCAATTCATGTTATTGATATGAATATGCCAACTGTTCTCCAGTGTAAGATGATCGGGTCTAAGTACTCGGAATCAAAACCAGCTATGATCAATGCTCCGATGAATTTGGATTCTGTTGATAAAAACTTAAATTTTACAAGCAGAGATGGTCAATCGTTGAAGATTGGATTGAGATATATCAATGATCCGAAAGTTGGGTTAAAGTTATCAATTTTCTCTCCATACCTGATCGTGAATAGAACCGGAAGAAATATCTATTTGAGTGATGGTTACACGAGTCTCATTTCTGAAGGCTCAGAGCGTGAGAATGGTGGTCCTGTTATCCCTGATCTATTCTCATTTAATGGAGCATCTTCTCTGGAGAATACGTTAAAGAATGGTATTTTCACTGGTAACTTGGCTGATAATCAAATTGGAATCAGACTTGATAATTCAGGAACGAGTGATAGTTTCAGTATTGACAAGGTTGGTCAATCTTCGGAGATTAAAGTTCCTCTTAACGTGAGGGAATTGGAGCTCAACTTGGGTATGAAGATTACTGAAGGGCAGGGTGCATACAACTTAACAAAAGTCATTACTTTGGCTCCTCGTTATGTTGTTAGAAACAGTACGGATACGCCTATTCATGTGGCTAAAGTTGCTACTTCTGACGTGATCCATCTTGACGCAAATGCTTTTGGTCCTTTGTTCGAATTACCACGTATCTCTAAGAAAAGTATAATGATTGGATTCACAGGTAACAAGACTGGATGGTCTGCTCCTTTCAGAATCAATGATGTTGGTGAGGTTTTTGTCAGAGTTAAGAGAGCAGAATCAAATTCTCATAGACTTATCAGAGCTGCTATATCTATGGATAATGGAACAATCTTTATCGATTTAATTGATGCCAAGGACAGCTGGCCTTACTCCATTAGAAATTTCAGTGACTATGAGTTTATCATCTACCAATCTGACCCATACATGGACGAAGACCACAATAGAAGATCAAACCAGATATTCAAGCCTGTTTACTACAGAATTCCATCCAAGAGTGCTATGCCTTATGCGTGGGATTTCCCCGTGGCTTCTATGAAGGAGTTAGTTATTAGATCTGGAAACAGAGAACGTTATATCCAATTGGCAGAAATTGGTGCTCTTGTCCCAATGAAGCTAAATCCTATCGCTGGATCAGTAGCTTCCTCTGCTATGGTTGATTTAAATGTGATCGCTGAAGGTGATACTCAGTGCCTTGTTATTTCTAACTATGATAAAAGCACAAGTATGTATCAATTGAAGCAAAACAATTCTTCTCAAAGTGTGGCCACCTCTAAAACAGCAGCAACAGTATCAACAAAGGATAAGTTTGAAACCAACGTCACAGATGATAATTATTACACTTCTGTTATTTTCAGATTTGAAGGTATGGGAATTTCAATTATCAACACAAGATGCGAGGAACTTTGTTACACCACTTTAAGAGGACTTGAGTTCAGATATAATGAATCCGAAATCTATCAGAACCTTTCTTTGAAGCTTAAATGGTTCCAGATCGATAATCAATTGTACCCTTCAATTTTCCCTATTATTGTGTATCCTACCGTTGTTCCTAAATCTACTCTAGAGATGAATAACCACCCTATATTTTCTTCAGCCATTTCAAGAATGAAGGACGATACCCATGGTGTTACCTACATCAAGATTGCTAACATGCTTTTACAAGAATTGTCTATTGAAGTTGATGAAGACTTTTTGTACGCATTACTCGACTTCTCAAAGTTCCCTGGTGCCTCATGGAACCAGAAAGCTGTTGATATTCTTTGGGATGAGAATGTTGAAATTCCTGAGCCACCATCACTTAGAACTTCCGATGATTTCTATTTTGAGAATTTCACAATTCAACCTCTTCAATTCAACCTATCTTTCATGAGAACCGAAAGATCTGGTTCAGAGGAGGCAAGAGACACTAACAATACACTGGGTACCGTCTTGAATGTCTTGACTATGGCTATTGGTAACATCAATGAAGCTCCAATCAAACTGACATCTTTGTTTTTGGCTAATCTAAGAGCACCTCTTCCATATTTAGGTCAAACAATTTCTGAACATTACCAACAAGCATTCTTGTATCAAGTTTACAGAGTGTTAGGTTCTGCCGATGTTTTGGGTAACCCGGTTGGTTTATTTAACAATATTAGTTCTGGTGTCATGGACATCTTTTATGAACCTTACCAGGGTTTCATTATGACTGATAGACCTCAAGAACTCGGTATCGGTTTAGCTAAAGGTGGTTTGAGTTTCTTGAAAAAATCAGTTTACGGGTTCAGTGATAGTTTTGCCAAGTTTACAAGTTCCGTGGCAAAGGGTCTGACGGCTGCATCCATGGACAAAGATTTCCAAGAAAAAAGACGTATCAACAGACAAAAGAATAAACCAAATCATGCTTTGTATGGTTTCAAATCTGGTGCCACCTCCTTTTTGGATGGTGTGTCCAGTGGTATTAGTGGATTGGCTTTAAAACCAATGGATGGAGCAGCTAAAGAAGGTGCAAGCGGGTTCTTCAAGGGTCTGGGTAAAGGTTTGATTGGTCTACCTACAAAGACGGCTACTGGTCTTCTTGATTTTGCTAACAATGTTAGTGAGGGTATTAGAAGTACTACCACAGCATTTGATGGCGAGGGGCTTGACAAAGTCAGATTGGCTCGTTATGTTCCTTACGATGGTGCCGTTACTCCATATTCTGAGAGAGAAGCACAAGGGCAGTTCTGGTTGAAGACTTGTGAGGGTGGTAAGTTCTCTGATGATAAATACTTGGCTCATGTTATGCTTCATGGCCAAGATCATTGTTGCATCATCAGTTTAGACAGAATCATTATCATTTCTTTGGTTTCTATGTCTGTTGATTGGCAAATACCATACGATAAGGTGGAAAACATCATACTAGAACAAACAGGTATTAAAATCAAGCAGATGAACTTTTCTGGTCCTCAAAGATTCATTTCTATCCCTGATAACTCTGAAAAGAGATTCTTGTATAATAAAATTGCTGTTTCTGTCACTCAATACAACAAACGTTGTGTTGTGGCTTTATAATTTAGTCTTTTTTGTGTTTATTTATTTATTTTTATGTTGTACTTGTGTTTTATTTTCGTTACTTTGCATACTTATTATTTGCATTTCATAAATCATTTATATTAATGTGTTTGTTTTAAAAATTTATGTACAAGGGTTGTAACTTTCTAATTTCCAATCTGAAAGCAAGGCTCTGTGTTGCCAAACTTTTTGTTTAAACCAGCCATGAACTTATTTGCATCTTCAAATCCGAAGCATTCAACTTTCAGGGCACTTGCGATGATTTTCCCATCTACTGTTTTAATTTCAAGTTTCCCATCACTATTTATCTGGAAGGTTCCAGGTGGAGAATCGTTCTCAGGCGAACCCGATGCTTCTTCCAACTCTGATAGTACAACTCTTTTCAAAACTTGAGGATCCGTTGGCTTTCTCTTCTTTTTCGAAGCAAACCCGAGTTTGAAAGTATGTAAAGGTCCAAGTGTGTTGTATGCTCTATAAATATCGTATGTTGTCATAGTAGACCAGTCAATTTTACTCTCAATGGGCTGAATCTTCTTTGCATAGGAAAATTCTATGTCAGGATGTAACACTCTGTGTTGGGGAGATTTTGGATCATAGATTTCCTTGGCTAGCACATCATGTAGTAATTGGCCACCCATATTTGACAGATTCTGTGATAACGAAGTGATAGTCTCATCTCTGGGTATTTCGTAAGTTGTCTGAGAGAGAATTTCACCCTTGTCAAACTCTGTTGGATGCAATGTTTGCACAGTAACACCCGTAATATTGTCATGGTTTAGTAGGGCTCTATGTAGTGGGGCAGGACCAGAATATTTTGGTAACAATGAAGGGTGAACGTTCAACCCACCAAACTTCAATCCACTAAGGAAGGTAGATGGAATGAGCTTTCCATAGGACACCGCAATGCAGATATCGTAGTTTCTATCCAAGAGGAAAGTGAAGTCTGACTTCTTGTCAGCTCTTAAGAGATTCAATCCATTATCTGTGGCAAATTGTGATATAGGGACATCCCTGAAATTCTTCATACCTCTGCCACTCAATTTAGGGTGTCTAGTGATGATATCCAGATCAGAGATAATCCCAGATCCTCCAGAGTACAGTGGCAGTAATCTCTTCAAACAGTTTATGCTAAACTGGTCCGACCCGAAGAATCCAACTTTTAGAATGTTTCTAGCGATAGTCATTTGGTGTGGGGTACAGGGTGGAAAGGGGTTACAGCTAACCGGCTCTACAAGGCGGTCAAATTTGAAAAGTTTTCGTGTCATTGTTGAAAAATTAGAGATCTGTAATTTCACATATACTTTGATCTTCCTCCATTTACGGGCCACAGTGTCGATTTAAAGTTCTATATTGGATAACCCTGGGGTTTTCATTCTCTTCATATACACGCACAGACATGGTGTCATTAAAGAAATTAGCGGTCTTATTGAGCGCATCATTGATCAACTTAAACTGCGGAACGCTTTATCTATTTGGTGCTTATTCACCACAGGTTTCGACTGCCCTTTCATATACTGCATCTCAAACATCAAAGATTGCCATAGTGGCACAAACAGCAACTGTGATAACGGGTCCCCTCATTGGGAGACTCATAGATCGAACTGGTTACACCATCGCAACGGTGCTTGGAACAATATTTATCGCATTAGGATATTTCTTGTTCTATCAGCAATACGTTTCTGGTAATACCGGTTTGAATTACAGTTGCATATTGTATGCTATGATCGGTACGGGCTCAACCTTGGTCTCATCAGCTGGGATCAAATGTTCGATGGTGACTTTCCCCAACATGAAAGGACTGGCTACAGCCTTACCCATTACATGCTATGGTGGTAGTGCGATGTTCTTCTCTGCAGTGACGTCCTGCTTCTTCCCTGGTGACACAGAGAAAATTCTTTATTCATTATTCTATATTCCGTTGATTATAAGTATTGTATGTGGGCCAATGGTTTGCTTGACTGATAAGGAGCATGATGTTGGCTATGTTCCCGTGGTGACCTCTGGAACGGACATCGAACTCTTGACATTGAGCCCATCTCAATCACGTGCGCCAACAGCAGATCTCATTGACCCTAATATTCGTGATACGGGATCCGTGCTGACGAAAGTGGACTTTTGGACATTGGTGCCATGTCTTTGTATTGATGCCGGGTTATCACAGATGTATATATACTCCCTTGGTATCATTGTGACTTCTCTTGTGGCCACACCTGCATTCATTTCAGGCCACCTGGATAACTATGGTGCTCTCGTTCAACAACACCAGCAAGTCCAGGTTGGTCTGCTTTCTATATTGTCATGCTCTGGGAGATTACTCTCTGGTGTAGCCACGGATATCCTCTACCATCAGAAGATTCCTAGAGTTGTGCTACTTTATATACCAGCTATATTTGTTACTGTGAGCCAATATATGGGTTACCGTAACTCTGAAGTTGACTCATTGAGATTACTATCCATGATTGTTGGGTTTGGCTATGGTTGGCTATACTCGAGTTATCCGATCTTGGTTAGAGACCTGTGGGGGATTCCATCTTTCAGTTACAATTGGGGGTTATTGAACATGTCTCCTATTATATCCAACGTGATTTTTAGTACGTTGTTTGCGAAAAACTATGATTCCAACACAGAAACGTTCCAATTCCAGAAAACTGGTGAAAATAAGAAGATCCCATTGGATATTTGTGGCTTTCAACGATTTTGCTACAACAGTACATTTTTCTACACAATTTTTATTTCTCTAGCTCCATTGGGGCTTGTTTCATGGATGCTCTACAAAGAACTTCATTCCAAGAATGTCAGCAAGTCAATTGACTGATATATTGTATTTATTATATACCTTTTCTAGTCTTTGTAGTATTATAATATAACAAAAAAAAATTCCGATTTTTTAAAACTGCGATATAAAATAATGATTCTTTCAAGTCTAGAATTGTTTTGTAAACTTTGTAGCTCTTATCACCAAGCTGTGTTTCTGTTTAAAACAATATAGAATAGGATATATGGGTTCACAATACATGAATTCGAGATCACGGCGGTTTGAAAGTTTGACCAAACAACAATTAGGGCAGATTCCGTCGAGTACTGGTCCATTGAATAAGGATGAATCCATTCTAGATAAGAGAAGACGCCGATTTGAGTCCGAATCAAAGGATATAGAGAGAAACAAGAGCATCGAGTATGGACTCATCAGTCGGGGTGAAGACACACGTCTTCGAACAAATGCTGAAGATAGACGGAAACTGTTCACCACGATCCAAGATCAAATGAAACACCTTGATAAGGATGACATGACGAGTTCAGATAGGATCCTCATGTCGTTCAGAAAACTGAGAGAGGGATTGTTAAACTTAGAGCCGGATCAGTTCATGAAGGATGTCTTGATGACATCAGTGAGATTTTCCGTGTCATTGGGTCATTATCAATCGTATGTCCCCTGCATTCATCAATTGATAGATTTAGACAAATCAAAGGGGCTCCTAAGTAAGAGTGAGTCTGATGAAGTGGTGTTTTATTTGGTTTTACATGTGTCACATTTTGGTAATGGTCTAGAGACTTCTTTCTCTATTTTATTGAATAACTTCCCCATAAGCAGCAAAAACTTGGTGTCCCCAGATACAATCGAAAGTTTAGATATATCCGAATTGATTTACCATATAATACATTCATTGGCTACTAAGGATTACTTCACTTGGAGGTCAATTTATGTTTATTTAGCCAAGGACAAGGATTCCGAATTGCACGCTAATATGGCCAGGATTATGGCATTCAAACGTGACGAAATTGTGAAGGAGATCACTAAACATATTGGAATATCTTACTTTATGTTGGATAAGCTTGTTGCAGAGAGTCTCACCGGCACAGAGTGGTCTGTGTTGGTTAGTAAATATGGCGTTGGTTGGTTGCTTAACCAAGAATCTAACATATTGACCATCAGACAACGCAAACAAAAATAACTAGTCTTTCGTAATTAACTCTATATATTTTGATAAACTACTCCTCGAACTACTCCCCGAAGTATACCTAAGCTCACATATAAATAAACTCCGGTAGCCAAACCAACAGTCCACAGCTAAATTTCTTTAATTGACACGCAAATTCGCAAAACAGCTTTTTTCGAAAGGACCATCTTTTGGGCTATGCCATTATATAAATATAATCAATACTAACGTACTACAGCTATCACCATATATTACAATAGTGGTACATATCTTTCATTAACGATCGTACACAAATATGTCACTGCCGACTCCTCAAGCATCTGCAAATACGGGGTTAACGCCTACACCTATAATTAGAAGCTCACCAACTTTGGAATCTATCTCCATTCAAGATCTTGAGACAGGTAAATTGAATATTGACTCCGTGATAGAAGAAGTCCACAGACTCAAGACAAAAATATCAGAGCTCCGTTATGATATGGCCCAATATATCAGACTGTTGGCCAACGTGAAGGATGACATGTCCACCTCGGTGATATACCAAGAGGTGTCCACACAAGTGCAAACACTCAATAACGAGATCGAATTATATTTTAGCATGTACAAGAGATTATTACCTATAATAAGATATGCCAAATTGAAGATGGGCATTAACCCAGATGATTCTTTGAAGGTGAATTTCCATAACGTTCCAGTGGATTCCAAATTGCTTCAAGATTCAATGGCTATCAAGTCCGAGCAAAGGGGTATGGGTACCCCAATCGCCATGTCTGGTTCTCCTGCATTGAATTTGGCCACCCTGGCGGCAACCAATTCCAATACAAGTCTCAGCATGAACGTTCCCACTCCATCTGCAGTTCCATCTGCAGTTCCATCTACAGGTACCAATGCTAGAAAGCCCTCTAAACAGGTCAAGAGAAGAACCAACTCTAAGAAGAATCAATCTACCTCTTAGTTTTGTTGCTGACTCCAAACTTTCTCCTCTCTACACACCCTTTGCTGATTCCATTACTTGTATTTTATCTATCATGATGTCTTTTCTCCTAGTTTTATCTTTTAACCCATTTAAAATGAAGCCATTAAAATTCTTTTCTTTCTTTGTTTCTTTTTTTTTTCTGCATCTATTTCTTTCTTTTAATCTATTTTCTTGGATCACTAGAAATCCGACTTTATTCGCCTACCCCATGACTCATTAATCAAAGTCATAAAGTGTAATATAATATAAACACACATTTTGACACCGCCTTGAAAATTGTTGACTCACATTCTTCGGACTGATGCTGAAAAAAAAACTGGATAAGATGGACAGACTGGAGAAATGACGAATGGTTCTTTTACTACATCCATCAGTTAATACATATATTTATATACAAATATGGCTACAGAATTAAGAGCTGCTTTTTCAAAGGCCCGTAAGGAGGGCCGTAATGCTTTGATTACATTCATCACTGCTGGGTTCCCAACCATTGAGGATACTGTTCCAGTGTTGAAAGGTTTACAAGATGGTGGTGTTGATGTGATTGAATTGGGGATCCCATTCTCTGATCCAATCGCCGATGGTCCAACCATTCAAGTTGCCAACACTACTGCCCTTGATAACGGGATCACTGTTGGTAAATGTTTAGAATTAGTCAAGTTGGCTAGAGATGCCGGTGTGACTGTGCCAATTATTTTAATGGGTTACTACAACCCAATCCTCATCTACGGGGAACAAAAAATGATCAAAGAAACCAGAGAAGCCGGTGGTAACGGGTTCATTGTGGTTGACTTACCACCTGAGCAAGCTGTCAAATTCAGAGATAACTGTGCCGAAGAGGGACTCTCTTACGTCCCATTGGTGGCCCCATCTACCACCGATGACAGATTGAAATTGTTGGGTGAAATTGCCGACTCCTTCATCTACGTTGTCTCCAGAATGGGTACTACCGGTGCTCAAGTCTCTGTGACAGCCTCTGTGAATGGTTTATGTAAGCACGTCAGATCTTTGACAGGCTCAAAGACTCCATTAGCTGTGGGGTTCGGTGTCTCCACTAGAGAGCACTACTTACAAGTCGGTGAATCCGCCGATGGTGTTGTGATTGGGTCCAAATTGGTTACTCTTGTGGGTGAATCTAAGCCAGGTGAAAGAGGTATTACCGCTCAAAAATACGTTGAATCTATTTTAAACGGTGCCGGTAGTTGTCACATCCCAGGCTCTACCTTCGCCGACCAGGCATCTACCTTGGCTGAACCAGAATTCTCTGAACTCCACAAGCACAATCCAAACTTTGGTTCTTACGGTGGTCAATATGTCCCTGAGGCTCTACATGCTTGTTTAAGAGAATTGGAGGATGCCTTTGAAGATGCCATCGCTGATCAATCCTTCTGGGATGAATTTCACTCCTTATTTGAGTATATTGGTAGACCATCCTCATTCCACAGAGCTGAAAGACTTACTGAGTACTGTGGTGGTGCCCAAATCTGGTTGAAGAGAGAAGACTTGAACCACACTGGTTCTCACAAGATTAACAACGCTTTGGCTCAAATTTTAATCGCAAAGAGATTAGGGAAGAAGAATATTATTGCTGAAACCGGTGCTGGTCAACATGGTGTGGCCACTGCTACCGCAGCTGCCAAGTTCGGTATGACTTGTACTGTGTTCATGGGTGCTGAAGATGTGAGAAGACAAGCCCTTAACGTCTTCAGAATGAGAATCTTGGGTGCCAAGGTTATCGCTGTCACTAATGGTACTAAGACCTTGAGAGATGCCACTTCCGAGGCCTTCAGATTCTGGGTGTCTAACTTGAAGACCACCCATTATGTTGTTGGATCTGCAATTGGTCCACATCCATACCCAACTTTGGTGAGAACTTTCCAGTCTGTCATTGGTCAAGAAATCAAGCAACAATACAAGAAGCTTAATGACGGTAAGTTACCAGATTTGATAGTCGCCTGTGTTGGTGGTGGGTCCAACTCTACTGGTACTTTCTCTCCATTCGAGAAGGACACTTCTGTTGCTCTTTTGGGTTGTGAAGCCGGTGGTGACGGTTTGGATACTGACAGACACTCTGCCACTTTAACCGCCGGTAAGCCTGGTGTGTTCCACGGTGTGAAGACGTACGTTCTTCAGGACACTGATGGACAAATCCATGACACACACTCTGTTTCTGCCGGTTTAGATTACCCTGGTGTCGGTCCAGAATTGTCTGGTTGGAAGGATAGCGGAAGAGTCAAGTTTATCGCTGTCACTGATGCTCAAGCTCTAGAAGGTTTCAGATTACTATCACAATACGAAGGTATCATCCCAGCCTTGGAATCATCTCATGCTATCTATGGTGCTGTTCAAGAAGCCAAGAAGATGGGTAAGGACAAGAACATCGTCATCACCGTGTCCGGTAGAGGTGACAAGGATGTGCAAAGTGTTGCCGAAGTCTTACCTAAGTTAGGTCCAAAGATCAACTGGGATTTGAGATTCGAATCCGAGGAAGACGCTTCTAAATAAACTCTTAATGTTTGCACGTTTTCTTGTTTTCATTATATAATGAAGCTTGTATTTAATTCTAATCCTACCTTTTGAAAATTTATTTATCTATCTATTAATTGTAAAGTTCTGATGGTGCAGCACAGCCCTGAAAAGTTTTTTTTTGCTTTTTTTTTATATGGATCTAAAATGTTTCTTTCCTACGTTAAAGGTTTATTTTGAATTTAGTTAAAACTCGATTAATACAACTTTATAGATATCTAATAGACAATACTCGATGGAGAACCCCTCAATAAAAGGAGTAGGGGTCAATTTAACGTATGGATTGGAGGGCATTGGCGCTCTTGATCCACATCCTTTGCAACGACAGGATTTAGATGCATCAGGATCCATATTTAAACTTCCCAGAAAACGACAGGTATCGGAGTCACAGCTTCAGGTGGTAGCTGATTCATTCCAAATTCACTATGCGGGAAGTCGAGAGAACAATATTGATGAGAATTTTGACTTGCTTCCCTGGAGAACTAGACGAAAATTCAAGAATAAATACTTCAGATCACAAATAACAAACTCTCTTTATGATGTCCCCGAAGAACTAATCAAACACAACAACCAAAATGATACTTCATTCACAGAACCACAATGTTACAACGACCCCAGTATATGTGACTTAGTGCAAATACTGCAATTCGGTAGTAATAACAAGTTAACAAAAACCGACCAGTCTTTATTGGTTACAGCTGACGGAAGCTCACGCACAGTTGTGAGTTTCACCTTCTTAGATACACAAAACCTCAGTGATAAATTGAACACACCATCCTTAGGATTATCAAGATCGTTACAATTTAATTCTCCAGTGAAACATATAGCTGTGAGATCAGTCAGGGATCGTAGAAGAATATATAAACTGATGGCAATCATGACAGAGAGCTCAATTCACATACTAGATGTGAGTATATACTCTACCAATCAGGCTATCAGGATACAGATCCTATACACTCTCCAAAAGGAGGATTTGGCTGGATTCAGCTTTTCTCATGTTAGCTTTTCTCACAATGGAAGACGATTTTCTGTCATCGATATCAAAGGGAACTATGCTGTGTATTCTTCCGATGTGAGTAAAGATGATACTTTACTTTTCAAACAAATGCAGATTGGTTCAAGAACAATATATGACCCGGTCGAACTTTCAAACTTCAAAAAAATTGTTTGGGGACAGTCCTCCAGTTTGTTCTTTATACTTACAAGATCGTCGTTGCATGCAGTGGAATTTGAGAAATCTGACTGTAAAGTCATAGCTAATGCATGGTCCAAGCTACTTGATTTTCATACAACCTCCGAATATAAGAACATAGGGTTTTTATTGACAACCAAGGAAATAATAGTTGTCGATTATTCCAATGGGTTTAAACGGTTACTCGCATGGAAACACTTTCTCAATCCTAGAGATACTACACTAAAACTTAAATTGGTACCGATAAATAGTTTTGATGATGTTGACATGCGGTACATTTGTCTTATCACATCGGGATCCCATGTCATGACCTATGCATTGGAAATCAAGATTCATGAATCTCTGCCAATTGTTCTCGGTTCACCTTATTTGTTGGTGCAACATCCTATAAAACCAATAGCATCCTTTGATATTTTGCCATCTCCTTTAGATACTGATATTATGTACTCTTATCAAATAACGGCAGACTTTGAGATCTCTAGTATGATTTTGATATACAAGAAGGATAACAAATTTAGAATCCCTTTCGAAACAGCTAGTCTTACTAGCAACAGTATGAAAGTTGAAGATACAGGTGAGCTTGAACTTACTGATCATGAGAACAAAGCAGACTCCAAATCATCAAGGTTGTACAATATCCTAATGCAACACGGGATTCCAGAAACTAATGGCACAGAAATGTTCTCACAACAGGAATACGATATACTTCAACGTTATGCTGATGGTTTGAGTGAATCGGTAACTGCTTTCTACCAATTGAACGATGCATATCATATGCTCTTAAACGATGCCGGGAGATACACCACCAATGATTCCGAAGAGGTTGAAAGCATGATTACGCAACTGATTGAATTTTATGCTAAATTGAACTATAAACTTCGCTTCAGCATAGCGTCCAATCTTTGGTTAACAGATCGAATGGAATCACAAGAATTAAGCGTATCTGATAGCTTCGATGGAATCACAAAGGTGTATAATTTATTGAAGAACCTCAAGCCGATTTCAAAGAATGCATCGAATATCGCTGATGTTATCTCTCAACAACTTGGTCTCTCCATGATTAGTATATCCAAAAGAGAACCAGATCTTGATGCTCTGGATGATCGATATCAGGATATTGTCAATAATCTGACTGAAGGGAATTCAGTGATGCTCGAAAACTTCTCTGATGATGAGGATGCACTTCTGGCCTACGAAAGAGCCGATTCGGAGGCAAAGGGATACAGTGCTCCTCCATCACAATTCTCACAATTATCTACACCAAAAATTTCTATTTCTCAAGGTAAGCCAAGTCATGGTAAGAAGAAATCATTATTGAAAAGTGCTATCTCAAGTCAACGTAGACCTGCTTCTGTTGCTTCTCTCGCTGGCTTCGGTAGACTCAAATCTGAATCTCAACCTGTTATCAGTGCTCCATCAAGCACAACAACTCAGCCATCAAATTCCCAATCACAAGGCTCTTCGCAACAAAGACCATTTTCACAAGTCGTTGTCGGCCCTCATGGTTCCAACGTTCGTAAGAGAAAGAAGAGAAAAACTGGATTTCTTTGAGCATAGCCCAATCACAATTAATTTGCATTATTTTTCATTATTCATCATTGCATTATTTAGCATTATTCATTCATCTGCATTTGTATATTACTGTATAATTTTTATAGACATTTTCATTAATTTAAGACATTTTCACATAGCATGGCCCCCGCTTAGCTACCAAATGTATCACCGAAATATTATTATTTATGTAGAGCGCGTCAGCCGGAGATGTTGACAGTTGTATTTGTATATCGATGATATTTTTCATTCTCTTCTTAATTAGATAAACTTCAGCTTACTTACAAGGTTACATATCAATGTTGAGAATACTGTTACTGACAATTATCTCATTGAGCTTTGTGCTCGGAGTTGAATACGGATCAATTGGTATTCCAAATGATGAGTACTTGAATGAAATCACAAAGGAATATGATACCTTGAACTCACAGTCCTTACTTTGGGGGCCATACCGTTCAAACCTATACTTAGGTGTCAAGCCAAGAATTCCTAATACATTATTGACTGGATTGATGTGGTTCAACATAGACGATTATAAAGGTGTCAGTCATATCCGTCATCAATGTGATCAAGCAGATGATCTCGAAACCTTCGGATGGACGAAGTATGATCCACGGTTGGGTGGTGAAGAGATTATTCGTGATAGAGAATTTAAATTGAACATCACTTCTGACTTTGTGAAGACAGATGAAGGTGGATGGGCATTGAAGGTCAAGGGTTCCCCAGAAAAGAAAGATTCTAAGACATCTGTCATCTTCTATGCCGGTATTGAAGGCAATGGTGATCTCAAATATGCATCACCGGTAGTCGAATCATTGAACTTAGTTGAAGATGATATCAAATTGATGGGATTCTCTGATAAATTGGGCCCTTTCGATATTGATATCACCTATGGTGATAAAAAGCAATATGCCAAATCGAAAAACCTTGTTGATCCCATTCTCGACCCATCCAAGACTCGTCACATGTCCTTGAGAATTCCTGATGGAAGCTGTTGGATGGCAAGAGACGTGTTTATGACGCTTTTACAAGAAACCATGAAGGGTTTAGAAGGCAAAGTGGAATCTCTCATGCAAGTCCCAGCACAACAATTATTTCAATTGACTAACCCTGGTGACTTCCAAGGTAATATGCATTATGTTCAGAAGACATTCAGTGGGGATTTTGAATTCACTGTTTTGTTCAATAAGGAAAATGCTAAAGATCCTATTACTAAGAGCAATATTGATTCTAAATTGAAAACTATGTTTAAGAAACTTGATGCCAAGTACACTTCTAAATTACAACTTGCTGCACCATTCAACGGTGCCAAATATGTGCAATTTGCTAAGGAAATTGTGTCACAATTACTTGGTGGTATTGGTTACTTCCATGGGGACCAAATGGTTGATAGAAATGCCGTAGTTGATGATGTCAACTTCACTCAAGATAAGTTAGTGGGCAAGAAGGAAAAGCAATATGAACTCTTAACCTGTGTGCCTAGTAGACCATTTTTCCCAAGAGGATTCTACTGGGATGAGGGATTCCATTTATTGCCACTTCTTGAAATGGATTCCGATTTGGTTTTGGAGATATTGAAATATTGGTTTGCATTGATTGATGACGATGGTTGGATCGCTAGAGAACAGATATTGGGAGATGAAGCAAGAAGTAAGGTCCCGACTGAATTCATTGTGCAAAATCCTAACATTGCTAACCCACCTACTCTTATGTTTGTGTTCACTGAATTGTTAGATCTCGCTAACAAGAAGAAATTAAAGGATAGCGGCATTGATAATGATTTACAAAAACACCTTGGCTTCAAATCACAAGAATTGGGTGATCTCCATTTACAAAATCCAGAGTTATTGATTGCCTATGCCCATGATATTTATCCAGAATTGCAAAAGCATTATGAATGGTTCAGAAGAACCCAAAAGGGTGAAACCAAGGAGTTTGAAAGAAAGTCGCAAAACCCTAATGAAGTGTATAGATGGAAGGGAAGATCCAAGGAACATTGTTTACCAAGTGGGTTAGATGATTATCCAAGATGTGAACCGGATGTTTCTGAATTAAATATTGATTTGATTTCCTGGATGGGGATGATGACTAAGTCAATGTATAGAATTGCATCTTTATTAGGGAAGAAAGAAGATGCCGTTAAATATGGTAAGAGATACGATGATATCATTGCTAACATGGATATGCTTCATTGGTCTGAAGAAGATTCCAGTTACTGTGATGCTACCGTTGATGATGATGATGAACATTGCTATGAGTGTCACATTGGGTATATCTCAGTGATGCCATTCGCACTCAGATTGATTCCTTCTGACTCCAAGCATTTGAGACCAATCATTGAACAAATTGCTGATCCAGAACAATTGTGGTCACCGTACGGTATCAGATCTCTTTCCAAGAAGGATTCCAATTTCCATGTCGGAGAGGATTACTGGAGAGGTCATATTTGGATCAACATTAATTACTTGATCTTGGAATCTCTATATTATTACGGTAATGAAAAGAATGTTGATGCTGATACAAGAGCTTTGATCAAACAAATATACACTGATTTACGTCAAAACGTCGTTAACAACGTTTATGAACAATACGAGAAGACTGGGTATGCTTGGGAGCAATACCATGAGGAAACCGGCGAGGGTAGAAGAACAAGACACTTTTTGGGTTGGACTTCTTTGGTGTCTAACATGATGAAGATGCCGGAAACTATTTAAATAGATTAAAAGAATACTTGTATTCCTGTATTTTGTATTTGTGTTTGTTTTTGTTAATATACCATATGTATTTTGTGTTTAAGCGAAGACTAATAGGGGAAAAAAGGGAATCAACGAAAATGGATCCACTTATTTCTTCGTTGTAATTATTTTCTCTTCTACTATCTTGTATGAACTAGTATAATGCCTCCAAAAAGAAGGAAAGCCGAATACGTTAATGATGAAGAAGGTATGCAGTGGCAATCTGTTGAAACCAGAGATTAAAAAAACAAGCCCTTCCCAAATTATACTAACTAATTTTTGTTCCCATTTCTTTAGCCAAAGTCATGATTCTCAATTATATGAGAGAGCAGTATCGTCCCTATGGGGTTACTGATGTTGTTTTGAACTTGCATAATAAAGTTTCCAAAACTGTAGTGACCAAGGTCTTAGAAGAGTTGTTAGCTGAAGGGGAACTCATCTCAAAGGCTTACGGGAGATCCAGCTTTTATTGTTATAAGGAGATTAGTGATGGGCCTACAGATGAACAGGAACAGCCAGTTACTTTTGATAGTGTTACACAACTTAAGGAAGACTTCATTACCTTGGATCGAAATCTCAAAAAATTCAAGGAAGGTACGTATTTTAAAATAAGGGATTTATCCCAAATTTTCGAAAAATATATGATAACTAACAATAATTCTTCAAATTTTTCACATTAAATAGAATACTCTAAACTAGAATCTCAAAGCACCAATGATGAATTACAACAAGAATTAAATAAATTAATTGAGTTAAATTGGGAATGTGACCAAGAATTGGCATCAACAAGTGATTTAACAAACTTAGAGATTTCGAAACAAAGATTGGAATCCCTCCGGGCTACCCATTTCAAATTAGTGAAAGAATATCGAGTGAGATTGAAATTAGTAAGTTATGCAATAGAATAAATAGAAATCATTGTACAGTATACTAACAGAATACCTCAATTAATGGATTTTCTATTATCTAGTACAAAGAACTTATAGGAGTGATTATGGATGGGGTCGATGATTATAAGGAATTTTTGGTAAGTATTTATAATTGCATCCATCTGTATGGAATATTAAACAAATACTAACTTATCTTCATTAAAATTTAGAAATCCATGCATGCTGAAGAGCATACAGTGATAAGTATTGACATATCAATGGTTTAAACAATACACACGACATCATCTGCTTTGCTAATTTCTTTAGTTTTAGCTAGTTATTACTTCCGTTACTAATTACACATAATATTATCCTAGCTATTTATGTAATATGAAAAACAATCCTTTTTTTATCGAAATCAGTTTAAAATTCCTATTGCTACCAAAATGAGGGTTCTATACCCTCAGATACATCACGTGCTATTCACGTGTATCTACACAAAAGATTTTTTTTTTTCGCGGAGAGATTACCCACACAGACTCACTGTGCTTGATCAAAAAATATTCATATTGAAAAACTATTAAAGATTATAGATACCATCAAGAGGTCTTACCGTAACAGTTTATACTTCATTAATTATCCAAAATGGTATGTCAAAATTCACTTTTAGGACTAGATACCATATAGATAAAAACTCAGACAGGATAGAACAGCACCTAAGGGATTACTTATCTACAACATCAAAAATGCATTGAAATTTTTCTTTTTTCCAAAGACAAGAAGAGATGGAACCCCTCCAAGATTTTAACATCATAACAGCATTAATACACTGAAATTCCATGCAAAACCGGAATACCAGATATTCTATTTAATGACCTCTGGTCGATATTATCAATACAACTGAGTTTATCTTTATAATGGTTTATCAAAGTACTTTTTCATCATCTCAAATATGAGTTTATTTTACTAACTATTTAATTTCATTTTAATTTAGGCTCCAAAAGGTAAGAAGGTCGCTCCAGCTCCATTAGCTTCTAAGTCCGCCAAGTCTACTGGCCCAAAGAACCCATTAACTGATTCTACTCCAAGAAACTTTGGTTTAGGTCAATCTATTCAACCAAAGAGAAACTTAACCAGATTTGTCAGATGGCCTGATTACGTCAGATTACAAAGACAAAAGAAGGTTTTATCTTTGAGATTAAAGGTTCCTCCAGCTATCTCTCAATTCTCTAACACTTTAGACAGAAACTCTGCTGCTGAAACTTTCAAGTTATTCAACAAGTACAGACCAGAAACTTCTGCTGAAAAGAAGGAAAGATTAACTAAGGAAGCCGCTGCTATTGCGGATGGTAAGAAGAAGGAAGACGTTTCCGAAAAGCCATTTGTTGTTAAGTACGGTTTAAACCACGTTGTTTCCTTAATTGAAAACAAGAAGGCTAAGTTAGTTTTAATTGCCAACGATGTTGACCCAATTGAATTAGTTGTTTTCTTACCAGCTTTATGTAAGAAGTTAGGTGTTCCATACGCCATTGTGAAGGGTAAGGCTAGATTAGGTACTTTAGTTCACCAAAAGACTTCTGCTGTCGCTGCTTTAACTGAAGTTAGACCAGAAGATGAAGCTGCTTTAGCTAAATTAGTTTCCACCATCAACGCTAACTTCACCGAGAAGTACGAAGACTCCAAGAGACACTGGGGTGGTGGTGTTATGGGTAACAAGACCCAAGCTAAGTTGGCTAAGAGAGCTAGAGTTGCTGCTCAACAAGCTAAGGCTTAAATTTGATATACTAATTCTGTATAAAAGATTCTAATATAAACCAAATTACACTTTAAAAAGTTAAGTTTTTACCTGTAGAGTTTTTACTGTAGAGTTTTTTTTGTTTTCGGAAATGAATACATAAATAAGCTTGAAAAATGATATTTCAAAAAGGGGGAGAGAGGAGAGTGAGTTTTTTTTTCTAATTACTAGTTCATCATTATGTTTGTAAGTGAGTTGATGACAAGTTAAATAATATATATATATAGAAGAGTGGAAAATGTTTTTTTTTTCAAGATGATAATAGAGATGGGATGGAGTGATGAGATGATGAAGAGGACGTAACGGGAGCAAAAATGTACAAATAATTTAAATGATGATATAATAATAAATCATGATAGATCAAACAATGTCAATTAAAAAAATAAATAGGATTGTAGAGATCTTGCTTTATTTTTGTTTTTTTTTCTTTTCCTTGTTTTCGAATTGGAAGTTTAAATGTGGTATTGAATTGAATTGAATTGAAATATGAAATGAAATGAATAAATGAAAATATTAAAATCTATTTTAATTTGTAGAACAACTTTGGAGCAACACATTCATTGAGACAATGTTGTAAGTGGAAGAATTCTTCAACACAATCTTCCTTGTATTCCTTTTCATCGTAACCATCTTCTTCTTGTTCCTTAGTGACTCTTTCAACACATTCGGCGTAATGGTGAACGTTGTGAGCACATTCCTTAGTTTCAGCACATTGCTTTCTTAAGGCATCTAATTGATCTTCTTCTTCATCTTCGTCATCATCATCATCGTCTTCATCGTCTTCATCTTCATCATCGCCATCTTCTTCTTCATCATCGGCTTCATCAGAAGCTAAAGGTTCAGAAACGTCAGCAACGACGTCTTCAACTGGCTATAGAAAAGAGATAATAAATAAATGTTAGTAAAAACTTATTTTTAAAATTTAATTTAAATTGGCAAAGTCTATAAATCAACCTAGATTGTCTATTAATTTTAATAAGAGATTATTGATAAATGGTCAGAGATGTATAAATTGAATATACTAATCTCTTGTGTGTGTGTTGTAAATTTGTATTTGAGCTTCTGTAACTTTGTTTTCAATAGAAAGACATCAGTTTTAATGATATTATACTGTAGTAACATGAGATACATCTTATTATAGATTTATAATTGAACCAACCAATATTGATCACCTTCAAAAAAAAAAAACAAGGTTATTTTATAGGAGATAGTAGATAGAGTTAGACATACTTCTTCAGCGTAAGCAGTTGGTGCGATAGATTCTATTAAGTCCTTTAAGAATGACATTGTGTATTATTATTGGAGAATATGTGAACTGTGATATGTAATATATATATATGAATATAAAAGGAATAACGAAAACAACTTAAACCTCTATTTAATTTTTTTTTTCTCTCTCTGTGTTGAAAATATAATTCGCATCCAACTATTGGCTTCACTTTACATAGTTAACATTAGTCTTAACTATGTGGCCACTAAATAATCTCAATTTTGAGTACGCTCATTGGTTAAAAAATTATTAGGGTTGTTGGTGTAAAGATGTAGAGATAATAGACGCGTCAAATTAAATTTAATTGATTAATAGACTAATCGACCAATAGACCAATAGACCAATCGACTAATAGATTTTTTTTTTTTTCGCCGGTGGTACCGGCGAGTACTATAATATAAATCCCCGGGATTAAATACAATAAGATATATACATACATCCATACACCGTTTAAACAAACAATCACGAGTTTCCCAATCTATTATACTCTTATTATACTTCTCTCCACCGAATAAAAATTTATATACTTTACTCGCATTGGTTCTAAAAAAGATTAAATTCGGTTTAATAAATTGTCGAACTTCGACAATTTATATGATGATGATCGAATCCCGGCCATTTAAACGGCCAACAAAAAAAAAAAAAATGAGCTGAGCGAGAAGAGCATTTTTTATTGGAATAATATGCTGTACTCCATATATTAAGTAAGTAATAATTTTTTTTTTTTGGTGATATTATTAAAAATAGGTGACAAACACACTGAAAAACGTTTGAAAAATCTGTATATTCTTTTTCTTTCTTTATATATATTTCAAAATTTAATTATATATAATATATATAAAATTATGTCATCAGAAGACGATCATAAAGTTCCAGTTGATGTGGAGACTGCAGATGTAGATGCGTCTTTAGATCATCAAGAAGAACAATCAAAAACTTCAATTGATAATAAAGAAATTCCAACAACAAATATTCCTGTCACCGATGATACGGTTCCACCAATTGATCAACAAATCGATAATTCAAATGAGCTACCAGACCAAGATTTAGACCAAAAGCCTAAAGTTGTCCCCGAAAGAATCTTCATCGGGAACTTACCATACGCAGTCACCGAGGAAGACGTTAGAGGTTTAACTGAATTAGAAATAGTGAGCGTGGAAATTCCATTAAAACCATATTTTGATAAAGAAATACAAGCTACAGTGCAACAATCTAAAGGTTATGGATTTATCACATTCACCACAGAGCAAGACGCTACCACAGCCATCGAAGATATTAACGGTAAAAAAATTGGTGAACGTGAAATTTATGCTAAAACTGCTGTACCACAAAATTCTAGATCACACAATCATCATCAACAAAACTATAATAATAGAAACTTCAGAGGTGGATTCTATAATAATAATAATAATATAGGAAGAGCAGGTTATAATAATAATTTGAGACCAATTAATAACTTCAATGCCAGAGGTGGTAGAGGAGGTAGCTTCATCCCAAGAGGTGATTATAGAGGTACTCCAACTTTCATCCCAAGAGGTGCATTCAGAGGTAATTACATTCCAAGAGGTGGCTACGCCGGTTACCCTCCACCTCCACCTCAGGCATTCGCTCCTCCACCAATGCAACAACAAATTCCGGGAGCTGGTTACATTCCTGCTCAATTTCGTCCAACTCAAAGAACTAAAGAGGAAAAACAAAAAAGATTGGATGAGGGAACCCCATCTAAGACTACAATCTTTGTCGGTAATTTAGATAGAGATGTGACACTTCAAGATTTGAAAGAATTTATGGTTGATTTAGAACCCCAATGGATAAGAGTCCCAAGAAAGACGTTACCTCAATTATTATATCGTAAATTGAAATCTCAAGGAATCCCAATTCAAAATAAGGGTATCGCCTTTGTCAGATTTGCATCTGAAGAAAATCAAAAAAAGGCTATTGAAGAATTCAATGGTAAAGAATTTAGAGGTAAACCATTAAATGTCACCGTTGCAATTGATTCCATGGTGTCCCAAGATGATCATGAACACGAGGAATACCATAATTCTGAAGATTCTCCAGTTGTTGAATCAAATGAAAGCACTCCTGAAGTTGTTGAAACTGAAGTTGTCGAAGTTGAAGTTGAAACTCCTGCTACTGAAGCTACCGAGGCTCCTGCTACTGAAGCTCCTGCTACTGAAGCTACCGAGGCTCCTGCTACTGAATCAACAGAAACTTGAGATCTCTTATTAATTGAATTATGATATTATTTTTTCACCCCCCATCCCCCCCCTCGTTTTATTGCATTATTCCCTAACTCATCATAACTACCAACTTCTCTCCCCTTCCTCATCCTTTCTATCCCCCTTTTTAATCCTTTATTTTTATTTTATTCTTGTTTTTTTTTTCTATAGGCACATTTCGTTCAGGAAACATAAATTTGAATGCCTTTTTTTGTTTTAGTTTCCCTCCCTCCCTTGACATCCACTTTCCCAATTCCGCTGCCACCCTCTCCCATCTTTCAATTCTCAAAGTCTTAGAAACAATTTGCTAAAGATCATTCTTTTTTTATTTTATTCATATCATCATTATTACCCTGGGTCTTCATTTAGTTTTTATTATTATCATTATCATCATGTATTAACACAATTTTTTTTTATTTTTTTTTTATTCTGTTCAGCTTCATTTTTTTCATGAACTTACTCCAAAAGTTGTTTTTTTATTCTTTTCATATCTGTTTCTATTTCTTGAGAATTTTGGAAATGGGTTTTAAGTGGGTGATTATGATTTGGATTGTGATATTTTATTATTATTGTTATTACCGTTTAATTATTTTTTTTACTATTTTATTTTTTTCCTATATCGATGTGTCTTTCAAAAATTTTAAACAATTTGGTTTATTAGAATTGCAAAACTGTCCTGTATAGTTTTCTTCTTTACAGTTTTATTCTATTATACTTCTCTTTTTTCTCTCTCTCCCTCTTCTCTTAAAGTTAATATCACTTTAACTATCTCTTAATATTTACCTGTACAAAATTATAATTATTCATTCACTTTTTTTTTGCTACCAATTGTTTTTGGAACTCTTTTGCTCCCATTATATTATAGGGAGTTATATAGTAGTTTTTTCCCAATCAAATCTAATATCTCCAGTTCAGGTAGCAGCTAACATATGATTCCATTAACTGTAAGATTATCATTAAGAAACATGATTTCATGGTGGCATCAGTGTATCTAATGGATTAACAATTCAAACTTTTAAATTAATCAATATCCTCAGATACATTCATTAATCCATCTAATGGATTTTTCAAAAATCTCAATTTATTATCTTTACAAAAGTTTTGGTACTAATTATGATTATATTGAAGATCAATGACGGGTTTATTGTTTAATTCGACTATAATATCTAACTAGTCAAGAGACCCTTCTGTCCCCCCCTCGGTGTTTTACCTTTACGCGCTGCGCACAAATAAATTGAAGGTAAGCGAGATGAAATTGGGACCCACCGCCCAGTTAGATTAAAAGTATTAGGGATATATGTAAATATATACAAAAAGTAATAGTGTATAGTTAGTTGTACATAGCAAGAGGATTTAAGAATCTTTTGAATTTCTGCTACAATAATAATACGGGTTAATTAAAAAAATTATATAATTTAATAGGATGATTGACTTGCTAAACTCGGATCAGTCCGTTTGACCGTGTCATTTTAATTATTAATTATTTACAAACACCAGTAGACAGTCTAAGTGGATGTTATAACTCCTGCATTTCTATTAGTGAATATATTAAATTTTTTTTTAATAAGTTAGTTCAACATGTTAATTCATGCAAGTATGCAGATTAAATAGATATTATACATAGAGAGATCTGATGATCAATCGACGTCAAAAAAAAAGCTCCCTATAAATCGGCAAAAAAAAACAAACTTTTTTTAAAACGTACGTACGTCACATAATATATAGTATAACGTCAGCTTATGCTAATAAGTTCTCATATGTACATGCCCGATGGCTGTATAATTCGGTACAAATCAGAGATTTGATCGACACACTCGTATTACACTCTCCACCGCGGAATCGAAATTAATTCTAGATCTCTCTGTGTGGTGTACAGATGTGTTAATATATTTTGTGACTGTGGTTTTAATTATTTCGATAAACACCTCACACCGCTCTCCACTTTTTTGCACTACTCTTTTTGAAAAATTTCTAGTTAGCGCGCGCTGAGGAGAGTCTCTCAGTAGAGCCGAGAACCGGGGCAGAGAGGTGTCTGTGTGTCTACTGTGGGTAACTACCTAATTTTTTAAAGGTATTGAAAACTTCTGGCTTTACTATATACAGTTTAAATCTCTTTGAAAGATCCCAACGAAAGGTATACTAATTTAATTCACAATGGGTAGGTCTACTTTCATCATTATACAATGATGTATTAACAGGAATAGACAAACAATTTTGATGATTGTACATAAAGGATAGAAATGGAATATTGAATGAACATAATTGAAAAAAAATGACTTTTTGTTTAAAGAACAAACACACAACGATTCCAATATCATAACAGATCGTATCATAGTTCAACTCACCATTAATACTACAAACTAGTCATTTCATAAGATTCAAATTGGATCCAATCCAAGTTCAATAATAGGGGAGTTAAAGAGAGAGAGATATATATATAAAATCGATACTACTATACATTATACAACAGCAAAAACAACATTACCATGAATTATTGAGAGATATTTTTAACTACTTTCCAATAGAATCATGTCAACATCAAATCAAAAGTTCCAATTTTGGAAAGTAAAATTTTCATTAAAACAAAGGTCAAACTATAAGATCCATCTAACAATACACTACAAGAGGTTACCACAAATTTGATTTACGTTACATATATCATTCTATTTCCATGTCTTTCATCAAAATATATTCCACATACATCATTTCATTTTTTCCACAAATGAAAACAATTTACTAACATTTAGAAAAAAATCATTTTTCATTCTTATAGGTAGAGTTATTAGAAACCAAAGAAAGGGTGCTGGTTCCATTTTCGTGTCCCACACCAGATTAAGAAAAGGTGCCGCCAAGTTAAGAACCTTAGATTACGCTGAAAGACACGGTTACATCAGAGGTGTCGTGAAGCAAATCTTACACGATCCAGGTAGAGGTGCTCCTTTAGCTAAGGTTGTCTTCAGAGACCCATACAAGTACAAGTTAAGAGAAGAAATCTTCGTTGCTAACGAAGGTGTCTACACCGGTCAATTCATTTACGCCGGTAAGAAGGCTTCTTTGAACATCGGTAACGTTTTACCATTAGGTTCCGTTCCAGAAGGTACCATTGTTTCCAACGTTGAAGAAAAGGTTGGTGACAGAGGTGCTTTAGGTAGAACTTCTGGTAACTACGTCATTGTCATTGGTCACAACCCAGAAGAAAACAAGACTAGAGTTAAGTTACCATCTGGTGCTAAGAAGATTATCTCTTCTGATGCTAGAGGTGTCATTGGTATTGTTGCCGGTGGTGGTAGAATCGATAAGCCATTATTGAAGGCTGGTAGAGCTTTCCACAAATACAGAGTTAAGAGAAACTCATGGCCAAAGACTAGAGGTGTTGCCATGAACCCTGTTGATCACCCTCACGGTGGTGGTAACCATCAACATATTGGTAAGGCTTCTACTATCTCTAGAGGTGCTGTTTCCGGTCAAAAGGCTGGTTTGATTGCCGCTAGAAGAACTGGTTTGTTGAGAGGTTCCAAGGACAAGAACGATGATTAGATAATTAAAAAGAATTAATTAGCTTATATATATATATCCTTTATTATTATTATTATTATTCTGCTCATGGTTTTTCTTTCTGTTTTCTTGTTAATCTCATAATCTGTTTCATTAATTTATATAATCATTAGGTTTTGAAAATTTTCTAAACCATTTTGAATATACCATTAATCTAATTTTCAAAATATACATAAAATATGCAGTTAGCAGGGAAAACCCCGTGTCATGGAATACATGATTCGGAGGACCTGTTACTAAGGACACCGTCATAAACTTGTATATATTTATGATGTATGTAACATTTTACATGAACGGAAAAGAAAAAGGAGAGGCCGTTAATGGGAAAGGCAGAATAGAATAGCATATATTTCGAGGCAATTATGAGTCATACATACAGTGATTTAATGACTGAACCTGGAAACATGTTGGATAGTAGATAGCAACAGTAACAAGGGGACAGAGAGAAAGAGAACTAAAGACAAGATGGATATCTTTTTGCATTTACTGAGGGTTACTATTGTGACTGTTTAAGTTTAGTAGAACCATAATTAGTCAAATATTTTAACTTCATTTATTATACAGAACCACCCGAGGACAATTTAAAGAACATACGGGGAGTATCCAGTGCATACATGAAAAGTTAAGATACAAATTAATGGCATATGGGAGCCAAGTTAAACAAACTTTTTTTTTCCTTCACATTAATTAGCCTCGTAGCCGCATAATATCCCGAGACGATCATAACTCCGACTGACAGGGTTTCTTTAATGTAATTTGGAAATTCATATAGAGACATATTTGAAACAGTTTTCTAAAAATGAGTGGAGAATAATTATGATAAATAAATAGGTCTACATTGTATGAGTCATACACTAATGGAAACCCAGTAATGGAATCAAGGAATGGAAAAACTATGGCTATGAAAAACTGTATGTAAGCCAATAATATGCCCTTGACCGACGCGGCAGCCATACAATGTACCCTTCGAATGTGTGGGTCTTTTTTTAGTATAGTATGGGGTTTATAAGATCGAGATCTTCTGTTTATAATTCTTTTAGATTAGGATAAGCTAATGTAACATAAACTTATTAAACTTCAAGTTCACAACTGGAAATGACTCTTTACTGTAGCTGTTTTATTTTTTTTTTCTTTTTACAGCAATAATAAGGTTATTTAAAAAATTTAGCCAATGATTGGGGAGCAGGATCCTACACATTTGTATTATATATATATAATTTTTCAGGTATAATAGCAATTCAAATTATTAGGATGTGATAGCTTTACTATAGTAGACATAATTCATAAGCATATGAAAATATGTGTTAGCCGGGGCTTGCGTTAATTCGGTGATTCATATTCTGCGGCTTGTATCCCATAATTAAATACTGTAAATCCGGATTACTGGACTCGTCTCTCTAAATTATGCTCAAAAAATGGCTTGGCCTGTTAGCTTATTTTTATTCATGAAGAAGATATCCTATTAATTCAGCTATAAAGTATCCTCAGAATTGAATATACATAGAATTAATATAATAAGTTCTAATCTCAGGTAAGGTATAAAGCAGTCATAAGTAAACATAAACATAAACATGTATAGATAACACTAAACGAAAAAAAAATAAAAAAACCGGATTGACATACCGGTTTCCATGGCTTTCATAAATTCGACAGGGCACAAAAAAAATTGAATAAGAGGCAAAATAAATAAAAAGTTATCGTGTTTCCCGATTATGATATGTTCCCTTTTCTTCTCTAACAATCATATATCTCAACAAAAGCTATGCAATTGATGAGTGCAAATGGAACCATACCCCATCATGGGAGTTTATGGTATTATGACGATTTCACTCCTTATGGGAAACATAAATTGCTAGAATCTTATACGAGTTATATGATTTTAATCTCTATTGCATTAGTTCTATTTCAATATATACAATCATTCAGCTCTAAGGCTGGTGTTAAGCTTATACCCGATTCTGAGACTTCCCCATTACTTAATGACTCTACTCAACATGGATTCGACTCCATTGATGACTCTGATGAACACAAAAAATTGGCCTTGTCTATATCTCAAAAGCATTTCGATATCACAGATTCTGAACCTCTAGATGATGAGGGTAAACCAATCGGTAAGGCCAAGGTTATCTTCAGAGATTTTTCAGATAAGGCTAAAGTTTTATTTGAAGAATTCTTGCTACTTCTATTAGTTGCACTATCTGCTTCTCCATTCTTTTTCTCCGATATAGCTGAGGAATTTGAATCAGCTCCAATTGTGCCTTATTTGAACTTGGCTTTCTGGGGCTACTTACTCATAATCGCTTCTATCAGAGTTTCAACATTGTCTACTGGTCTCAGTGATCGTCTTCCTGACTTGTGGTACCATTCATTCCCCCTATACTTCTTAAATTTGGTGACATCTTCCCTGTTATTCAGATCTGCTATATTAAACCACACAGCGACGCCGTCCAGTAAATGGTATTACATCATTCAATTCGTGCTATCAGTGTTAGTGTTCCTCAACAGCGGATTTTTGAACTTTGGTGATAAACCAGTTCTTCTATATGAACAACCGGGCATCATCTCATCTCCAGAATTCAAATCTAATTTCTTCTCCATCATTTCATATGGTTACATCAACAAACTTGTGATAAACTCTTACAAGTATGGACTTGAGTTGAAAGACATTTGGGGGTTGAGAATTGATGATTTCGCATACCCTGTCTTAATGAGATATCACAACACTTACCAAAAGCATAGATTCACTATTAGACTTTTCGCTCAATTCCAAAAGGAACTCCTTGCTCAAGCTCTCTTGGCCTCCATCGATTCAGTGTTAGTGTTCATGCCTACCATCCTTTTGAAAAAAATCTTGGAATACATTGAAAATCCAGATGCCACTGCTACCAGTTTGGCTTGGCTTTATTCATTCTTAATGCTTGTTGTGAACGTGTTATCATGCTCCTTTGATGGGAGATCTTTGTTTATCGGTAGAAGAGTTTGTACCAGAATGAAGGCTATCATCATTGGTGAGGTTTATGCGAAGGCATTAAGAAGAAGTTTAAATAAGACCGACCTACCTGATAAGAAGAGTGACAAGGATGACTCCAAGGACGACTCTGATGATAAGAAGGCCGATGGCGAAGAAAGTGACAAGGAATCCGAAGATGAAAGTAAGGGTTCCAAGGATTTGGGCTCTATTATCAATTTGATGGCTGTCGATGCATTTAAGGTGTCTGAACTTTGTGGTTATCTTCATTACTTTGTGAACTCCATCATTATGACTGGTATTGCCATTTACTTACTTTACAACTTGTTAGGCTGGCCTGCCTTGGCTGGTGGGTTGACGATTGTTTTATTTATCCCATTTAACTACAAAATGAGTATGCTTTTAGGTGAATACCAAAAATCCATGTTGAAGATCACCGATAAGAGAATCCAAAAATTGAACGAAACATTCCAAAACATTAGAATTATCAAGTTCTTCGCTTGGGAAGATAAATTTGCCCAAGAAATCTTAGATATCAGAGCTGAAGAATTGCAATACTTGAAGAAGAGATGTCTCGCTTGGGTGTTGAGTAGTTTTATCTGGTTTGCCACTCCAACTATCATTGCATTTGTCGGGTTTTACTTCTACGCTGTGTTCTTGAACAAACCATTGACTCCACCTATTGCTTTCACTGCCTTGTCTCTTTTCAACTTATTACGTTCCCCATTGGATCAATTTGCTGATATGCTTTCATTTGCTATTCAATCAAAGGTTTCCTTGGACAGAGTTGAAGAATTCTTGGATGAAACTGAAACTACTAAGTATGACCAATTATCGAAACCAGGTAACGCTAACTCCCCAGTGGTTGGATTTGAAAATGCAACTTTTGCTTGGGATAAAGAGAGTACCACCGATTTCAAATTGAGAGACATCAATATTGATTTCAAGGTTGGTAAATTGAATGTCGTCTTTGGTCCAACTGGTTCAGGTAAGAGTTCTCTATTATTAGCATTATTGGGTGAAATGGAATTATTAGAAGGTAACGTTTTCTTGCCTGCTATAACATCAAGAGAAGACTTGGTTCCTAATCCTGCTACTGGTTACACTGAATCCGCTGCTTACTGTTCTCAAACCGCATGGTTGTTGAATGACACCATCAAGTCTAACATTTTGTTTGCTACTCCATTCAACGAGAAGCGTTATAAGGCTGTTATTCAAGCTTGTGGGTTGAAGCGTGATCTTGAAATCTTGGAAGCTGGTGATGCAACTGAAATTGGTGAAAAGGGTATCACATTATCTGGTGGTCAAAAACAACGTGTTTCTTTAGCAAGAGCTTTATACTCCTTTGCATCATATGTGTTATTAGATGATTGTTTGTCCGCTGTTGATTCTCACACTGCTGTTCATATTTATGAGAACTGTATCACTGGTCCTTTGATGGCTGGTCGTACTTGTATCTTGGTTTCCCATAATGTTACCTTAACCATCAAACAAGCTGACCACGTCATTGTCATGGAAAATGGTAGAGTTAAAACTCAAGGTTCTGTTGATAAATTGATCCAAGAAAATTCTTTAGATGATGATGTTGTTAAGAGCGTCATTAACTCCGCTGCTGCTTCTAGTACTAACTTGGCTGAATTGACTAAACGGTCTACCCCACATACCGATTTAATTAAGAATGCTGTTGCTGCTCTTGCCACTGGGGGAGATGCCATTGATCAGGTTGATGAGACCCCTGAAGAGGAGGTTGCTAAGGGCAAACTTATTGAAGACGAAACCAAGAGTGAAGGTGCTGTCTCTATTGAAGTTTATAAGACTTACTTCAAGGCATTTGGTTCTCCATTGATTTGGACCTCATTAATTGTGTTGTTTGCTGCATGTCAGGGTGTTTACATTCTTCAATCATGGTGGTTGAAGTACTGGTCTACAGCTGAAGAACACAGAATTAGAGTTTTAGATGAATTTATTGTGGCTTCCACCAATATGGCTGCTAGATTTAGTTTTGTCTCTCTTGTCACTAGATTCAGTACAATCCAATGGTTCAGACCTATCTTCTCTACTCCATACTCCACTTATGTTTACGCTGAAGAACAAGAACACTCCAGTTTATTCTTCATCGTTATCTATACCGGTATTGGGTTCCTTTACTCATTCGTTAGTTGTTTAAGAGTCACCATTACTTTCTATGGTGGGTTGAAGGCATCCAGAACTACTTTCCAAGCTTTGTTAGCCAAGATGATGACAGCTAATTTGAGATTCTTCGATTCCACCCCAGTTGGTCGTATCATGAACAGATTCTCTAAGGATATTGAATCGATTGATCAAGAACTTGCCCCATTCGCTGAAGGTTTCATTGTGTGCTTTGTTGCTTGTTTGACTACCATTGGTGTTATTTGTACCATTACTCCTGCCTTCGTCTTTGCCTCTGTTATCGTTGCCATCATTTACTACCTTGTTGGTATCTTGTACTTGAACTTGTCTAGAGATTTGAAGCGTTTCGAATCTATATCCAGATCTCCTATTCATCAACATTTCACCGAAACTTTGGTTGGTGTTACTACTATTAGAGCTTACGGTGATGAACGTAGATTCTTGATGCAAAACTTACACAAGATTGATGAAAACAACAGACCTTTCTTCTACGTTTGGGTTAATAATAGATGGCTTGCCTTCAGAACCGATATGATTGGTTCATGTATTGTCTTCCTTTCTGCTTTCTTGGCTGTCGCTTACTCTCATAAGATTGATTCTGGTCTTGCTGGTATCTCGTTATCTTTCGCTGTGACATTCAACCAAAATGCTATCTGGGTGCTTCGTATGTATGCTAACGTTGAAATTAACATGAACTCTGTGGAGCGTGTCCGTGAATATGTTGAGGAGACTGCCCAAGAGCCACCTGCTGAGATACCTGAGAATGAACCTCCTGCTAGTTGGCCAGAACATGGTGCTATCGAAGTTAAGGATTTATCATTACGTTATGCTCCTGCATTACCAAGAGTTATTGATCATATTTCATTTAATGTTAAGCCTGGTGAAAAGATTGGTGTTGTTGGTAGAACTGGTGCTGGTAAATCTACTATCATTACAAGTTTCTTCAGATTTGTTGACCCTGATACGGGTACCATCAAGATTGATGGTATTGATATTACAACTATTGGATTAAAGAAATTAAGACAAGCGTTAACTATCATTCCTCAGGATCCAACTTTGTTTGCTGGTTCCTTAAGATCTAATTTAGATATGTTCCATGAATATGCCGATCTGCAAATGTTTGAAGCCTTGAAGAGAGTCAACTTGATCTCTGCCACCGAATACCAAGCATTAATCGATGGTACTGGTATCACTCAATCTGCTGATGAAAATATTAACAAGTTCTTAGATTTGGATAGTGAAATTACTGAAAGTGGTGGTAATTTGTCTCAAGGTGAACGTCAATTGGTTTGTTTGGCCAGATCATTATTGAAATCTCCTAAGATTTTGATGTTGGACGAGGCCACCGCCTCAATTGATTATGAAGCTGATGCTATGATTCAAAACACTATCAGAAGTGAATTCTCATCTACTACCATTCTAACTATTGCCCACAGATTGAAGACCATCATTGACTACGACAAAATTTTGGTGTTGGATGCTGGTAAGGTGAAGGAGTTTGATCATCCATATAAGTTAATCACTAATGAAAAATCGCAATTCAGAGAAATGTGTTCTAGCACAGGTGAATTTGATGATCTCGTCGAATTGGCTAAGGCTGCATTTGTTGATCTTAAAAACAAAAAATGACCCCATTCTCTTTCCCCTCTTCCTTTTTTTTACTCACTTTTCTTCTAGTTTAATTGTTTTCATACTCTATTAAAATTATCCATTCGTTATTCTCTTTTTACAATTCCTTATTTTTTCCTATGCAATTGATCCTATTATACTACTTTCCCGTTTTATACTTTTATATTATACACCCTTGGTTATAGTCATGATAATAAATGCGTGTGTATTATACAAAGAGGTTTGTAAATTGTAAACCTATTAAATATCAAACTTCTATAGACGTATATAAATCATTAGCGTGTTCGTAATTCTTGACCCACTCTTTCATGACCAAGCCATCGGATAGTATTATTTCTTTTCGTTCTAAGTCGTAGTGTTTAATTTTTGGCAGTATTCTGAACATGAATGCCCAATAAATGACACATAAGAGTAGAATAAATCCAGAGGTATAAGCGTAATTAGGGAACCCCTTGAATTCATCTTTAGTCCGATGGTACGGGTTGAGTGGAGTGAGAGTCAAGAAGATCGAGAATATAGTCATGAAAATGATGTGCACTTTACTTGCTTGGATAGGAGGTGGTTCCTTACCGACATTCCGTCTTCTCAATATGAGGACTCCAAAACAGGCCAACCCGATGAATAAATTAAGTGGATAACTCTCAAGATTAATAACGTAGTCATACACATCATCAGGTGTTGGGATGACAAGAAAGGACACAGAGATGACCAATGGGAAAAGAAGTGCTCTCATTGGTGTACCAAACGGGTAATTAGAGGCGAAGAACTTACTGAATGGCAAGAACCCCTCTCTAAATATTTCTTGGTCCATTCTAGAAATGTGGTATAACACAGTGACGATGTTACCAGCTGCGGAGATGGCCACAGATAACGTTAGCAATTGTCTCCCGATAACATATCCAAATATTTTTTCAAATAATAAACTACCAATCATTTCTCCAGAGCTGTTGATTTCTTCATCTGTGATAACCACAAGGTAACTTAAGTTAATGAAGAAGTAACAGATATTCACCACTAATAGGGCAATAGGTGCACCCACTTTGATGGTACGCACAGGATCATCCACTTCATTGGCGACAATGTGAGCTGTCTGCCATCCACCAAAGGAGAAGATAGCCTTAAGGAGAGCGGAGATCAGGGTTGAAAGTGTGAATGATCTTTTCACCTTGAAGAATTCATTCCAATGTAAGTTATTAGGTAGATGGGTGACAGATCTAGGCATCAATAAGGCGTACATCCCTGTGAGAGACATCACCACCATGAGGGCCACCTTAAGGAAACTCATCACATTTTGCAACTGCATAGCTAGTCTTGTAGAAAAAGATAATACTATACAGATGATTGCCACAAACACGGCACCGACATATCTGGGAAGCATGGATTGCACATCTTCATAACCTATAGCGTACAATGAGTATTGACCAAAGATAATGGCATTAGTGATCATGAACCCAAAGAATAGTGAATAAGTGTTGTACAAGACACTCATGAGCATACGAGGTTTATAATAAATATATTCCAAAAACACCTTCATTCCTCCACTTCTTGGAATGATGGCACCCAACTCCAGGAAGCAGAAAAGCCCTGCAAAACTTGTATAACCAGCTATTATCCACACCAAGAAAAACAAAGCGGGACAACCACCGACATTTCTGTATATAATAGCGGACACAGCAAAGATACCTGATCCAACGATTCTTTGAATCACCATCGTGATAACGGAGTACACTCCAAGGTGTCTCCCATGGGGGGTATCTTCTGGTACGCTAAGATGTGCAATTTCATCATAGGTTCTTGAAGTGGTGAGTAGATTATCATCCGCTATTGTTGTAGTCTCATGGTCGCTTGGTATGTTGTCTATGGTGAGCCTTTGGATGCCATCCTCATTCGAGTCTTCAGAGAGCAGGGAGTTTGGGCTGTGTTCTCCACTGGATGCGGTAAAGTCTTTCCCGGACAACCTGGTGTATCCACTTCCAGCCATTATTTAGTGATTATATCAATTGATTGGAAGGGGAAAGAATGAGTCAGTAGAAAAAGAAAGAATACACTGCACAGGCAAACATCAATGCTTATATAAAATCCATGGCCAGATAAATAAACGGAACAAGAAAAACAGCCGCCACACGAACGGTGAAAATCAAAAATCAAAAAAACAGCTGCTTCACGCAGGCGCTCCATCGGTGAAATTTAAGATTATAGTTTTTTGCGGCTAGTCTCCGAAGTTAGAAAAAGGATCATCAGAACATCCTTGTATTTCAATGAACAGCGTGTCGATACCCTTGAGAAAGTACTCTTACATCAATGAGGATGGCCATTGGGTGCATTTCCCCTACAAGTCGGATCTCACTATTGACTTCACTAAACCTCAGGGAGCATCATCTAAACATCTTCTGGTCAAGATCTCCTGGAAACTACAAGATCTAGTATGTGAATGGCAACCATATTCCATTTTTGCGAACTAACTAGTATTTAATCAGCTAATATGGAAGCTTAGTACTAACACTATTTTATTCTTTGCCCATCATTGAATGCTATTTTTAGGAGAAGTTGCCCTTCAAGGATTGTAAGGCTTATTCACAGTTCCCCTCAATAGCTATCAAATTCATCAACGAGACTGGTACCAAGAGGAAGTTTCAAATTAGTTTTTTCAATAGAAATGACTTTGGCAGATGCAAACAAGAATTGGTATCTTTTGGATCTGTACTCATTGATAACGAATCCCATGGGAACAGAATTGCCTCCTTTACCCAATTTTCGCAAACGCAATCTGAGCAATGTGGGCTCTCCCAGCGATTCGATGCAGTCCCATCGCAACTGGTGGTTCCCACTGTTGATTTCAATAATAGTACATATACATCACATGCTGTCCCTCACATAGACCAACTCAACAGAATAGCTGTGGAAAATATTAATATAGACGACAACTCTCGTAAGTTTGCCCAAGATCTGCGCTTAAACGCCCCGAGACTGCAGTTTAAAAATCACCTCGATGACCCTACTAAGATCTCACCATATTTGCAATTACCACCAATTACCAAACAACCATTTCAGTCTACAACTTTAGCTTTACCTAATCAACAGGATCTACATAGCTTGGAAGAAAGGGAAAATCAGAAAGGATCGCTTGCTCATGTAGGGAACACCCCAAAACTTTCTGATAAGGCTGCTATTTTTCAAACTAGTCTCACTCCAAATACTAGCAACCAATATACTCCTGATCCTACTACTATTTTTTCTAAAATTAGAAGCACATTGGATAAAGATAACGATTATTCCAAACTATCGGATCTAGAATTAGACCAATACTTGAAGAAAAGAGCTGGAGACCCTGACTTCAATAAATTGGTATGTCTACTCAAAAATTGGGTTACCTCGTTATTTACTCAATTTGAATACTAACAATAGTTTCTATTACTATTTATAGCTAAAACGTTTGCTTAAGTTGATGAATTGACAATCCTCTTCAACAGAAGAAGAATATATATAGCTCTAACGCAACTCTTTGCTAAGTTATTTAAATTGAAAAAAAGTTTCTGTTATAAAAAGACGCCCAATAAGAGGGTGAACATCATACTAGGTACAACAAGCGTCATCCCCAGGTTGGTAGATTCAAGGCCAGACTTTGAATCCTCTGAAGATGACTCAGCCGATGCGATAGTAGTGGTTTTGGTAACGTCAGTAGATGTTGTGTCAATAGAGGAGCTTTCTTCAAGGGATGATTGAATTGAGGTAGTCAGGGTAGTAGCCAATTTCTTTGAAGATGTAGATTTCGAAGATGAACTGATGATCGAGCTTGAGGCAGTATCACTAGCAGCAGAAGCAGAAGGTTCACCCGTTGCAGTCAAAACAACTTGTGTGGTGCTTGCACCGACAACAATAGTAGACAAATCGAGTGACGAGTCACCATTAATAACGATAGTGCTAAACTCATCAGGTAAAACTAGGGTAGTAAGTTGAGCTTTCAACATCATGGACGAATACCATGGGAATGCAGTTGCATAAGTCTGAAATTGGGTTATAGGAAAGGATTCAACAAAGAAGGAGGTCATACTTTCAGATTCTGTTACTGAAGTCATGCCAATGAAAAATTGAAGCAATTTCTCGGGGAATTCCATACCATTATCTTCCATATACGAAGTGTAGGTGTCATAATTGGTTGCAAAGTCGTCAATGAACAGTTCAATGAAATTATAGTCCGATTCAATAGCTAATAATCTTTGCTCTTGGTCATTTAGAGTAGTCGTGTAATCACAATAAACCAATTTGCTTAAGGCAAGGATGATAGTGAGGCTGTATTTAATAAACATTTGGAGTGAACTGATGATCATGGATGAATTCTAGTGTTTAGCCTGGAGTATAGCAAAAAGAACTAAACAATGGAAAAATAGACTAGTTTTAAACTAATAAACTAAATATCACCTTATCTTGTCATTTACAATGGTTTCCAGGCAGTCATTAATCCTTGTGAGGGAGACTATGAAGGTGTTTCCTAATTAGGGTCTCTAAAGAGCCATATCTGAAACCACCAAGCACAATATGTTCGCCGGAGTCCTCAGAGGAAACTAATGGCAATACAAATTCACATATACAGACATTAAAGAATATCCAATTAATTTCAGGTATAAAACTGAATGAATCGACAATACTGAGACCAGTTCTATCAGATCTTACTTAGGGTCTTGTATGGGTTTTGGTCAGTAGGTTTAGAGGCTGGAAGACCTATCATCGTATAAGATTTATTTGCTTCGATCTACCGGATTTATGAATGAAATACGAATATTAGACAATCTATCATTATATCATGCACCCAAGATGGCTTTTTATTTGGGAAACCATGAAGTATTGATGACTAGGCCTTAGATGATAAAGGTAATCTAACTAGAGGGACCCTTGGTGCTCAAATTGCGAAAGTATACGTCGATAGACCCGCGTCGCTGGAAAGCATGATCGGATTTTTTTCAAGGCTGTGTGTTGTTTACTTATTTACATATTACCTTATTTGGAATTTATTATAGAAAGCATCGAGTAAACTCTGAGAGAACCTGCTAGGAATCTTTAAATAAAAATAACTAATTCCTTTATACTGCGTTACACCTATATTATCTTCCTTCCATCAACTAATAATCACACAACATAATGTCTAATCCATTTTCTGACGACGACTTTGATGAGAATCCATTCATGAGAAAGTCTGAATCTGTGTCTCCAGTCAAGAGACCAGACCAGGTTTACACTCCATCTTCTTCTCCAAGAAAAGGTATGTATAATTTAACGAAATCATGCATCATGAAGTCAATTGCTTTACTAACAGTCTCTTATTAATCGTATAGGTTCTCCATCAAAAGCAGCTTTAAAATACTCTCCTGCTGTTTCATTCAGAAGATCACAATCATCAACAAACATTTTCAATTCCAGTGCCATGGCTCACAACTTTGTGCAGGCCGCTGAAGCTAATAACACGCCAAGATCCAAATATACAAACCAAGAATCTCCAGTCAGATCGCAAGTCATCTCACATAGCATATCAGAAATCGATGGTGATGAGAATGATTTGGGGAATTACAGTCCAACAAAAAGAAACAACATGTCTCCTTTCAGAAATGTCACTAACGATTTCTCAAGATCAGTGAACAGTAATGCAACAACTTTAGATGCTCCAAAACCAATTTTCTCAGCATCAACGTATGCTGCTGCCAATTCCGATTCTAAGAGTGCCTTTGCAAGTATTCCATCCCTTAACCCACATGATTCAAGAGTGTCTTCTGGCTCTAGTCAAGAGACTCTTAGTGAAAAAGAAGCTAACTATGGATTAAAGAAGATTCACACCTATGCTTCAACCATGAGTAGTCGTTCCACTGCTGCTTCTGAAGATTATGAATTCACAACAAGTTTAGATGGTAATATGTTTGATCAACTACCAAACGATTTCCAACCAAGAAGAAACAATTACAGAGAAACCCAAAAAGTGTTCAGACCAAAGAATGGTAATTTGATTTTAGACAATCCTGTTCCATCTACATTACATAACTTCTTGCCAATGAAGGGTGAAGATGAATTCGATTACATGAAGTACTCAGCTGTTACTGCCGATGCAAACGATTTTGCAGACGATGGTTTCACATTGAGAGCCAATGAATTAACAAGAGAAACCGAATTAGTTGTCTGTATCACTATGTATAACGAGGATGAAGTTGCCCTAACTAGAACCTTACATGCTGTGTTCAAGAATATAGCTTACTTGACAAAGCGTAAGAACAGCTCCACTTGGGGTAATGACTCTTGGAAGAAGGTGGTTGTGATGATTGTGGCTGATGGTAGAAATAAGGTTAGTCCAGGTGTTTTGGAAGTTTTGTCTGCCATTGGTGTTTACCAGGAGGGTATCGCCAAATCGTTTGTGAATCAAAAGGAAGTGAAAGCCCATTTATTTGAATATACTGCCCAATTATCTATAGACGAAGATTTGAAATTTGTGGGAAGTGACAAGGGTATCGTTCCAGTGCAAATTGTTTTCTGTTTGAAGGAGTCCAATGCTAAAAAGATCAACTCACATAGATGGTTACTGAATGGTATTTGTCCAATCTTGGAACCAAATGTTTGTGTGTTGTTAGATGTTGGTACTAGACCAAATGACAGTGCAATCTACAATTTATGGAAGGCATTCGATTTGGATTCCAATGCTGCTGGTGCGGCAGGTCAAATTGTTGCCATGAAAGGTAAATTATGGAATAAATTATTGAATCCATTAGTTGGTTCTCAGAATTTCGAATATAAAATGTCTAACATCTTAGATAAACCATTTGAATCTAGTTTTGGTTACATCAGTGTGTTACCTGGTGCTTTGTCTGCTTACAGATATACAGCTCTGAAGAACAATGAGGATGGAACTGGTCCACTTTGCTCTTATTTCAAGGGTGAGAAGAGCGATACTGCGGAGGATGCCGATATTTTCTCTGCTAACATGTACTTGGCTGAAGATAGAATTTTAGCATGGGAATTGGTGGCTAAGAGAGATTCGAAGTGGGTTTTAAAATATGTCAAAGATGCTAAGGGTGAAACTGATGTTCCTGAGACTTTACCAGAATTTATTTCTCAAAGAAGAAGATGGTTGAATGGTGCTTTCTTTGCTGCGTTGTATGCTCAACTCCATTTCTATCAAATTTGGAAAACTGACCACTCCAAGGTTAGAAAAATATTTTTCCATATTGAATTTATCTATCAATTCTTCAATTTGCTTTTCAGTTTCTTTTCCATTTCTAACTTCTACATTACTTTCTATTATTTGGCTGGTGCTTTGATCAACTTATCATCTAAAGGTGGTGAAGTGGCATTCCAAATCTTGAATTATCTTTGCATTTGTACACTTTTAGGTATGTTGGTTATTTCAATGGGTAACAGACCTCAGGGTGCTCCAAAGTTATTTATGGTTTCGGTTCTTTTGTTAACTATCTGTGGTATGTATGCCATCATTGCAGGTTTTGTGTTCTTGGCTATCTCTGTGAAGGACAAGAATGCAGGTAATGCAGGTGGCTTATCGTTTGCTTCCATTTGTGTTTCATTGGCTTCCACTTACGGATTATATGCATTGATGTCAATTTTGTACTTGGATCCATGGCATATCATTTCTTCATCTTTACAATATTTCGTCATGCTTCCAGCTTACACATGCTTATTACAAATCTATGCCTTCTGTAATACCCATGATGTGTCTTGGGGTACTAAAGGTGATAATGATCCAACTGTGACCTTAGGTAATGCTACCATTGTCACTGATGATGAGGGTCAAGAAATCATTAAATTGGAAATTATTGGTGAACAAAGAGATATCGATTCCATGTACGCTGAAAACTTATACCAATTGAAGGAAAGAAGAAAGACTCCAGTGAGTCAACGTGATGGTGGTGAAAAGAAAGGTCCAGTCGGTTCCGATGATTACTATAGAGATATTAGATCCAGAGTGGTGTTACTGTGGGTTATCGCCAATGTTATTTTAGTTATGACTATCACTCAAATCTGGGAACCAGATTCCATTCAATCTAACAAGTACCTTGCATTCATCTTATGGTCTGTGTTTGGATTCAGTTTGATGAGATTCATGGGTTCATTTGTGTATTTAGTTTTACTTGTTGCCAGAAAGATTGTGGTGGCATTACATAAATGGCAGTTGAAGAAGGAACAAGATGAAACTCCTGAATTTGTTACGATACCAGATAACTAGTTTCTTTTCTTATTTTTTTTAAATAATGGTTCTTTCCTCTTATTGTTTTTGTTTTTATTTTCTTTAATATACGATACCAATTAACAATTAAATTTTGAGCACAAGATAAATATTTTATTATTTAACAAAAAGGTATAAAAGAAAAAGCCTGCAAAAGAGAGAAATATTGAGTTAATGAACAAGGTATAGACAGTTAAATTTTTTAAATAAATGCAAATAAAAAACAAGTAAAAGGAAAAGGGGAAATAAAGAAAGGAAAATAAGTTAATAAAATAAAACTGAATTAAATATAAACACGCCTTGTCAATAATAAATAAAAGACAATAAATAAAGTAAATAATAAAGCCCAACCCATGAGATAAAAAAAGATAAAAAAAAACACAAGATGAAAAAGAATAGTATGTGAGGTTATTGATATGATGTGATAGTAAATAGTAAAAGACAACGTTGTAAAGAGTGAATAGAGAAAAGGTAAAGCGGACTCAGTTGTCTTTTCGGTTTTGGTTTTGTTGTTTTATATTGAAAATAAACCAAAAGATTGATGCATGGATGATAGAAATATTGACAAAAAGATCAAGCACTTAAACCACTCTTGAGGTTCATAACTTTCTCTTTCAATTTATTCAAATCATCATCATCTCTGAATGAAGTAGTTCTAGCCTTAGTATATGGAGAATTCGAAGAAGAAGTACCACCATTACTATCAGGACTAACCTTCTTAAAGGCTCTTGAAAAATCAGGTGAAACAGCAGTAGCAAACAATGGTTTAGATTCAGATTCATTGATAGCATTACCATTATTGATATCACCGTGTGGACTAGAATTGTTAGTGGTTGATTCCGCAGCAGCTGCAGCGGCTAACATATTCACAGTGCTGTTACTTAAACTCAATAATCCAGCAATGTCACCTTCAGATGGGATAGTCTCCAAGTGTTTATTATTAGGTCTTGTAGAATCAGAATTGTATTTAACAGATTGTAATTCTACATTTAATTGTGATCTAAAAATAGTTTCATCAAACATGTTATTGACCTGAGGTGGAGTATCATAAGCGACAGGTGGAATGTGAACACATTCCGATTGAGATCTTGATGAACTTTGCAATTTCAATGTTTCATGTTCAATTTCTTGTTGTTCATCAATGGTATTACTAGTGGAATAAGATCTACCACGAGAGCTAGAAGATGAAGAACTCTTTTGACGATGATGTTGATGATGATGTTGATGATGATGATGGTGGTGATGTTGTTGTTGTTGTTGTTGTTGTTGTTGTAACTGTTGTTGTTGTAACTGTTGTTGTTGTTGTAATTGCTGTTGTTGTTGCAATTGACGTTGTTGTTGTAATTGCTGTTGTTGTTGCAACTGCTGTTGCTGTTGTAATTGTAATTGTTGTTGTTGATGCTGCTGTTGATCAGCACGCAATTGTTGTTGTTGTTGCTGTTGATGTTGTTGCTGTTGTTGCTGCTGTTGTTGTTGCTGTTGTTGATCGGCACGCAGTTTGCGTAACCCATTATTTAAAGATCCATTAACAGATTGAGAGAATGTATCAAACAATGAATTTCTTCTCTTTTTCATAGCTAATAATTCAGGTGTAGCAGGACCACCTGAAGCGGCAGATGCAAATAATGAGGGAACTCCCTCAGAAGTTGAAGAAACTGATAATTTTCTATTAGATGATAATGATGAATCTCTTGAAACTGAAGAAAGACTAGAGAATACACTTGATGGTGACGATGGTGAAACACTTTTACGTCTTTTAATACCCTTTTCACTAATTGAATTAGAACGTCCATTAACACCACCATTAGATATGATACCACCTTGAGAACTAATAGATTCTGAATTAGAAAATTTAGAATCACTTGGCATTTGGAATGCAGATAAATCAAATCTAGATGGAACTTCAACTTCTTTATTTGATGGTGGAACGTTATTATTTGAATTAATAGATGATGATGAATTTTTTCTATTAAATAATGAAGTTGATGCAGATAAATTATATGAAAATAATTTTAAATCTTCATTTTGGATTGGATCTTCTAATGATTTAATTGTGATATTATCTTTAATATATTTAACAACCATAACAATTGAAGGATCAACTAATTTAACGTTAATGAAATATTCATAAATTTGTTTTAATTTCCGTAATTTAAAATTTAATTGTGGATCAGTAGTATCCTTTAAATGAATAATAGCTAACAATGTCATCATATGGAAATTGAAACTATTTAAACTCATAATTTCGATATTGTGATCAGAGAATTCAGTATTTTTTTCAAAAATTAAATCATAAGAAACTTCACCAAATCCACGACAAGATTCAAGTAATTTATCCATTCTATCTTCTTCATTATTTAAATTGCAAATCATTCTTAAATAATAATAATAAGTTTTCAATTTATTTAAACAAATGATGTTTTCCTCATTACTCAAAGAATCTAAAACATCAGACCAATCAGTCAATCTTTGATCGATTACATCCAATTTTTCAAATTCACAATCTACAACTAATTGCATTAAATTAGTTGGAACAATTTCATATAATTTCCAAAGATTTAAAGTAATCTCTATATCATTATTGATTAATAAAATTGATTCTAAAGGTCTTGGAGTATCTTCATTTTCGAAATCAACTAATGGATAATCCATTGAAAAAATTGTTTGAAACAATTTACATAAAATCCGGAAATCCCAATATAATTTTAATCTTTGAATTTTCAATTGTTGACATAATCCATTTTGGAAATCAACTTTTAATGAATTTTTATCTAAATTTAATGATGAATTCATCGTTAAACATAATTGTAAAACATCTCTTAACATAATGTATTTAGGGATTCTTCTCTTTTCATCAATTAATGTACAATAATTATCAAATTTTAATAAATAATAAAGTAACATCAACCCAATTTCAAATTTATCTAAACATAAATTAGTTGTAAAATCTATATCCATAATTAATAATTTTAAATTTTGGGTATTAATTAATTTAATTGATTCATCAAATTGATTTAATGATTGTCTATCTGGTATAGCAGATTTACCATTATTTTTGGGTTCAGATAAAGTGAATTTTAAAATTAAAATTAATTTCACTAATAAATCTTGTTCTTTAACATTGAAATCATGATATTTTTTTTTCATTTCACCATTTTCTAAATAAGTTGAATTTTGGATTGTATATTTATTAATGAAATTTAAATAATCATTATAAAATAATTCAAAATCTAAAATTGGAATTAATTTATTATAATCTTGGAAAAATAAATAAATTAAATGATCCAAATTTTTATCTGCACTATTTAAAGCCTTTGATGATTTACCTGATGCTTCAGTTCTTGAATCTTGTGAGAATAGGGGGAAAATCAATTTATACAATATTAAATTTAAATATCTATTTAAATTCATATGATAATTTGATAAAATTTTTAATTCTTGTTCATGTTCAGGTGAAATTTCTGGATAATTATTTGAATTATTATTATTATTTTTAGTTTCATGTTTTCTTTTTAAACCAGATAATGTACCATTATTGTTATTATCATTTGTAGCATTAGCTAATGGCATTTCATATCCATTAAATAAACTTAAATTAAATTGTTCAAAATGGGTTGTCACTGGGAATAATAAATTTTGTTCTAAAACGACTATACCTTCTTTATCTAATTTTAGAGATCTATATGGAGTCAATTTACGAGATCTAGGTCTCTTTGGTTTATTAGATTTGGAAGGTTTAGGGGTGTCAATTTCTATTTCCATTTTATCATCTGTTGAAATTTGTGGAGCCGGTGCTGTACTTTCTTCATTCATTAAATTAAATTTTGCCTTTAATTCATTTAATTCTAATAACAATCTATTTCTATCTAATTCGACATCCAACAATTTTTTCTCTAAATTTTTAGTGTAACCTTTAGGGAATGAATTTCTAGTTAATTTATCAGACACGATACATTGGAATCCATCCTTTTCACAGTTTGTACAACGTGGATTATTTTCAGATTTACCTGAACATTTAATCTTTCTAGCACGACATCTATCACAAGCTTGAGAAATTCTTGTTCTACCGTTAACTGGATTTTTGATTATATTCCAAGATGAACTATTATTTGGATTAGGTGTATGAGTCGGTGTTGGTGAATCCGATGTATCTACATCGTGGGGGTGGTTATGGTTATGGTATGTTGTTGGTTGTTTTGGAATAAATTTTCCATTCCCATTTTCGTTGGTGTTGTTATTTTCGTTACCGTGATCTGGAGATTGAGAATCTTCCGGAGTCTGTTGAGCAGCCGCTAAAGCAGATGAACTCATGGATGGTGGTAACATGTGGTGGGGGGAGGGATGGGCGATGGATTAATAAATTATTGGAAAGAAGAGAAAAGAGTAGAGGGGAGAGGGAGAGGTGGGGATATGTTTTCTGGAGAGTATATTTTCAAAGCTTTTTTCACAGTATAGGAAAAAAAGGGGGGAAGAGAGGGAGGACAGAAGTATGAAGTGAATAAGACAACTAACAAAAAAAGGCAGTAGAAGCAAGTGATGGATTGTTGAACTGTTAGTGAATCAAAAGGGATAAGCAGGGTGACAACGTTGAAAATTACACAAACTAAAACTAACTTTAGTTAAACGTAAGATTAATTAATTCTTCGGAGTCGGCCCCCATCTCTTGGTAGTGTACCGATCAACTTGAATTTAATTGGTTACCGTAAAATCTGGGGGAATAAGCGTGACCATTTTTCGAAAATTGATGGAAATTTCAGTTTACCGTTGTAGGTAATTTACGTAATTATGTGGATTGTATATATTGGTATTACACGTTACACGGTTATTACAATATTCTAATTATAAGCAATCACATTATATTATGTTATTATATCAATTTACCCTCTCCCCTTCCCCTCCCCCCCCCCACTAATCATCCCACTGCCGAGTTTTATCTATCGCGCCGATAACTTAATTTTTACTGCTGGTAGCACACAGTATTCATAAGCCAACCCAATTTCTTACATCTCTCACTAATGGATTAATTGCACTTAGTATAACCATAAATGTACCAAATAATGTAAAACTCAATGAACTCATAGCGGCAGCTCTTGAATCGACAGTCAATAAATGGGCAGTAGACACGGCACCACAGGTGACCCCCATGGAAACACCTCTTGAAACGTAATCAGATTTATGCACTCTAAACATTTGGAAAATTATGAAATCACCACATAGAACACCTAAGATACCAGACATTATAGTTGTCACAGCCATTAATTGATTGGATCCACCTAATGCTTGCACTAAAGGAGTACCCAATGCCATGGTAACTGATCTACCAGTGAAACCTAATGAACGTTCAGCTGATATACTCAAATGATAACACAATGGTGGATAAATGAAGAATGACATAAATGTAGCCACCAAAATTGGTGGTAACAATGAAAAAAATGATCTCTTCAAATCACGTCTATAATTATACATAGCTAATGATAATGAAACAATTGATATATCCATTAATGTTAATAAAAAATCACCTGCACCTGGCCATCTTGAATAATTTTCAGTATCAAATAAATGTAAATAACTTCTACCAGTCTTATAATGTCTAATAGTTTTTTTAAAATTTTCACCTTTAATCAATGAAAATATATAAAACACTAATAAACTCAATGAAAAGCTAACCAAAATTGGATGAACAAATTTTCTTGTCTTTGGTGATAATAACATACAACATCTAAATAATAAAACAGCTGTACCTAATTGAAATAACATTTCATAACCTGTAGTGAAATAAATTGGAATCCCCACTATGAATATTAATGAATAAATTAAAAAATCAAACCATTTAATGATCCATCGACTTATAAGTGTAGACCTTGGAATAATCTCTTGTTCCACTTCCACTCCCATTTCCTCCTCCTCCACTGTGGGGATACTGCTGAGTTCTATATTAGTAGTTGGTTGACCCTTATCTTGTACAACAGATTTCTTTTTATTAACTAATGGTGTACGTCTAGCCATGGATTGAACTAATCTAACTGCTACTCTATGTGGTCTCACTATGTGATCTGGTAACCCAGATTTATTATCATGTTCAACATGAAATTCACTTGCCTTAGTGACAACACGAGATAATTCATGATTTGTAGCCATAGTTCTTAATGCATAACCTTCATCATAATCTTCTGCATTAATACTGAATATCTCTGATTCATAATCATCATCTTCATTAACCGAATTGATTCCCTTTTCTAAATCCACATTAGCTGCTAACTCTGATGATGGTATATTTGATTGATTAACTGCATTGGCTGTTTCTAATTGCATTTTCAATTCTTTTTCTTCCTTATCGTGATCATATGTTCCTAATAAAATTTGTAACCCCCAAACAAAGTATGCCATAAATCCAAAACTGAAAATGTATCCAATAGTGAAAACTGCAGCAATTATGAATGCCTCTTTAACGCTTATCTTATCTGCTAACACTAATGTAACAAATGGTGGAGTGAAATAAATGTTCATCCATCTTAGGGCAAATCCACAGGGGACATCCATGTATTTTAAAATGTATTTTTCTGTAGCTGATTCACCGAATATATATGAATTTAAACTTAATCCAATGAAACTCACTAACATTAAACACACGGATGCTGGGAAATTCACAGTTGTGTTTTTGATAATTTCATGGGTACCATATAATAACAGTAATATAACTAATGAACCAATAGTGACTAATATATATTTATGAAAGAAATGGTGTACCACTGGTTTGATAGATTCAGTGATACCTAATCGGAGATCTATTAATAATGGATTAACCCTTGTATCTGCATTACTATCGTGATCTTTTATCGTTATTGGATCTGACGTTGAAGGCATGTGTGTATTAATGTAAAAAAATCCTTTTATTATTACCAGTATTAAAATGATTTACAATGATTTACAGATATCCACAGATAGACATATCATTATCTTTATATATCTTTTGCGTTATCAAAATGGACTAAAGGATACTAAGTTAATCACAGCAAATGTAGAAATGGATAGAAAATTTTGAGTGGGATGAATAAATTTGTGGAGATAGAGGGCTTTAACGTGGGATGAGATAACCACAGGAAAGCGAGATCTTGCGAGTGGGATGTAATTAATAGGTTAAATGGGCTCTTTGATTAGTTGAATGGGTTGTATTAATCAAGTATAGATATCATTACACCATCTTGATAACTGTCATTTTAATAAACAGTGAATTCAAGGCAACCCGTGTTTATGAGACAGTATTGTTATTACGTATTACGTATTACGTAAACACGTCCAGTTTTTTTTTTTTTTTTGATCTATTTTATTGTAATTTGCTTTATATATTATTAGTCCCCGAATATAAAATTTCAGTTATCCTTGTTACACACGTATTATTTTGTTTAATCATTAATTCAAAGAATCAATTAGTATATTTATTTGTTTTCTCCTTTGTTTAAAACCACTATTCGAAAAAAAAAACAAAAAAAAAAGAGGGTTCATCATGGCGACCGTGTCAAAATATTATAGGTTTTATAGAGCAAAACTTCAAATATATTCAAGAAGTCACAGAAATAGAGTGATAGGGATAACCACATTAACTTTAATCATTTTGTTTTTCTTCACTTCAGTGTTTTCCCCCTCGTCAACTTCTAAAATTACTAAGACTACTTCAAATTATACAAGTTGGCTTAAAGATTTAACATCATCAAATCAAAACGTGACTGATTCAATCGCAAATTCATTGAGTGGTGTCATAGATGATTCAAATGAATCGGCAGCAGCTAAAAGAATCAATTTCTTTAAAACAATTTTTAAAACCTTTGAACAATATCAACCACAAAATAAATTAACTGAATTTTTGTATGACACTAATGCATTCAATACTCAAGATCCATTAACGGGGGAATTTCTCCTTCAAGTGGGGAGATTCCCATACGATTTCATTAACGATTTGAAAACTGTGCATACAGAATTTGTGAAAAACATGCCAGAATATAATCCAGATTCATTACAATATCATAATGACGGTGTGGTGTTCCTTGGTGGTGACACGTCAACTTGGTTATCATTGGTGGCCATTAGAATGTTCCGTAAAATGGGTGGAACTCTACCGGTGGAAGTTATGCTTCCTAAATATAATGATTACTTGAAAGATAGAGAAATTTGTGATACTTATTTACCTCAATTAGATGCTAAATGTGTTGTCGTCACTGAACAATTAGGATTAGCTAGAGGTCAAGAAGAATCATTATTTTTAGAAGAATTCGGTATCAGAGATTCCACAATGCAAAGAAGTTTAGCCATTTTGACTTCAAGTTTTGAAAATGCAATTGTGTTATCTGGTGATTCCATTTTATTGAAACCATTGGATGACGATTTTTTCTATAAAGAACCGTATTCCAAAACTGGATTAGTTTTATGGCAAGATTTCACAAAGCGGTTTACCTCACCATTTTTTTATCAAATTGCAAATTCTAAAGTGGAAAGTGTGCAAGTCAGAGATGGTCCATTCAATTTACCTGAAACATTATTTAAATCATCTAGAAAGGCTGATCGTACATTTTCGTTACACGATAGACGTGGAACAATTCCGGATAACACCAGTGATGGTGGATTAATGGTTATTAATAAGAGTAAACATTGGAGAACCCTGTTATTAGCTATGTATTATAATTTAAATGGTGATGCTTGCTTTTACCAATTATTGAATCAAAATGCTGGTAACGCGGAGAAGGAAACGTTCGCTGCAGCTGCTGTGGCATTGAACAGTGAAATGTATATTGTGAAAACCCCCGTTGAAGCTAATGGATTTTGGTATAATAATGAATATAGAGGTGTTGGAATGTTACAATTTGATCCAATCATTGATAATTATGCAGTTGAAGAATATGTTGATAAATATAAAGATACAGCTGCTGATACTATAAGTAATGTGAATTTCCATGAATTTGTCAATGAATCAAGTGAAAAGAAATCACCAATTTTCTTTAGAGTGAATTTCCCAAGATTATTACCAATTGAATTAATTGAAGAAAAATTCATTGTTAAAGAAAATGGTGATCGTATTAGAATGTTCTCTGATGCTAAATATTTTTCAAATGATTTAGAAAATTCAATTTGGAGAGTGATGAATGATTATATTTGTCATTTTGAATTACAATGTTCTTATTTAAATAGACATTTCCCAGATGAACGGAAATCTAGAGCTACAAGAGACAATTTCTGTAATCAAGACATGAAACAACATTTATTATGGTTAACTGGTGGACGTTAGTGTTCTCATATTTTCTTCAATCAGTTATAATAGAATAAAACCATATTGCATTATCCCCCCCCCCACATTCCTTACTTATTTTTTTGTTTATGTATTTTCTTCGTTTTTTTGTTATTTACTTAACTCCCCTACCCCTACCCCTTCCATTCCTTTTAACCAAATCTTTATTTTAAAAACACTAAAGTAAAAAAAAAAAAATAAAACTCGTATTTTAACGAAACGGCATATACTTTGAGGGGCTTTTATGGGGGTGTAATACACTAAAGTTTTGCCGTGTATTACAAGATCAGAAGAGTAACTCAGTAAAGTGTTTCTGCATGTCTTCGTTTCTTTTTCTCCTGGATATTGAATCATTCATTATTAGATTTAATAAGATTTAAATGATAGTAAACGATAAAGTAAACTACATAAACTACTAAAATCAGTTAAACTGTGCTACGTAAAGCCCATCAAAAAACAGAAAAAAAAAATTTTTAAAAAAAAATTAGGCTAACCGACAGTAAAGACCGTGACAGGAGTTTGCTAAGATGAACCTGTAATGGATATAAATTCCTGTATTTAACGGTATCCTGAATGGGTATCTATGTTTATCGAATCTGTTATCTAATGAACTAATCCATAAACAGAATAATGTATCCACTCTACTACAAAGGCCGTACTTCGGATTAACATATTCTCAGTTTTTTTTCACTATACCGATAAAACCCTCGAGCAGGTTTAACTTGAGTATTAAACACAGTTATCTCCATTATGTCGTGTGGTTTTTCCTTTCTCTATGTCTATCTGTTATACAACTCACATGACCTATACACATTTTCCCACTGTCTCCACTTAACTCCACTCTAGTAGCCTACGATGACCTTGTAAATAGATTCAGCTCCCCCGAAAAAGCCACACGCAAAAAATTTAAAGTTTCTTTTTCCGTCCGATGGATCTCTCACCTTGTCGGGGGCCCCTTTTTTCCCAATATAAAACCCACTTGATTCCCCCTTCTTCTTGTTGATGTGCATATGTTAACTAACGTTTTTCTTCAAATCTTTCTAAGTTGTTTCCTTATCTAAATCCGTTTAATGACAACATTTGAGATTTATCAAGCTAATTTACAAGCAAAGTTAAACCCAGATCAATCAAATCAAAAATTATCAACTAATGTATCAAAAGACCAGGAATCATTACAAACTACACCATTCGCCACGGAGGTATTAGATAAAGTTATAGAATATAACTATTATAATGATCCAGATAATATTTACTCTATTAATTCAAATTTAAAAGATTTTTATAAATCTATTTCATTAGTCAATAAAGATTTTTACTTACTGAGTTTAAAATATTTATATAAATATGCAAATTTTACTAGATCAAATTCATTCGATTTATTCTTGAAAAATTTGAAAAAAAATCCTATACTAGGTAAATACACTGAATATTTAGATTTCTCAGAGTTCACATCTGTTGGATTAGGTAGAACAGGTCAAATGATGAAGGAAATTCAAATGGTGACTGGTGAAACCATTTTAGATTGTCTTAAATTGACCCCTAAATTAAGAGAATTCTTAGCATGCGAAAGTATCGAAACTGATATCACAGAAGAAGTCATCGATAATTTATTTAATCAATGTACTAATTTGAAAGCTTTAGATTTCTGTGGTTGTTCAGGTCAAAAATTTATGAATGCATTTGAAAACTTAAGATTTACCAATGAGGATTGTCAAATCGAAAATTTATCATTACATGATTGTACAGATTTCTCTCAAAATGTTTTAATCAATATCTTATCAAATTTGAAACATTTGAAGAAATTGGATCTAAATCATACCCAAATCACTGCTAAAAATTTAATCGATTCATTACACGAGGAAAGTCAATTAACCCATTTATCAATTGGTAGATGTTCAAGTTTGGGTACCACAAGAGATTTAATCGAATTCTTGACTAACCATCCAGCAGTCAATCGTGATTCTTTAAGATGGTTAAATTTACAATGTGATACTACAGTGGCTTCACCATTTAACGTGGTTACTCTTTCATACTTATTGAAAAATTTGAAGGCTTCCGATTTAAGATACTTAAATTTAGGTGGATTAGAAGTTGAACCATCACATTTGACTATAATCAATGAACGGTTCCCTCAATTAGAATCTTTAGTACTATCTTATTCAGAATTGACAATCGAAGAACTCACTGAATTCTTATCAGGTTGTGGGAATTTAAAATTCATTGATTTATCGGGTAACAAAAATATAACAAGATGGAGTATAGATGATATAGATTTTTTAACTTGTTGTCCAACTTTACAAGCTATAGAAGTTGTCGATAAAGTTTATGATGCATTAGAATATTCAACTGGTAAAATTCAAATTATCAATAAACAAAATCAACTCGATTTGTGGAAACCATTTAATAACAATAGTCGTGGTAGACGTAGTTGGATATTCAAATTAAATGAAGAACAAAAAATTAAAGAATTAAATGGTGAACCAATGATGTTTGATAATAATATCGTTTATTTTGATGTTGTCACTGGTCAAAAAATTGTTCAAAAAATTAAATTTCCTGGATTTTTAAAATATGCATCAAAGAAAATTAATTGTTCAGTTGGTCCATTCAGTAATGATCAATTAAATGATTCATTCCCTGTTGATTTCAGTGAAAGAGGTCTTTACAAATATTATGCATTGAATAAATGAAAACAAAACAACAAAACAACAAAACAACAAAAAAACCTATCCTTTACTACTACTCTCTTCTTTTTTTCCTTAATGATAGCCATGACCTTTTATCACTCTTTTTTTTTACCTGTTTCTATATACTTTGTTTATTTCTCCATATGTAATTCTAATTTATGTACTTTTCCATTTTAAATTTTGGTAGCATTTGAAGTTAAGCAGCTCAGCGGCTGAACAAAAAAAAATTTTTTTTTTGTGTTAAAACAGTTTTTTCTTCTTAAACTAACTTAAATTGAAACTACTTCTCTCCACTATTTACATACAATAAACAATCATGGGTAAAGTTACCAGAAGACCAAAGTTTAGTTCAAAGGACTTACATGATTCTGATTCCGAATCAGAGTTTGGAAACTACATAAATAACAAACGTCAAATAAACCATAAAGACAGTGATGTTAGTGATGATGAAATGTCAACTTTATCAATGGGTGCTCTTCGATCAGCACAAATGAAATTGGATGCCATGGATAAAAATCAAAATAGAAATTCAGATTCAGAAGATGGTTCCGATTCAGATAGTGCACCTGAAGAGGAAGGTTTCTTTGAAGAAGACCATAAAAGATATAATAAACCTAATGGCAAAAAGAAAAGAAGTAAACATGCACCAACTGAACAAAGTACGAAAAGACCAGTTAGTAGAATAAGAGAAATTCCTGGATTATTAGATAATACCAAATATGCAACATCAACTAAATATCAAGATATCAGATTTGATAAAAGTTTAGGAAAATTAAATGAAGATCAAGCAATGAATAATTATTTATTTTTAAATGATTATAGAAGAGATGAAATGAATAAATTAGATCAAATGATTAAAGATAATAAAAAGGGGAAATTAATATTAGAAGAAAATGAATTAGAAGATATTCAATATCAATTACAATTTTTAAGATCAAAAGTTAATTCTGTTGAATCAAAAGTATTTGAAAAAAAAGTTGTCAAAGATTATAAAAAAAATAATGATAAACAATGGTTAAGTAAAAAAGAAAAATTGAAATTAGTGCAAACAGCTAAATTTGATAAACTAAATGCTAGATCTCGTGAAAAGGTTATGGAAAGAAAGAGAAAGAAAAGATTGGGTAAAGAAATGCGGAGATTTGAATTTAAACAACAAGAATGATAAATACTTTAATATAATTAAATGGATGATTTTCATTCTTTCATTAATAGTAAAAAAACAAAAGAAAAAAATGGTATATATAGGTATATAGTTAGAAGCTTTTCTACAATATTTGAAATGAAAAATAAACATAAAAACAAACAAACAAGGATATAAATAGAGAAGAAAACATTTAAATTAAATGTGAAACTAATAAAGGATGAGTAAAAATAAAACTGAAAGATGGAAAAAAAAGCATTGGAAAAGATAACAAAAACCTAACAAATAGATTTCTATTTTTTTTTTTTTTGATTTAGATTTATTTTCTTAATGCTCCAAGATTGTCAAGTTACCAGTAATAACAACATTTTCCAAGATGGAACCATTTGGAATATCAATCTTTTGACCATCAGAACACACAATGATCACGGTACCCTTCAAATGGATACCCTTACCCAATGTGACATTACCAGTGATAGTCAAATGATCCAATTCTAAAATTTTTGGCATATGAGGAATTCTAGATTGGAAATCGGAAACCTTCTTAAAGTGGGAACCCAATTTGACTAATGGAGCACCACCAAATCTAGCTTGATCCAATTTCAATGAACCATGTTGTAATTGGAATAAATCAGACTTCACTAACAATAAATCAGAACAAGTCTTAACAGGCAAGAATCTAGATCTTGGAACAACGACACCGTGAGCGTGATCGAAATGTCTAATAGATGCACCGACAGCGGTTTCCAATTGTAACACACCCAATTCGGAGCTACCAACAGAGATGGACTTAGAGTTTGGAATGATTTCCATTTCTAAAGCATGGGCACTTTGTAATTTCTTGATAGCCTTCAAATTAATCCACAAGTTGTTAGTGTTAAAGTTAGTGAATTTCTTGATAGACTTAAATTCTTCAACGTGATCCTTTGGAACTTGAGCGATTTCTAATAATCTAACTTGACCATTGTAGTTAATCAAGGTACCACCCTTAACATCGGCTCTAGTCTTGTCAGTCAATTCCATAATGTATTGAGCACCGGTGGCTAACATGTGGTTCAAGATCTTGGTATCCACAGTGGCACCCAAGTTATCACCGTTAGACACAAACAGAATTTCCTTACCTTGAGCAATCAATGCATCCAATTCACCAGAGGCCTCCAATGATTCAAACAAATCACCGTGACCTGGTGGGTACCAACCATCTTTTTCGTCACCAGCTGCTTGAGGAACCGGTAATAAAGAATCCTTGAAGATTCTTGGGTATCTAGATTGATTGAAAGTTCTAATTCTAATTCTGTGAGATTGATATTTCTTCACCAATAGGGCAGTATCGGAATCGGTATTGAATGAATTCATCAATAATAATGGCACATCGGTATCATAAGTTCTATTCAAGTGTTCAATTTGTCTAACAGATAAATCTAAGAATGATTGACCATCTCTAACTTCGATGACAGATTTTGGACCGACACAACCCATTGAAGTACCTAACCCACCATTCAATTTTAACACAGCCAATTTTGATAAATTGGTAGTGGAATCATCTGTTAAATCAGAGTAAGAGACAACTTCATCTGGAGTTGGTGATCTAATTTGATCCCAATTTAAAACTGTAGAACCGGAAGCCTTATCTAAGACATATCTTCTGAAGAGAGCAAAGAATGAATCCATTTGATGAGAGAATTTTTCTTTAGATTCGTGATCACCTTCATAAGTGTCAACCAATTTATTTAATGCATTTCTCATTTGAGATGCAGCCACATTGGTTGAAGTATTTTCGAAGGCATAAGTAGATTGAGACTTCAAATGGTGCTTTTGGCTCATTTTCATGTGAGTAATCATTTTGTAAGGATATTCTTTTGATTTCAAGTGATGAGTTTTTTTTTTCTTTCTCTATAGTTTCTCTTTTGTTATTAAATAAACAAAAAAAAAGAGCTTATATGATTTCAGTTCTTTAAATTTATAATTGAATATCTAAATTTGATAATTGAATACAATTATTAATTAATGATATGATAATTATAAATGAATAATAAAAGGAATAAGAAAGAAAAGAAAGAAAGTAAGGAGGGGTGAAATTAAATAAAAAAAAAAAACGTATTACTCAAGCTGACCACGGTTTATTTACATTTCATTTTATTTCTCATAACAATAAAAACTTTGTGGAATTCCAGTATACAATCATTATATTATATTAATTTATATACATACTGATGGTTGTATATATACTACTACTTAATTTCATTTATTTGTAATTACAATATCATTAATATACAATAAAACAAAATGATTTATACGTAAAGTAATAAAATCACCTTATATAAACAAAAATAATATCCGGGGTCAACAAAAATTTAAAATATTTAGCAGCTGGTTGTATTCGTTTAAAGGTGATGGTCCACTGGAATCCGCCCTGGTCATCGTAATTAAGGGGTGTATGGTATAGTTTTAATTAAATATTTTACAATTTTATATAGATGAATTATTGTAATGATCTTGATATGAACCATATCTATTATATAATACAATAAATATACTTTGATACAGATATAGATAACGTATGGCGTTGACGTGGCTAACATGTATCCTTGATTTGGAACCCCCCCACGTTCATACTGGAACTGGAAGCATCAAAAATATTTTTACACTATTTTTATTTAGTAATCCCCCTTGGTTATCCATATAATTCTATCAATCTATGCTATACAAGATACTCCTCAATGGATTATACATCTAATACACTGTACTTCACCATAATCTTCAACATGTGGGACAGTTCGCCAGTGAAATTGAAAATAATTTATTAAATCGACTAATCGACTAATCGACTAATAGACTAATCGACCCATATTAACTATTCGATTGCGCGTTAAGCTATTTTAAGTTACGCGTTAATTGTATATACATGTTTAGTTATCAACTACTCTTTTAATAAAACAACGAAAAATCATGGAAACGCAACCTATAGCTATAACGGATGAACCAAATATTGGATCACAGAAACAGATTGATTACAAAATTTGGAAAAAAAATGCTCCAATATTGTATGATTTCATCGAAACTGATTCCATGGTGTGGCCATCATTAACATTACAATGGTTCCCAGATATAGATACCACATCTAATATAACTACACAGAGATTACTGTTAGGATCATACTCCACAGGATTCAACAAATTTGAAAGTTTGAAATTGTTTCAATTAAAATTAACACATTCTACAATGAATGATTTATCATTAGATACAGATTTCGATGTCGATAAATCTGAATTTGTGGCATCCACTAATCCAACTAATTTGAATAACTTCAATTTACTTCAAAGAATTCCACATAGAGGAGATATCAATAAAGCACGTTACATGCCACAGAATCCTAATTTATTGGCAACTACATCTAACTTTGGTGATATAATGGTCTTCGATAGAACAAAGAAACCTAATAATTTCGATGAAGCCACTCTCACAGATGATGATAATTCTAGAAATTCAGCAGATATAGTGATGAAATTTCATAAATCTGAAACTTGGGGGTTAGATTGGAATAAATTTAAACAGGGAGAACTCATAACGGGAGCCAATGATGGAATGTTAGCAATTTGGGATATCACTAAATTTAATAAAAAATATAATAATAAGTTAACACCAATAAATTATAAAGTGTTACACGATTACTCTATAAATAATATTGAATATGCTTGGTTCCATGATTCATTAATTGGATCTGTGGGAGATGACGGGTTCTTCAAATTATCAGATTCAAGATCATTAAATGATCAACCACTGTTATCCCACCATAGTGTATCAAAGAGTCCATTGACTTCATTAAATTTTAATAAATTTAATCAATTCGGATTTGTGGTAGGTGACGATAAGGGGAATCTATCGGTGTATGATTTGAGAACACCTGATGAACCGGTGACCACTGTGGAATCCGCTCACGAAGAATCAATTACATCAGTGAAATGGAATCCAAGTGTTGGATCATTATGTTTATCTACATCTATCGATGGTAAAGTTAAAATTTGGGATTTCAGTAGGTCACAAGATGAACAATTAATATTTAACCATGGTGGTCACATGCTGGGAGTCAATGATGCTGATTGGAACCCAATTGATAAATTTATGGTGGCAAGTTGTTCAGATGATAATTCTGTACAAATTTGGAAACCATCTAAGCAAGTTTTTAATTAATCAATGGTCTATCTAGTATGTTTTTTTTCTTTTGTATGAATAATTTGAAATTTTCTCCTCCGGCTACCGGTCAAGTCGTGTTAATTATTTAGTACCCCGAGCACGCGTTTCGTATAAAACTTTTTGGAAAAACGTATTCCAATTCTGCAGCATTTAGATCTATCTTACTACTCTTATTGCTCTTTTTTTTTTTTTAATTTCAATTACTTTCAATTAAAACCCATAAAAGATTCAGAATCAAACAAGAACACAAACATGGGTCTCTTATTAGGTAAGTCTAGATTCTTATGGTTAACTTTATTAGCCACGCTTCTTTTATATATCATTTATCAATGTACCGATCTTGGAGCAAATAAAGACATTTATCTTAAACCTGTGAAGCATTTATGGAATTCAGGTGATAAATCAAATAAACAAGTGCCAAATTTGGATAACACACAATCTGAATTGGATAAGGTGGCAGTTGTTGATCCAGATATTTTAGTTAACGTCGGTCAAGTGTCAAGTGATATGGCTAAGGATAAGGACACCGGGAAGGATTCCTCAAAGGTTAAAGGTACTACCGGTAAACACAAGGCTGACACCAAGAAGGCTGACACTAAGAAGGATGATACTAAGAAGGCTGACACTAAAAAGGCCTCTCCTGGTTCATCACCATTTGGTTCTAAACCATCAGATGATGACGATGATGATTACGATGATGATGACTACAAAAAGTCATCTAAGGGTAAGGCTAAACCAGCTAAGGGTGCTGCAGGCGCTGGATCCGGACACGCTGGTCATGCCCAAGATGACGCTGCTGATGAGGGTATCCAAAAGCCTGCTCCAGATGCTGCTGCCTTAAAGGTTCAGGACGCCAAACCAGTCAAGGATGCCGCTGCAAAGATTAAGGATGCGAAGCCAGTTAAGGATTCTGGTGCTTTAAAAATTAAGGAGGTCACACCAGGTAAGGATGCTGATGCTTTAAAAGTTAAGGATACCAAACCAGTTAAGGATGATTTGGCTAAGCCTGCTTTGGGGTCCAAAGGTTCACCATTAACAGATGATGAAGAAGATGACGAAGAAGGTACTCTGGCTGAGGGTAAGGACACTCAGGGGATTGCTTTAGGCGAAATGGAGGATAAACCTGCTGGTGTTAAGAAGGCTGCCGCTGCTGGTGCTGTTGGCGCTAAAAAGGCTGGTGCTAAGGCCTCTCTAGATGATTTGGAAGATGAAGATGATGACGATATTACTGGTGCTGCTAAGCTCGATGCTGAAGTTCCATCTAAAAAGCTTTTAGACACCGTTGATCTTGCTGCTGAAGAAGATAATGCTATTGCTAAGAAGAAGCCACTGGCTGCTGAAAAGGAAAAGGAAAAGGAGATCATCTAGATTTTGAATTAGTTCCAAAGCTATCATTTTCATTTCCTACGTTTTACCGCAATGACTCTTACTATTTACCTTTTTATTTTTATTTTGATATTTATATTTTTCTTCCTTTAACGATTCTTAATATCTGTTTCACTTCTTCTTTAACAATTCATAATATCGGTTTTACTAGTATCCAAGTAAATACTGTCATTTTACAAATACGTGTAATCTATTTGCGCGAGAGCTGTGTGTATTTGTCGATCTCTGTGAAAACAGACAGTGGCAAAACAAAGTGGATAATGGTTTTATATTGATTACAATATCAATTGACTAATCTATATTAACTACAAGATGTCTTTATTTATAGATACCCTATCATCAGGTGTTCCTAAAGTGCCGGATTTTGAAATTTCTCAAGAGGCATATTTAATTAAAAACAATTTAGCCAAGGAGGGTGCTCTCAATGCATTCTTAACTAAGATCAAAGAAAATGACATGGCTCCATATTATCACTACCTTTACTATGATTTGAAATTACCAGGTTTAGAATGGGATCAATCCTTATATGATTCTTTAGAGCAAGCTAATAAGACTAAGGTGGCTGAATTAAAACAACAAATTGAGAAATTGAGTGAGGACGACGAGGGTGAATTGGAAATCTTAAAAATATGGACTCAATTGGGGGAATACTATGCTACAATTGGTGATAGACCAAATGTGTTGACTACCTTCAAAAAGACTATGGAATTGGCACCATCAACTGGATCTAAAATTGATTTAATTTTGACTATCGCCAGAATTGGATTTTTCTATGATGATAAGATCTTCACTAAGAAATATTTAGATGAAGCCAACAACTTGATTGAAAAGGGTGGTGACTGGGAAAGAAGAAACAGATACAAGACATACTTGGGTATTTACTTAATGTCTACTAGAAAATTTGAAGAGGCTTCAAAATTGTTTATCGATTCTCTTTCAACATTCACTTCAACGGAGATCTCCACATATGAACAAGTTGCTCAATATTCTCTTGTCTGTGGTGCCATTTCATTGGGCAGACAAGATTTAAAGAAGAAATTGATTGACTCTCCAGAGATTTTGTCTATCAATTCTACTGCCGATAATTTAACTCCAATTTATAATCTCATTAAGTCATTATACTTCACAAACTACAAAGATTTCTTCCCAAACTTGATTGAAACTGCCAATGAAATTTTGATAAAGGACAAGTATTTACAAGCACACACTAATTATTACATTAGAGAACTCAGATGCAGAGCATATTCTCAATTATTAGAATCTTATAAATCCCTTTCAGTGAAATCTATGGCTACCTCATTTGGTGTCAGTGTGGAATTTCTAGATGCTGACCTGTGTAAGTTTATTCCAAACAAAAAGTTGAACTGTGTTATTGATAGAGTTAATAGTATCGTGGAGACTAATAGACCGGATAACAAAAATAACCAATACCATGTATTAATTAAGGATGGTGATGCCTTGTTGACTAAATTACAGAAATATGGTGCTGCAGTTAGACTCAGTGGAGCTGAAAAGGTTTAAGTATCCATTCACTTTATATTATAATGTATTTAAATAGTTTTTGAAAACAATGTAGTTTAGTGTAGAATATCCATAAAAACGGGTGAGCGAAGATTAATGAAAAGTACAAATCACCAAAAAAGAAAAAAAAAAACTGAGTACGTAACAAACAACAGTATTGTTGGACTTCCAAAGAAACAGTGGAAACCGTAATTGCAAAATGTCAATCGAATCACTTTTCGAACAATATAAAGTTCATTTAAATGAATTGGAAGTGATATGTTACGAATTGAATGAAGTTGAACCAGGAACAGATGATATTTCAGAATTGAGATCAAAGGATGTCACTAGAGTGCTGGAGATATATAATCAGTTGGATTATTTGAATACAACTATTGAATACACACAGTTGACATCGTATACGAACAATCTCCAGGAGTTGGAATATCAATTTTTCAAATTAAAGGAAAGATATAACGATTTGAAGATTGCATTCAGAAAGGCACAATTGAAATCAAAGAATGTTGAATTCACTGCTATTAAGGAGGAAAACCTTGATGAAAAGTCGGATACCTCAGATGCAGCAAGTACCCGTGGATTAGTCAATAATGGGTTTGATGACCATTCATTGAAGAAATTATCAATGCAAGAGAAATTATTGGGTAAGAACACCCAAGTGACCAGCAAACTTCAAAACATTAATGCTCTCTTACAATCATCGGTGTTGACCAGTGAAATGAACATAAGTGAATTATCAAATTCTACAAACAGCATGGCTGATTTAGCTTCCAAATATCAATTCTTTGGTGATGTCATGTTAAGAACTAATAGACTTGTCAAGGAGATCAATGAATCAAGTAATGCGGAGAGAAAAAGAATTTACAGAGCATTGTATTTCTTTACATCCGTGTGTTGTTGGATTCTATATAAAAGAATATTACGGAAACCTATAGCTCTTGTATTCTGGATTTGCATAAAGGCATTATCAGTGATTTTCTGGGGGGTCGACAAGGCCTCTTCGATCCACACTTCACCCGGGTTTGCCACTATGGTGGCATTCAACACACCTGGAGCAGATGAGACAGAAACAGCGGTCTCTACTGTTATAACTTCCGCTATTGAATCGATTTCAGATGATTACGTGATAACTACATTGATCAGTGGGTCAACCACCATTACTACAACCATTTTGGCTACTGCAACAGCTATCACAGAATCTCTGATTGAAACGGCGACTGAATTGGTCAAGGATGAGTTATAATCATTACCCTAATTGGTAGTATTTTGTACTATAGTTTTAATAAAGAATATTTAATGATGAAAACATAACAAATAATCATTTATGTAAAAAGCGGGATATATAAGTGGTCTATATAGCTTAGTAATCGTCACCTCTAGAAACAACTTCCTTTCTAGTTGGATGAAGTAAAATTGTATGTTCATATTGAGCAGTGTAACAACCCTTGTTATCAACCAAAGGTGGGTAATCAGAGACTAAACCAACCTTACAAAGTTGATTCAATGCCAATAAATATTTTTCTTCACCAATTCTATCCAAGTATCTACGACAGAATGGTAATGAACCAAAGTTTTCCTCAATAGTTGTCATTAATTGCTTAGCTCTAGCCAGTCTAATAGGAGCATTAGGTGGAGCAGACATGTTCTTAGCATAATGGGAACATTCACCACCGTGAACGACGTAACCCTTACCTGTGGATCCAAAGGTTTCAATGGCAAAGGTTTCACCCTCTTCCATCTTAGTGGTATCACCATTTTTCACAATTGGCACAGATTTACCACCATGAATTTGGTATGGCTTGATGTTGTGACCATTCAAGTTTCTGATACATTTCACTGGATAAGTCTTACCATCCAATTCCACTTCATAACTCTCCATAACTTCTTCGATTTGTTCACCAATATCGGTCAATCTAACATCGATACCTGCAGCCTTAATACCAGTGTTGGTGGCAGCCTTCACAGCAGCCAATAATGGGTCATATCTTTCATTGAATGTATGAGTCCAAGCACAATCGATAATCTTACCGTTAACGTGGACACCAAAATCCACCTTCATCACATCATCATATGAGAGAACGGTCTTATCACCTGCATTAGGAGTGTAGTGAGCAGCGCAGTGGTTCAAGGACACACCACATGGGAATCCCATACCACCTTTCAAGGTATCCTTGGTATCAGAGTATGCTCTAACACCATTTTCGATGGTCTCAGTGATTTCAATCATAGTCATCCCAGGTTTAATCTTTTCTTGGGCCATCTTTCTAACTCTTCTATGGATCTCGGCACCCTTTCTGTATTCATTCCATATGTTATTAGATTGGTTATCCAAGTATCTTTTCTCCTCATCGGTGGATCTCTTTAAGTTGGTTTCACCTGGGTGATCTAACCACTCACCTTCTGGGTAAACACCATTTGTATAGTATTGTGCGATACCTCCATTGGTTTTCTTCTTCTTATTCTTATTCTTCTTCTTCTTCTTTTTCTTCTTTTCAGCATCTCCGGCTTCACCAGCTTCAGCGTCTTCCTCACCATCGTCGGCGGTCTTCTCTGGGGAAGCCTGTGTGGTCTCTGTTTCTGGAACAGACTCGGTGGTCAACCCTTGTAATTTCTCTTCCACTGCAGCAACAGTGTCTGCCTTAATTTCAGTAGTCATGTTGATGTTGTTTCTAATTGATGATCAGAAGTAGATTAAACTACATTAAACTAAAAACGATAGAGGTTAAAAAGCTTCAAATTTTGCTAAATAGATAGTAGTGCTAAACTCATATTGGACTCTGGGTTGGTGGGTCTCAGAAAATTTTCAATTTAAACTGGACGAAGAAGATTGATTTACTACCTATGCTTGTTATCATTAAATTCATGATACAATCACAATCAACGATGTTCAAGATAATACCACGTTCCATAATACAACAACAGACGAGATCTACTTTAGTGGGGTTCCCAAGATTCAACTCCAATGTGGCCACTAGTGCTACTGGTACTGGTGCCAGTTCTAGTACTCAGAAGGACCCTAAGGATGCCATGTCCTTCTTAGCCAATATCGCAGAAGACCGTTACTCCAAGTTGGAAGTAGATAACTTGAATTCGTTCTTGGGTAGCTCCTCATATTACACATCTAAGACAAAGGTAATTTCTGCATTGGAAACCGCCAAAAAGATGCCACTTCCTGGCGTTTACGCCGGTAGAACAATACACGTTGATAAGAATCAACCAATATCTAGAGCTGTCACTAGACTTGAATCCCTAGCTAAAAACACACAAGTGAAAACCATGTACTTTGATCAAAAATTCTTCACGAAACCAAACAAAAAGAGATTAAACAAAAGAATTGAAAACAAGAAGAAGAGATTCGATGCCGGTGTGGCTAACTTATTCAACATTGTTAAGAATGCTACTAGACGTGGTTACTAAATGTTGTGTAATATATTCCAAACTCTCTCATCGGATGGTTTAAAGGACTTTTTGTACAAAATACTAAGAGTTTTGTGCATTACCTTTAGCCCATATCTACACATACACATACACACACCTCCCCAGATATTCATGTATATATACCTGTCAATAAATTAATGTATTCTTGGTCCCATTAGAATGATCAACCAAAATATATTCTTTCGTAAATTACCAGTAATCAAGCATATCATACTTAATTCTCCTCCACATTTTGATAATATTTTTTTTTCGGCCTCACATATAAAATTCTGGCTGTATTTCCTACAAGACATCCACAATCGTCTTCCTTTTCAAACTAAATTTCCTCATCACTATCTCTTTCATTATGGTTGATGTTCAAGTTGGTGAGCCTGGGAAGGCCACTGCCAGATCTGGTATTATCAATTTGATGAACACCATTCTAGGTGCAGGGTTATTGAGTGTTCCATTTGCAATCAAATCAGACGGTTTACTGCTAGGTGTGTTCTTTGTGTTGTTTTCGGCCTGTACTTCTGCCTTTGGGTTATATTGTCTTGCCGTCTCCGCCAAATTTGCTATTCCAGGTCATGCCTCATTCTTTTCCTTGAGTAAAATAACTGTGCCTCAACTAGGTATTCTATTCGATTTAGCTATCGCTGTGAAATGTTTCGGTGTCGGTTGTTCTTATCTCATTGTGATAGGAGATTTGATGCCTCAGATTATGAATTCCATTTTGGATGATAAATATCTCGAGAGTCATCCCATTTGGATTAGCAGAACGATGTGGATATCCGTATTCTTGTTGTTGATTCTACCACTAGTTTATAGAAGACACTTGGATTCATTGAAGACTGCATCCCTCGTGGCCTTGAGCTCTGTTGGTTACTTGGTGGTTCTAGTCGTTGTCCATTTCATTCATATTTTGGCTGGAGGCCAAGAAAATATTGATAAAGGTGCTATTCATTATTTCACTCCTAATTCTATCACAGCTGTTTTGTCTTCTTTCCCAATTCTTGTGTTTGGGTTCACTTGTCATCAAAATCAGTTTACTGTTATCAACGAACTAGAGGATAGATCGGATTCAACCATTAATAAGATCATTACAACCTCGATTGGTACGGCATTCATTCTATATTTAACCGTCGGTGTGTCTGGTTACTTAACATTTGGTGATAACGTTGTCGGGAACATCATCACAATGTACCCCGACTCTGTGACTACTACAATTGGTAGAATTGCAATCGTGATATTAGTTGCCTTGTCATATCCATTACAATCTAATCCAGCAAGAGCATCGATCAACCATGTTGCGTTTTACGTTAATGATTCCAAATTGGCTAAATCTATAAGATCAATGAGTAGTTCCACGACTCAATCACTGGTGTCCAATACTACCGTTGATGAGAGAAGATCTCTGATGGGTCTAAGACAACAAGCACAACAGCAACAATTACAACAGCAACAAAATAGTGCTAATTCTGCTTCCATCGATGAGTCTCCACTGATTGATGACTCTTTTGTCATTGAAGAGGAAATCGGCGAAAGTGGTGCCGGTGATCAATACGTCGAATTGACAAATACAAAATTGATCGTTATCACCACAATAATTGTGATCCTATCCTATTTAATCTCAATATCTGTGAAATCATTGGCTCATGTGTTAGCTATTGTTGGTGCCACGGGGTCAACATCGATTTCCTTCATCTTACCAGGATTCTTTGCTTATACTTTGCTAGGATCTAATGGTTCCACATTATCCCTTCAAGATAAGATCACAAAATATGCTGCACTGGCCCTATTCTTCTATGGTATTGCAGTTATGGTGGTTTGCCTCTCTGCCACCTTGTTTTTGGGGTCTTAATGACCTGTGAATTATATTTATTGCATGCATTAGTGTATGCCTATCTTTTTTTCTATCTATTTACTTGTATACTTAATTTAACTGTGCCAAAATATCTGTACAACATTTTATTACTGGGTATATATATATTATTTAGAAGTATCTCAGTACTCATCAGCTGCATCCAGTTTCTCTAAGGCCTCCTTAATTAAATGAGAACCTTTTGGATCTAAATTCAACGCAATCGTGAATTGTTTAATAGCATCATTCTTCCGATCATAGATCTTGTATAATTTTCCTAACAAAAAGTGAACCGATGCCTCATCAGGAACAATGTTTTCCAATTTCTCAAAGTCCTTCAATGCTAAATCATATTGTTCAGAGTAAAACAATGATTGAGCCTTTTTGAATAATGCCAGCATAGACAAAGGCTGAAGTTTGGAAGCAAAAATGTATTGCCTCAATGCTTGGTCCTTCTTACCTAATTTCTCAAGAACCATACCAACACAACATATCAAAATAACATTAACTGGATTAATCTCAACAGCCTTTCTGAAATGGAATTCGGCCTTCCGGAATTCACCCATCTTCAAATATACCATACCAATACCGTAGAATGCATTGTAGTGTCTCTGATCTAGCGCAATAGCATTTCTGAAACAATCTAGCGCATTCTCAAATGCATCGTTAGCAAGATATTCATGGCCCTTTAAAGTGTAAGCGTATACACAAGTCTTGTCACGTTGGATTGCACGTTGGAAGCACTTGATTGCCTCATCAGGTTCATGCTTGAGCGAAAACAGATTTCCAACAGCAATCCAAGATTCTGGAGAATCTTTATCAATTTCATGGAGTTCGTGGCATAGATAACTCAACTCGATTTCCTTCCGCATATGCCACAATAATGTAGAGTAATAGTCCATGTCTTCAATCCTTGTTCTGTCTATTTCTCTAAGTTTCGTGAAATATATCTCTGCCTGCTCATAATTGACAATCTCAAAATGAAGCTTACCCAACTTTGAAAGAACCCATGGAGTATTTCTTTCATTCTCTGGTAGTGAATCAAATATACGTATAGCCTTGAAACAATCGTACGCCATCATTGCTTTGTATCCCTTAGCTAATTTGGAATACACTGACACTAAGTACTCGTCATTCATTGATTTTAATAAATTATCCGTCTTCTCTGTAATTTGTTCTCCAAAAAGATTGCTGTTGGCGAAACTATTTGCATTCCCACCAAAAGTTGAATTGATCATTCTCTTCATACTGCCTGTTTCAGCCTTTGTGTTTTGTGTTGAGGATGTTGGATTGTTCATATGTTGTGATGTTAATGTATTAAGGGGACGATTTAATAATCTGGAAGTAATCGAAGATGATCCACGGCCTTTCTTTCTAACAATTGAATCTGTAGGAAGGGATGGTTGCTTGAAACCTCCATCATGACTTGAACTTCTTGTAGTTCTTCTGAGTGGTGCATCTGGCACCATCGTTTGCTTTATCCTTGGTGTTGTCAGGAATGATTGTTGTTGTGGATCAGGAGATCTATTCATTGTAGACAGCGTGCTTTTATGAGCCGGGGTCATCGTTGATTTTAATTGATCATGTTTCTTATCACCAAATCCGAAACCAAAGCCTGATTTCTTATCATCCGTCTGGCCAAGAGTCTTAAATAAGGGACTGCTAATTTCATCTAATTGGTTAACCTTGTAAACAGAGCTAACCTTGACCTTGACACCCATCTTGCAGAGTGCTTCGAATGCCTCAAAAATGTATGGGTTCAATTTCAAAACTTCAGAATAGTAAACTGAACTTCTCTGCACATCACCAGACTTAGAATATAATTTGGCCAATAGCATGCAACAGGCAATTGTATCTGGTTGATATTTTTCGAATTCACCAGTGGGCTTCAGATTAGACCAGAGATGTGATGTTTTCGTAAGAGCTTTGATCCCATCCAATTCTCTATTTAATTCGAAAGATGCTTTCGCAAACAGATATGCACATCCTACATGTTCTCCAGAGTAATCGGAAGTCACATTGTAGGCACTTTTATATTTGTTTTGCTTGAATAAAGTCAATGCGTATATATATATTGAATCGATGTTGTTTGGATTTTGAGCTAGTAATCGTTCCGCTGTGAATTCAGCAGTGGGCAACAAATCATGGTCCAGGCAATACGTAATTGTCGGGCTAAGATGATGCACTGATTGTTCTGGTATGTTCATCGTTGAAATGCTTGTGTATTATCAGATCAGATCTACAAGCAAACACATAGGTTTACATAAACAAAAACACAAAATGTACAATTTACAAATTAGTTAACGCGAGTGCCATTTTTGAGATTCTTTTCAAATTTATACGTGCTTTTTGGTAAGTTTTTTTCTTTTCATATTTCAATCATGCAAATAGTATATAAAGTGTAGTAGCAAAAGAAAAAGTGTATATCGTCATGGCATAGAGGTTTTTAACTTATTACAAGTTTTTAATACCAACAGATAAGCCAGCCTTGATTCTCTTTTCAGTTAAACAAGCGATAACTGCAGCACCAACACCAGACCCATCTTCAGCGGCAGTTAACTTGATTGGGTAATCCTCTTGTTTACCCTCCCAGCCGAAGATATCTCTTAACCCAGCAGCAGCCTTGGTTTGGAAACCTGGGTACTTGTTGAAAACTGACCCATCGGCAGCTAAGTGACCAGATTTGTATCCCATCTTCTTACAAATGGCAGCGGCTCCACAAACTGACAATCTAGCAGCTCTAGTACCAATCAAACCACATAATTTGTGGATGATCTCTCTTTCAGCAACAGTTGTCACAATGTTCAAGTCTTCCTTGAATAGGGTGTTCACCACAGATAAATCTTCAAAGGCATCCTCTTCGATTCTGGATGGGTATGAGGTATCCATGATGAATGGTGTCTTCAACTTAGCAATGTCTTGGTCTTTAAAGATCACACCAGCTTCGACAAAGTCAAGTAAGATCAATCTTAAAACTTCACCTAAGTAGTAACCAGCGATCATTTTCTCGTAGGCCTGTTGACCTGGTCTTGGGGATTCCTTATCAATAATGACATCATACTTAGTGATTGGAAGACACACTCTTTCGTTATCAAAGGCACCGTATTCACAGTTAATAGCCATAGGAACGCCCTCTTTATCGATGTCAGATGGTAATTTACCTTCCAACTTTGGAACATCGGTAGCGAGATCATAGTAAGCACCATTACAACCAGTACCAAAGATTAAACCCATCTTAGTTTCTGGGTCAGCATACATGGAGGCAACCATGGTACCAGTGGTGTCGTTGATCAAGGCAACAACATCAATTGGCACATTCTTTTTTTCGATGGCAGCTTGTAACATTGGCACAACATCGTGACCCTCAACACCATCAATGTCGAACCCCTTAGTCCATCTTTGTAAGACACCCATATTGATAGCATCTTGAGAAGCTGGGTACGAAAAGGTGAAACCTAAAGGTAAGTTTTCAGTGGTACCATTTGGGAATTTTTCATCGACAAAGGTCTTCAAAGAATCGGCAATGAAATCCCATAAGTCATCTGACTTTGCGGTTCTCATGGTGTCAGGAAGGGCATACTTTGAGTGGGTAAATGAAAAGTCAGAGTTCCCCTTCAAGTTCACTGCGACAACTCTCAAGTTGGTTCCACCCAAGTCAATGGCCAAGTAATCACCAGTTTCATTACCGGTTGGGAAATCCATAACCCAACCTGGGATCATAGGAATGTTACCACCCTTCTTAGAAAGACCCTTCTCTAATTCGGTAACGAAATGGGTAGTGATATCCTGTAATGTTTGTGGAGTAATAGTGAAGAGTTTTTCAATCTCTTGGTACTTGGATTTCAAGTCAGTTGGAATGGTAACGGAGTGCTTAAGAGAAATAAGAGGAAATCGTTAGTAAACCAATTTATCATGGAGAGGAAGGATATCTCAATACATACTTCTAAAGGTTCGGCTTTATGGACCATGGTGAATATCGAATGATTGTTTGTAATGATTATTGCAATAAGATAGAAATTGGATAGTGAACAAAGTTGATGAAAAAAGGTACTAGTTAAATTTAAATTTCATCCGACGGTGGAACCCTCTCCGATCGAACAAACGATACGTACACGGTATCAACGAAAAAAGATCCAGGTTTCTTTTTTTTAAATAGTACACATTATACAGATATGTGTGTAGGAAAAATAAACAATGGAATAGTTGTTCCAGGTTAAACAATGGAGTTGTTCCAGGTTTAACAAGAGTCTACCACTACACACACGCACATTAATTGGACTCCACTCCACTTCTCCTCTCTTCCCCCATGGAGTTCCAGCCCTTTGTTATTTCAAGTTGCAGTAGGCATTACCATTCGTTATGTTAGTGTCTTTTTTTTTCTGTTAACGTATTCTTGTAAGTGTTTATAATCTTAAAACACACAAAAGCATGAACTTTGAAAAATCGGAGCCTATTCCCAAATGGGAAACCAAATCCGATTTTTGTCAAAATGATTAAGCCGCATCTAAGATCTCGGGCTTTCTCGAGGAAGTTCAACGGAATCCCAAAGATGAAGTCCGTTTTGACTCTAACGATATCACTACATGTATTTAAGCCTGCTATATGGACAGTACTGTTGTTATTTAAAATAGCCCTGATGTAGGGTTTTGCGCAAATAGTTAAGCTGTTAAGATGTAGTTACTGAAGAGTGGGGATATTTATTGATTATGTGATTTTGGATTACGAATGAAGTTTTGTAAACATAAAGAAATTAAAAAGATTAATGCAAAGAGAGAGAATAAAATGTGAGTTGATTTGTTGGTTTTCAGTCATCTACTTGAAACATCACATATTGTTCTTTAGCCTTGCTAAAGTATCAAAGAATTCACTTGTAGTATCTTGTTGATTAGACTTAGATGATCCTTTACTAGTGTCATTAGGTGGATAACTTTGTTGTGGTGGAGGGGGGCTAGATCCCGCTGGTGATGTCTGTAATTGATTCAAAAACCCATTCAAGGTATTGGATCCCTTAGGTTGTCCAGATGGAGGCCCCTGTTGTTGAGGTTGTTGTTGTTGTAACATTTTCATCATAGATTGAATACTGTTAGCATCCATTCCTTTCAAGGCTTGTAGAACTGCAGCTTCACCACCGGGGACAGATGCAAGATTAGGAGCAACTGGAGCAGGTGGTGGTTGTCCATAAGGACTCTGCTGTTGAGTTGGATATGGCATTTGCTGTTGTTGCTGTTGTGGTGGATACCCACCAGCTTGTGGGTATTGTTGGTAAGGTGGTTGTTGGTACTGTTGTGGAGGAAGGGGAGCCGGTGGCTGTTGTGGAATAGGAGCTGGTGGCTGTTGTGGGTATTGTTGGTATGCTGGTGGTTGGTATTGATGCATTGGTGGTGGTTGATACTGTTGAGGAGGATACCCAGATTGTTGTTGGTATGAAGGAGGGTACCCGGATTGTTGTGCATAGTTGAAAGGTTGAGCCTCGTGAACAGGATAGATATTTGTATTACTCGAAGCAACAACAGGGGCATTTCTAGAGTTTCTTTGATTGTTGTAAGCTCTCTTGTTAGAATTATCAGATCTGGAGTATCTATCTCTACCCGTATTACTATGACCAAATTTGCTATACTCATCTTCATTGTTTCTCACAGCACCACTTCCACCATACAATAATTGATTACCAGTCTTAGGACGATTCTGTTGTCTATCATTTTGTCTATTCAAAGGTTTATTGTTGGCCCTCTTATCTTGTTGTCTCCATTCTTGGTTACTGGAGGCAAACCGTTTGGCCTTACCAGCTAAGATGATCTCCACAGCGTCATCAATCGAAATATCATTATATTCATCAAATTTGATATCCCCAGCCTCTGTAGTTTCATAGGCAAACACGTTCAATGCATCTTGTGTGGTCAATAGAACTGCAATTATACCATCATAGGCAGCAGAAGTGATTGAATCCTGAGGAACATCGTCAGCAGTAGATTCAGATTCTTCTAATTCAAATAATATACCATCCTTCTTCAAACGTTTTGTCAATTCCTCATTGAATTCTTCTGAAGAGCTAGTAGTCTTAATCACTTTAACGTCATTCTTCCGTTCAGTGACAGGCGCAACTTTTGATCTTGTTGGGCTTCTCTCTGGTGACTTGGATCTACTTCTTTTGATGCCCTTCTGTTCGATGGCCTTTTGAACTTGTTGCTTGGACACTTCTAAATGCATAAATTTGTTATGTAACGGAACATTCTTTTCACCCTCGATAGCTCTAGAACATGCTTCTGCGGTGGAATATTGAACGAACCCGAATCCTTGCTTTAAACTAATTTGTCGTATATCACCGTATGGGTGGAATATTCTATAAAATTCTTGCTTTTTCAATGAATTCACAGCGAGGTTTCCGACAAACAATCTAGATCCAATTGGGTAATTATCCCATTTCCCGCTTCTCAATGAGACGTCTTCATCCTTGAGATATTCTCTGTAAGCTCTAGATTCCTCTGAGGACATGTGACCAGTGATGTCAGGTCTTAAACAATATGGATTCATGGGCACCAACACTTGGGCTTCTTCATTTGGTCCCAATCTAGGTCTATTGTAAGAAGTAGTAGCAGCAAAGTTCAATTTGGTCTTAGCCGAGGTACCCTTAGTCTTATTATAATCGTTGAGTAATGTTATTTCCTTCTCCTTAGGTGATAGTTTATTGAATGCAGGATCATTGAATAGACCACATGTAATGAAATGACTTATGATTTCATTGAACACTGGCACATTAACATCATCAGCGACATCTGTTTCAGATTCCCCTTTCTTTGGGGTATCATCTAGTAAAGTGGCAGGATCATAATCCTCATTTTCAGATTCTTCTTCATCTGCTTTATCACCAATTTTCTCCTCTTCTTTTTCCTCTTCTTTTTCCTCTTCTTTTTCCTCTTCCTTCTCCTCTTCTTCCTTCTCTTCCTTACTAGATTCCCTTTGATAAGCAATCAAAAAGTCCTCTTCATTAGTGGGTAATGGCTCTTGTTTATCTTGTTTTGTAGTTTCATGAACTTCAGACGGCGTTGTATCATCCACTGGAGTAGTTTTTTCATTAGGTTCATCTATAATTTCATCAGCAGGATTATAATTATCCTCAATGGGACTAGATGGTTGTTCCTCACTCATTGAAGTAAATACAATAATTGATTGGTGAGTGTTATAGAGTAAAGTGTTCGTAAGTAAGTACAAGTAAATTAAAACTTTGAGTTTTCTTTAAATTTTCGTGAGGTGTCTCGCTTATAGTACTTTAAAATATTAAGGGCTCATATTTGTATGCCACGTTACTTACTTTAATTAAATTAATTGGATCACAGAACCTGTAGTAAAGTTGTATTATAGGATATAATGATAATAATAATATATGACAATAAAAATATGTATTTTATAAAAGGTTTGTATGGGGGGAGAGGGGGGGGGAGGCCAAAATAATAGTAAAATGAGAGAAATATCCTTAGTAAAGGAAGCAAGCTCCCAGAGCAATAAAAGCAACAACAAAACAAGTCCACACTTGTGTTAGCTTTTGAATATTGACAACTCTAGAAATGAAATAAAATGAATATGACAAGTTGGACGAATTTTTTTTAAAAAAAAAGCATACAACTTTAAATGGGTTTGAGAATAAGTAGAACACCGTGGAGCATCAGTGAGCTGAGCATTGGTTTGGGTAAAATAGTGTACAGTAGTGAAATGCAAATTTTCTTTGACAAAAGAGAACGATTTATTTAGTTCTTTCTTTGTCTTTGAAGTTCATCTCTAACGGCCTTTGGTGTTTTCGATTCATTAGCCATTGAGGTATCATGAGGACAAGGCACTAAAGAATTGGCAGCCACCAAAGTGAATGCCACTAAGAAAGTACTAGAGAAGATGGATCTAGAAATTGTAGTTCTTTGAGCAGCTCTGATATACATGATGAATTTAGAAAAATGAGCTAGTTGATTGAGCTATATATAAGTTGAATTTTGTTCAGTTGAAAAAGATGGTGTTTGTTTATATTGAGCAAATTAACAAAAACCAAGATCGGTGATGAGCTATTGATGAGTTAGATATAGATAGATATAGTAAGTTGAAACGGAAAATAAATAAGATGGAAGTATCTATAGAAATAACTTCTTAATGAATATTAGAGTCTATTAATAAAAATAAATATGGTGTTATGTGTAAAATTAAATAAAAACCGAAACCCATATGTACTGTAAAATTTTCAAAGACCTATATATTAAAAAAAAAACAGACCATTCACCGATCACCAAATGAGAAGCAATTCGCTAGTAAGCTATTATTCAATTAACCAATTAAATTCATTTATTTACAAAAGCTAAAAGAAAAAAAAGTCTATTAACGTCGATCGTCTTGTATATATATTATGTAACACATTATGTAAGCAAAATGAAAACACGGGGTTTTGAGCGCTTACCCTCTTCGTCTTCAAGTCTTCAAAATTTTTCCATTTTCTATAATTCAACGAAGGTCAAGGAATACTTAGAATAACATTTTGATTAGATCTCATCTATACAACATTAACAATGTTCTCATCTATTAGATCTACCACTAGATCATCATTGAAACAGATCAATATAATAAGGCTCAACTCTACTACAACTGAGCCTGCTCTTCCAAAGAAATTAGCTACAACTCCAAATAAATTTAATGCTAGATCGTCTGCCTTCAATTTAAAACCAAATTTACCAGATGGTTTATTTTATCATCCATCACCATCATCTCCAAATGTTGAAATCACTCCAAAGGCATTCTTACCTGATTCTGATCCAAGAAAGAATTCTAAACTTTATTACCCAGAGGAGGACACACTAATTAAACAAAATATACAATATATGCCAATTCTTACAAAGGCTAGATCCCCAAAGAATTATAAATTGACAAAGCAAGATGTTCAAGAACTCCAACAAATGAGAGACGCCGGTGCCACTAGAAAGCAAATGAAAGAAAAATTTGATGTCACTGATCATTTCATTAATATTTCAACTACCGCTAATACAGATACTCTAGCTAAGGAACAAGTTAAATTAAATAAGGCAGTCAAGAACTGGTCTTCCAAGACTAGAGCTGCTAGAGAATTAAAGGAAAAGCAGAAATTACTTTGGGAAAGAGATCTATAAACCCTCTAACCTTTTGCATATATAACTTCATCTGTACATAATCTAATACCTAAGAAATTTATTAATTTATTAGTAAATATAAAAGCAATTAAAAGAAAAAGAAGTAATAAATAAAACCGTAAACCCGTATATATTAAGCTGAGATGAAATCACCAAAATCATCATCTCCCTCTTCATCGTCGTCTTCATCGTCTTCCTCTTCCTCTATAGAAAAGCTTCTAATAGCATCGATCGAATCTTCGAGACTCTTACTGTAAACATTATCTTCTTCCTCTTCACTTATATCTAAATTACTGTCTGTATCTGTCTCCAATGCTAATCTCATTCTCTCTAAATTGGTAAACCGGCGTTCGAATTCATCTAATTCATCTTCTAATCTAGAAACATCTTTTAAATTAGTGAATTCCACACCTATTGCAACTTTCTGGTTATCCTTGTAATCTAGGAATACCACATATTTCTTTTGTGAAACTTGTTCTACAGTAGTGAAATAACTATTGCGGAATACATTCTTGATTCGTTTATTATCATAATCTAAATTATCATACGTTGCAGACCCCAGAGTTTCCCCCGTGAATGTCTTTAATACAACCTTCAATTGGTATCCATCACTTAATGGTCTATTATAATCATCCACGTAAGTATCGGTGACTAATTGTATTATATCTATAGATCCAGTCATTATATGAGAACTCTCATTCAATGATATATGATCCTTCTCAAATGTGTAAACCAGTGTTTCCTGTAATGTATAATCAATTGCAGTTGTATCATTCTGATGTTTCGGGCTATTAGTATGTTTGTGGTTCTCATTGTGGTCACCCCTGGTATGATAAAACTTGTGGGGTTCATTGAATACTGGATATACATCCGATATAGTTGATATCGTTGGTGCAGAAACTTTAAAGAATTCCACCATTTCTAATTCTGCTAACTTTGTTTCCATTGTGAATGGTTGCGGTGTCCTAGATACTGGCATTCTGAGGGTAATGGCAATAATTGCTTTATCTATCTAATTTAAACATGTCTGGTTATTTTTTTTTTAATTTTCTTTTTTTTTTTGTGTGTGGTTTATGAAAAGGTTGTTTGCAGGCAGCTGCGAAGGGGAAAGGATTTTCGAACAACAAATTTTGTATACATGTTTTTTCTTTAAAGAGATTCAAATTTTTTCATTTATCACTGGCTATCACCATTTTGCAACAGATTCTTCTCGGAAGACAACATTCATATATATATTAGAAGAGGAAATAATCAGATAAACACCTTTGAATTAGCAAAAAAATAAAAAGATTTAAAGAAGATGTCCTTGTCAGTTAATGAACTCAACTACCTCATTTGGAGGTATCTTCAAGAGGGAGGACTAGAAGTCAGCGCATTTGCATTACAAGATGAAACTCATGTTGATAAATTTGAAGATAGATACAATGATAGGGTGCCGATTGGTTGCCTAGTAGACCTTGTACAGAAGGGGATACTCTACTCTAAAGTTAATGACATGGTTAAAGACAACAAGGAAATAGCTACCCAAGATGTCATCAATATGAACTTCAATTTATTCACAGCGTTACATGAGGAGGACAAAATAGAACTCGGTGATAGTAAAATAAAACATTTGTCGGAAATAGATGAAAAGCCAGCTCAAATATTACCCGCTGAAGATGGAACGAAAATGGATATAGACAACAACAAGCCAGAGACTACGACGTCAACAGCTATAACAACGACACAAAACAACGCAGAACAAGATGACGGTGACGATTTCACTGTCGTGCTGAAGGAGTATTATTCTTTCCCACCAAGTTTGGCAAACAGTTGGAATCCATCTCACCCAGATGTTATATCTTGGGGTCAAAGAGACAGTTATTCAGGTATCTGTGCTCTCATAACAAACGAAGACACAGGTAAATTAGATACAGAATTGAAATTATTACCTCATCCAGTGACAAGTAAAGACACAACAGCTATATCTTGGTGTCCTAAGGGGCATTCACTTGTGACTGCCTCAGAGAATGGAGAATTAAGAATGTGGGATGCCAATGGAACAATTAGATTTATAATGGCACTCCATAATGCTCCAGTGTTAACAATTAAATGGTCACCGGATTCTACACATCTGTTGACTCTAGATGTCACTAACAAAGTCATAATATGGGATGCTAATTCGGGTCAACCAATTCAACACATTGATTATTCAATAAAGCAAACATCTACATCAGTGGCTACTAATTCAGAACCAAAATGTAATGGAAGTGATGCATGTTGGATAGATTCTACTAAATTTGTCATTCCTGGACCTAAATATAGTTTAATGGTTCACGAATTGGGAGACACCACACAACAACCATTAGGTATTTTATCTGGTCATTTGGATTCCATTTCAACAGTTTTATATAATAAGGAATTAAAATTATTATGTTCAGCATCTGATGATCAAACTATTAGATTATGGAAGGGGAATTCTTCAAATTCATTACAAATTTTGATTGGTCATACTCAACCTATTACTTATTTAAGTTGGTGTAAAATAAATAACAAAAAATGGTGTTTATTGAGTTGTTCCATTGATGGTTCAATTCGTTTATGGGATTTCCTGAAAAATAAAATTTTAGATATACAAATGATTTCTAATGGATTACCAATATTGAGTGCTTCATTATCACCTAAAGGTGATAAATTGGCTGTTGGTGATTTAGAGGGGAACGTTTCTGTTTGGAATATCACTGATGATTTTAAAACAAAACAAGTTGGTTATTATCAAACCGAGTATTCTAATTTATCTAATTTCATTTCATGTATCACTTGGAATATGGATGGAAGCAAGATAGCTATAAGTTATAGTGGATTGAAAAGTTTTGTCATCAAAGTTTAGTTTGTGTGTGTTTTGTTTGTTGTTGTTATTTGTAGATTTATCGTTTAATTCTTTGTATATATTCATTGTTTTGTGTTTTTTTTTTTGTTTTTATTCCTTTCTCTACTCCTGTTACAATGGTGTTACTGTATAATATGTATATTATTAATTTTTTGTTGTTATTTTTTTTTATTTGTTCAGTTTTAACCAACTTTTGTTTAATATTAACTTTCTGTCGTTTTTCTTTAATAATGATAAAAGAATTCAGTTTTATTCAGATAAAAAAAAAAGTATAAATATATAAATAGAAATATGTTGGTAGCCGAAGGAAAAGTAAAAAAATAAAATTTTAAGAGATAAATAAAAAAAAATCCAGTTTAAATAGTAATCCATAAATAGTTCTGAAAATGAAACGCAAAAAACAAAGTGTAATAAAAAAAGCAAATCCAGTTGTACTAGTGTTGTATTTTTTTGTAATTAATAGTAGTAAATAAATTATATATCAGTTTTATATGTTGTTTTAATGATGAAAAGTGTGTGTGTGTGTGTGTTTTTTGTAATAATAAGTAAAGGTTGTCCGATGTGTAAATTCTTTTTTTTTTTTAGTTTTAGTTAGTACCCATGTTATACTTATTTCTCTTTTCAAGGGCATATTTGATAGATCTAGTGACACCAGCAGTTAAAATACCCTTTAAAGATTGAATTAAAGCGGGTCTAGCCACTGTGTTTTCCACAGTTTTTTCTAATGATGCAACCAAGTTACCATCTTCAGCAATTTTCTTAATGAAATCATTATTTTCAACTTTATAAGAGTTACTCAAATATTCCCAATCATTGATTGGAATTTCCGTGACATCAGAAGTTGAATTAGATAATTGTTGTAATTCCATATAATTTAAATATGTTGATTGTTTAATTGGATTCAATTCAATGGTTGAAGATAATTTACCCAACACATTTTGAGAGATTAAATCATTAGATAATTCACTAGAGAATTGATTTTCGTATTGTGTGAATAATTTTCTTCTGAATTCTCTTGGTAAGTCCACCAAAAGCTGAGCCTTTGAGTGGGTATCGAGGTTAACGTCAAACACGTGTTCGTGTTCACCCTCGTGAGCATTTTGAATTATTGTTGGGAGATAATTCAAAAGCAGTGGTAAGTATAATTCTCTAAATTGGCTGAATTGATTGTTAACAATGTTTTCCACCTTCTTTGGGTTTTCACCCTTAACTTTCAATCTTGGATCACCCATGTATGAAAGAGATGCAATCTTCAAGTAAAGTTCTGATTCTTTAACTTGTGGTTTGTTGATTAACAATAGGGCAAGTTTAATTGCATTAGTTAAATTGTATTGATTCAACAAACAAATATTAGGTGAGTTCCTTATGATGGCAACTGGTTTATGTAATCTACCACTGATGTACATAGTTCTCCAATTAGTTAAATCATCGATCAAGTTATCCATAGAGGTGATTCCATATTTCAATTCTAAATTATTAGCTTCCACTTGAGATTTTTTGAAATCCATTTTCACAAATGGATTAAAATAAACACCTGCACCCAAATTTTCTAAAGATGCAATAGCGTCGGACCCTAAACGTTTAATATTAGAGTAATGCTTTGGGAATTGTTGGGTATTCAATGAATGCCAATGATCAGGGTATGAAACAGCAAATATCATATCCATTTGAGAATTAGATAAATCTGAAGTTTCACCCTGGCTAAACACTTTGGAACCGTATCCGAATGCGAATCTAATTGGTGCATTGAATTCCCAAACAATTTTCTTCAGCAAGTCATCCATTTTTGGATCATTAGAGACAAATTGATTTTCACCAAATTTATATGGTAATTGGTTAGCATTCTTTAAATCTCTAATACTACGTAAATAATAATTGAAGTTAACTGGAGTAGATCTTAATTTTAATAATTTCTCATCTAACCAAGTGAATTTATCCTTTTCTTGAACATTTGATTTTTGTTGATTTTGTAAAAACCCACCAGTTTGATAAATGAATTTTCTAGCTGGTTTATTCTTATTGAAAAGTTTATCTAATAAGATTTGATCATCAAATCTAGAATCAAATGAACTCCGAGATGTAGAAGAGTAAGCGGAGTCAGCCGAAGATTTTGATGAACTTGAAGCCGATGAGGGTGATGAACTATTAGAAGAGTTAAATCTGATAGACAGTTTAGGGATAGTGGATTGAACTGATTTTCTAATTGAATGAGTAGAACGTAACATTATTTGTAGATAAATTGTGTATTGATTTTTTTAGGGGGTGTGTAATAGATGGTATCTAGCAAGATAGATAGATGAATAAAGATATATATGAATAGATAATAAAATGAATGTGTAGGGGGGGTAGATAAGTTAGTGAGTGTAGTTAATTATGAATAAAGTGAATGTATGATGGTATAAATGGTATTATATATCTAAATATGAAGAGTGAAAGGGCAAAAAAAAGTGTGTATATGTATATCTTTCGACACGTCTTTTAGTATAGAGCTAACTAAAATATGACGTCGTGCTATAAACACCAAAAAAGAAAAAAATTTTGTTCTGTTGAAGAGAGCTGGCTGCGCTGGTTGAGCTGGTTGGGCCAGCCATTTTCAAATAGAGCGGGGTTTAATTGACTTTCACGTGCGCATATCTGTCGTTCACAAATGTACACGAGAGTTATGTATTTCGTCGCGACTATCGACTCGATCGCGTATTTTTTTTTTTTTTAACAAAATCAAAACAAAAACAAAAATGAAAACAAAAACAAATTGATTCAAGTATTCCTTATACTACCTTTATTCTGATAACAACTCAACAACAATTAAAATGTCGGAATATCGTTTGAACTCATCCATCCCAAGGAAGAGATTCTCTTATGTTCCATCTGCTAAATCAACAAATGATATATTGGCATCTTTAGATCCAAATATTCAATCTGGATTACCATCTTCAGTTAAAAGAAAGAGATTAAGTTTATTACCTTCAAATGTTAAATTAGGTGCTCCAGCGTTGGTCAATCAACCTATCCATAAGAGACAATCATCATTTGGGTTATCTCAACAACCACAACAACCTAGATTATCCATTCAAGATGCAGTTCAACAATCAATTCAAAGAACTTCTCATATTCCAATTGGATCCACCACTAATAATAAAAGAAAATCATTAGCCAATCAAAATAATGCAAAATATTTAGAAAACTCTATCATCGCTACTCCAAGTAATAACCCATATTTGTCTAGTCAATCTAAAGATCCAAGACCTTTAAGAGATAAAAATTTCCAACAAGAAATGAAAAATTCATTATTCGAATTTCTGTCCACTAATAGATTTGAAATTGAAATGAACCACAAATTGACTCCAAGAATGTTAAAAGATCCTACTCAAAAGGAATTTGTGTTAATTTTCCAATGGCTTTATAAAAAAATTGATCCAGGTTATAAATTCATTAAATCAATGGAATTAGAAATTTATTCATTATTGAAATTTTTAGAATACCCATACTTGGATACTATTAATAAATCACAAATCAGTGCAGTCGGTGGAACCAATTGGCACGTTTTTTTGGGTATGTTATATTGGGTATTAAATTTGGTTCAAGAGACTATCAACCTGGATGCAATTGATTTAGATAACTTTCAAGAAACTCAACAAAGTCAACAACAAAATAATTCCATGTATTATGATGATTCAATTAATGACTCTGTCATTGCTAGAGAACAAAACTTGGTTGATAAATTGTTCACCAAGTATGCACTCAAATCTTATAAGGATTACATGTTAACCGGTGGTACTAGATTTGAATCTCACTATGCCGAAATGAAGAAGGAATACCAAAATTACATCAAGGAGGTTACTTTAAGAACTTCTAAATTACAGGAGGACAGTGTACACTTAAATGGTGAAGTGCAAATACTTCACTCTAAGAATGACGATTTACATGACAGAATCGAAAGATCTAAGGCATTAGAGGCGGATGTCACTAAATTCCAATACTACGTTGACATCCAAAAGCAACGTAGAACTAAATGGCCTGCAGTGATTGATAAATTGAAAAATGATTTACAATTGCTTAAAAGTAGTATCGAAACAGCTGATGAGGAGAAACAAAAAATCATTGAAGAACTGAATGCAAAGAAATTCACTCTAAAAGAATTAGAATTAATGCATAATGAAAAATCTGAATTATCAACTCATTTACAAACTATCTCTAATAAACAAAGGCAGGTGCAAGAAACCATTGATGAAAAACTGGAATCATTGAAGGATGTCTATCAAATGATGGATGATTTGGTTAACCAATATAACAATTGCATTTATAAATTATCCAACTCTGTGGATTTCTTTGATGTTTCTAATTTGGCTATTACAAGTTTTGATGACGTTTTGATAACTGATGATAGTAAATTGGGATTGAAGGCTGATGAATTGTTACCACAATTGAAGGAATTAAACATCAAAAGTAATTTGACACAATTAAAGCAAGTTATCATTAATAAGCATATCGAGAATCAAGATTCCTTAATGGCTAACCAAGAAACCTTGGATGATTTGAAGTTGAAGATTCTATCCCAAAAGGATGAAGTTGAAGCCCTAGAGGAAAGATTATCTAAATCTAGAAAGGAATACAATGAAATTAATGAATCTTATAATAATGATATCTCCACTAAACAACTTCAATCTGAAGAGAAGAGTAAAGAAATCAGAATGTTTACATTTAAGATGGATGAAAGAAGAAAAAATATTCAAAGTGAGTATGATATCACTCAAAAGCAATTCAAAAAGTTGACCCAACAATTGAATGAACAAAGACAAGGTATGTTCTATAAATTGAATGAATGTATGACTTATGTGATTACTTTCAAAACTGATATCATGACTGATTTGGAGAATATGAATGCTAATCTCATTGATGAATGCAGTGAACAAGTGAAGACATTAGGTGTCAAAATTATTTGATGGGCTACCTGTTTGTTTCTTATATTTTTAGTTTTGTGTGTATTTCGTTCCCCCCTTTTTTGTATATTATCCCAGGCGTTGTTTCGCAATTTACTTTTATGCTATTTTTACTTTTAATTTATATAAAATTCATTAATGCTATAGTAATTTTCTTTTTTTTTTTCATTATTTTATACATTTTGGTTTTCGAAAAAAAAAAGAGGAAAAGAAAAACCAAAGAAAATAAGTAAACCCAATAAAAATACAGAACTGATAAAGTTAATAAAAAAATGCGTGTTGTGTGTGTGTATGTGTATGAATTATTTCTTAGCCTTCTTCTTATAATAATTCTTTTGGAAGAATGGATGATGAGTACCAGTTAATTCCTTATTTTTATTTCTAGTGTATTCAACATAAGCCATATCTTCACCACCAGCTAATCCAGATAACATACCTGAATTCTTTGATGCTCTTGAACTTGAACTTTTAATTTTCTTAGAGATACCACCACTGATTAAATTCTCAGAATCTTCACCAGCTTCAATACCAGCTAATTCTTCATTCTTCAATAATACTTCTTGTAATAATTCACGACGTTCCTTAGGTGATGAATATGCTAAATTAGGTAAATTCTCCATCCCATGTAAATGAGTGATAATCTTGAATGCATAACCTTGATCAACCAAGAATGCTTGTCTCTTAGTGGAATAATACATCTCTTGAGTATCCTTTGACACCAAACTATAAAAGAATGCATTGAAACCTTCATCATTTCTTCTTTTGGCTCTCAAAATACGACCCAATCTTTGAGCTTCTTGTCTTCTAGAACCATAATGAGATGAAATTTGAATTAAACAAGTTGCTTCAGGTAAATCAATAGATGTATCACCAACCTTAGATAAGAAAATAGTATTAACTTGATCATTATATTGGAAATTTTGTAAAATGTTCATACGTTCTTGTTGTGGAGTGGATCCGTAAATAAATGGTTTCCCCAATTTAAGAGCATATTCCTGTAATGCATAAACATTATCAGAAAACACAATAATCTTGTCTCCTCTACTTTCATGATAATGGATCAAGAATTGACAAGCTTGGAATTTGGTTGGATTCATGATGTACAACAACATTCTCTTTCTAGCATTCTCTCTAAGATATTCTTGGTAAAATTCTGAAGTCATCGGACACCACACTTCAGCACATTGAACGTTAGCAATGTGTCCCTTTTGAGATAATTCCATCCAATTGGCTTCATAAAGTTTGGGACCAATAAGGAAATTCAAATCAGAAATCTTTTCATCCTCTCTCACCAAGGTTGCAGTCAAACCTAATTTTGCGTGAGCAGCGATCGTCGTCACAACTCTTCTAAACATGGCAGCCGGGACAACGTGCACTTCATCCAAAATGATGAACCCCCATTCTCTGGAAGTCAAAAAATCCATAACTTTTTGGGAATCATGAGATCTATTACGAGTGTTAGCCACCATGGAATAAGTGGACACCACTAAACCGGAGTCTGTAGTAAACATTTCCTTATTTTCAGACGTGAACACAGCAACTCTTTCTGGTTGAATGGTACACCATTGCATGAATTGTTGTCTCCATTGCATAACAGACACAGAAGATGTACATAAGACAATGACAGACTTCTTAATAGTACAAGCAGCGGTGATACCAACCAAAGTTTTACCAGCACCACAAGGTAACACAATAATGCCAGATCTTGCACGTCCATTACCAAACATCTTACTCAATGATTTCTCTTGGTAAGGTCTAATTTGAGTGGATGGTTTCAAATCAATATCCAATTGTGGATTTCTGGCATCATTTCTGAAATCATATTCCTCCAACATAGGATAATCAATCTCTTGACATCTCTTCTTGACGGTTTCCACAGATTCTGTAGCAATCTCGAAAGAATGAACAGTATCAATGTCATCCTCTTCTTCATGTTCACCGACTTCACCAATGACACTGGCGAATTGATCTTCAACATCTTCTTTGGCCTTCTCCGTGCCATTTTTATTATCAGTTTTCTTTTTCGTTCCAGGAATCACTAAATCGCCCTTAGTTGGTGCCTTAGTCAGGACGAGACCATCACTAGTGGTAACAGTGGTTTCACTGGTTTGAATTCTCAATTTACCAATGACCTCATCCTTAAGTAACATTTGTAATATATCAGCCTGTGATGATTCCACAAAATATCTATTGTGTTTCAAAACTAATTTCACTTTACCGTAAGAAAGTGTAGCTTGACGGATAAAATCAATTACTGAAGGTGCCACTGGAACTTTTGAAAGTCTATTCAACACTGAAATGATATCATCAGTTTCAAGACCAACAGAGACAGCTGCATATAATGAGTGTGTGGTGATTCTATATTCATGCATGAAACTTGGTCTACTCACTGGTTCTGCAATTGTAACCAAGAAGTCTTGAGCCTGTTCAAATAATGGTGAAAAACTTTCTAAATATATCTTACCATCTGACGGACTGATCCAAATTGGTCTTGAGGCATGATCAGGTTTCAATTTAAGGTATGAGAAATCAGCTCTACCAAAGATATTGGACACAGAATCGGGAATAAAATCAGGTGGTCTATCCAATGACACTTTCACTAATTCTTCCTCTTCAAATTTGGTATCTTCAGTTGTCTCCTTTATCTTTTTAGCAGCCTGTTTGGCCCTTTTATTGCTGAGTAATTTCGTCTGTTTAGCTAATTCGAATTCAGATTCGTTTCCCGATGACGATTCGTCATCAGTGGCAAGGTATTCTTCGGCATTACCATTGGCTAGCTCGACATAATTCACCTTTGCTGAACGTGACATCGAATTGCTATATCTGCTAAGTTGAAGGTGTAAAGCTTGAAAATTGGAATAAAACTAGTGGCGATAAAAACCATGTTTGGATAATTTAATTTATGCAAAAAAAAATTAAAGTGAGTAGTGCACGATGGAAATACACTATTTACGTTAATACAGAACTTGTCTGATGGAACAAACAGTCAGCTTGGTCAGTTTTACTTTTCACCTTAAACCCAGGAGTAAGGTTAACTTTGCTTTGCAGGGTTTTAACTGTCCGATCAAGCATATGGCCCACGCTATTTAGCGTGCAGTAATTTATCGTAGCATGGTAGCTAGCAAATATGCTATCAGGCACCTCAATAACTGAAGGCTTGCCACCATAACCGTACTTATACTGTAACACTGTAACTTTGTTACAGTCAGTAACTAGGTTAACACTAAAAGTCCCGTTCTCGTATCTTAGGGTTGAACAACCAAATAGGAAACACACTTGATCGACATCAGTGATATTGGGTATTATGACTAGATTTCTTACTAAAATGTTCACGGAAACATTGTTGGTTGCATATACGTTGACGGTCAATGCTATTAAGAACAGATTTTGACAGAACATAGTACTTTATTATATCGTTTCTTTCACTTTGTTTTACTTCTAGAGCGTGGTTGATCGACAAGTCATCTCTGCTCCTTTGTGTTGCTTCAGATCTCCTTAAATACAATTAAATTTAATCAACAGCTACAATTACATAACGATTAAACAATAATAAGCAATGCATTTAGATATTTTAATATAACAATTTAAAATTAAAAGAAAGAAAAAAAATAAAAAACCGGAACTCCTTTTTCAAGCAAATAAATGAGTTAATCATAACACATTTTTTGTTAATGTATATAGAATTAATCAGCGAACTTGTAACTACCACTAGCCATGGTAATACTTCCACCTCTGTAAGAACCTCTCTTCATCTTGTTCTTGTTTTTAGTGAAGTCCTTACCTCTGACCTTCATCAATTTATCATTGGCCATTTCACCCCAGGTACCAGCGGCACCCTGGTATGTGTTATCCATTAAATGTTCATGTTCAAAGGAAATCTTGGATCTATCAATTCTAGAAAAGTGCTTTCTTTGACCTGGAGTTAGTGGGTCCTCTTCACCAGCTGGGATTGGACTGGCTCTGTTTGATGCTGTTGTGGATGAACCTTCTGATTCATCATCCTCTGTTTTTTGTTTCTTGGTAGATTTGTCTTCCTCTTCTTCGTTCTTTCTCTTTTTAGAGGTTTCCTCTTCACTAGAATCGTCTGAGTCTGAGTCGGAATCAGAGTCAGAGTCGCTTGAGCTTGAATCTGAGTCGGAGTCAGAATCTGAATCTGAATCTGAATCTGAATCTGAATCTGATGAGTCTGATGAGTCTGATGAGTCCGAATCTGAATCCGAGTCAGAGTCGCTTGAGTCAGAGTCGCTTGAGCTTGAATCGGAGTCGGAGTCAGAATCTGAATCTGAATCTGATGAGTCTGATGAGTCCGAATCTGAGTCTGATTTTGAGTCTGATTTTGAGTCTGATTTTGAGTCTGAGTCTGAGTCTGAATCTGATGAGTCTGAGTCTGAGTCTGAGTCTGAATCTGATGAGTCTGAGTCTGAATCTGAATCTGATGATTTTGAGGCTGAATCTGATGAGTCTGAGTCTGAATCCGAGTCTGAATCTGAGTCTGAGTCTGAGTCTGAGTCTGAGTCTGAATCTGAGTCTGAGTCTGAATCTGAATCTGAATCTGAATCTGAATCTGAATCTGAATCTGAATCTGAGTTTGCTTCCTTCTCTTCAGTTTTTGGATTTGGAAGGAAATCCTCTAATTTAGTAGATTGTGGCACTAAAGATAAGTTCTTAGATTTCAATTCAGAATCTAAGTGTTTCACAGCCTTCTTGAAACCATTTCTTTCTAAATAATCTCTTATATATGATAAAGCTTCACTTTCTAATTGAGACATTGTTTAATTCTTAATTGATTGATATTAATATTGTAAAGAATAAAGGAAAGGGCAAGAAAAGGAAAATAAACTAAAAAAAAAAAGATTTTTCAAAAAAAAATTTTTTTTTTCCTTCATCGCACGACTTGAACCGTTATCTATTGTAATATGGGAGCATGAACATTTTTGAAGTACCAAAAGTGGGATATCTTATACTTTGTTGCAAAACTACAGTGAAATATGTGGCTATATGTTATTATTGAGTCATAATATGTGAGTCTGCTATTAGAAATATTTAATAGCATAGAAGTAGCAATTGATGAAGGAATCGTAATAATAAAATAATGCCCTATTAAGCAGATTTTCCCAGAATACTTTGTATTAAATGACTAATTTAGAGTGTAGAAACAGATTAATCTTTTGTTTGTACCATAGGAGAAAGTCTTCAATGAAATATATATAGGGATGAATCTAATTTTAGATATTGTTTTAATCAACCTTTTTGCTAATGTTTGATATTTACCAAAATAATGACTTTTTAGAATACTGTTAAACTATTCAATTTTATAACCATTAACCTCATAATAATATTTAGAATATAATACTATAGTCAAAATTCCGATTCTTTGATGTTTCCAGAACTTATAATCCATTTAATGAGTAATACTATCAATCCTTGATGCTGCCAATTTCCAATGCCGTTCTAATAAGCCGCTCGATGATTTTTTTTATATTTTTTTTTTAAAATTTTTTTTTTCTTTTCCATAATAAATTAAGAATGATTTACTTCTTTCTAAGATATATATAATACAAAACAAGAATATGGGTAAAGCCAAGAAGACAAGAAAGTTTGCACAAGTAAAACGTGTGATCAGTAAGAAAGATCCAAGAAAAAAGGATAACGCTGAAAAGCCAGCCAAGAAGCAAGATGATAAAGAATTAGTCAAGGCTATACCACAAGTGTCTTCAGCTCTTTTTTTTCAATTCAATGAATCTATACGGCCTCCATATCAAATATTGATTGATACCAATTTCTTCAATTTCAGTATTCAAAAGAAAATAGATATAGTGAGGGGTATGATGGATTGTCTTTACGCTAAATGTGTTCCAATGGTTACCGATTGTGTTTTGGCCGAATTGGAGAAGTTAGGTCACAGATACCGGATAGCACTCACATTAGCTAAGGATCCAAGAATAAAAAGATTGACATGTAGTCATAAAGGTACCTATGCCGATGACTGTCTTGTCAGTAGAGTGATACAACATAAATGCTACATTGTGGCAACTAATGATGCCGATTTGAAAAGAAGAATCAGAAAAGTTCCTGGTGTTCCAATTATGAGTGTTGGTGCTCATTCATATGTTATTGAAAGATTACCTGATGCCTTTTAAAGTGTAATATTTACTGGGTATTCCCTTAGCATGAATATAGATTCATTTATTTTTTTGAGATACTGAAGTCTCAATACTTCCGCAACTTTTTCTACCTACCCTGTATAATACATAAACAATAATAATAAGCACATATATATATATACATGTTTGAATTTCATTCCATTGAATCAATATACTAGTCAAGACATTGGAATATTGAAATAAGGATGATCCTATGAACACACCTCTACACCACTAGATAATCTTTGCCACTTAATAATAGTAGATATCTTCAATTTTACATGTTAAGAACAACCGGACTTCTGATCTGTTTGGGTTGAATTGTACTCTTTTATAATACAACAAATAGAATATCACCATGGATGCTAAATTAGCTCAATTGATTGAAATGGGAGTCGATCCCATTGAGGCAAGACGAGCTCTACAACAATCTGGTAACGACCTGGAAAAGGCTTTTAATTATATCGATTTCGGCGGTTCTTCAAACACCAACACGGTGGCAGGCCCACCACCTGACTATGAAAATGCATTGGTTCCATTGGGTGCAGATACTGGTTCAGATAATTATGACTTGGATCCATTTGCTAGGAATGAACCCCAAATTCAACAACAACCAACCACTTCTATTCAACTGGATAATGAGATCAAATCAAAAATCGCCAACTATGGATACTGCAGTGATGATAATAACCCTATCGACCAGGATAACATAATTGAAGAAAGGGAGGTATACAATATTTATGAAGATATCACTCGTTGTAAGAAGGAAGAAGATATTCCAAGAGTGTTATTACCTCCAAAGTCGTCAATGTTGGAGAGTTACCTCTCTCCATTATTGATGATCTTGTCTAATATAAGTAAATTCAGAAATACTGTTCTCGCAAAGGAATTTGATGATTATGGATATGCCCCATATTGGTGGAAGAAAGATAGATGTTTACAACAACCAAATATGTATCTGGAACTTCAAAGATGTGTCGCCTTCTTAACTGGCGACAGTGAAAGAGCATTTTCATCCACCAGAAATCTTTTAGATGCGACCCAAAGATTGATCACTGAAGACTATGAGACTGTCTCTGAATTCATTACGTTTGCCATTCAAACCATGGTTTTGTTGGTTGGGGAGACAGATGAATCATCGCAATCCACAATGAGTCAATTATTTTGTTCCAATTTTCCTTCTGGTGAAGTTGAACAGAAACACGTATGCTTTCCATTAGAAGCATCATCTTTGGATACAGATATATACCGTACTATGCATAATTCACTATGGGGGAGAGATTTAGAAAGATTAAGTACCCATCAATTCTTGAATGTCAGTGACATAGTCACCGTTTGCCTTGATAACAATGGGGAGGCATTATCCAATCCATTTAGAATAGATGCTGAAGCATACCTTCAAATTTATACTAAAGATTACTACAATTTAGTTCTTGAGAAGGCCAACAAATTAGCTGCCATAAATCAATCCATGATTAAGATTAATAAGAGTACCATGAGTTTGCAATCTTACAAGGGTAAGAAGATTTCTGGATTGTTTGATGGTACTGTGAACTATTTATCTCAATTAGAAGACGGTGGGGACAAAGTAAAAAATGCCCTGGAGGAGATCTCTAGCATGAAGACTCATATCCAAGAATACAAAGTGAATAACAATACCAAGTTTTTAGAGATGAACCAAGAAAAATCCAAGATCAATCTTTATGATATAGATTACATATTAGGAGATGTGAAATCGGAAATAGAACCTTTGATTCTTGCTGGTGTAATAGTCAATGAAGACAATTTTTTCTATATGGATAAGGCTAACGATAGATGGTTATACTTCAGTTATGAGTTGGAAAATGGCAAAAACTATTATGTGGATGAACGCCCATTTGAAGATATCCAAGAAAAGATACAATCTTATTCTGTGAATGACTTTGAGCATGGGTTGACTTTGATTTATGTTAAGAAATCTGTTTTCGAAGATTTAAATTTGAACCCGATTAATGCTAAATTGAAGGAGTTCTTTGATAAGGATAATATTCAGTTAGAAAATGAATACAGTATTGTCAACGATGACTTGTATACTGAGACACAGCGTACTCATGTGAGTACTGCCGAGGTTGACAGCGACAGCGATAGTGATAGTGATAGTGATGTTGATGCTGATACTGATAATAAACCGGGAGAGGTTGTCACCAATCCACTCCATGAAGATGATGATAGTACAAAGGATACTGATACCAATCCTACCTTATATAGCGCCATATAATAGCACTTTTTAATAGATATTCTCTGCTCCCAACATAATAATCATGTACAGTATATTATAGTTATGCCATTTTTTGTATGTCTACCCGTACACCAGTGTTAGCTCACTCGAAAAAAAATTTGATGAAAATTGAAAATTGAATTTTTGCCAACTTTTCCAATTGTCAATTAATCAAGCAGGTGCTTTCTACTTTAATTAACTATACAAGTTTGTTTAAGCATGTCAACTCGTTTCTTTGTCCAAGCTTTCCGTGCTTTTAACAGATCTGCTGGTATGTAATTCATTACACATGTGATATCAAAATCATCTTGTGGATATTTCTTTTTCCTACCCCATCTTACTCCTCAAAATACTAACAAACGCCGGTATCTTTTCCCGCTTATTATTATAGTTGTTGCTGCTCCAAAGCGTGCTCCAACTTCATTTGTCAGATTTGCCAGTTTCAACAGATCTAAGCCTCATGTTAACATCGGTACCATTGGTCACGTCGATCACGGTAAGACTACCTTGACCGCCGCCATCACCAAGGTTTTATCTGAAGCCGGTGGTGCTGACTTCTTGGATTACTCTTCCATTGATAAGGCTCCAGAAGAAAGAGCTAGAGGTATCACTATCTCTACTGCTCACGTTGAATACGAAACTGAAAACAGACATTACTCCCACGTTGATTGTCCGGGCCATCAAGATTATATCAAGAATATGATTACTGGTGCTGCTCAAATGGATGGTGCTATCATTGTTGTTGCCGCTACCGATGGTCAAATGCCTCAAACCAGAGAACATTTGTTATTGGCTAGACAAGTTGGTGTCCAAAAGTTGGTTGTTTTCGTTAACAAGGTTGATACCATTGATGACCCAGAAATGTTAGAATTGGTTGAAATGGAAATGAGAGAATTGTTATCCCAATACGGTTTCGATGGTGACAACACCCCTGTCATCATGGGTTCTGCTTTATGTGCCTTAGAAGGTAGAGAGCCAGAAATTGGTAAGGATGCTATCTTGAAGTTAATGAATGCCGTTGATGAATACATCCCAACCCCATCCAGAGACTTAGAAAAGCCATTCTTATTGCCAATTGATGAAGTTTTCTCCATTTCCGGTAGAGGTACCGTTGTCACTGGTACTGTCGAAAGAGGTGTCTTGAAGAAGGGTGAAGAAGTTGAAATTGTCGGTGGTGCTGCTGCCCCAATTAAGACTACTGTTACCGGTATTGAAATGTACCACAAGGACTTGGATGAAGCTCAAGGTGGTGATACCCCAGGTATCTTATTAAGAGGTGTCAGAAGAGACCAAGTTAAGAGAGGTATGGTTGTTGCCAAGCCAGGTTCTATCAAGTCTTACAAGAAGTTCTTAGCTTCCATGTACATCTTGACCAAGGATGAAGGTGGTAGACACACCCCATTCTCTGAGAACTTCTCTCCTCAAATGTACATCAGAACTACTAACGTTAACGTTACTTTGAAGTTCCCAGAAACCGAAGAAGACCACTCCAAGCAAATTGCTCCAGGTGACAACGTTGAAATGATCTGTGAAGTTTTATTCCCAGTCGTTGTTGAAGTTGGTCAAAGATTCAACTTGAGAGAATCAGGTAAGACTGTCGGTACTGGTTTGATCACTAGAGTTTACGAATAAACCTGTTTATAGTGCTATAAAAAATGACCTAAAAATAATTTGAATTCATTGTTATTGTTGAACTTTTTTGTTCTATTTTAAATGGTCTCTGAAATCTTTATTTTTTAATCCTTTGTATATATTTTTTTAATAGTTATCGTATCTTTAGTTTACTTTTACAATTCATTTTGTATCGAAAAAAAAAAGTCAGTGTTATTTATTTAGTAAAGGTCTTTGTGTATAAATTAGAAAGGTAAACGGGACTGCCCCTTAGCAATACGTTTTTTATCCTTTTTAGTTGATTTTGAATTATTCTTGGAGGTAGATCTACTCATCAACATCCTCTCACCGTAACTCTGGTCATTGTATTCAGATGAAAGTTTGAGTGCAAAATGGTAATCCTCATGCTCCCTTTGATCACTTGTAGCAATCTCTGAGTTACATTGGGGGCACACATATGAGTCAGATTCAATAGCATCTGAGGTTTCCTCCTTCAGTGGAGGTGTAGTTTCCGTGACAATCTTTGATCTCTTAATATTATTTAATGATGCCAATATATCAGTTTTCCGTTTTGTGACAGGTGAAGTAGTCACAATAGGTTCAGGAGAGGAAGTAGGCTTTCTTGTGCCCGCAAATTTCTTAGCCAATTGGTCTATAGAGTTATAACCTTCAATGTTCTTAAAATTTGAAATATTCAATCCGCAATTAATGGCCGGATACATAGGACCAGTACCTGTCCATGATTCTTCTAGTGATTTTAATAGTTTACCACTCTGTTCCTTAAGTTTAAATTTCAATTCATTGGTATCCTTTATTGGGGCAATGGTACATTGCTTAGACCTTGAATCACCTGTCGCATTTTTATAAGTTAATCCTAACTTTGTTGGTCTCCGTGAATACTGGTTTTCCTCATCCAACTCTTCAACCCGAAGAACTAAATCACCAATGAACACATCAAACCATGGCAATAAATCTCTTGATTTTGAAACACACTTACCCCTGAAATTCTTATTAGAACCCATAGACTTCAAATCAATCTTAGGTTCGAGTGGTTCAAACAATTCTCCTCTGATAAGGCTGTATAATCTTTCTGCCATACTACGGTCTTCTGGAAACAACACAGCAAGTTCACCCAGGGTGAAGTTATCCCTAATGTGTCCAATCTCATCACCTCTTTTATCATATGGAATATCAAGCCTCTCCTTGATAAATTCTCCAGTTTTACCACCCATGGACCAAAAATCAGTCAATTTGAAGTTTCGTAAAAACATATCAATGGCATCATTACGTACAATTGTTTGTTGATTCGGTTTTTTGAAATCACTAGCCAATTTAGCAATAGTTTTGACTCTACCAACACCTGCAGAGGTTGTATACCCGAGCTCATCGAATATTTTCTTTCTAAGTTCAGCTGTGAGGTTACTACCTATTAAGGAGAGTATGTCATCCCAGTCTGAGATCATCACTTTTTCTGTATTTTGTTCATCCAATTTGGGGATCACATTACCCTGCCATTCCAAATTTATTTTGTCAACCATTTCTTGTGTTACCACAGGGAGTCGATCTGAAATACTTGTCAGTCCCTCTAGGATATCAGGAAACAATTCTAACAATTTCCCAAATGCTAATCTACCGAAATCCAAAAATGATTCATCTACACTGGCCTTTTCAACGTGGTCACAGAAAGACTTAAAAATTCTCATCATTTTTCGGCTTTCCCGTCTATATGGATCCAATGACACTTTATGATCAACAGGGGATGGCATGTAATCGACATAACTCCAAGTAGATTCTCCCTTCTTGAACACCGCTGTATGAGCGGCGATTAAATCTGGACATTTCAATTTGGCAGATTGTAAATTATCCATACGACCTATACCATAATTCCTAGCTGCATATGAGACTGCTATTAAACTGTTCCATTGAAGACACACCACGGGGTCTTTATCTGTTAAATTAAGTCTTATCTGTTCACATTGAGCAAAGAATGCATTGACATCGATATGACAAATTAATGCTAATGGTGACTTAAAAGCTCTTTTAACATCATTTAAATCCAACAAATCCTTGTATAAGAATACCGATTGCTGCCTCGGCTTAACACATAGTGTCATTTAGGTGAGAATATGTAATTTTGAATAGTAGTTTATTAGAATAATCTATTCATTATTGATATTTCTTTTCTTGAAATCTCCACCCAAAATTTTCGATTAGCGCACAATGTGAAATCTTGGAAGCAGCTTTACTATACATCTGTAGATCATAACATGTGGATATCTTCTGTGCATGGAGTAATACATATATACCGGTTAAGGGTTCATTTAGTGATGAGGGTTGAAAAATTCTTCCCAGTGTAGGTGATGTAATTAAGTGGGCGTAGTTTGTCAATACATACACCATTGTTGTACATTACGTAGGTGGAGATTCATTAGGCTGAGGTACTCAATTTTTAAGCAATTTACATTCCTCATCTTGTCTCATCATTGCATATACAAATATCATTTATGGAGATCCAAACAGTGTCAATGGGCCACTAGCGTAATGTAAACAACAAAATTTGGACCTGAATCATAGTGTCCCAAAAAAGAGATTATCAAAGCACAAAAACACTATTGATGTTATTAAAGGGAATGTTATTCATTAGATCATAATATACTATTGTGTCTAGTTATACAAAGTGTTTATGCTAATTGTATAAATTCATATAAACCAAATATTTATTATGTTCATTGTTTAACAGTTTGCGAGATCAAAGATTAGACCAATAGCTTTAGTACAAATAACCAAGACATTTTTTTGTGGTAAACAGGGGATGGTGCCCGAAAACGAGAATGAATATATGGGAACTTTAAAAAAAAAGGAGTATATTAGGTTTAATTGCTACAAGATAATGAATGTAGTATAAGGTAAGGGAATCCGCCCCGAAAGTCCACATGTTTGACAGTGGAGAATACATAAATCTTAAATCCATGCCTCCATTGACAGATCATTTATGGGAAATTAGATTGTTAATGAAACAAGTCAGTTATATTTTTTTGCTTTTAGTTTAACAATGTACAATAGTTTGTAGTTATAGTTATAGTTTGTTATTTGTTTTGATTTGAGTGAAATTTTCGTGTTTCTTGTATTAAGCAATTGATATGTGAAGCGTGGTTTTAGTAGCCGCATTCCCCCTTAAAACACGCGCCTGGTTTCATGGACGGGGAGAATCGCGACTTGCTACGGGGGTAACCAGATCTAGCCCCCCCAGGAGTTTGGGGGAAACGGTGCGAGCCTCCCCGGGAGGAAATATTTTTTATTCACAAAACCTTATTTTCTTTTTTTAATATGTAAACATTGAAATACCGTGTTGAACGTTGTAAATAATAATAGGAGATCTATTTGTATATATTGATAAATTTCTCTTATATAAGCACAAATCCCCAGTTGTCAATTTCTTAGCCTTACTCTGATTTTACTCAAATAGAGCTTTTTCAGTCTTTTTTCCCATAGAAATTTATTCAAAAAACCAACAATCTAACTGTCAGTTAAAAAACTCAGTAAGTTCTATACGTTCCTGGCATTCCAACGATACCAAATTGACCTTCCCCAAACCAAATTACTAACGTGTCTTTTATCACCAAAAAATATAATACAGTCTATCAACACTTAACCTTTTACTTAGTCTTGTATCAACAACCAGTCATTCCTTAGTCCAATCTTTTCCGTTGTTATTCAATTCTACCTCCAACTTTTAGTCATTCATTTACCTTTTTAACTATACTGATTTCGCAAAACAAAAAACACATAAAGCAATTCTATTTATTTACAATGAAATTCTCCCAATTAGCTTTAATCGCTTCAGTCTTGTCTTCCAGTCAAGTGAATGCTATCCCAGTCGCAGGTATCTTTAACTTTGCTAAGAGATACGAAAACTCTACCACCAGTGCTACCGTTGAAACCACCACCGAGGTGACAACCGAAGCTGCCGGTACTACCACTTATACCCTCACCGAAACCATCTTGTACACCTTACCAGATGCTACTACCTCTGATGCAGCAACTGCCGCTGCCGCTGCTACCACTACCGCCGATGAAGCTGCTGCTACTACTACTTCCAGTGATGATTCCTCTGATGAGCAAGCCGCTGCTGTTGTCTCCGGTGTGGAATCTACCACTACCGATTCAAGTTCTCCAGCAACTGTCACTGTTACCGTCACCGCTGATGGTTGTGCTGCTTCATCTGAAGATACCACTTCATATTTGACTGTTTACCAAACCGTCACTTCTTCCGATGTGTTGAAGTTACCAGTTGTTGGTACTTTCGAATTGACCAACAGTGATGGTAGCGTGTACACCACTGCTACTGCCTCTTCTGATATCACTACCACCCTTTACAAGACTGTTGTCTCCACTATAACAACAGCTTCCGATCCAGCTTCAGCTTCAGCTTCCCCTACTGTCACTGATGCCGCTTCTTCCGAAGACATCACTATGACTTTAACTCAAACTTCTACTGATTATGTCACTGCCAGCTCAATCACTCCATACTACAACTCCAACTTTACCTACAACTTCTACGGTAACTCTTCTTCTCCATCATCTACTGCTTCAGAAGATGTCACAGTCACGAAGCGTAGTATTTTCAACTGGTTCTTTTTCTAAATAATTGCTGTGTAACACAAACATATCAGAAATCGTCGTCGTTTTGAGTTCTTTCCTTATACTCATGTTTTGATTCCCCCTACAATATTTTTGTCTTTGTTATTTTTTCTTTTTACTTGTCTTTTTCTTAGCTTATTGCTTTTTGCCCATCGTTTTGGATTAGTCCAATTGATGTACAATTTATATGTTTTTTGGTTTCAATTTTCAATATTTTTTTCTTCCCTTTATTTTTCACTTCATACAAATTAACTTCATATACATATGCTACAACAACAACAACTTCAAAGATCTTGTCCTTTTGTTGCCTTGTTTTGTTTTTGTTTTAAATGTTTGTTGTTGTTGTTTTTTTTTCCTATACAAATTACAATACATATTATACGATTTTTTATTTACATTTGTTTACTAAAACTCACAACCTTGCTACCAATTATAGTTTAGTGTGACAAGTTTGTTTTTTCAAGGAACCACATAATAAACAGAAAAAAAAGTAAACAAATCAAAGTTTTCCCCAGGTTTCCCCTGAATTTGACAATACTTGTCACAAAAAGGATATACTTCAAAATAGGTTTTAAAATCTAAAGTTTAAAAAATATAACCGTCATTCGACAACCGCAGAGATGGCTCACATGACTAGACTATAATATGTCTACTCGCTAAAGAAAACAGAATTATCGACGGATGAGTTGAATTTTTTTTTTTTTTGTGAGTACAATTAAAAAAAAAAATTGATTGCAAAATATTAAAATTACAAAACGAAGCAAAAGTATTGGTCGAATTTAATCAATATAGAACAAATCATCTTATAGGCCACCGATGAGTAGTCAAGATAGTGAACAACCTAAATGTCCCGTGGATAACGAGACAAGAGATGCTTGGATGCAAAAGGCTCAACAGGCAAATGCATCATCAACTTTTATTACTAATTCTAAAATACCAAGAGATCATCAACAATTATCATCACCACTACCAACACAGAAACAACAATCTGGATGGTCCATATCGTCACTATTTTGGGCCACTCCTAAACCGGCAACCAATACTACTGGATCTACAGCTGTTTGTCCAGTGAACCATGAAGCCATGAAAAAAAATACACCACCACCACCACCACAACAACAACCTGCTGCTGCAGCATGTCCTGTGGATCATGAAGCCAGAAAGAAATGGTTAGGTTCTATGAAGAATGATATCACTCAAGCACCAACAAGATCAACTACTAAAGTGGCTCCATTGGCTATCGAAGAGTGTTCTTCAGATAAATTAGATCAAACACCAATAGATTTTACTTCTGGCCCCCATGATGGATCTTTAGCTGAAGATAGAGAGATATCGTCAATTCCTAGAACGGGGACTGATCAAAATTGGATATATCCATCACAGAAACAATTTTTCAATGCTATGCAAAGAAAAGATTGGAATCCAAATGTTGACGATATGCAAACTATAGTTCCAATACATAATATGGTGAATGAACAAGCATGGAGATATATTCAATTATGGGAAAGAGGTCAAGGTGGTGAACAATGTGGTGGTATTCAATTATCATCATTTAAGGGAGATTCTAAACAAATTACACCAAGAGCTAGATTTAGAAATTTAGTTTTTGGTCATGATTTACCATTTGATAGACATGATTGGGCTGTTGATCGTTGTGGAACACAAATTGATTACGTTATTGATTTTTATTCTATCATTCCAAAGGATGGTGATACAAATTCACCTAAATTTTATTTAGATGTTAGACCAAAATTGAATACTTGGGAAGGTTGTAAACTGAGATTGAAGAAGGCCTTAGGTTTATAAGATTTCGGGGGATGTCATTCTTGTATATATATATATTAAATTCTTATAGACCTTTTTACTACCCAATTTTATTTAAATATTAAAAAAACAGCATTAATATTAAAACGATATATACATAAGATTTATATACAAAATGACAAACTATATCATTAGTAAACCACCTGTGGGAGTTAAATGCATTTTAAATGACAAATATAGAGATAATTTTTTTAAAAAAAATTATTGGTTTAAACCTCTACCTAAGGTACCACTTTGACCTAATTTTTGCATACTCTCACCAACTTGAACATTAGCTTCGAAATATTTAGCGACACATCTATCGATACATAAAGATTCATTCTTTGTGAGAGATCCATCTGAGTAAGATTTGTCGAAACATTTTCTGTAACAAGAATCGGTTAATTGATTGAACATGGTAGTGATCATATCTAATTCAGATTCAGCACCTTTAATTTTTTGTTCAGAAGTAATTTGTGGGGCACCGCCACCTAAACCTAAGAAAGACATTGTTTAATAGATATAATAGTTTATAAATTGAAATCAAAACTATTATAAAATGTCAACCTTTTCATCGATTTCTTTTCCAGTTTTAATGGATGAAAAAAAAAAAAGTTTGAAAGAATGTGGTAGTGTAATTATTAAAATTTGCCACCACCAAAAAAAGAAAATGGTGGATTACATAATGCATTACGTAATATTGGATATTGAGTGTAGCACTTAATTGTAGCTATCTTCTCCGACCCCTCATATTCCCCTCTTTGTTAAAAGTAGTAATAAGGGGTGTAATTATATTAAAAGAACGGAGTTATTGGGTATGGATGATTTTTACAAATGTCTATTGTTATTACCTGTAAGGACTACAGTGTCATATATTAAAATGAGGGGAATTGGTACCTAAGGTCATGTCAATGGATTTCTGATATAAAATGTTCGGACACCATCTAGCGGAGTCGGAGCCCCCCCTCCATATGCATTTTTTATTTGTATGCAGTTGGTTAAAACTTACTTTTATCTATTCGGACACCATGTACAAGGGCGTACTGTAATAGCCTGACCTGGAGGGAGGGAGGGAGGGAGGGGGGTTTGAATACGGGATAAGGCTTTTCGATTCATATCCCTATATCCCTATATCCTTCTATCCCGATGTCAGTTGCCTCTCTATTACTATGGGAAGTAAACTTTTTTTTTTCTCTACAATGAAAATGGGAGGATCGTCTTCTTCTGTGAAGTAGCCTTTCCTTCTCCGTGCTGGCAACTACTTAGTGGGATTAGTAACTGTAATACGAAAAAAAAAAAATCGTATCATTTTTTTTGTGTATTCAATATGGATTTGCTTAACTAAATTTGGTAACTCCAATACAGATAAACTAGTTATTAACATAATTAATAGTATAGTGAACCCCCTCTTTATAACTAATTAAAATAGGGATTAATGAGGGGTAACTAATTAAATTTATCTATATATCGGAGTGAGACAGAGCTCCGAATAAAATCGCGAGTGGTTAGCAATATTACACAGCTGTATACATGGATCACTATTAATTTACACCCTTTATACACCCCCCCCATACAATTCCCCCTCCTTTTAAATTTGAACTATAAATACTTGCTTAATTCCCTATTTTATTTTGATTTCCATTTATATATAACTCATTCATAATGCCTCAATTAACTGAAAAATTACATATACCAATCAATATGATTAGAAATTATACATTACAAACTTTAAGAACTACTGTTAAGACAACTAAACCAAACTCTTCATTGTTATTCTCTAATGCTATTAGAAGAAAATTCTCTCAAGTTGACTATTCAGTTTACAAGGGTGATCAAGAAAAGTTTAATGATTTAAATGAATTGAAAAAACATAGACAATATAATAGACACAAAAATTTAAAATGGTATATACTTTCATTTGCCATTGGTACTACCATTTCTTATAATTACTCTGTTCACGAAATCGCTGATAAGATTTTATCTGCTGAATTACCAAAGACAAACGTGGAAGAAGTTGTTTATGTGAAAAAATTGGAATCTCAATTAGCGGAATTACCTATAGTTCAAGAATTATCTAATAACCCTAAATACACTGTTAACAGAACTTATGATTCATTAGAACAAATAGCTAATGTTCCTACTGAATCACAGAAAAACATTCATGATACATTGACTGCACCAGGTGGTATAGCTATTGCTCCAATGTATTTCATTAATAAAGAAGACAAGGAAGCCATTGCCATTGTTCATTTGGGGAAAAGATTATCTGGATATCCATTCTTAGTTCATGGTGGTATGCTTGGATTAGTCACCGATGAAGTGTTCAAGAAATCTTGTTCAGAGGCTTACTCAATTAATGATGCATCAGCTGTTCACACTGAACAATTAACTATCAATTATAGATTCCCAACCTTGGTTGATAATTTTGTGGTTATTAAATCTAAATTTTCTGATATTTCTAAAAAGGAAAAGGAAGTTACAGGTTCAATTGAAACTCCAGAGGGTAGAACTTTAGTGAAATCACATGCAGTGGTGAAAATTAAATCTGGTATCATGCATGGATTGAAATCTGAAAATTCATCTAAAAATAAGGGATGGTTCTGGTTTTAATCTTATCCCCTGATATATATATATATATATGGATTTTATTATGGTTATTTTAAGGAATTGACCCGTGCTATGGGGCTAATGATTCCTATTACTTTTATTTATTATACCTTTTTTTTTTTTATTATTTTCTTTGTGTTTTTTTATTTCCATCTTTTATTTCATTAATACATTTTCAATTATATTTCATAAACACATTATTACTACTTCTTTCTATAAATTTGATCTTTTATAATAACACAATCTAATCTTTCATCGTGATCTTCTTTATGTAATATTTCATCTTCTTCACCGGTGAGTAATTGATCATTCAATCCAATACCTATTAACAACGGATTATCACCATGAACTTCTTGATATCGTTTAATGAAATCATCATAAAATCCAGCACCGTGACCCATTCTTTCACAATCTTTATCAAATGCGACACCGGGGATAAATAATAAATCTAATTTCAAATTTTGTGCTAATAAATCATTTTCTATAATATCATCTTTAATTTTATAATCTGGTTCTCTAATTTTATATTTACCACGTTCAGGTAATCCAATAACTTCATCAAAACTGTCAACACGTAAAAATCGTAAACATGATTTTTGAGATTCAAATCTTGGTGAATCATTAAATTTCTTTAAATTAGCTATTCTAGGTAAATACACTGATTTACCAGCTTTAAAACATTCAGATATAATACCACCAGTGTGTAATTCACTATTTGGTAAATTCATATATACAGCTACTCTATTAGCTGATTTAAATTCAGGTAATTCATTGACTATCGTATTTGTGACTAATTTAGATTCTTGATCTATTAAATCATATGGAATTTTAGATAATCTTTCTTTAATTTTCTTTCGAAGAATTGATTTTAATTGTCTCGTTGATTGACTCATCGGTGGATGGTATTAGTATTAAACGAATTTATGATAATCCAAATAAAGACTATTGACTCTTGTAATTTAATATAAATTAATAAATCACCGTGATTCTGTTTGAACGCGGCTTTCTATTTTCATTTAAACGAGAACGAGAAGCAGTATCGGAGATTATGTATAAGAGGTTAACCAGTTTCTTGGAATTTTGATCTGTGGTAATGTGACATACTATTGTGGAAAAACTTTTGGGCTTGGGCTTTATTTTAACCATTTAAGGGATTTATACTTACATTTAGATAAATGTGGTGGGGGGAATGTTAGAAATCAAGAAATAGCCGTACCAACTTTGTGTATACGCTACAATTACTACTCATTTAAGTTAATTGGAGGCACTTAGTATTATGATATCGGATGTTAATCTCCAAAGGGGGGGGGACAGAGAGATAATTATTAAATTGAAGTGAATCAAAGAAGACACTTTGAAATAAATGTAGCATCTATTATATTCAAAAAAAGAAGACAAGTAAAAAAAAAATGGATCAACGGGAGAGGAAAACTACATATAAATGAATAACTATTAAGAAATCCCTCCAATCAACATCCATTATTGTTGGTACACTTAATTATAACAATTACTGTTGTCAATGTACATGTACATAGTTAGTTATTAAGATTTGTATAATAGGTAAATTGGGAGTGCACTAACCAGATTTACGGCTGAGAGTAGTATTTCTTGACCGGTGGGTAAAGCTATTAGTATACAACGTCATTAATTTAATAAGTTTTTTGGATTAATTTATGCTGAGTTTAATCAAATATCACAATAGAATAGTATTGTTGTATGGTAATTTAACAATGAATTATTAGTACTATTATTAATATAATTAAAGTAAAAGTCTGGCTAGCCATTGAATACAATGAAAATTTTTTTTTTGTAGTCGGTAGTGCCGTTAAACGGTTTGCCGTAAAACTTGGTTAATACACACGGGGAATATAGTTAAGATACCTCGGGGGGAGATTAGAATAACTGGGGCCCACTGGCCCCCACTGGCCCCCACTGGCCCCCACTTTGCCACTTAGTTAAATTATATTCGGCTACCCGTTATAATGATTGGCTCTCTTATAATTAAAAATTTAAATTTTCTTTCTTTTTATAATATACACCGGTGGTGAATTTATATTAAGTAAATTTTCATTTATACAGGATTTTTATGATTTCCTAATTGATTTCTTTGATTCATTCAATTTTATAATATATATATATATATTCTTTCTTAGAATTGTATTATATCTATATAACTTATCCTATTCTAATATCATTTAACGGATAAAACTATACTTGTTCATTATTCAACATTGAATCTCTCTCTTTTTTTTCTTTTTTTTTACCAATCTTATCTAACCTTAGACCGGATAATTGTTGATTTCCCTTGGAAAAAAAAAATTACTATTAGATTCATAAAGATCCAGGATTCCATTTACTTTCATATTGAATTCATCATCTATAGAACAATCACATAGATCATATTACCCATTAACACAAACATTACACATTACACTTTTTATTCCCCCCCGTTATCGAACAACCTCCTCCTTGTGTGTGAAAAATTGAAATCAATTTTGAAAATTCCTTTTTTTTCCCTTTTTTATTGATTTCACCAAGATAATCTACCAATTTAGACTACCCAGTTCTTTAACAGATAATAAAAATGTCTGGCTTAAAACGATCAGTATCGTGCAAACTTAAGTCCACACTTTCAAAGACTAAGAAATTAATTAATGCTACCACTACAACTACAACTAATTCGATAACGAGTTCTTCTAATGAATCATCACCAGAATTAGGTGCCACTTATTCTTTCGTTGAATCGGATCCTTCAAAGCAACCTATATCAACTCATAGTAGCCACAGTTCATTATCTAGTGTGCCCAAATCTGCAAGAAATAGTCACCAATATGATCGTGTTATCGCCGATGAAGATATAGATCTTAAGAAAATCTCCATTGAACGCCCCCGTGCTTCAACTGAAGTGGTTCTATTACCTTTAGATCCAATAGACGATACAGTGCCCCCATGTACTACAGAAGAATTGACACCTATATTCCCAGTGACATTATCAGATCTCGACACCCCATTATCAGCTCAACAATCAACAACATCTATAAGTTCACCTTTAACTTCTCCTAAGAAACAACGTCCCTTAATAGTGTCAACGGTGTCATCCTCTACTACAGGTGGTAACGTATCTGCTTCTACTCCAAATTCTATGAAGAGTCCTCTAATGGAACAACAACAATATTTTGAATCAGGATTATCTAAAACTTTATCTAATACTTCAAACGTTCCATCTCCAACTACTTCTGTGAGACAACCTTCATTAAGTTTTTCTTCTCTATCGGGCCCAATAACTACTCAAATGAAACAAACTACATCAACTCCTTCAGAAACTGATTCCATTTTTACTAGAGCTAATCAAATTGACCATTTTGATAAGAATACCGATTTAGAGGAAGCCGATAAATTGGCAGATCAAATGGCATTACATATCCTTGATCATATCTCTGAAGAACAAACAGTTGATGAATTATCAAAATTTAAAGAAGAAATTTCTTCAAAATTTAATACTCCGGACTTACAGTTCATTTAAAAAGAGATTCGTCTCTCCCCCCACCCCCCTTCCACACAGTCATAATAATCACTTTTTTTTTGTCAATATGTTACTTTCCTAACAACAAAAAAAGAAACATACTTCATCTGCTAATTCCTCTTCCCCCCACCCTTTCATTTCTTTCTGGTTTCAATCTTTATATAAATTGGGTTTTCTATTATATTTTTTTTTCAACTTAGGAAAAATACAAAAGGGATATAAATCTCTTTAGTTATTTTATTTTTATTAACGGTTCATCAAACAAAAAACACAAAAACACAGAATCCTCTTTACTTTGGGGTTCATTTTCTGCTTTTTTTTCTCTCTGCTTTTCATATTTTTTTTTTGAATTTTCAATCTCGGGGTGTTTACCCCCTTTATAAACTGTACTTTTAGTCAATTTTATTATTATTATTATCTTTCTTTCTAGCTTATATTTTCTTTTCTTCCTTCCTATGACTGTCTTAATATATTCATTCTTTAGATATTTCTAAAAATCTGTTTCACGTAGAATTTGATCTCTGAACGCGGCCACCATTTTTTTTGTCAATCCAAAACAAAGTTTCTATAGAGTACCTGGATTCAGTAATACTTCATACATTTATTAGTATATACAGAGTTCAGGAAAGTGATTATCACTTAGAAAGAAACATATATAATGGTATGTCTAACAAGAAACTTAGAAACTTCTTCCCTTTGGAAGAAAAAAAATTCCTTTTTTCACTACTTCTTTAACCCCAATTAAGGTACTAACATACATAAACCTATTCCCCCACATCAGTCCTCTTTCACTGCGATTAACCTTAGTGAAGATGAATCCGACATCGAAGAACATACAAGGGAATTACAAATTGAATATTGTTTCAAAATATTTGAAAAAGCATTGAAAGCTCAAAAGGCTAAAGATTTCGAACAAGCAGGTGATAAATATAAAGATTTATTCAAAATTGATGTTATAACATCTAAGAATTCAGTAAATCATCCAACAATTGAAAATTTAAAATATTTGGCATACAGAAATAGAGGATTCTTCAGATTGGCTACTTTAATTAAAGAATTGGAAGCTAGATCTGTTGAAAGTGATAACGATGAGATTCAAATTATTGAACCCGTTGTGAAGGATGACGATTCACCATTAAATTTAACTGAAGAAGAAAAGGAAGACATATTCGATAAACTTGTCTATGCTATTGACGATCTGGTGTTAGCATTACAACATGGAGAAGGTGATTTTAGAATTATTGAAGTTCTTTCATATATTTTTAAACATTATAAATTGCATAGATTAGAAAGATACACTTATGAATATGAATTATTAACAGGAGTCGGTGAGGGAAATCCTACCGATGCATCTCAGAACATCAATAACGCTAATGAAGATTTAAGAATGGATTTGACTAGACCAGAAGTGTTATTACCTAGTCAATTGAACTTATTGAATAATTATAGAAAGTTACTAGACTCCATTCATGACGTACCTCCAGTGTCCCTCGAGAAAGTTATCAAGTTTTTAGATGGCAACAAGTTGACAAATCAATTTAAAAAGAAAAAGCAACCCATCAATGTATCTAGATTTATTAGTGATTCCGATTTCGATAAATTGAGAAGCATGGAGAATGATCTGATTGAAATTGATCTTGATTATTACAAGGAAATCGGTCAAATAGATGTTGCTGGGTTAATCAAGGGGGTTAACGAGATCTTACCGAAGAAGGGGAAGTCCAAAGTTCACGATTCTTATTATTTGACTCAAGTGCCTATTGATAAAATCATTATTAAACTTCATGAGAAATCCCCCGTGGAGTCAGTAAAGGAAGACGACCCAGCTGATGATGATATCAAGATTATTGGTAGACAAAAAAGTGTGGTTGTGATACAAGATGACATACAAGAAGATTCCTTGGCGAAATCCGAAATTGATGAACAATCAGCTACTCTATCACAAAGAATTGCATCAAAGAGAGCCACTAGAGGTAGAACCGAAATTGAAATTGTGGAATTTAAATCCGAAGAATTTGAAACTGATAGAAACAAGTTTTTGAAAGTACTTGCAGATTATCTTGAATTATGTGATGTACAATATGAGGTTCCTAGCATTCCAGATTTAATTGTACAAAATAAGTCATCCACGGTAGACCAACAATTGGTTTTATTCATGAGAGCTATCCAAAATTGGAATAATGATCATAGTGAATCATTTATTGTGAAAGTTGATTCTGATTCAAAGAAAACAGATAATGGAGATTCTGAAAAGCAATCACCAGTGAATGAAATTCTTAGTTCATCTGCAGTGGAAGTGTCACTCGAAGATAAGATCCCCCTTGCTGTGTTAGACAATGGTGGGTTCCATAAACTCGTTGATGAATTAAACTCAAAGCAATTACATATTTTCCAAGTTAGAGAATTGGTGTTAAAACATTTGTTCTCATTTGATGAAACATCGGGTGGATCCTTATTGACAAACGGTTACGTCGATGATGAATGCATGAAACATGTTCGAATATTAGTTGACGTTGCTGATTGTACTCTTTACAATCTATTCAATGATACACTATTCAATGATGAAAATGTATCAGCTGATGCACTTTTACAAAATTTCAATATGAGTGTTTCCATTCTTGAGATACTAATAGATTCATATGCTGCAATCAAGAAGGAACAAAAATTCAGAAAATCAAATTCTAAACTTACAATCACGGATCATCAACCTGCTGAATCTATTCTTTATAATAGAATTCAAAATTGGTGCAAGTTACTAGATGATATGACCACTATCTTAGATGACATCGAGGAAACAAAGACATCTTTTAATAAGCTTTGGATTAGATGTAATTGGTGTAGATTGGTGTTTTGGCAATTACAAAGAGATTTTGATCCATCTGAACTCTTTTCTGTGGTGAATAAGTTGTCACTATTGACTAAGAATTACCCTGTTGATGTGTTGATGATTAATTATGATAATATTTCAAGATTAAATAAGAATGGTGTTGACATGCAACTTTCTAAAATGAAAATATTGAAGACCTTTGCCTCTGATACACAATCTAATAAGGTTTTGGAACACATTCTTTTGGGAAAAACAGGCACAATCACTGGTGAATTGGATACAGAGATTTATAAGTTTATCAATGACTCTTCCATTGATCTCAGACTCAGACTGTGGATTATTCTTTTCAATCATTATGAAAAAAACAATATGATCGAAGCATATCAATATGGATTTGAAACTGTTTTAGAATTGATGGTTGATGAGTTAACATCTAAGGATGTTGCTGAATTGTCAGAAATTAAGGCTACCCATCTTGTGCTAAGAATTATGGGATTCTTTGACCTTTTTGCTGATAATTTCTGTAAGGTATTCTCCAAGATCAATTGGACTTTGAAGCAGTCTGAAGGAACAAAGAAGTGTTTATTCAATTTGATGAAATTTTTCAACTTAGTTTTCACTTTCATTGTGCAGGACGATTATTCAAAACAGATTAACCCTAAGAAAATGTTAAAGGATATATCACCAGTCGGGTTTAAAAAAATGAGGGATGTTACCTTGTTGACTTTTACCCTGCTCTCTCTGTATTTCGATATATCTTTGAACGAGAGCAAGCCAGAATTTATCAATGACTTCCTTAGTATATTACATTCTCAGTTAGGTCAAAGAGAATTGTGTAACAATTCAAGTGGTTACTTTTTAGAATTTGTGGAATCTAAATTGTCCAAGTTGTTATGGAACGAATCTGATAATGATTTCTTCCAACTAATGCACTGCCGTTATGGTATTGCGGTTTCCCTAGAAACGTATGACACTTTGGACCATCACTGTGAACATAGTACTATGAGTCTTCTAGATGCTACAAATGTTGCGAAGTACGTTATACCATATTGTTATAAGAAGAAGCATCCATTGTTTAACAATCCAAGGAATGATATAAAGGATATTCTAGATAATATCTACGAAGTTGTCGGTGATTTAGATAGCAAGGATGAAATTATATCAAGGAATTCTAACATAGTGACCGATTACTTAGAAAATACGGTTTTGACTGTGGATGATATTAAATCATCATTTTATGGATGTCTTTCTCTTGATATACAAGAGCCAAATATTCCACAATATGAAGCCATCAAAACTGGTATTTATTTTATGCAAGGTCTAGTGGCTATCCAAATTTTCAAAATTCGTAAGAGAGCCATGCAAGGTCGTTCGGTCGAATTGGACTTCGTTATTAAAATGTTTGAATTTGATTTGATTTGTGGATCCAATAGATTTGAATCTTGGTTGCTTTTAGGACAAGCTTATTCCTACTTAGTCGAGGATGATGTCATTTGGACCTCTGATAAATTGAACCACGAGGATAAGAAGAGAAATACTGCGTTCTTCCAGAGAAAGGCTATCCTTTGTTACTTAATGGCTATCAGCTTGTACTCGAAAATGGATGAAATGGAAAGAACACATTTCAAGCAGATTTCCACTATGTTGTGGGTGTCGTTTGGTAAGGAGTTGTATAATGCTTCCAAAGACCCTATGTTAAAATTGGCCTTTCAAATTGGTCCAAATAATGAAGCCTCCACCGATAAAAATAATAATGAGAAGCTTAACTTAAGCTCCAATGATCCTATTTCTGACCATACACTTAATAAAGTTCTTGAAATCGCCTTTACAGAATCTTGTCATCTTGCTCCAAATGATTGGTATAACTTCATGTTTCTAGCCAAAGTCCAGAGAAAGTTCAAGGACAGTTCACTAGTTTCTTCGTGTCTTGAAAATATGCTAGTTTCCTGCGAATTAGCTCTCAAGAGTAGTGCTAAGGATGACCCAATCATTGAACCACACTATAATTTGTGTTCTACCGTTTATAAATTTGTCATGGAAAATAGACTTGTCGTCACAGATGGTATCAATTGGTTGAAGAAGAATTCTCTTTTTGAGCTCGTTCTCGAGAATGTTGATATTTCTACTAAGGACGAGTTTGGGAGAAAAACTATTGAATGTTTAAGAAAATGTGTGTATCATGATAAGAAGAATTGGCAACATAAGCCTAGATACAGAATTGCCAAAATTTTGAATGACCAATACAATGATCCTGAAGGTGCAAAGGAAGAAATGTCTCATATGATGAATTTGAAGAATACCGTTAGAACTTTGACTTCCATCTGGAAACCTGAAAATGAAAGACCTGGTAAGCATTTTGTTTACAACAAGATGTATATCTCATTTTATGTTGATTTGCTAAACAATACTAATGATGTCTTCTCCCTTATTCAATTGGTTCGTAAGCTCAGAAGGCTTGGATCCAGTATGATTTACCAAGTTAAGGCCTTTGATGATGCTGTCTCCAAAGTGTGTGCATTGATTAAGAGAATAACTGGTGTCACCCCGGGGTTCTTAGATTATTGTATCGGGAGATTAAATTACGCTTCTTTCCTAACTTATTCTAAAGAGTTCATTAAGCATATTAGTGTTACGACCGAGTTCTCTGATAAAGAGAAACTTGCAATTTTATTCATGAATGACTTGGCTGACTTCAGAAGAATGGCAAATGGGTTTGCCGCAACTGGTGTGGTCGATGATTGTTATCATAGTGTCTATATGACCTTATTCACACCATTTCTTGATAAGGTATTAGCTGAAAAGTCTGCTGTTGAACAGGTTTCCGAGCCATCCAAAGATCCAAACGTTTTATCTCCTTCTCCATTTAAGAAATTAGAGGCAACTGCCGCACAGAAAACAGGTACTCCAACAAGAGAAAAGACTAGAGTTGCTAGAAGGGATGTTACTCCTTATTGTGTCCAACTTCTTGGCAGTGTTCATACATTACTGGATCAACTTAAAAAGGATCAGGCTGAAGGCAAATACCAGAAGTTTGAAATTCCGGAAATTGTCAAGGAGGTTATCTCTCCTTCGAGAGACATATCTATGAGTCCATCTGTTAAGGGTCGTACTAGAGAAATCACACCTTTGCCTCCTACTGAGAACTCTTCTGAAAACCTCATTTATGATATTGATTTTGATAAGATGGCAACCATACTTATGGGAACCAACAATTATAACCTGACTCCAGAAGCTGTTCGGGATATTCCTGATCCTATTCTACCTTTTCTCTCTGGTAAAGAAGAGGTCCCTGAGAAGAGCGCAGAAGATAATACGCCTAATAATGATAATGATAATCTGGAGTCTTCCAAACGGAAATTGGCAGATGTACTTGACACTACCGAAGATATCGATCCTCAGGATAAGAAGAGAAAAGTTGAAGAGGAGATAAACAACACCCAAATTGAAGTTATGAGTTCTGATGATGAGAATATATTTGTGGATGCCAATGAATCGCTTAGACGCACACCAAATGTAACAGCAATTCAAACTAAATCAAAATCAGCCACTGAAGTAGATGAAAATTCTGGTAAAGAAGCAATTGGTAATATATTAGATGATCTTGTTTGTTCCAAAGAGATAAAAGACCCCGACCTTGTCAACCCTGTTAAGACCGAAGAATTAACTGTCCCTGAACATGAAGAAGCAGAGGTTGCAGAATCTGAAGAACCAAAGGTCCTAGAACCTGAAGAACTAAAGGTTATTGAACCCGAAGAGTTCAGGGCCACTAAATATGAAGAGTCCGAAGAAGTTAAACAAGAAGCTGTTTCCAAAACTGAGCAAACTGATAAGACGAAGACTGTACCGGAAGATAACAGAATCAGTGAAGAACTTGCTTCTGAAAAGGATACAGATGTAGGCGAAATAAAAGATACCCCCATGGTTGATATAGAGCCATCAGTTATTATCCAAGAGCAACACGGCCTGATTGGTACCTCTACACAAAGTGAAGATAAGACCAAAACACCACGGAGGTCAAGAAGGCAGATGTCGAAATCTCCCAGCAATAGAAAGAGTGTTGGTAGTGGTGGTCTACTAGAACTGGCAAAGGAGGTCAATATTTCTGAAGAAGTTCAACGTCGTACAAGAAATAAAACAATAGTGGAAATTGATTCAGGAGGTTCAGATGATGGGGCAGAGAAAACGATTGTTTTAGATTAGTGTGTAATTTTAAATTTGTATATTATAATTAAGAGTTAGAAAAATAACATATTTTACATTAGATTAATAGTACAACGTTATTTACAAGGTTTCGGCTTCAGGATTCTTCAAAGTCATCAATTTTGGCAGCACTTTCACTTATACCCCATTTCTCACTAACAACATTGTTTGATTTGATTTCGTTGATATTGTGGGGTAAACTCTTTGCTATTTTACTCTTCAGTTCATATTCTAAGAGTTCCTTATCTTTCTCTTTCCGTCTCTTGGAGACCAAATCACCCACGCTTAAACCAGAGAACTCTTTCACGCTTAATTGCTTTGTAAGTAAATCGACAGCAAATTCAGTATTCTTATTCTTCACAGCTATCAAATCCTTTCTGAATCTATCACGATATTGCTTCAGATCAGGAAAATATTTATCAAACAATGCATTTTCATATTCTTTGGATAACTCTTCAGTAAGTCCGTCAGACTTTGCAACATTTGCAACATCCATAAATTTGTCCAGTCCCGATTTGAATGATTTCTTACATGCTTCCCGTGTCTAAATTAGCAATATGAGTTAGTAATTGGGTGTCTTGTTGATGACTTCTATGGGTTTGTCAACATACCTGTAACCAAAGGTCTTCTTCATCATCTCCAGTTCTTGATGGAGGGGCCTTTTCAACACATGCAGGCGCTAGTTGGTTCTCCTTTTTCTTCCGTATTGGGGCCATATTTTAAATTAGTTATAACAAATAGAAGTTAAATTGTCTTGATTAAATTAGAAAAGATTACAAATTTATATACAGAAGTGAAAAACATATTTGTGTCAAAAAAAAGTAGAAATTCCGCTCGGTCAAAAATTGCAGGGAGCCGACAGATAAGGTTAGTTACATCACATCTTGAACTTACTTTTCTTTTGAATACCACCACGACCCTTTATAGGAATAGCACTTGTGCCATAACCGGCAGAGCTATCATTGCTATTGATACGAGGATTCTCTGGTAAAAATGGATGGCTCGTAGCAGTTGCCTTGGTAGCGTCACACACTGGCGTACTAGACTTTCTACGTCTTCCGTCTTGAAGTGAACCTTCAAAGTGATCCCTGAATCCAAACATTTCATTATTTGGCTTGGTGGGAGTGCCAAGTAATGGTTGTTTGTTTTCTGAACTGCTTCTGGAGATTGTGATAGGTTTTGCGATACTAAGTTGTCTAATAGTGGTCTCCTTGTTAGAAATTTCTAATCTGAGTTCATCCACAAGACTTTGTAAATCATTGAGTTTCTGTTGGTTATGAGTGATAAAATCTTTAACCTTTTCTTCATTACCTGCAGTCTGCTTGTGAGATATTGTTTCCAACTTTAAGTTCAAAGAGGATATTATAGATTCATAATCAGACTTAATGGACGCCAGCTCTTTACTAGATTCTGCCCGTAAGATATCTAACTCGGATTTTAAGGCCAATATTTCTGCATCTTTATCAGACACAACCGAATTCAAAACAGGCGCCTTGATATCCTGCGAAGAGCTAAGGTTCTTTCTTGAATCATAATTTTCCAATTCCTTTTCCAGCAAGGAGATAGAATTATTAAGTTCCAAATTACGAACATCCTTGCTTTCCAGTTCTTTATAAACAGATTTTCTTAGAGCCCGTTCTGTCTCGTATTGTTCCCGTAATGAATGAATTTGTTCGTGGAGAAGTTGATTTTCTGACATCAACTTGCGTGAAGATTTCAAAACATGTTCGGATTCAGATGGAACTGAACTATTTGTCAATCTCTCGATCTGAGTTCTTAATGCCTCCACCTCAGTTTCTAGTGACAGCATGCGCTGTTTGTCAAGCAGTTGCTCTGTGTAAAGTTGTTTAGTTTTGTACATGTTATCAAATGATAAGTCCTTGGTATATTCTGAGAAATCTAATTCATTCTTAGTGATCATCAATTCTCTCTTATAAAAATCTATAGCGGATCCTGTCTTATTTTCCGTGGGACTACTTGTGTCTGAAAGATAGTGTGTTTCCTTTTCATCTGTGGTAGTTATCTCCCTATCATCGTATCCCTCTTCCTTTTGATTATAAAAAAGTTGTTCTCTAAGGTGCAACAGTTTTTCTTGTAATTCGGGAGATTTCTCTGGAGACTCCGGACTGCTTTCAGCGGGAGTGGTTCCATTTGGGAAGGTATCTTCACGGAGAGCTTTCACCGGATTGATATTAGTTGAAGTGAAAAGATTGATACAGAATGAATAAAACGTATATTCATCAACAAAAGCAGCAAATCTGGATGTATCATCAAATTCTTCTTGGGCATTGGTGAATCTCATGAAGTTAGGATGAATAGAGAACCGTTCAATTATTGAACCCACACGGTCTTTAAAAGAGGCGGGATCATAGTTTATTAGATGTAAGTTGAATGTAGCAAGATATTCCTGTGGTTGTTTAACAAATCTCATTAAATTCAAAGGGTAACATGAATACACTATCATTGAGAATCTGATTGCAACCCTTTGAATATCTTCTATCAATGTTTTGTTGTTTAAAACAGGAACGTGAAGAAATTGTGAGCTATCTCTGAGATTCTCTAACTTGAAAGTTTCATCATCAAAAAGAATTAATCTGGAAATAATCACGAATGTTTTAGGTACCATATGCTGTAATTTGCTAGGGTGGTGAGGGATAACCATGCAAAGGATAACCGTAGCCATGTAAACTAGATCAACGGATTCCCCGAAAAGAATGGCATCGAATAGGTTATCAAAATTGCAGTAGTTCACAATATATTCTATTTTAGACGGATGATCTCTGACAACTTTAGTCAATAAGCAAAGAACATTGACTTTCTTATCTTGCTGACCAGCAGCGTAGTTATCCAATTCTTGGAGAAATTCATTTGGTCTGAATTCAAAATAATTAGACATGAGAGAGTATGCTCTATAGTTCTTGAATCTGAACCGTTCACCTAACTCTTGACTGTCTGTTGATTGGGGTCCATTATGGAAATATGAATCGAATAGTTGTGTGATGATCATCCTTGAATGGTTTTCCATGGTTTCTATGAGTTGTCTGTCGGTAATATTATCTGGATGATGCAAAAGGCAAGCTTCTATCAGTGCAGAGCAATTCTCTACAAAATCAATGTGAAGTCCAGCTGAATCAACTGCTGGCCTTATGTACTTAATTATCCACAATTTGAATTCATCATCATCCAGTACAAATGGTAACAACCTCGTCAACACTTGGATAAACACTATTTCTTTTCTTGAATCATCTGGAATGTATGATTTATATATTGAATAAAGGCAATTGGATAATCGACTTGAGTCTAATGAGTTATAAGTGTTATGTTTTAATAGGAATCCATCGATGGCATCTCTAAGGTTGTCACTCATAGAATTGTTCTGTAGTTCACTAGATTCACCCGAGAACGCCAATTCCAACTCCTTGTTCAAATCTCTGGTGGTTCCATTAGTCATCTTAACTGATAACATGTTGGATCAAAATCACAGTAATGGTTTACTTAAATTTTTACCGAAATAGTAACTTGTTCTATCTTTTCGTCACTTTTTTTTGGTCTCGGTCGGTTCTTAACATTTTCGGTCTCGGACTATTATATGGGAGGTCATCATCCGCTTAACACCATTGCTCGATTAAATACATATGTATATATCAAGTCCTGTGTTTTTATCTTGTATCACATAGCCCATCTTTTTTGATTAGTAATATACACATACATATACACACAAACATATACAAAATAACTTACAATGACTTACACATATTTAGACCTTGTCAATAAGATGAATGTCATCCCATACCGGTGCCAAATATCGGAGTTTAATGCATTCAATGATAGAGTTTACGATTTTATGTCCCATGATGGCAAATTCAGGTTAGGATTCTTGTTACCATCTGTGGTGACCCAATTGACACAATCACCAGAGTTGGTCATCGTGAATGACTTTGGTAGAACGGTGCAGATCAACCCGGATTTGGTCACCGAGGAATTGAGAAGCAAAGCATTCAATAACCTTGGTCAAGAATGGAGAGATAAATCCACTTTTGAAACTTTAAAAGGCTGGAGAGATGAATTGTACACCATTTATGACACCGAGAAAAAACCGTATATGCTTTTAGAACGGGCTTTGTGTCCAATATTAGGAGTCGTCATGTACGGAGTTCACATTAATGGGTACGTGCAAGACGAAGACACTGGTGAATTGAGCATTTGGGTGCCAAGAAGATCTTACACCAAGCCAACATTCCCTGGAATGTTAGATAACACCATTGCTGGTGGGCTAGGATACCCTTATGGCCCATATGATACCTGTATAAAGGAATCATACGAGGAGGCCGGGTTGGAAGCTGATTATGTTAAGAAGAATTTGAAATCTGTGGGGCTAATTAGTTACGTCTATCAGATGGAAAAGGGAGAATACGATTTAGAGACTGGATTGATTCAACCCGAAGTGGAATATGTTTATGATCTCAAAATGGATAAGGATATAATACCTCAACCTGTCGATAATGAAGCTCAAGATTTCAAGTTAATGAAGCTGGATGAAATTGATAAAAGATTGAAGAATGGTGAATTCAAGCATAACTGTGCTGGTATTATTATTGATTTCTTAATTAGACACAGTATTGTCACTCCAGACAATGAACCTGATTACATTGAAATCAATAACAGACTACACAGACTTCTACCCTTCCCAACAAGATGATTCCTTATTCATTCTGTATACAACGGAGTTTTTTTATGCTGGCATTAACTTATTTATCACTTTATTTTATACCTGAGCAACTATGTGTGATAACTATGTTAATGATTATATTTTTTTCTACAAAAAAATACAAAACTGATACAAGAGGTAAAAATAAAGTAAGCAAAATAAGGTATGTAGTAAGGTAAATATTATTGGATTAAAACGTCTATTATAACATTGCTTTTTTCTTTCTAATTCTATTTTGCAAAATGTAATTTAATACCCAACCATTGTCTCTTAAGAACTTCTTCAACTGAAAGAGACACAGTACCGTAAGTGATAGGTGAGAAGAACCAGAATGTCCATATCAAAGCAGCTAACAAAGGCACCGTGAATGACATGTAATTGAGCAATTGTAATTTTCCAGAAGTCTCAGATTTCTTCTTTGGATCATTAATATCCTCGTTCCTATTATCAGTGAAGATAAACTCCAAGAAAGCCCCAGAGAATAGAGCCGCCAATAAATGAGCAGGTAAATAATGATGTAAGAATTTCTGTCTTGACATCAAGAAGAATGGGAAATAATGGGTCATCCAACCACAGAAGAAGAACCCTAAGTTATAGTAAAGTCTAGCTCTAGCTTTCTCTGTGAAGAAGTAGATCTCTCTTCTTCTGGTCAATTGATCAGCCAAAATAATCACAACGTAAGCAATCAAGAATAAAACTTCTAACCACCAACCAAAAATGTTACCAATGAAGAAAATTTGTTGTCTTTTATCATTTTGAGTCCAGAAGGAAACACCAGCTAAAGATAATGGCCAAGATTGTGGTTCAGAAGCAAATGGATGTTCTGAACTCAATTTATTGTTTTGTGCAAACATGATCAGTTGTAATTCATACCATTTTCTCATGAATGGTAAAGTCTTGACAGTCTTTGGAACGTACATGGCACGAGCACCAGTCAATCCAATGATCTCATCGATGGACCACAAGTTATCTAGGTCAGCGACCTTCTTGTTACCGTTCACTTCCTGTTGGTGGAACCCCCAGTCAGGTAATAATTCATCGTCGTGGGTCCACATGGTAACAATAGTTGGCACGTGGAAAACCTTCACCAATGAAGCCTTAGTCTTTAAGTTTCTGTCCTTTCTCTTATCGTAAGGGTCAAATCTGAACAAGGTGTCATTAAATCTTGGACCGTCACCTTCTTCGAGGGTGACCACAGTGAACTCTTCATTGGTTGGGAAGAATGGAGAGGCCACATCATGGGTCAACAAGTAACCGTTGGTACCAACATGTCTCAATCTGAAGACATCACCTTGCTTAACATCACGGCTGTACTTTGTGTTCTCAGAAACTGGGAAACCTGGTAAGATTTCCCAATGGTTGTTGACATCGGCACCCTGCATACAAGTGACTTGTTGACCTTGAGATGAGATTCTCCCATCATCGTAACGTAATGGGTAAGTGTATGGGTGAGAATGTAAGAAACAAGAAGTATCCTTGTGCTTCAAAGTGATAATATCATGGTATTGCACTTCCTTGGCATCTCTGGTCAATGGAGAGTCACCCAATGTTTCTTGGAATTCAGCGCTCATGAATGAATCACCTGGACCTGATCTAGTTAGGATAGCAAAATGAATGTAGAACCATCCTAAGTAAATGATAAATGGAATCACAATTAAGAATAATAATCTGTTAAGGAAATGCTTGGCAAATTGTCTGATGGTCAATCCCTTCTTGACATCAAGCAATTCCCACAGATCCCAAATGACAGCGACACCAATACAGACAAAGGTGAACACACCGACATACTTGGTAGAGATAACACAAGACAAGGAAAACCCAGTGAGGAACAACCACAGATACCATTTTCTAGTGAATGGTTGGTCTCTTTGCTTGACGAATCTGACGTAACAGTAAATTGAGGCGGCGACTGAGATAATCAATGTAGTATCTAATAAGATCAATCTTGAGTCTGTCACATGGGCGTTATCAAATGCCACCAAGGAGGCAGCGAAAACACATGTTGGGATGGAGTATCCACATTCTTGTAAGGTGGAGAACATCAATGGAACTGTTAAAGCACCTGTCAACACAGAGAGAGATCTCAATGGGATATATGGAATAGAATGCTCGATATAAGAGTCACCAATGTTGTCAAACTTGAATCTACCATCGTAACCAACGAGTAAACCGACAAATGCGATTAACAATTTGGCAAATGGAGGATGTAAATCAAAGAAATAAGTTCTTTCTAAATAATAAGAAGCGAATTTACCGAAATGGACCTCATCGAAGACAACTTCAGATGGGTACCACACGTAGTAGAATCTCACCAAAAACGCGATAATAGTCAATGTTATATTGGCGACTCTGTACCATTTTTCCATATCGGCAGAAATGGTGGAATTGGTATCTTTAGTCTCGGACAACACTTCAAAGTCATCATCCTTCAATGATTTTTCAGTCTCATATGAATTGGCTTTCTTGGTATTTTTCACTTTAGGTGGCATGATGGAATTATATCAAAAGAAACCCTCTGAGATTTCGGATTGTATATCTGACAGAGTTAAAAGATGAATCGGTGATCTAGTTTCAAAGAACGGAAAAAAGAGGAAAGTAAAAGGAAAAGAATACTTCAATATGAAAAAAAAAACATGAACACGTCAACAGAAGCTACGCAGAACTAAAAAAAGCCGCTTAGTGAGGTACGTGAATTCGATTTTTTTTCGAATTTGAATTCAATTAGAGGGCAAAGCATGGAACTCTTTTCCATTAACAATTGAAATACCGTGAATATAAATGATAAGAGCTAGAAATTTGAAAACGGGAGTCAATAGAACTCTACGTGCTATGCAGAGACGGCAATTGTCCGACTTCAATGTCATGCAAGAAGCCTTTCTGGGTGTCCCTGATAATAAAAAGACGACGCCAATTGCTAAGACTACAACAACTAAAAAGGCTAACGCTGTGCAACCGGATCCTGCGATTAATATTGCAAATAACTTTGTTGAAGATGTTAAAACTACCCCGGGTAGTGCCAAGGAGGGCACCCTAGCTGCCGTGTTTGGTACTTCTCTCAATGATTTTTCACAATCACAAAGTCGTGATAACACTCTGAATTGGTCAGAGACTTATCACGGGTTGGGTAATGCAGCTTTCTCTAAGGAATCCCAAGAAGTTCTCTACTCCCCGATTCCTGTTAATGACATTGAAATCACTCCAGATGGATTACTTTATTTACCAGAAATCAAATACAGACGTATCCTAAATAAAGCATTTGGTGCTGGTGCTTGGGGGTTGGCTCCAAGATCTGACACCTTGGTGTCTAAATCTGGATTAGGTGGATTACTCACCAGAGAATATGGGTTAGTTATTCAAGGTAGACTTGTGTCGATTGCTCGTGGGGAACAAACTTTTTTCAGTGAGAAGGGGATCCCTACTGCCACTGAAGGTTGTAAATCTAATGCTCTCATGAGATGTTGTAAGGATTTAGGTATTGCATCTGAATTATGGGATCCAAGATTCATCAAGACTTTCAAGAAGAAGAATTGTGAAGATGTGTTTGTGGAGTATATTCCAACTAAGAAGAAGAAGAAAATTTGGAAGAGAAAAGATGAAGACGTTGAATACCCTTTCAAAAGATAATACCCGCCCTCTCTCTCTCTCTTTATTATTATTAGTTCCTTGTAAATATAATGAATTACCTTTTTATTACAAAGCAGGTTATATAGATGGATGTAAAAAACAGTATATTAAGTATTTAAACTAATTTTTTTTAGAAAGTTAGTTAAACAGAGTAAAGAAAGATAAAAAGTGAAAAAAAGATTTAATAAACTATGTACCAATCAACAATTGATTTATAAACCTTGTTGAGCTCTTCTTCTGTCTCTTTCTTCAGCAATGGTTAACTTGATACCCTTACCCTTTGGTAATGAAATGTATGGCTTACCAGCTTCAGCACCGATGACGAAAACGTTACCTAATCTGGTGACGAAAGTGTTTTCCAAAGAATCCTTAATGTGGACTAAATCGAAACCACCTTCGTGTCTTTCTCTGTGGACAATGACACCAACTCTACCCAAGTTACGACCACCGGTAACCATAACTAATCTACCAGTATCGAACTTCAAGAAATCAGTGATCTTACCGGTTTGTAAGTCAACCTTAACGGTATCGTTAACCTTAATGGCTGGATCTGGGTATCTGATGGTTCTACCGTCGTGAGTGACAACGTATGGAATACCCTTCTTACCTAATTGAACCTTCTTAACCTTGGCCAATTTGTATGAAGCTTCTTCAGAGGTGATTCTGTGGACAGTGAATCTACCCTTGACATCGTAGACCAATCTGAAGTTTTCGTTGGTGGCATCTAAAGAGATGACATCCATGAAACCAGTTGGGTAAGTAGTGTCAGTTCTGACCTTACCATCAACCTTAACGTGTCTTTCCATCAAGATAGCCTTGACTTCTCTACCGTTTAAGGCATACTTCAATCTGTTTCTTAAGAAGACAATCAATGGTAATGATTCTCTCAACTTGTGTGGACCAGCGGATGGTCTTGGTGCGTAGACACCGGACAACTTGTCAAGCATCCAGTGGTTTGGAGCTGCTAATCTCTTAAGGTGCTTCTTTCTATTAAAAAATTAAAGGTTAAAAAATGTTAGTATGGTGTTTTTTTTTTCAGTGTAAAAAAGACATGTATGTATAGGAAGACTGTTGGTTTCAGTAGTGGTAATGTGTAGTCTGGTTTGTGGTATGTGTGTGAACGTGAAAGTAAACCATGATCAGAACTATTTAGTGATGATTTAATCATTTTTGTTGTATTGCCTGTAATGGTTTTCAAATTTTCTTTAAATGTATATGAAATTTTTTTTCATTCTTTGATGATCAAATGTCCATTTGAATTTGTTGTTGAAACAACTGATCAGTTTGTATTTGGGGTTGTTGGCTTCAAGTATGTCCTTGATAATATATCAAGTCTTTTTTTCGTTCAGTTGAATATATTTCATAGATGTTGTAAAAGTTTTTTTTTTCATCTTGTTCAACTTTGATTAATCAAATGAAACCAATAAATCTGTCTTCCGTATGTCTTTGATTGCAAATACTTACGGTCCTCTACCCATTTTGTAATAATATGTTGAGTTGTTATATACCTTTGAATAGTAAAAAGATAAAGGTGTATATGTGAAAGACTTTTTTTTTCACTTCAAAGAAAAATTTACAGAGTATAGAGTGAGAACACAGTGAGTAGAGAATTGAGAGATTCGCTAGCAAGAGCGCACACTCAGTAGGGACACACTGGATAGAGAGGGGATAGTTAATGGCACGTAGTCGCGTTGTGACAGAAATATGGGTTTTTATGGGAGTGGTGTGAGGTGTCTTTGTATTTCGCAGTCACAACTTTTTCTTTGATGCGAGAGACGTCGAAACGTCTATAGACGTTTATGTTTTATGATTATGTAATCAAATATATATTTAACCTCGGTACGTCATTAGAATTGGTAGCCATTGTATATAAGGCTTACAGATTTTTAATAAGCTATTATGTATTAAAAAAGCAAATGCGACGATATACGTATATGTATATAATGAATAATAAATGATTTATATCAAATTTGATATAGTAATAATTACAACAAGAACCCACCCTTTTTTTTCATTCAACTAGACCAATTTTCTTCCACGTACGATTTCAACAAATGACCAACATTAAACGTCTCTGAACAATCATTGTAAAACACAGTCTTAGAGATTAATTCTTCATATAATGTGGTATCCTTATGACATGCAATTTTCAAAGCCCAATCAACGTATGGTTCAATAAAATCATAAAACACTAAATCGGTTAATCCGTTTGCTTCTTCAATGACTTCACTCTCTTCAAAAGATGCAATCACATTAGGAACTTCAAAGAATCTCAATTTTCTATGTATAGTGTCATCACCTAAATATCCCTTATCGTCATGTGTAGTGTAACCATAAGATATCCGACCTATCGCTGATGCAAAAGAATCAGATAGCACATCCACAATGGAATCCTTAGAAAACACAGCTTGGTCGTCTATACCACTAAGTTCTTCATCTAATTGTCTCACCTTTTTATTTGTAGCTCTTTGATATGGTGATAACAAATTATCCAAAAATTCGGTATCTTGTTGCTCAATATCTTCTAAAATATAATCTCTGTTGTTCAATAAACTAATCACTTGTGAGAGGATACCGGTTGGAATATTTGGAATCACCTTCCATTTGTTCTTAAAAGGTGACACAGTGAATAAGGCATTCTTAGTGAATTCACCCTTATATAAATCGTACCTAATAGATCCAGTGTTAATGATGATTGATCTAGAATTATTAACATTAGGCACAAACGTCTCTTGTTCACCTTGTAAATCACAAAGTTCAGGTTCTAATTGTGGTAACACTTCACTAGATAAGAAATATAATAAAGAGTTTTTATCTTTAGAATAATAATCAGCAGCAGCAACCAAAAAGTTTCTTGGAACAATACCATAGCTCTCAGTCAATCTCAATTCCTTACTGATATCATATAATTCCTTTGTTGCTTGTAGACCCTTGTCGGTATTGAATTCCTCCAATGTAGATTTGTTAGAATGGTGTAAAAATGAATGAAGATTCCAATCAATATACTTTCTTTTCACATTATTATGAACAAAATCACTAGTATCGGTAGGGTTAGTGAAATTAGTCAACGATAAGAATCCCAAAGTTTCGCAATAACGACCACTTTGTAATCCTGTACTCAAATCATCGTAAATCGTGAAATCTCTGATATGAGAGTGGCCACCAAAATATTGGATAACCTTATTAGGGAAATATTGTCTCATGGTTTGATGTAATAAATTCATTTCTTGCCAATCAAGAGTCACTGGAATGTGACCAAATATCACTAAAGCATCGATTTCCTTATTCTGGTATTCGGTCATCAAATTTATAAACCAATCTTGTTTTATTATTTCTCTAATAGGAGTCACTCTGACTCTTTGATTACCACCAGTGAAATCAAACATGAATGATAATGAGAAAATTTTATATTTGTTCAATGGGGTTTCGAAATATCTATACTTGGAATTTCCAAATGTCACAAATTTTCCCTCGTCATTTAAGTATTCAACATTAGTTGAGATAAACCGATCACCATAATGTGGGACAACATTTTCGTATTCGTACTTACTCACTGCTTCAACATATAACTCATGATTCCCCAGAGTGATTAAATCATAATCGGCCTTCATGAACACGGGCATCACTAATGAGCCATTAGGATCACTAAGATCGGTGACACCATTACCGTCATGTTTATCACCTGTATCAATCAATAATAGGTCTCCACCTTGGTTATTAGTTAGTTCTTTCATACTGCTGGTGAAGGAAAGGAAATCCCCCCAATCTGATGAATATTGTTTCTGGTTCACATGCCCTAAATACCAACCATGGGTATCTGTTGTATGTAAGAAATTCAAATCACCTAATGATAAATCTCTCAATTTTTCATTGAAGTTAGGATATCTTGAATGTAATTGTTGTTGTGTTTTGATTAAACGGGAAATTGTTTTTGGGATTGAATAAGTAGAATTATCATTAGGCGTCATTAGTAATTGTGGTTCATCAGTGTCTATCCTCTGTAAATTGAATACAATTAAGTAAAACACTGTGATGAATGTCACTGCCTCTATGAATAACAACATCTTATCTTGTATTATATTGTAACTATTTCTTGTTCTTTAGTATCTTTTCCGATTTTCTATTAGTAACTTCGTATAAGAGCTTTAAAATGTATAACTCCGCTCAATGTTGTAAATGTTATATTAAATCAGTGCTTAACGTTTTTTTTTTTGTTTATTAAACTATTTTATGTTAACTATGATAAGCTGTGGGATACTATAGGCTATGGTTATTGAAGAAAGAATGTAGTACTGTTCCCCTTTATATAATATATCTTTACAACCGTGTCTTTCGGAACGAACAAAAAAAAATTTGTAATTTAACAGATACGGAAGCTTCGGGCGAATTTAGACACGGAGAAATTAAAAATTGCGCTCATTATGGCTGTGCCTAATTTTGTCTTTGTTTTTTTTATTACCGAGGCTAATTTGATTATGTAATCAGTTAATTTGATTATGTAATATTTAACGTCTTATAGACTTTTCGACCATTCGACCTTATGATCAATGAATTCGGATAAATTCCGGATTTCTTCGAGGAATAATTTTTATGGTTCTGCGGCTTTTATCTGAGGTCCGGAACATGTTCCATATGTTCCAGAGCTGCCTACACATTTAATGTTATTCTTTTCTTTTTATTGTGTTTATTTTGTTTTTTTTTTTGTTCTACGTATTAACGAACGATGTCTACTATGCATAAGTCGTAGTCCTAATGGATATTGTCGAGATCATCATTTCATCCATACAAAATAAGTTTAAAAATTGTAAGGAGTAGTAGTGTTAGATTAGAACCTATGAGGTGTAATTCATTTTAATACTACTGAAACTGGCCATCTTCGCCTCCCTCAAAATTCAAGGCCAGTTATATACATATATATATAATTCCATTTCTGTTTTAATTATTAATGGTATTGTAATATGTCTTTGATCCAGCTGTTCTTGTCTTCATTTGTTCCCTTTCATTTCATAGATTTATTGTCACGAATGTAGTATTGGATAAAAGAAGAAAAAGGTGGAGAAACACCCCAAATTTATGACTTTTTTATTCACTGTATATTTATGTACACATCAAAACCTAAATACAGCTTATATATGCACTGTGTGGGGGATGAAAGTCATTTAATTGTTGGACAAGTACTAGCTAGGCCGAAGATTTTTACAACAAGTAATCATTCTTATAGTAAGTACACATGGTATATCATTATTAATAACATAGTACTATCTATACATATATCTGTCTACTCTTACTACACGTTATATTGAAAGATTTTTTGTTCGCCGAAAGTTGAGTGAACTAACCGATAAAGGTCTTTCGACAATAAAGCGAGATAATAATATAATTATTATTAAACGCAGATAGAACAAGAAGATAACAAGTTTAAGGCCAAGAGGACCAGGAGGGTCAGCCTTAAGGAACAGTTTAACGACTATTATATCTATTATATATATGTATACTAAGTTATTTTACATTAGTGTATTCACTATTACATTTTGATTATATATTAAGATCCGCTATCATGCCTTCTTCTCCTAAAAAAGCAAACGAGAAAAGACGGCCATGTTTTCCTCGGATTTTGCAAAAATAGCTGGGTCCGGTTAGGTTCTTAATATATAAAAACAGCAATGAACGGATCACTTTTCTTTTATTTTAACCTGTGACGTAAGTAAGATTTCAAATATCATTCCATTAAATCATATCTATTTTGTTGCAAGAAATCTAAACTCCTTGCTATTAAATTTAAAATTAACTAGAAAACATATTTAGAAGAATTTATTCATTAAGAGATGTAAAAAAGAAAAAATTGAAAGGGAGAGACAAATATACATTATGATATAGAGTGTTCAGAATATTTGTGTTAAACTGATAAGTGTTTTTTTTTGGATTTGAAGAGAGAAGCTTCCACGCTGAATCTAAAGCAAATAAAAAGTGAATTTGAAATGCTTAAACTATCTAAGTAGAAGCTTCAATCTTTTCTTCACCTTCACCTTCAGCGTCGGCGGCATCAGCAGCAACATCTTCAGCTTCACCCTTGTGGTGACGGTGAGGTAAGTGGAACTTCCGTCTCTTGTGAACATGAGACTTCTTGAAGGCCAAACCTGGAGTAAAGTGATCGTACATCTCATCGACATCTTCCAAACTCAAACCCTTAGTTTCTGGTAGCAAGAAGTAAACAATGAAGAAAGAAGCAACAACACAACCGAAGAAAACGAAACCGTAACCAAAGTGAATCTTCTTGGTAATCAATGGAGTGAAGAAACCAATCAAGAAACCCCAAATCCAGTTAGCAGCTGAGGCAATAGACATAGCTCTGGCTCTGACATTCAATGGGTAAGTTTCAGACACAACGACGAAAGTAGTTGGAGCCCAAGTAATGGCGAAAATGGCAATGAAAAGACAAGTGAAGACAATCATGGCATTACCAGTAGACTTATCAGCATCAATACCGTACTTACCTGGGTACAATGATTGGGTACCAATAACAGCGTAAATAAGTAAACAGATAGCCATACCGAAAGAACCACTCAACAACACCATTCTTCTACCGAACTTATCGACAACATAGAAGGCACCGAAAGTGAAAAGGAAGTTAATAGTACCCAAAATGATAGAAGTCTTGAAAGAATCATCCATACCGACAGCCTTGAAAATAGTGGTACCATAGTAGAAGAAGTAGTTACAACCGGTCAATTGTTGTAAGGACATGATAACAATACCTAAAACCAATCTGTACAAAAGCATGTGCTTGGAGGAGAACATATCAAACCAGGAAGCATCGGCGGAAGCTCTGACTTCTTCATCAATGGAGTCTTGCATCATTTCAATTTCGTGTCTAACAAAGTCAGAATCTGGAGAAGCACCGTTAATCTTGGAGAAGGAGGCAACAGCTTCTTGAACTCTACCCTTTTGTAATAAGAATCTTGGGGATTCAGATAACAAGGTGGTACCACCCATCATCAATAAAGCCCAAGCAAAGGATAAACCTAATGGAATTCTCCATTGTCTAGAATCGGTATAGTTGTGGTAAGTACCATAAGTAGTACAGTAACCTAAGAAGATACCAGCGGTAATCATCAATTGATAACCAGACACCAAGGCACCACGTAAAGCGGTTGGAGAAGTTTCAGAGATAAACATTGGACACACAACAGCAACAGAACCAACAGCAAGACCGGAGACAAATCTACCCATCATGTATTGGTACCATTTCCGCTTGGCAGCAATTTGAACGATAATACCGACAATGTAAACAATCATGGTGACGAATAAACACTTCTTTCTACCAATGATATCAGAAGTTCTACCAATAGTCATACCTCCAATGGCACAACCGATAGAGAAAATGGACACCAATAAACCGGTTCTGATGACAGGAATAGAGTAAGTACCATCGTGATGGTGTCTACCGAATCTCTTCATGAAATCAGGCATGTTAACGAAACCAGAAATGGTACCAGTATCCCAACCAAAGACGAAACCACCAAAGGCCACCATCATACATAAGGAGAAAGCAGCCCAATTCTTACCTTCAGGTGGAGCTGGACCTTCGTCAACAACATCGTCGTTGCCTTCGTCGAGTTCTTTTTGTTCATTCAAAAGTTCATCATCGTTGTTGTTTTCGGAACCAGATGAGGTGTGTTCCCAGTCCTTAGCGTTAGCTTCAGCAGTGGACATATTTGTGTTAAAATGGGGGGAATCAAAGAAAAATTAAAAATTTATGGATAAAAAGCTATGAGAAATGTATATAATAGCTAAATGGAAAACAGAGCACAATAAGGAAATGTTTTTGAAAATGTGCTTTTTTGTGGGGGAGAGAGAGAGATATTAATTATATGTGATAAATACTTTCTCAATAAAATGTCGTTTAATAAAAATATGAGTATTTAATTGATATTTATGATTTATGGAGAAACCAGAAAAGGAAAAGGTAAAGATAAATATGAAAATTATATGTTTTTTAGCAAAACACAAAATTACGGGACAAGTTCACTTATATATACTCTGTTGAAAATAGTAAGTCTGAACATGGCAAGAAAAACTATAAAAAAAAGTAATATCTTAAAGTTTTGTACTTCACTTTCAAGTTTTGGTTTTTTGTCGATCAATAGAATAAACAAGTATACAAAATCCGAATTGTATATAGCACATAAATGAAAAGTTCAAGATTTGTATAGCAAATAAATGGAAAGTATAGTGAGAGGACCCTTTAGTCGAGTGAAAAAAAATTAAAAATTGTCTGGCTGGCTGGTGTAAATTATTATAGCAAGCAAGTTATGGGGAGCAATATTAGTAGCAAGCAAGTTATTCTCTCCCCCTCTCCCCCTCGGGACAAGGAAATCACTGTACTCTATACAGGGAAAAAAAAGTCAAAAACAAGCGGGAAATTTGTATAAACCCGGTATAAGGCTCAATCCCGTAAGGACTAGTGTGTGTGTGTATGTGTGTATGTGGGGGGGCGGGAGGCTGGCTGGCAGGGAGGAGGCAGAATAACCAACGATGATCTATCAAACAGGCTGGTTCCTCATCATTTACAGATATAGTATATACTCTTTTATTTATATAAGTGAGTTTTCATACCTATATAAATGGTATCTGTCATTTATATCATTTAAGAGGAAAAGATTTGCTCATTATATTTAGGTGTGTATGTGAAATGAATGAATTTCCTTCTGTTATTGTTTACATAATAGATAAAATAATGAGAGAAGTCGGCTGAAAGTAATTTGTGTAAAAGCTGGAATAGTAAAAATAGCATATAAAGTTTAAACAAGAAAACAAAAATTTCATAAAAATACACAATTTTGTCGAACAATTAAAAAATGCACAATTTTTGTGGGGTACACACAATTGAGCGGCGATGAAGCGCTGCGCTGTGTTGCCGCTGTGACGAAACTTTAAAAAATTATTCTGACCGATTTTTACTTATCAAAATCCGGATTTCAATAAACGTACAAGTCGATTTATACGCGTCTAAGACGATCTGTCAATTTCCATTCCCGTGTCATTGTGTCTTTTTTTTTTGTTTGATTTCTATATCGAAATGAGGGGAAGCTTCCAAATAAAAATTAAACAGAGAAGACAGAGAAAGGGAAACTAATATATAATAGATCCCTATATTAATAAAAGAGAAATATCTCGTTAAATATACAATTGTTCTTTTTAACAGTATGTCCTCTGAAGAAGAAACTCCAAAGGTTGACAAGATTATCTTGCCAAAGCCATTCTTTCCAAAGGATTCCCCTCAAGCTAGGGATTTCAAACCAGCTGATACCATCGGTGAAAGTGTCAAAGTTATGCTTTACTCGGGGATATTCTTAGGTGGTCTCCATTTCAGAAGATTATTACAACACAGAAAGGGATCTGCTAGACCGGGTCAAGCTCGTTATTTAGCCCTTTTCGAATTAAATAAGAGACATTTTGTTTCCATTCCATTAGCATTGGGGACTTACAGTTTCTTGTCTAAATCTTTCTATAACGTGAATGAGGGTAAAACGACAAAGGGTGAAGTCATTGCCTCAACTGCTGCTGTGTTAGTGGCTACCATCTTTAAACAGGGGATGGCCCTTAACAAGAAGGTTGGATTAGCCTTAGGTGTGGGTACCTTCATGGGTCTATTCCATTGGGCTGGTTCCTTCACCGATTTATATGATTCCAGTTTCAATTACCAAAAGACTACAGGTCAAATTAATAACCCAGTCAGTAATAAGACTTTAGATGAAAAGTGGGAGAATGGTGAATACAAGAAGCAAGGCTTCTGGGAAGTTGTCTACAGAAAGCCATTATCCGAAACTATTGAAGACTTGGGTGAAGGTAGAGGTATCGGTAAATTATAAGTTTGCTTTGCCAATTAGACACACAATATCCATACTTTTATATCACTTTTTATTTATTTATTTATTTGTTATATATAAACACACCACATCAACAACATATTTATCGCTATCATTTTACAATTGTAATAATTACACAAAAAAGGGGGGGGGGTAATACATTCTAAGAAGGCAAGGTAAATATGGAAAAAGGAAGGTGCAATAAAAAAGCTGATAACCAAGTTTTGGTAGAAAAGAACAAGCATTAAGTAAAGTAAAGAAAGAAAGAGGGATACAGTGAGAGAAGCGAATAAATTGTAAGACTAAAATTATATAGAATTGGAACCACCAGCAGTATAATTGTTTTTAGTATAATTGACAATGACTCTGACTTGACCAGGACAATTATAGCTTTTATTCAATTTCTTGATTTTCTTTTGAAGGTTCACTATTCTACTTCTAACACTGTAACTGTATTTGATATCATCATTTGGAAGTAAAACATGAACAGCATCCATAATCTTAGGAACACCAATCTCAGTGGTGTTAGCCTCCTCATCAGAATTATTAGAATACTTCAAGTTCAAATTAGCCACGGAATTGTTAATATCGTTAGTTGATGCACCACTTCTAATTTGGAACAGTAATGACCCAGGTCTAATATTACCACCAGGGTGAATACCACAAATAACGTGCATCATCTTACCACAATATTTAGTCCAGTAAAGTAAACTCTCAGAGTTCTCCGGGTCAGCATCGACAACCAATCTTTCCAATCTGGAATAAAATTGTTCTTGGGTAGGTGGAATATCGGCCCCCCATCTTTCACAACAAGCTATTCCGATCAATGCTCTAATTTTGTGTGATAACCCATGTGACCCAGCTATGATACCAGTAGTAGCAACATGTAATGAGGCAGTTGGTTGTAATTCCTTTGGATATGAACAATGAACAAAGGCAATGTTACAGAGAGCAGGCACAACTCTGTTGGCCACCTCATCCGGAACAATGCTATGACCACCTGGTAACCCAGATCTTAAAAGTTCCCAGTATTTGTCAGCCAGAAGTGGAGCATACGGTCTAGTAGCTGTTAACAATGGGTCTTCGATTTTGATTTCGTTTGGAATCATGGAGTATAGCACACCCTCTCTGACACCACCCTCACTGAAATGAACTGATTTAATTTTAGGTAATGATGAGAATGCAGCGGATACAAGCAGGCCAACAGCAGGTAATTGTTGTTCCCTTCTGCTTGAAACTCTAAAAATCCTGTTGGTTTCTTTCAATTTAGGAACTTCTCTTTTAAGTAACAAATAATTGGCCATTTTATTAACAGTATCATATGTGGTGGAGTACCCGTTAATGATTGTTTGAATTGGGTAGTCATCATCATTGGCGATGATTAAGTGGCCTAACCCTCTTAGCCCACCACCACAGCAGAACAATCTGAATCCTCCATTCTTGCTGGCCTCTTCAATGAGTTCCTGAGGTAGATTTATCTTTTCCAGAGCAACTTCATACGATTTCTTGATTTCCTCATATAATTCTGTAGTTGATTCGTGCTTCAATCTGTTGGTTAATGCAGCAGCGCCGTATGGCAGAGACACCGGGTGTTCACTGATTCTGACTTCTCCATCTCTAGCTCTAATCCAACTTATCTGAGTGGATCCACCACCTAAATCCATAAATAATCCGGATATATCATGGAATGATGAAGCCACTCCATAGGCACCGGTTTTCCCCTCTTCTTCCTTGCTCAATACGGTGACCTTCCAACCTGTGGTTTGATAAATTATGTCTCTAAATTCCTTTGAATTAGATGCCTCTCTGGTGGCTTCCGTGGCCACTACTTTGACACCGTTTGCGGTGACTCCGAAATCTTCACAAATCCATTTGAATCTTTTCATTGCTTGTATAATTTCATGGATGGCATCCTCTGGAATAGGTTTTTTAGTGTTGGAAGTAGCAGAATCAGGTAACTGAGCATCAAATAATGAGATACCTAATCTATCTTTGAACACACAGGGCATTATACGAGCATGGTGGGGAGCTTTGGATGATATTGAGAATCTGATACCATTAGAACCTATATCCACAATGGCGGTTAATGCTCTACCCACCACGGATGCTTCATCTAACTCTGAATTTTGGTGGTCATCTATATGATGGTTATCACTAGTGTCTTGGAAAAGTAAATTTTCTTCGTAAGACATTTATTGTGACTGTGTATATTTGTTTATGATTACCAATTGTTTAAATAGTTGAGAATCAATATTTGGTATCTGGTATCTGGTATCTGGGAAAAAAAGTTTATCGGAATATGGGGAAACTGAAATGACTCACAAGTCTATTAATTTGAATATCTGAGTCAAAGGTAAAATATAAGATTTCAAACAATCAGAAGTACTTCAATAAATGAGCGATAGAATAACTAATGTATATTGGGATAATAGTAAGATTTATGGAAAAGAATTGTTAAATCAGTATTAAATAAATGTCTAAACCCACCGCCCATAAGACATAATTTGAATTTTTTGTGATCAAATTCACAAAATTTTCGAGAAATTATTGAAATGGTGTATGGATGTTTATGTGTGGTATAAATTACGTATGTTTAATTGATTTAATGTCTAATCTTATTTAAGATTGAAAGTAAATTGAAAACTGCATTACATCACTTAGAGTGTTTTGATTAAAACTAGATGTGTACTTGCTATAGATCTAATCTCAATTTTTCAATTTGGTAGCAGGCTAAGTGTGTGTGTCAATCCTATTCTTTTTTTAACTAATCCTATTTCAAAATTCGGATTTTTAATTTTTTTTTAGCCTCATAACCTCATGCATTGTGGCGGACTAATTGTAACACAGCATTCGTATATAAGTAAGATATCCTATATTGAGAAATATAAAACTGTTGTTTAAAGTTCAGCCAATTTCTCGGAATTTGTCTGCTGCAAGTGCAGATAGGGGTAGTATCATAACGGTAGGGTAGGTTGTTCCACTTCATTTGTTTTTTTTCTCATATATTGTAAATACTCTTTACCCTGATAGACGAGTAATTGTAAAATCAGGAGATAAACGAAAAACTTGATGGTGTCTTTAATTTCTTCATATTAATGGTGTTACTGTGATATAAAAGTAAGAGTATTACAAATTACAATGATAAGAGTTTATAAAACATCTTTAATTAGATCTGGGTGGGCTTTGCAAATGCCGTAACCATTTGTCATTGAATTATGAAAACTTCTGTCCCCTGGGTAAAAATGTATATGTATGTTTAGGTTGTGTTTCGTTAAATTTGCTGAGACCAAATATTCCAATTTAGGCAAGTAATGGGGAAAATCTGTTATTTGTTTGTAAATAATCACGTTAAGCAAGCATCAATTCAAGTGATACACTACTATTCTTATCAGGTTAATTAATTTAGAGAGATATAGGAAGGAGATGAGAGCATGTGGATGCCCCCCCATTAATGAAAGTTAAAGTATTACATCGGCAATGTCACCAGTTTATTGATTTTGATGTATATATGCAAACGTTGCATATTAGAATCGCAGACCGACATTTTTTGTTCATCATTGTAAGCTTGGTACTTATACCAATTTTTTCTGCAACCTTGCTATCTGCGTAAATTTACTCTAGGATTAAAGTGAATAAATAGAAGCAAGTATATAAATATCTTAATAAAAGTATGATCACAGGAAAAACTTGAAGATAATTGATTACAAAGTGTGCATATATATATATACGTTTAAAGTGACTTTGGTGATCAGGTTTAAAACTACAGGTATATGGTAAAATTCTAATGATATTTGTTTGCCGACAAAACTTAATGAAATATTGTATAAAAAAAGTCAGCACATTTTAATCTTCACCGCAGATATATACATTCACAGGAACATATAATATCTATTATAAGGGCAATAAAAAAGAAGATCTAATAAACATTACATATAATTAATACAAATAGCAATTGAATTTTGAAATCCGAATTATATCCTGATTTTTTTTTAAGATGTTAAGTCGATAGGTCTATTTAATTATTACACTACCACATAATCAAATATTTTTAATTTTGCTGTATAATCAGATGTTTTAATTGATATCGATAACTAGATACAAGGGCAAACATAATTTATTATAAATAAATTAAACGATATCAATCCTATAAGCAATGAGTGATTTAACTGATGATCTTAATATTTTAAGTGTGGTGACACCTCAAGATGAAGAATTCTATGATGCTGAATCAGTTAATGGTCCAACAAGTGATGCAAATAATGATGACAATACTACGTTAACTATAAGGAAAACTACTGATGATGATAATGTTTTATCATCATTTCTTTGCAGATGTGGTATAAATTTAATTTTACCATTTATCAATGGATTAATGCTTGGATTTGGTGAAATAGTTGCCCACGAAATTGGATTCAAATATAATTGGGCAGGTGCAAAGGTATGTAATGTGACCCTCTAATATAAAATAGAAAATGGATTCAATGATTACTAACATACATTGTGAACTCTCTATTAATATAGATTTACCCAGCTAGAAGAATGATTAGCTCCAGACAAAGAGATTTGAAGGAAAAGAACTCCGTTTTACTTTAATCAATTTCTCCCTTATTGCAATTGGATATTATAGACATCATAATTATTGGCTCAAAACCATTTTCAATATTATCAATTAATGGCATAAATATCATATATGTATATATATATTATTTCTCATTTGATTCAAAGTTCTGACTTTTCCCTTTTTAAAAAGTATTGATTTCCCCTTTTCTCATGTTGATGATTATGTTTTATCTTTTTTTATTGCATGTTATATAGAAAGAATTCCCTGTTATTTTACTGTATATATACTAATACACACACATGCAAATACCTATTAAACCTGGCTTTTAAACACTTCAAGATCGGTAGTTTATCCGGTATACCCCTCGCGGACCCTCTCTATGTAAAAAAAATAAAAATTCCCCACACAAAGATCAATAATTCACATGTCAGCTACCAAACTCTTTTCACTTTATTATACATTCACATGCGCAAAAGACTCAGGTCATTAGAAAATTACTTGAAATTTATATATATATAGTGATACGAATACCTCGTCACTAAGAAATAGAATTCAGTCGAAACCCACCTGAACCAACTCAATATTATAGAAAGTCCGACTATGTCTTCCCTGACTGTATCAACAAACAATCTAACTTCAGACAAAGGTAGCAAGATTATATTAGGTTCATTCAGACACTTGATTGGGTTCTATTCCAAAAGAAGAACCAGTATAATGAGGATTTGTTATATTTTCGTGATATTCCTGGTTTTCAATGGCAGTACAAAGAACAAGAACAAGAACAAGAACAAGAACAAGGGTGGCAGTGGCAATAAATCTGTTATCATTAGGATACCAGATGAACCATCTCATAAAACCACTACCAGGGAAAAAATCATAGCTAGATTAAACAAATCACCCATATGCATGATGCTAAGAGGATTCAATTATAGAGAAGGAAGCACAAAGAAACTTATGATGTATTTCGGTAGTCAATTGGTTCTCTTATTGGTAAAATCATTCTTGAATATTAAGATAGCCTCGCTTGATGGTGCATTGGTGTCATCTTTACTTTCTAAAAGATATAAGAGATTCCTCAAATACTTTGGTTTTTGGATGTTGATCGGTATCCCGACTTCATTGACCAATTCTCTTCTCAATAAGATTCAGCACTTGATATCTAGATTGGTTAGACTCAAAGCTACAGAACAAATATTAGAGGAGTACCTTCCCAATAATGGAAATAGTACGATTTATCAACTAATGAATGAAAATAAAGGAGGTTCTAGCGAAAATACAGTGAATGATCCTAGCCAAAGGATTACTACCATAGTTGAACAATTCTCTACCTCGTTGAGTATTCTACCAACTCAATTATTTGAACCATCATTGGATATCTTCCTATCTGCCAATCAACTTTCTAAATCTGGTGATCACGCAGCTGAGGGTGCTCTTCTGTTGGGTGTCATAGCCAATGTTTCATCACTCATATTGAAAATTTTCACTCCTAATTTCTCTAAATTAACTGCTATGAGAAACAAATTGGAAAATAAGTTCCATAGTTACCATTCTAGAATAATTGATAACAACGAAGAGATAGCATTGTCTAAAGGTCATAGAAGGGAAATTGAACTACTAGATATGAATTATTTTGAATTAGAGAGATTCAAGAGAATGGAATATAGAAGAATGGCTATTTACCACTTTGCTGTCAGTTTTATTTTTAAATATGGGTTGGGAGCATTTGGTTTAATGATGTGTTCAATTCCAATCTTTAGCACTGCGTATGCAAATAATTTTCAGTTATCAACTTTGAAAATGACCAAGATCTCATCAGAATTTGTGACAAATAGGAAACTATTATTGACTGCTTCGGATTCTTTGAGTAAATTGGTTCAATCTAAAAAGAATATTCAAAACCTTTCTGGGTATGCTGATCAACTCTGGGAATTCCAACAAGAATTGATAAGGATCAATGAGGCAAGTGAAGATGAAGAATACAGTTCAAGATCATCTCATGAATCGACAGATTATTCTATTAATACAGATCCTTTAATCAAGGGTCCTAATATTTTGTACTGTGACGAAATTACTTTTGATAGAGTTCCATTGATCACTCCTGGTGGAAACAAATTGGTTGAAGATTTAAGCTTTTCAATTAAGCCAGGTGATAACTTGTTGATTATTGGTCCTAACGGTTGTGGTAAGTCATCATTGTTCAGGGTTTTAGGTGGTCTTTGGGACGTGCAAACCCCTGGTCATTTGACTATTCCCGAATCAAGAAAAGATTTGTTTTACTTACCTCAAAGAAGTTACTTGACATATGGTTCCTTAAAAGAACAATTGATCTATCCTGATTCAATTGATGATTATAATAGTCAACTTCAATATGCAAAGCAAAATTCTGGAGTTGTAGTCAAGGATGACCAATATCTGATTAATTTACTCAAGATGACTAAACTGGATCACTTATTGGACTTGGCCAACGATATTGAAAATGAAAGTGATGATATAGATGATTACGCTGCAAATAAGGACAACATATGTACATTGTCTGTGTTAGATGTTGTGAAAAAATGGCCAGATGTTCTTTCAGTTGGAGAACAACAAAGGCTTGCCTTGGTTAGACTATATTATCATCAACCAAAATTTGCCGTGTTAGATGAATGTACTTCTTCGATTTCCCCCGATCTTGAACAGGAATGTTACAGAATTGCAATCGAGGATTTTGGTATCACAGTTATAAGTGTCTGCCACAGAAGTTCTCTTTGGAAATTCCATCAATACATTCTCAAATTCAAGAAGACGGAGAACCAAATGGACCAAGAAGCAGCCACTGCTACCACAATTTTCACTAAGTTTGATGCTGCGAAAAGACTTGAAAGACACAATCAATTGATTGAAATTGAGAGTTCTTTAAAAAAGGGAAAGAGTCTTGAGAAAAGATTAGAATCATTGAAAAAAGTTAAATTTAAAAGAAATCATAAGGCAAAGCTTATGTTCATTGAAGAAGAAGACTATTGATATGTGTATTAATGTTCATTTCTATATATATTTATAAACAATATCCCTATTATCCAGTTACATAGCAAAACTCTTAAAACCCAGGGACCCTTATGTACAAAGCCTTAAAGGAAGGCTATTTCAATGCCTTCCCTTGCCACGATATCCCACCAATCGAGACCTGTATCCCAACTTTTTCGGGCAATCTCCAATCCAATTTTGGCCGCAGGAGAACCCTTGGCATGGAAGCTCATCAAGGTATTAACGAATAATTCTCTGTTTGTAGTGTCAATACAATCAACAGCACCGATAAATATTGGGAGCATTAAACATAATTGGCCGGGAACTTCCAAATCAATGTACTTTCTATATAATGTTATTATGGAGTTACACATCTCTTGAATCAGTTTGGATTTAGGTGGCACTTGTAAGACACGTCTATAAAGTTGAATGAGTCCCATGTATAAAAAGCATTGGTTTGTGGCCACTATAGAATTGACAAACTTGGTATTATTGGTCCCACTCACAAATTGTGTGTTGTTTAATTTTTGGAAATCTGATTGTAATTCTAATGCCATCATTATAGTTCTTGTAGGCAATCTGAATTCATCACTTGTCAGAGAGGATACTTTCTTCAAAATATTTGTTTGTTTGATCAGTTTGGCTAAATGTGAATACAATGACAAGAATTTAATGTTGAATCCCAAAAAATAATCAATGTTTTCATGTGATTCATCCTTAATGAGAGCATTAGGATCCGTCTCATCATCAATATCATATTCAATTTGTTGAATTTGTTCATTTTCATTCAAGTCATCAAATTCATTAAGGTTATTAAATGAATTTTCAGTGGGTTTCTTTCTTAGAGGAATGGTAGTTGAGTCATTTGGATTATCGCCAGCGTTGGAAGGATTTGGAGAGGATGATGATCCGCCATCCCCTCCAATAAAACTCCATGGGGTTGTGCTATTAGATGAGCATTGACTAGCATTAGAGTTCCTTGTACTATCTAAATAATTTCTGATATCTTTTTCAGATGGTTCCATAGGAGAGGATAACTTGGTAAATATATCATCATAAGCAAACCAACGCACTAAGAAATAAATTAATTGAGATTGTTTAATTTCAGAATTGATTGGATCGTGCTTATTATCCTTCTTGAGTTCAGTGAACACCTTTGAAAAAAGCTTCTTATAACCTCTCATTAACAAGATTTGTTTGGCCCCCCTCAAATGAATCTTCCATTTATCAGAGTGATGAGTGAATGCAATAAATGAACTCATAAACATCACAAGTGCTAAAGTCAGATCACTAGTAGCAGTGTCCTTATTCTGCAGAAGTGATAACAAGCAAGTCAATGCCCTACTCAATAGTTGATTTAAAACATCAGTGGGGTCAGCACTCTGTGAAAGCAAATTCTTGTGTGAAAGTCCAAAAGCTATACAAATGGACATCAACCCATCATTTGTCATTGCTAATTTAGGTAAAACCACCTTAAAAGGATTATTCTTGTATATGACAGGGTCGGCCGGAATCAATACTAAGGAAGTGCAGTTTAAGTAGAACATGAATGACTCGTAATATTCAGGTACATTGAGGAGGATATCTGGTAATGGTAGCAGTCCTCTAGGGACTTCCAGGTTAGAGATGGTTTTAGTCAGATTCGTGTAGTTGGGAGAGTAAGACAGTGACAGTTGTTCTTCGTCGAGTTCATCCATATCATCTAATAATTTTAATTGAGCTAATGGTGAGACTGATTCTGATGGAGAGACTTTATTTCTCTGATAAATAAGGGGTATAGAATAGAAATTACTAGTTGGAGTCGGACTCAATTTCTGCAATCTGTCTAAATCATCTTGGTAGTCCTCCACTATCTCATCGAGTTCGGAGTTGTTAGTTTTAGTCTTATCTGAGTGTGATGTAACGTCTTCCAATGGTGTAAGGCTATTAGTGACGGGGAGATGGCTGTTATCCAATGATATTTCATTATCATTAAACTCTTCTAAAATTGACCAAGTATCGTTGTTCACTGTACTCCCATGGAGAACGTTCCCCAAGGCAGAAGACATACTGTTGATATTATTTGCCATGTCACTGAAATTTGGAGATCTTGAAATGAAATCTTCCAACACGGTAAAGTCTGTGACACTTTTCTTCCTTCTAGGTATATCCTGTTGTGATTCTGTTGATTTTGGAACTTTAGGATTGTTGTTATTGTGATTAGACATCTCTAATAAGAATTGCAAATTACTTGACGGGCTCAAATATGGAGCTGTTGAAGCTGGAGATCTTGTCGTATTTGAAATATTCCTTTTCCTTTTTGTGTTCCTCTCATCTGAAACAAATGAGTGTCTTTTCAGTGGTGGTGTTGGTTTATACGTTGGAGGGGACATCTTATTGGATAAGATATCATCGGTAATCTCGATCTTGACTTTACTATCGGCAATTTTCTCGGGAGCTAGGTTGACAATATCGATAGGTGGAGTAGCTGTAGAGGATGGAGTGTTGCTAGGGCTAGAACTAGATAACTTGGAAGATGATGATGATGATGTCGGTATGAAGATCGGTGAATTCACGGAGCCGGTCAATTGTTGTCTTGATAATGAAGCAATCGGATTGAGTTTCTCCACTTTAGGGTTCTTATATGGTCTACCTCCCCAGGTCAATTTCAAACTGTAATCACAAGGTTTATTTAACTTTAAGCAATTGGAACAGGATGGTTTCAATTCGTCACACTTGATCTTCGCCTTTTTACAGGCATGGCATCCCTTTCTACTTCTCGTTTTCTTCTTTTGTGGCTGCGTCGAGGACATTATCAAATGGCAAGCAGGGTAGAGATGAATAAGAAGAAAGGCAAGGATGGGTTTTTTCCAGTTAATTGATTCTTTAATTCAGCATCATTTACAAAGGTAATGTATCCCATATGCACCGTATACAACGGAAATAACTTGTATACATGTTCTGGTCTGGTGAATAATTAGAATTTTTTTTAAAAACGCTAGGAACTTCCTAATTAGGAATCTCTCGGCTAAAGTAGATTTGATCTAAAAACTACTATTTAGTATGTATTTCAAACAAAGAAACCCAAGTTTTATATATATATACGTATATGTATCCCTTCTTGTATTCTCCAATAGAGAATGTCCGTAATGTTTACTTTAAAATATGATCTCCACTTTTCAGTTTACAATATTATTTTGTGGTTCCCCATTTTTAATTGGTTAAATTTGTTCATGTAAGTGCATGCTACCATTCTATTAAATTAATAAACTGCAAAAAATATCCATCGACTGTAGTGTGATAGTCTCTTGGGAATAGGCTAATTTTTTCCAAGATGGGACCCTTTATTTAACATGTTTAACTAATAACATTATAGCCATTCCCAGTGGCCAGAATAGAAAAGCCAAGAACTATATATCAGTTGATCTTCTGTTTTATTTGGTTTATCATTCATATTCTATATATTCTACGGCTTTCATTTTATCAACCTCTGCTGGTGGTCTGCCTGTTATTGACTGGATGAATGAGAGGGGAAGCAGGCATGTAACGTCTCTAGCTTTCTCTCCCCCCCCCCCTCAAAAAAAAGGTTTGGTTGGCCCTGTAATTAGAAAACTACTTTATGTAATAAGACTAAATAAATATTGGGCATGGACATATAAAGTTATGCGTGGTAGATGTTCTTTCTTTGATTTATCTATCAATGTCTACTTTTTACAATTAATTTTTCTGTTCAGGGCCTCGGATTTGTATAAAATGCAATAACGTTTCGCATTGTTCTATATGAAGAGGGATGTACCTGTAGTTACGGTAAATTTATTGTTTTCCCGGGTGATTAGGTTCATATTATTATAAAAAAATAAATTAAAATTAAACCTAATATATGGTTAAAGGCTTTCAACTCCACATAATGTTTTTTTTTCTGATACCTATAGCAATGAGTAGCTTTTATTGCCCTAGATTTCATGTACACCAGTCCATATGTAAATAGTTAGTTAGATTTACAAATGTTTATATTATGAATACAATAGACTCAGCTCTAGTTCAGCGGAGCGTGCTTCTAATGTCGACAATGATAGGAAATTTCATGTCCATACATGAGGGGCGCCATTTCCAATATTATTAATTTGTATCCCCACCATCGTACACATTATAAAGTGGGTATTCCCTGATAAATTGAATATTGTATATGATGTTTGGTACTCTGTGTTTGCTGTAATTTTAGGGCCCTGAGCATATAAATTATATCAACCGAGGTTGGAACAGTATATGTCTAATTGTGTACCTGAGCCGACCTCGGTAGCAGGGAGCTGGAGACACAACATACATACACACATACACTTGACGTACGGTACACTATGTGGCACAAAACCCCTAACAAAAATCAGAATAATTTAGTTTACATGTATATATCTAAACAACAATTGTCGACAATTATGTACCTTTAGTCAGTCAATGTGATTCCATCAATGGGTAACCTGTACACAATCTTAAATACACTATCATTTCTTCTTTTTTTTTCTTCTCTCCGGTATTGAGTTTTATCATTCTTCCATCTTACTTCAATCCTTTTAAGTGATTTGATTTTTCTTTTACTTATAAAACATATTAAGTTTTAAATTAAATTCACTACAATTTAATTCTAACTCCGGCAAGTCAACCGAGTTTATTACTGAGTTCTACGCCAAAAAAAAAAATTTTTTCTTGTCTGAAATTGATTTCGGTATCACAAAAAAGAAAAACATACAAACAAATATACAAATATACATTTTATATCATTTTTTCAAACTAAATAGAATTGATTCGGTTTATTAAATCTATTGTTTGGTGTTATATTACAACAAGAATTACAGACACTCTCCTTAATACACTCCTTCTTTACTAAAAATTCAGCATACTTACATATACATACATATACAGGTCTAATATTTCCCATATCTATAGTTTCCCCTTTCCTTGTTTCCCTCTATTCATTTTTTAAACTACTAGTTATACATTCCTTTTGACTACTACAACCTGATATCTATTAATAATACTATAATCGGTTTTCACTTCATTACAAAAACCCATTATTTACTATTCATATTCTCTTTGAAAGAGCAAGCATTACAACCTCATACAGGCACCCCCATAAATTTGAACATTTTATTGGATCAATATAGTTTAACATAATTCAATTTAATACATTCACAGTTACAAAGATAATTAATCATGTCTTCTTCAGAAAATAACCAAGATTTGAACTCAAGAATGCATGACATGAGTATCCACAGTAGAGGTATTAACCGTGATGTGCAAGCTAAACTCCTGGCCTTCCAGGCTAAAAGAAAACAACAAATGGCGCAACAACAACAACAATTGGGTCATGATGGATTAGAACAAGATGATTACAAATCTAAATCAGGTCTAGCCCTGCCTACTGGTAACACCCCAACAACTCCAAGAAGTGTGTCCTCAAGTGGTTTCAGTACGCCAAATACTCCTAAGGATGAACTAAAAGTTGATGCATTCCCTGGTGATGATGGTCTAATAAGGAGAACATCATTCAGACTACCAAAGCAAGAATCATCAGCTGATAAATCAGACAACTCCGAACCAAATACTGCAACCAATGGTGCCAGTACACATAACAATAATATCAATAGCAATGCCAACAATACTATCAGCGGCAGCAATAAACCATTTGGAAATGGAGGATTTTCTAATAGAAATTTGAGACACCATGGTTCTACTCCTGATGTGGAACAGGTTGTGGTGTCATCTTGTTCGCTTGATTCCAATGGGCCATCTCCCCCATTCAGTCCTGATACTCCATTAGGTGAAACCCCTATCACTAGTGATGGTTCTGATTATACTACGCACCCTACAGCATCTTCTATAGCTTCCTCTCCGGTCATAAACAAGTCTGCTGCTGCACCTACAGTCACTCTGCCTAGCACCCCTGGTTCTCCAACTTTGTCTCTGCCTCCAAGTATCGCTAAAACATCAGCTGCCAAATTCGCCAAAGATGGACTTACTAAGAAGCCTTCCCTATCACAGAGAAGAGGTATGAAACTGGATCTTGGATCTCTTTCTCCGCCTCCCCAACTTGCAAAATCAGAAAACTCTCCCGTTAAAGTTCCACCTAATACCGCATTCAATAAATTAAAGCAAAACGCATTACCACAGAGAGGTGGTCCAGTTAATAAAAGTCGTCCAGCCCCAATGCATCTCAACCTCTCAACGTCTTCACAACCCAAACCTGCTGGTATGTTTGCTAAATATGCCAAATACGTTGATATCAAATCTGGTTCTTTGAATTTTGCAGGGAAGGCCTCATTGCATTCAAAAGGTGTCGATTTCTCCAATGGATCGTCTTTCAGGATTTCTAAGGATGACATTGAACTATTAGAGGAAATTGGAAGTGGTAATTATGGTGTCGTTTCTAAGGTGTTACATAAGCCTACTGGCATTGTGATGGCCATGAAGGAGGTGAGATTAGAATTGGATGATTCCAAGTTTAGACAAATTTTGATGGAATTGGAAGTGCTACACAGCTGTAACAGTGATTACATTGTGGATTTCTACGGCGCCTTTTTCATTGAAGGTGCTGTTTATATGTGTATGGAATACATGGATGGTTCTTTAGATAAAATCTACGGAGATGGTATCGATGAACCTGAATTGGCATATATTACTAAAAGAGTTGTCACTGGTCTCAAAGGTTTGAAGGATGAACACAATATCATTCATAGAGATGTGAAGCCAACAAATATTTTAGCTAATAGCATGGGTAAGGTGAAACTCTGTGATTTTGGTGTCAGTGGTAATTTGTATGCATCTCTGGCTAGAACAAATATTGGTTGTCAATCTTATATGGCTCCAGAGAGAATTAAGTCTGCCAATCCAGCAGTGTCCACTTACACTGTGCAGTCTGATATTTGGTCCCTTGGTTTATCTATTCTGGAAATAGCTGAGGGTTGTTATCCTTACCCACCTGAAACTTATGACAATGTGTTTTCTCAATTACGTGCCATCGTGGATGGGGAACCTCCAGAGTTACCTGAAACCAGATTCGGTCCCGAGGCTAGAGACTTCGTTAAACGTTGTCTAAACAAAAATCCAACTGAGAGACCTACCTACGCTAAATTATTAAGTCACCCTTGGTTAAACATGTATGAAGATGAAAAATGCCAAAAATTGATGGCTGACCTTGTTGCAGTTAGACTTGAAGAAAGAAAGAATGGTAAAATCAAACAAAAGCAAGTTCCAGCTTTACACAAGGGAGGTCTCCAGCGTCCTCAATGATTAACATCAACACATCTACACAGCAAATACATATATAATATACAATAACAATAACATAAAATGAGATGCTATTTTCAAATTTTTTATGATTCTACAAGTTCATTTCATGGCATTTTACTAATCAATCAGGACCTTTGTAACTATTATTTTTTTTAAATCAAACATAATTCTCTCTTATTCTTTCATATCTGGTGTTTTTTTTTTGTTGTTCTTATGCTTATATGCTTCTTTCCTTCATCATTTTATTTATTCCTTTGCAACCCTTTTATTTGGATTCATCACTTTCTCCACTACATATATTATTCACACCTGTAGAGGTGTGTGTTTTTGTTCCCATTTTTGATTTATATCCCACCCCTGTCACTCCTTTATTTTTGTATAAATGCATTTTTCTATATTTTTTTGGTTATAATAATTGGTAGCAAGTGTTTTTTTAGAAAGAAATCCATTTTTGACTTCTGCGAGAGACTCTTTTTTAAAATCTTTGACTTCGCTGACAAAAAAATTGACTTCTGATTCTCGGTCGCCAGCCAACCTTTCTCACGTACCACCAAAAAAAAAATTGTACTGTACGAACGGTACCGACATATATTAAAGAGATCCATCAATTACGGACTTCTACTCATTCAATTAATAGCTAGATAAACAACTAAATCAAACATCATATTTATTCAAAAAAAGGTTCAAATATATTTATTTATAAACACACATATATATACATACATAAATCATGTCCTTTTCATCAGTGAAGAATGCTGTTCCACGCAGTAAACTGAGTTTATTAAGTTTATCACAGAATTCCACAAGATTTATCTCTACTGGTACCATTAGTAAAGCACCTCTCAATACAAATACTGATTCTGCATTATCTAAATCTTCCGGGGAAGATCCAATACCGAAAGTTGTCACTAGAAGAAGAAAAGCTACCAAATTCACAGATAAATTATCTAAAGGTCCCTCATTTGATGATTTCTTAGCTGGACGTGCTAAAGATATGTTAATAGATCCATTAGAGAAAGCAAGACAAGATCCTAATGCTAGATTACCATCATGGTTAAAAGTGCCTATTCCTAAGGGTAAATCATTTCACAGTGTTAAGAAGGATGTTAGAGAATTGAAATTATCTACAGTGTGTGAAGAAGCTAAATGTCCTAACATTGGTGAATGTTGGGGTGGTAAGAAATCAGAAGCTACTGCTACTATTATGTTAATGGGTGATACCTGTACTAGAGGGTGTAGATTTTGTTCAGTGAAAACTGATAGAGCTCCAAAGGCCTTGGATCCAATGGAACCAGAAAATACAGCTGAGGCCATCTCAAGATGGGGGTTAGGTTACGTTGTTTTAACAACAGTGGATAGAGATGATTTACCAGATGGTGGTGCCCATCATTTAAGAGAAACCGTGGAAAAGATTAAACAAAAGGCTCCGCAAATTCTAGTTGAATGTTTGAGTGGTGATTTCAGAGGTGATTTAGAAATGGCTAAAGTGTTAGCTACATCTCCTTTAGATGTGTTTGCCCATAATTTGGAAACCGTTGAAGCCTTGACTCCTCATATCAGAGATCGTAGAGCAACATATAGACAATCTTTAGCAGTTTTGAAAACGGCTAAGAGTGTCAATCCAAAATTGGTCACTAAAACTTCATTGATGTTAGGTTTCGGTGAAACTGATGAACAAATTAGACAAACATTGAAAGATTTAAGAGAAAGTAATGTCGATGTTGTCACCTTTGGACAATATATGAGACCTACAAAGAGACATATGAAGGTTGTGGAATATGTTAAACCAGAGAAATTTGATTACTGGAAAGATGTGGCACTAGATATGGGATTCTTATATTGTGCCTCTGGACCTCTTGTCAGATCATCATATAAGGCTGGTGAAGCTTTCATTGAAAATGTTATCAGGAAGAGAAAGAGAAATGTTGGTGTCTCCAGAGATATGGAAATTGGTGATGAAAGATTTGAATCTAAAAGTCTCTTAAAATAATTGCTACATAGTTTAATATCCCCCTTGTTTTTAATAGAAACATTTATTTATTTATTTACTATTCATTATATGCGCAAAGGATTCTAATATTATTAGAAATGTAGGAGGAGGAGGAGGATCGTTTGTAAAAAAAATAATGGTATATAACATAATTCGATTTTCAATAGGCGATAAAATCGAATTTAAAAGTATAGGTCTCTATTTTTCAAGAATTCCCTTAGAACTGGTATATTTTTACCAGATTTATCATCCGTTAAACTTGCACTGAATAGCATAGCTAAACTTTCTTCTGAGTTCTTATTGGTAGTTTTATATGTCAAGACAATACCTAAATATTTTATAATACATTTTAACATTTGATAATTTTCTATTGGCATTGATTTCAGTATTGAGTTGAATTCTCTTGTTTTAATATTATCATTTTTGAGAAGAGCCAATTTCAAAAATTGATCACACTCTTCTTCATTCAGCACTTTTTCATTTTCTCTTAACCATCTCTTCAATAATGTTGTAACAGCATGAATACTTGGTTTGGGTCTAGCTGCACATAAATCAAAATCACCTTTCAAATTAAATATATCTTGGAGTCTATTTATTTCTGATTTTAGTGCATTTAATCTAAAGACACCAACTTTCTTATATGCCTCTTCACTATCTAAGTAAATTAGACATCTATACATTATTATAGGAACTTTTAAACCTTCATAATAAAATGGTGACAAAGTTGATGCTTCCTTGATAGATAATCCAAAACATTTAGGAGCACCTGGTGGGAAATAATCTTCCGGGATGATACCAGTATTTTCGATACCATCTTCATCCCCAGGGACCAGCCATGTGGATACAACGGATGATTTATGGTTTTCCATGAAAAGATCTGTACTACTATTATCATTTTTGAATGTAGTCATTGGAGTTTGGATATCGAAATCTGGTGGTGATTTAGGAGTTGCATCGGATGTAAAACTGAAATCTTTTAATTGTTGAAATTCTTGATTTGATGTTCTGGTAGGTGATTGGAAATAAAAATCTTCTTCATTGGGTATTCTATAGGAAGTTCCTAGTGGTCCATCGGGGGATGCAGATTTTGACATGTTGTTCTCTTCAGATGGTGAGAGTATTATACTATTTCTAATGTTAAATTTCTTTTTCAGACTGCTTTGATCATCAAGTATCAGTTGGTGTGGTGGGATCGAAATTTCAGAATATCGTTTAGACCTATCAGGTGAAGTTTTATTTATGGGAGGCTGGCTCTTTTCAGATGAATGTGAAGAATAGCTATCACTCGATAACATATTATAGGGGAAATAAGGATATATAAATTAATCTATGTGTGTGGGGGGGGGGGGGAGAGAGAAGGGAAGGTGAACCTAATTTAAAGTGATATAAATAGATAGAATGTTTGAAAATTGGGGACTGACGTTTATTCTTAATTTAGAAATATGATGAAAAGAGACAAAAAAAATATGATAAAAGTGGAAATGAAGTTAAATGTTGGTTGTTTATTTAGTCTATCAATATAATATGCTTGAAATGATGGGAAAGGTAATGCTAATTTTAAATATGTCTTTTATTCTTAACCGTTGTTCGATTTCAAAAAGAAAAAAAAAACAAAATGGAATGAAAGTATAGAATACAGGTCTTAACTGTAACTATTTAATATTGAATTGTGTATATATGCAGGATAACTCCCTGTAATTGGGAAATGATTATTAACTATTAATATTTAAAAATAAATAAAGCAGTTCCCAAGTTTTAAAAGTTAACGAAAATTTGACACAACAGTAATAATCCATTGATCGCTAAAAATAAACTGTCAAAAAAAAAAAAAAATTAAAAAAAAAAAAATTTTTTTTGAAGCGGGAATGGTTTGCGGCTCAGATACATATGGCTGTCAAATTAATTATGGAAGCATGAAGGGAAGGGGACTGGTTGTTAAAGGAATTTTTGAAGTAATTTTATATTTTGTATAAATATATATATTAAAGAAATGAATTAATTAATGTAAAGAAAATAGTAATGAAAAACTAATAAAATAAAACATGGATAACTAAAACTCAAATGAGAGAGGAGAGAGAGAGAGAAAAACCATTTTTTAATGTGAAGATACAAATTTCTAAAACAAATTGTAGAGTTCGAAACTATATCAAAAGCTTTTTTTGTAGAAGATTTAAAAGAAAAGAAAAGAAAGACAAACTAAAAACAGGAGATTTTTTTTTTGTTCTTGAATGTAAAATTAAGCGGATTCAGTAGTTTCAGCTTCAGTTTCAGCTTCAGCGTCTTCCTTAGTTTCTTCGTCTTCCTTTTCTTCCTTCTTCTCTGCAGCCTTAGCCTTTTCCTTTGCTAATTCAGCTTCAATTTCAGATTCAAGTGATTCAATTTGTTGTTCTAATTTCTTAATCTTTTCATCACCCTTAGCAATGTTAGCTTCAGTTTCTTCCTTTTGTTTGGATTTGAATTCATCTAATTTGGACTTCAATTCAGTGGTGGTTCCCTCAGCATCTTCTTGAGTGGATGGTAAACTGATATTCAATTCAGATAACATAGAAATAACGGTTGGCTCAAGGGAGAATTTCTTCTTACCCTTTTGAGTCTTCTTAGACTTCTTTGGACCGGAACCAGAGAAAAAGTTTTCCTTCTCCTTCTTGATGACGACAGCAGAAGCTGGCATTTCAACAACTCTAGCAGATCTAACACTGTTAATACCGTTAGCATGGTCAGAAGTGGTTTCTTCAGTCTTAACATAAGTTGGATCAAAGAAAACTAATAAACTTTCAATACTAGAAATTTGAGAAGTGAAAGCTGGGTTCTTTGAAGATTCCCTGATGATATCAATATCTTCAAGTAATTGTTTCTTCTTGATGGAAAGTCTGTATGACTTTTCTTCTTCTTCTCTTCTCTTACGTTCCTTATCCATATCAGCCTTGAATTTTTTGAATTGAGCATCGTAATCACTTCTAACACTTCTAATGTTGTTATAGATTTCATCCTTTTGCTTGTATAAAGCTCTTCTCTTCTTGAATAAAGCATCTCTCTTTTCTTGGACACCCTTGTTCTTGGCACTGATTTCATCCAACTTCTTAGTGACTTCCTCAAACTTAGCTTGGGCTTCCTTGTTAGTGATAGATGATAAGGATTTCTTTAATTCAGCAATCTTGGCCTTGTCGGCATCAATTGACTTTTGTTGTAATTCAATGGAACCAAAATCCTTCTTTAACTTTCTCAAAGAAGTGATTTCTTTGACATACTTTCTTTCATCGACGATCCTCAATTCACCCTTACCAATTAAATCATCCAAGTATTCAATTCTCTTGTCAATTTCCTCGGAAGACTTGAAACTGTTCTTAGCAGTGACGGCAGAGATATCGGCAATCTTCTTCTTCAATCCACCATCGATAGCCTTGACTTGATCATTAATTTGAGCTCTCTTGTGCTTGACATCAGTTTGATCCTTCATGACAGTATTCAATTCAGTAGTCAATTTCTTACGAGCTTCTAATAATTCTGGAGGAGTAACGGTCTTGTCTAACTCCTTACTGGCAGCGGTGATTTCAGCATCAACCTTTTTTAATTCAGCATTTAAGTCAGCAATCTTTGCATCCCTGACCTTAAAATCAGGTTGCTTGATGAACTTTCTTGTCTTTGGAATTCTGACTTCGTTTTCTTCGATGGAAGACATTCTAATGGAAATATATATAAATGGTTAGTCTTCCGTTGTTGAAAAATTTCAAGATGAGTAATTGTCTAATTGTTTCTCCCACTGAATCTTGAAAATAATAATCAATATAACATACCTTAGTAATTTGATACTTAATTGAAATAAGAAAAATTAAGATCTTTAATAGTAATAAAGTACAAAAGAAACGATACTTTTGAATTTTCAAATGTTCACTTGTTCAAATAAATTTCAACCGACGTTTGTTGTCCTTTTCGTTGATTTTGATGAGTGTCGACTTTGAAAAATTTAAAAACGTTATCGGCGCCCTACACAAGACGCATATACCGTAAAGATAATTTTCAGATGCTTAATATCGTCAGATTATAATCACTGTCGACCATTATTGAATTGCCTCATCAAAATGTTGATCTCTTCTTAACAAAATACTACTAAGTATAATATAAACTTAATAGATCTTACTTCGAAACAAGAAGGAAATCTTTAGTAATCAAAGTACCCAAAAAAATAGCAAAAAGAAAGCCCGCAGCCGGGTTTGAACCAGCGACCAACAGATTTGCAATCTGCTGCTCTACCACTGAGCTATGCGTGCATCCTTAAGGGGTAAAAAATTCTATTTCCAATATCTGAGGAAGTTGAAGTTTTACTCACGTAATCATCACGTAATTTTCCCGGATTTTTACTCTTTTCTTTCTTGAAGCTTTATTATCCCCTTTAGTTGAGTTTTATAATGTTAACTTACTAATTAATAAATAAAGTTCATGCAGTAGTTAATTTCTAACCGTCAGCATAGTTTTGAAAATGGAAAAATTGAACTTTATCTATTGTGTTTCAATTTTTATTCACTTTTTGGATTTATTTTTCCTTTTAAATGTTATTTGATGGGTACCAATAGTTTGAGTTTTCATTTTACAATTTCTAATATGGATTATTTCTGGGTACGTACTTTATTTTACCTTTCAATTAGTGTACGGCTGGATTCAAGATGATTTAGTTTTTTCCGTTGATGATTCGTGTCCCCTCTTCTCCTTAAACACACTAGTTCCCTGGATTAGCTTGGATTAGCTATAGTTATTCTTACCAAGGGCTTTATATCTTCTTCTTAATATTAAGAATACAAAATACTGATACTTTGTCAGAGAGACTCAGAAACAGTTCAACACCTAATCAATGGTTGCATATCAACCCAAGAAATTTGGGACTACATATGATACGGCGCTATACAACTAAAACAACAACATCAGGCTAAGTTTATCAATTAGAGGCTAAAAATGCTTCCAAACAACATCAACTGTACTTGTATATAATAGTTTATATAAATATCCTACCTCTTAAAGGTAGCAATGAAATTTACGCCTCTGGGTACCGGGCCCTGTCAAAATAGGTTAACCATTGCGTTAAGGTATGAGTTCAAAACATTAACTTATCCTTATTGCATCTCAAGATACCAGGGATGCCATATAGCCTTTTATGTGATCTCTATGATAACTTTATTAAGATACGAGATTGGGTTAAACTTAGGGCAGGGCCCCCTCTTAAAAAATATTATTTTTTAATGCACAAAAGATTTGAAGTGCTTTCTTTGGTAAATACAAGATTCATGGGCCCCTAATTCTACCAAAATTATACCTGCTTATTCACAATTGGAATTTAAGTGTAATAGACCCTTTTTCACTATTAATCTAGGCCTACTATTAATGTTTGAGTTCAATCAAGGAACTTAAAAGTAGATCTTAAGTAATCGCCATGTCGCCGCTAGTCCCTCCCAAAAAAAAAAATTAAACTCAAATGTTTTTTTGTTGAGAGTTGCGGAAGATAACGATACTATTCGACAGGGAATTTAACAAGTAGCAACTGTTTTTCCTCTACTAATTTTTATCTTAAGGAAACCAAAATATTATCATTATATTCCTTAAAAATGATATCAGATCATCATTTAGCCACTCTTTATGGTAAAGATGAAACAAAACAAATTTCAGTGGAAATTCCCCTTTACAAAAACAAGGTACTCAGAATTGGAAGGGAACAACATGATTCAATTGACCATAACAATGCAAGACATACATCTTACTTATTAGATGATACTCATATATCATTAACACACTGTTACATATGGACAATTAAGTTCGATGAAACAACACCATGCGTCATCTATATCAAATGCCTCGCCAGTAACCCAATTATGATAAACGACAGAGCACTTAATAAAAATGGCATATCAGTTTTATATGAGGGAGACATGATCAAAATCAAAAGAGGATTGACTATAAAAGTGCATATCAATGAAACCAAGCCAATAATAGATGATCTCAGATATCAACAACTGATAAAAGATAACTCTCAATGGCATATCTTACCTCAAATTATAGGTATAGGCACTTTTGGAACAGTGAGTTTCTGAGGCCATAAGTTCTTTCTAAACAAATAGTTACACAGATGATCAGATATTCAGTGATACTAACATAAATTCAAAATATATAGGTTCGCATTGCTGAACACTCATCTCAATGCAATAGATTATTTGCAGTGAAAACCATTACGTGTGACATTAACAGCAAATTTAAAAAGGAATCATCAATATTACTCAAATTGAAGCATCCAAATATTATTAAAATCTATGAAGAGAAATCATTTCATGAAATAAATCAATTAAGAATTTACCAGGATCTTGCTATCGGTGGTGACTTGTTTTCATATATGTCACAAGATTGTGATACACTTCAAGCGCTACCTGAGAGTGAATCACTTTTCATCCTGTATCAAATATTGAAGGCGTTGAATTATTTACATTCCCATGGTATCGTGCATAGAGATTTAAAACTTGATAACATATTAATCATGGATGTACCAATTCAATTCCCATTTATTGTCATTGCAGACTTTGGTATAGCAAAACAAAATTTACCCCTCTCTGAGTCTCAAAACATCGAATTCAATTTTAGTTTACAGAGGAGACGAGGCACACAACTATCTAAGGGTAGAATGTATACCATGGTTGGCACCGCCGAATACACGGCACCAGAGATTAATCTTTTATATGATAAAACTTCTTCAAATTCAGGTTACAATGAAAAAGTTGATGTTTGGTCAATTGGTGTCATCTGTCATATATTACTTAGTGGGATATCACCTTTCTACTCTCAATCATTAGAGACAACAGTTCTGAAGACAAGGCAAGGGAAACTTTTTTTAGGAATGGATGAATGGAAGCAAGTTTCAAGCGAGGGGAAAGAATTTGTGCAAGATTGTTTGACTCTTGATTCTGGCAACCGATTAGACATTCAATTATGTCTGCAGACTTCATGGATGACCAAGGATAGTAGACAACATTGGTTAGATAGATGCTATATGAATGTCAGAAAGAGGGCAGGATTGTAAGTTTTTCTTGGTTTTTGTATTGGTATTTTTTTTTTTTTTTTTTGCATTTGCTAGATTCAAATCATTTTTCACACAAGGGGGGAGCCAGATGATTACAACTATTCAATCTTTTCTTACGTTACTTGTTGAATCCATTTATACTATTAATTAGTTTTATTCTGATTGAAGTATTCGAAATTCAATATTAAGTATTAATAGATATTTCATGTCGGTTTTGTATTACTTTTTTTGTTGTTGCATGGTTTCTTTATTTATTATTTCTATCACTGTGTATTCTTTTGTAGATGACCTTTAATATAATATTATAAATGTTTTATATCTTTAGAATGAAATTTGGTGAATAATTACAGCCCCATCTAATTTGTTAATTACGCAGCTTCAAATGTATGGACAGATTTACTAGAGGAAAAAAAAAAACTTTTGAATGTGACATTTCAGAAATTAAATTGTTTCAAATTGAATTAATTGAAAATCGAAAAGTAATAATTCAATATAGGTCTCAAGATTAATCAAAAAATCAGACTATATATATATATGAATAATTAAATATTTAGAAACGTCTATATTTGACCTTAATTGATTATATATAATGGATTAGGATTTATCCTGCATGTACAGTACATCACATATAGTTAATCAAAATCGTTCTACGAGAAAGCTAAGCTCCCCCTCCCTCCGCAAAGAGATACTCGTTTTTTTTTCTTTTCTCGGATTTAATCTTTTGGTACTGAAGAAATCTGATGATGGGTGCATCAAATTTGCATTTGTTTTATGGATCTCGAAAAAAAAATCTATAATGCATGAGAGCATCGTAGAACTCTAAACAATTCATACAAGGTTTTTTGAATTATTTCAGTTTCCATTATAAATCTACCCATAATAGTAACATGAATATATATATATATATATATATATAAATTAGTTGCATTCATTTTTCTCAAAATTTACTACATCAGTACTATGCAAAAAAAAACACCCCTAATACCGAGTCCCTGAGGGTACTAACGAATCAAGTGTATATATTTTTTTTTAGTTTGAACTTCCGGGTGCATCAAATGTTAATTGGTTGTAGGGATGCGTATAGGTTCATGTTATTTAACGGAACTTTAGTTATGGGAAGCAGATTGACAACGTATACAAACAAACACGAAAAGGTGCTCCTATGGTGGGGGGTACCCTTATTATTATACATTGTTTATTTACAATTGAAACAGGAATGCAAGAGATGAATTACAATTTTTAGAAAAAAAATAAAAAAAGAAACAGCTCAATGAAACAAAGACACGACACGACATGACATGAACTGAAGAGTGCATAGGTTTGAATGGTTTGAAGTTTTAGTTTATAAGAGTAAGTAATGTATCCCCTCCCTAGGGTTTAGGGCGTCTAATGTATTCTATTCTGGGGGGCTAGAGTGGAGGGATAGAAATAATTGATGCGTAAATAGACTATATATAATTATTATATATGCTAATGAGAATGCTGATCTAGTTAAAAACTTTTTTAATAAAAAATAGCAACTATATAACGATAAACTTATTTTCTAAAGTTTTATTTATTTTCGTTTGAAACGAGTTTCATCAGTTAGTCGTTGGGTGAACTTCTAATTGGAATACAACGTGCTAGTAAGCAACAGAGATACCAACAATAATAATAATAATAAAAAAAAAATAAGGTGGAGAGAGGGTCAAGAGTTAAAATTATATCTGTGTGACAACGCTACCGGTAGCTAATAAGTTAAGAGGGTTTCCACCCGACTTGAAACCGTAGTTTAAAGTAAAATATTCTTTTTTAAGAAATTTTAAGCACAACTTACAGCCTATTCACACAGGGCAATAGATGAATAAATATCTCTTTCTCTATCCACGTTCACACTTAAATTGAGTACTTACTTTCACCGCGCCAAAAACTACATATAATAGCATTTTTTTTTTTGTGGTACATATGTACATTTATTGTTATAATGATGCTGTTAGTCTGCTACGTGACATTCATTGGGTAAAACTATAATTTTTTTTTATGAATGGTTTACCACACCCCCCTACCCCCCCCCCCTAAAAATGATTTTTTTTTGTTTCCTCCTGATTCCGACTCCCGACTCCCGAATCCCGAATCTTATACAGGGACGTTATCCACCACCGCCCATGGCACGGCCACCGCAGAGAGATAATTCTTCTTTTTAACTGGCCCGTGGTTTGGCATAACTTGCAGGGTAATATTATCGGAAACTTAAAATAAGCATTTTTTTTTTTTTTACAAAAGCAACATTGGGAAAGAAAAAGAAGTTGTAAAAGAAAATTTACCTCGGGATTCACTGAAAATTCATATAAATTTATAGATCTAAAAATTTCAGATTTTGCTGTGGCCCCGTTTAAGAAACCGGAAACAGTAGTTTATAACTGACCTGTTGAAATCATGGCAGATTTTTAAACTTACAATATTAATCCTTTGATATTTGCAGTGGGTCGGACCGATTCTTGTATAAGATTATAGGCTACAAGTCCCCTGATATAATAATGTTATCTTGACATTTTTAATTATTTAAAATGTAGTATCACAAGATTGATATGGACCTACCCTTTATGGGGTAGCAAGATTACGGCGAGTTTTCTTTTTGGTCTTTTTTTTTTTTAGTATTTGTTAGAATCAAGAGTTCAAAACGTTATTATTCGACGTTGGTTGATTATATTTGATGAAGAATCTTGTCTATTCGCAATCAAGAAAAACTAGAGAACTAGATTTTACGAATCGTATATAAAAATAAAATGGATTGGACGCATGATGAAAAAGGTGTGGGATCTATCTATCAAACTTTGTTTTTTTTTTCTTTCTTCCATTTTTGCCTCATCTGTACGTAAAACAAGCAAATTATCAAAACTTGGTGAACTCACTGGATAATTTTGTTAAGGTAATTTATGTTTAGTCATTCATTGTACATATATTATTTAGACATTTAGACATATATAATTTTAAAACTGTGACAAATCAAAAAAAAAAACTAAACACAAAAATTTCCCTTATACAAAATCATTTATGTATATATATGCAGAGTTGTTACTTGAATTTTACCACAATTGTGGTAATGAACTTTTTAAGATATAGAAAGCTACTTGTGCATTAAAAGAATTTTTTCAATATTTAGAATTTAATATGAGGGAGAGTTATCTGATTATTAGATAATTAATGTATTGTGGAGTAGGTTTATTGTGTGATTTAAATACAATTTTTAGGATTTAAATAGGGGGATCGTCTGTCCCTGAAGTTAAGTGTGAAATGAAAAACCAGAAAACTAGTTTCCGGTATTACAAAATGTAACCAATCTTTCGGTTGATCCTTCCATTACGATAAAGTTTGTGTTCTTTATAAACGCTGGAACTTCTTAAAAAAAAAAATCTTTCTAGTCATTGCGCGGGGGTTCGGTCAACTCCTTATAGATAAAAAAAAAATGCTTGCTATGTTTTATCAAAAACTGATTTGTCTCCCTAGATATTTCTATCTAATGTAAAATCAACTAAAAAAAAAATACAAGTACTTAAAATTAGATAATTCAATAGAATTCTAATATTGTTTATTTGATCCGTAACTGCCCGAATGAATGAATTAAAAACAAATAAACAAACAATGTTTTAATAGCCTATATATTGAATTGAATCATTTGATTATCATTGGTGGGTAAAATTAATCGTATCAACCAAAGAAAAAAAGAAATTTCCTTTAAAAAAAAAAAGAGAAAAAAAGTTAAATTTTTAAATAATAGTTGTATTTCGGCTCGCTCCATAAAGCAAGTTTGCCAATAACATCTCCTTATGAAAATGTTTTTTTTTTTTCAAAGCCGACGGGATAGAGATTGTATTGATCGAGGGAAGGAAATCAAGAAATAAAAAAAAAAAAAAATTCTCGCAGTGCCCAATGCGCCCACCGGGAGAGGGGGTCGGTGGTGGGTAGTGCAGTGCCCCCTTTTACTCGGGGGAAGAATTCTACTTCCGGCATCCCGGTACAAAAATTGCCCCTTGTACCTGTTCTATAAATTTAAGGGAAAGTCACTTGAGAGGTGTATGGGGGGAAATAACTCATTACAGAAGGTGGGGGGGAGGGGGGAGAGGCAGTAAGTGTAAATGGTGAATAATAATCAGGAATTATTGATCTGTATTGGAAATTACATATATTGTGTAAGTTTCATGATTTCTTTGTTTAGTGTATCTCTGTCTTTTATTTTACTTTTATAATTGTTCGGTTATTTAATTTTACCAGACAATCCAATTAAAAGAGTAAACAAGATTGTATATATATATAAGAATTATTGAGTGACAGACAGACAAACAAATAGACACTAGAGAAAGTACTCTCTTTTCAATTCTAAAATTATTTTAATAAAGTTTTGTATAACTTAAAATGTATGTATCTTTAGTACAATGTGGGTGTAATATGTATGTATGATTTATAAACTACTCACTATATAATTAAAGTTTTATCCATACATAATCAAGAAATTCTTTTTCCTTCATAAACATATTAAAGTTTAATTAATACAATACAATTTTTAATAAAAAGATCGAGATTGTTCGCATTGGAATGGGTGTATATTATAATACAAATTTATATATATATATGAGGAGGGAGAATAAATTAAATACCCCCCTCCCCCCCTAAAAAATAAAATAAAACCCGGTAATAATAAAGGGAAGGGCAAAGTAGATAAATGATAGAAATGTAAAGACATAAAGTTAAGAAAGAGAGGGGGGGGGGGAAAGAAAACCAAACTTATATAGAAGATTCGATTTTAAGTAGACACAATGCAATTTTTTTATATTCATAAAGAGTTACACATACACATATACTTTTAAATAATGCATTAAATGATATAAATTTGAATTTCAAGGTACATAACAGATTCAAAATTTTTATAAGGAAGATCAAATTTCTGGAAAAGAAACTTCAATGCCTTTCCAAGCTAATTTTGTAAAGTAAACCTGCCTGTTTGTGTGTGTGTCTGCGTGTAAACCTTTTTTTTTTCCATCTGTGTTATTTCCTCTTCAACAATTTTTTTTATACATTTTCCTTTTCTTTCCTTTCTTTCCTTTCTTTTTCTCCTTCTTGTTTTCTATTTCATCAGTTCTAATATATTCTAATTCAACCAAATTGTTGCATGGAGTTATAACCATTGTGTTTTTTTCTTAACATCTCCTATATATTTAAAAAAAAAATCTATTGAAAAAAAAAGCTCTTTCCTACACACCAACCACATACACCCCTCTCTCTCTCCTACTTTCCCTGGCGACATCTGAATATTTTTTCTATTAAATTTACAGTATATTAACCAAGGATTAATAACAATATAATACTGTGTGTAGTTAATTCAAATTGTTTGAAACAAAAAAAAACAATTACTCCTCTTTTAATTCCCCTTTGATCCATCTTTGATTTTTTTTTTCTTCAGTTGTATCTCTAGGTGTTTCTCCCCCCTACAAATCATAAGGAACGGAATTATCATCGCTTCACATCATTATCAACTCCATCCACTTCTATAACGACTCTTTCATTCATTCCTACTCACTAACTATTTGATTTAATAGAAATTTTATCATTCCGAAGAGTACTTATATCATTACTTTTTTTTTCCTCTCTTTTTCTAAACTGACAACACCCACCCCCCCTTCTCTTCCTCCTCATACCTCCCACATTTCTAATAAGAGGTATATCTATATATAAGAGGTATTTCATTGCTTTCAGTTTTATCTTTATCCTTCCAAAAAGTACTATTGATCATATTTATATAGAGACCTTTTCAATTACTACTTTTTAAGGAAAAAAGAAAAGGAAATAACAAATATTCATTTCCGTTCAGTTTTTTTTTCCATACACACACACAAAAGATTTTATTTCTAACTCATCTGCATTTTTCATTCGACTCTATTTATTATTTTTTCTTCAAAGTTCAAATAACTATCCAAGGAATAACACCTTCTACCTTTAAATATTATAATGTATAACTCCAATTTTTACCAACAGGAGCAACAACAACAACAACAACAACAGGGTATCCCACAACCAAATCAATTTCAATCCAATTACGGTAATGTCCCACCCTCGACTACATCCTCAACTGGTTCATCCAATTTTGTTAATAATTCACAAATTCCTCAATTATGGATGGGTGAATTAGATCAAAGGTGGGATGAAACTACTATTAAACAAATTTGGACTAGTATATTGAGTTCAATGGGGATAATCTTACATTCCGTGAAAGTGATCAAGGATAAACAAAGTACTAATTTAGGATTAGCTAATGCTGGTTATTGCTTTATAAGATTCCATAACTTTGAAGATGCCTCTAGAGTTTTGAATTCTTTCACTGGGAAACCAATTCCTGGAACTAATAATCAACGGTTTTTCAGATTGAATTGGTCATCCGCTAATGTGCAAGCTGCTACTGGTGGTGCTCCAGTTGTCGTTCCGACTTCTAACTCCGAATATTCAATTTTTGTTGGTGATCTTCCTCAAAGTGTAAATGAACAAATCTTGCTACAGACTTTCCAATCTAGATATCCATCTTGTTCTAGTGTGAAAATCATGATCGATCAATTAACGGGTCATCTTAAAGGTTACGGATTTGTCAAGTTTTTGAATGAGGATGAACAAAAAAGATCATTAATCGAAATGCAAGGTTTCATATTGATGGGTAGACCTATAAGGGTGTCCACTGCTGCCAAATCTCGTAGCGGGAACCAGGGAATCCCTGATCAGTATAACCAGCAACAGACTCCTCCACCTCAACAACAATCACAACAACAACAGCACCAACAACCTCAACAACAACAACAACAACAACAGTCAACTCAACAACAAAATCCACAACAACAGAACCAACAACATAGATCAATGTTCCCACCACTTCCTACATCCATTCCACTTCAATACTATAATGATCCAAATAATACCACCGTTTTCATCGGTGGGTTAAATGTTCCAATAACTGAATCCCAATTACGTGACTTGTTCATAAAATATGGTGATATCACTTATGTTAAAATCCCAGCTGGTAAAAATTGTGGATTTGTTCAATATTATCATAGAGCAAGTGCGGAGATGTCAATCACTGAGATGCAAGGTTATGATATCGGTGGTGGTTGTAAGATTAGAGTTAGTTGGGGTGCTAGAGCAGCTCAACGTAATTGGTTTGCTAGACAATTGGCTTTACAACAAGTTGGTAGTGATGGTGCTGCCAACCCTAGTTCTGCTTCCTCCTCTAATGCATTTTCAGGTGGCCAATCACAACAACAACAAGATTTGACTCAATCATTAGGATTAACTGGTACTAATATGTCAATGAATGATGTTTTAATGGATTACTCTAATTCTGATCAATTAGGAAACTATGGTAATGAACCAATACCCTTCAATAGAGTTGGTGTCCCTGGTAGTGATAACAATTCAGGGTCAACCGAAGATTTCAAATTGAATGAATTATTATTAGCTGCTAGAGATGGTAATTTAGATCAAATTGAAATCGGTTCCATCGTTCATGAAGATAACAATTAAAAAAAAAAAGGAAAATAAGGGAGGAGCCTAATTCCAACTAATTTTTTTAATTCTTTTCCACAAAACTTTTTTTTTTGTCATTTATTTCATTCCACTGTGTTTAATATCCCACCATATATTGCTTATTGTTTATTGCTTGCTTCTAGAAATACTTTTATTATTATTATTATATCATCATCATCATTATTTTACTCTCCATCACAACAATTCCCGTCCACATCATCTAATTCATTATGGATAACGACATATAAATAGATTTTTTATCTTATACTTAGTTTTACGATTCTCCAAATTTAATTTGTTCTTGTGTTTCTTATGCTTTTATTAATTCCAATGAAAAAAAAGAAAGAAAGAAAGAAATAGAAGGGGGACTTATTTTTGCACATTTTGGAACCTCTTTTCTCATTTTGACTCATTCATATATTAGGTTCTTAATTTTTCTTTGTCTTTTTTTTTGTTTTGTTTGCACAATTTCTATATTTTTTATTATTCACTTAATCCTTTTTTCATTTTATTTTATTCTTATTCATTTTATTATACTATTTTTAATGTTTTTTTATATCTTTTTTATTATTATTTGTTATTCTGTTTCTTTTCTTTGTCAAATTTGCTCCCTCCCATTTCAAGTCTTCTAGTTTTATTTTATTTTGTCTTTGTGCTTCCAACCATCAGATTCCCTTTTCCTCCTACTAATTTGTTTTATCTCAATTTTTTTGCTAACTATGCCTTACCTCATATTTGATTACATATATATTTGAATTTATTTTTTTACCCACTTATTACCACTCATTTCTTCACAAAAGTCTATGCTTGTTTTTATTTTTTTATTTTATTTAGTTTTACTCCATTGTTTCATCTTATCATCATCATCATTCTCTCATATGCAATAGTTGTTTTATATCGATCTTGTTTTTGTCTTTTTATTTGTTTTTTTCATAAGGTTTTGTTTTTGTTGATTCTTTCTTTTTACTTCTTTTTTTTAATATATATATATATTTTTCTTATACCTTTTTATTATAATCACTTTTACAATTTGAGGATACTCCTTTTTTGTCTGTTTATTTGTTTGTTTATGATAGCGGAACAGTATTTATATACACACATAGCTTTAGAATTGTTTTATATTTTTTCTTGACTTCTCCCCTCCATTTTAATTATACAGTTTTATTTTTTTACATTTGTTTTACCCTGTTTGAATAATATGATGATGATTATTGATTACCTGAAATAGTAAAACACATAATTTACAGTTCTGTTTTAAATTTTTATTGTACCTGTGTAGCTTTCATTTAATTCTTGCTACCGTAATTTCATCGGCTAATTGTAACTGCTGTTATCCGAGAGAATTCATAATGTAGTGCGGGGCCGGCCACGAAGTAATACATCTTTACACATAAATTCCGTACTATGGACGAAAAAAAAAATTCCGGGGTAACTGGGAAATATGAAGTTGAACTCAATTTTGTAGTAATTTAATATTAAAATAATGAATGAATCGATGAATAATGATACTCATACAATATAGATAGTTCATATTAACTAATTAACCAAAAAAATTGTATACAAAACTAATTAAAATCATCAATTCTGATGTTAATTACAATGACAAAACTCTTCGCGTTTATTGGCTATAATCAAATTTCTATGTTAAGCCGTCTACTGGGAAAACGGATCCGGCTCTATTGAGAATCTGGAGAGTTCAACTTTCAACTTCTACTCACACACATCAGTTTTTTTTTCTTTTCCTTCTTCTTCTTACAGCCTTTTTTTGTCAGTTGTTTCTTCTTCTTCTTCTTCTTCTTCCTCCTCCTTCTCCAAGCAATACTATTCTTCTAAACATACCATTAGCAATGTTACCAGTTACCAGATTATCCTTAAGATTTGCTAAACCAGTTGTGTCGTCTGGTTTACTCAGACCTAACATGAGATTCCCTCTCAATGCTATCAGAACCGTCTCCACAGTTAAGACTAACAGTGATGGTGAACAATCCATTTTAGTCGCACAAAGAAAGAACAGACCAACTTCTCCTCATTTAGAAATTTATCAACCACAATTAACTTGGATTTTATCTTCCTTCCACAGACTTTCCGGTCTTCTCTTGGCTGGTGGTGTCTATTTTGTCACAGCTTCATACGCCTTTGGTTCCTTACTAGGTCACCCAGTCGATACTGCCTCTGTCGTCGCCTTGTTGGCTTCATCTCCATTATGGGTTAAGATTGGTGGTAAGGCCTTAGTTGCTTACCCATTTGTTTACCACACATTCAACGGTTTCAGACATTTAATTTGGGATGCCGGTCATGAATTAACCATTAAGGGTGTTTACAGAACTGGTTACGTCGTGTTATTCTTCACCGCTACTTTAGGTACCTACTTGACTTTCATTTAAATGAATCAAACAATGTGCTCTACAAACAGTTTAGGAGAATAACTGTTAACTCTAACTTTATGCTATATATTGACAATTATTTATTTAACCCCTCCCCCCCTTCATAAATTTTTATATCGATTATAATAAATATCTGGATTAAAAACATTAAACATAGTTGTAGTTGTAGATTATAGACATAGTAGAAATAAAACATAATATTATTTACAAGAAAACGTAAAGACATGAAAATATGGTATGAAAAGATCAAAAAAGATGAAAGAAAAAGCAAAAAACCCAGGAAAATATATAATAATTAGTGTGATGAAATCATGAAAAAAAATAAACGGATAACTGAAAAACTGATTTTTTTTGTATGTATGTGTGTGCAAAGTGTTTTGTAGCTTTTTTTGGTGATTTTGTAATAGAGACAAGGCATGAAATAAATAAAAATATAAAAATGGTGTGAGAGAGAGTGGGGACAAGGAATAAACTGTAATATTCAATACATCATAAAATCATCATTATCATCAAATCTGAAATCAAACTTAGGACTATCTGTCAATAAGCTTCCATTCAATGTATCTGGAGCAACAGATGATAATCCACCGGCTGTAACATTAGTAGGATTACCACCAGGTATAGCAGAGGTGTTCTTATTAGTAATAGTATTAGTAGCATTGATGGTAGCACCGGTTATGGTACTATTAGAATCAAGTAACAAACTATTTCTTTGTTGTTCTAATTGATTCAATTCGGTATGCATTGTGAAATCACTTATTATATCAGACATATCATCGTTATACATATCGAAATCTAGTAATGGGTTCTTGGCAAACCATTCTGAAGCTTCGATTGTACTGTTTTTAGCTTTAGCAATTTTTTTTTGTTGTTGTTGTTGTTGTATTTTCTGCACAGAAGTAACTTTAGTGGTAGATTTAGATCTAGCTCTCGATTTGGTTATGGTAGAATCTTTAGAATTTGATTTCTTTAATAATTTAGAAGCTAAAGGTGGTGGAATTGTAATAGCACTAGGTGATGGAGAATCTAAGCATTGACATTTACTACCTGTCTTGCAGTGACCACAATCTTGTAATTCTTCCTTAATCTTAGTCGAACTTTTCTTGGAAGTCTTAGATGTGCCAGTCTTAGATGATGTTGACTTTGACTTCAACTGTTGTTGTTGTTTTAAACCAGCAGGTTGGATCATGATATCCTTAGGAGATAAATAGGTGGTAGTGGTGCTACCACTTAAATGAGAAATACCCACACCAGCAGCACTATTTATTCTTCTTGGATTAGTTGTACCAGTGGTATCCTTGGCTAACCCATTAGGAGTGGAAGTCTTACTGGTCTTAGCTCTCTTAGAATCAAGATGGTAACTCAGGTTGATAGGATCAATAGTGTTAGTCTCACTAAGTAAAGTAGTATCGGATGGTGATATACTCGTCGGTAAACTGTTGCTGTTATTTCCCTTGGCAGCAGCTGTAGCAGCAGCAATGGATAAAGAATTTGGAGTGGTTATCTTTTTCTTCGTCGTTTTTGTTGATTTAGATGCCTTTATAGTAGCTGGTTCAATTTCTTTCGATTTTTGTTTTTCATTTTCCACTTTGATTAAAGTCAAGTTTTCTATTTCATTTCTTAATTTAGTGAGAATCTTCTTGAGATTATCATTTTCCTTGGTCACATTTTGTAATTGCACTTTCAAATCTAATTGGTTATTGGTGTATAAATTAATATTAGAATGAATTTGAGAATTAATTTTCACTTTAGGTTGTTGTTGATTAGATTTCACCATTGGTTGATGGTCTATAGGACCCGGAGAATTAGCTGCAGTAGATGGGGTCGATACAGCACTGCTACCACTCATACTGGATGAGGTATTATTAAGATGGTTGTTATTGTGGTGATGATTGTGGTGGGTATTAATGCTATTATGAGTATTTGGGTTCGTGTGACCACCATGACTTGCATTGGTCTTTGACGATTGTTTAGCGGCAGACGAGCTTTTCTTCACCTTAGGCCTAGGAGGTAGAATCCAGTTCTTAGATGTAGTCAAGGTGATCTCCTCAGATCCTTGGTTAGCCACCATCGATAAATTTCTTATGAGACCAACAGATTTCACTTGATTTGAATGGTGATGGTGTCCACCCGGGGCACCGTGAGCAGGTGAAGGGGCAATAGCTATAGGTTTTGGCTTTATAGCTATTGGATGTGGTTGTGGTCTTATATAAACGGGCACAGATCTAGTTCTATTCATGTTATGAGAAGATGGAGGAGGTGATTGTTTATTCATTTGAGTTTTTTGATCTAAATTCAAAGTAGCAGTATTTTTCATAGAATGAGATTTTGCCATAGATGTAGATGATTCAGATGAAGAATCCGCTGTTGGTTGTTGCTTTTGATCAGGTGGAGGCGGTTTAATTGTAGCAGTGGCCCCATTGGAAACTAGGGGTGTTTTCGCACCCTCAGTTGATGACTTTAGTGGGCCGGCACTCTGGGGAGGTTGAATGGGTTTAACAGTGGGATTATTGATAGCAATATTAGTTGGTTTTGTTATTGTTGTTGTCGATGTTGCGTCTGGGATACTCTTGGGTATTATATCTTGATTATTAGAGGAAGGGGGTTCCTTTTTGATTTGATTTGTTGATTCCTTTGACGCCAAACCGGATGTCTGTGGTGTGGTTTTATTGTCTACCACGGAAACCGGGTTTGGTGAAGGAGAAGTTAAATTCTGACTTGACATATGTATAGTAATGTGAAGAATATAACTTAATTATATATATATATATATTATAGAAATTGATTCATTTAAATGATTTATAGTCAAGTCAGCGTAGGGGCAGCACAATTATATGCGAGATATTTAAGAAGAATAGATGGAAGTGAGATGGATCGATCGTTATGGTTCCCCTTTTTAATTTGTGTATGTTTTGTGAGCTATTAAATTTATTTGAGTTAAATTAAGATTGAAGATATGAAAACTCAAGAATCCAATGAATATGGATCAAATTTATTATATATATATAATATAATTTTTTAAAGGTATAATTCAGTAGATTTGTTCAAGAGAAGAAAATTTTGTTAAAATAGAAATTGAAATTTTGGTTCGTGAGAGTAATTAAAAAAAGAAGAAAAAAGCCGCATTTAAATAAAAAAGCGGTCAAAATTACTTAGTTATGTTAATCCTTTTCATGCAAAACATTTATTATAATCCGAGACATTTATCAGTGCTGCTGCTTTTAATGCGGTAATAACGTTATTCTATTCATAATTATGGATTAGAAATATATAATTTATTATATTTAGTAAAAACATATAAATATCATAGAAAGTAAAATAAATATATATGATTTGTTTGAGAGAGGACTTAAGAACCACAAACTACATTGACAGCGGGCTGCATTCATTGTTGTTGCATTCTTTGGTTTTTTTTTTTTAATTTGATCCATTATCCTTATCAGAAGAATCTTTTGATTCAGATGTTTGTTCAATAGAAGCAGGAGCAGCAGGGGTAGATGCAGCAGCATCATCATCAGCGTTATCGGTAGCAGTATCGTCCTTAGTTTCGTTATCTAACACTATCAATGGGCTCTCCTCCTTTGGTTGATCTTGCAATTTATACTTAGCGATGGATCTATTCTTAAGAATATCTAAATAACTCACATCTAATCCATTCTCTATATAAACTAAATCGTTATCATCGAATTCATTATTGTAAACAACTTGAGCGCGGTCAGACTTTAAGTCCTTCACGAATTCTTCTAAGAATTCCCCCCAGTTATTGGCGATAAGATATTTAGTATCGTATTCTCTTCCGAATATAATAACTTGACCAATAGTACCCTCTGCACCTGGGTTAACATCGACACCAATGTGATTACCCGAATAATCAGTCACTAGTGGGATCCAACCAGGGTTAGCATAAGTAGTTTGAATTGCTTCAGGTGGAACAGATGATTGAGATGGAAGTTCTCTTATGTATTTCTTCTTTGAATGTTTAGATATATTTCTAGCCAAGTCTGGATAATTCTTTAAATCTTTTTCAGAGATTTTATGTAATTTTTCAGCCATATTGAAGTTTGGATCAGCATCTAATGTCTTAGTTTCATTATCTGATTCTAATTGAGAATTACTTTGTTCAAGTGAGGCAGCTGGTCGACTCTCTCTATCGTAAACCATTCTCCAATAGGCAGATGTCGTCACCACTTCTTGTAAAGTCATCAATTGTAATCCGAATAGCAATCCATGTTTTCTAGTTGAACTTATTGGTAATTCTTGGCCATCATGAATTGTGAAATATTGGATAACACATTTTGGGAACCGAGTTCTTAAATCTTTTTGAGCTTCTTTTAAATCTGTTTTAGTGCAAGGGTCACTTAGGGTTTCAATTAAATCTTGATAAAGTTCAGAGTTATCATCCAAGATATCCTCAATGGCCTTCCAACTAGAAATCACTTGTTCTGAACCTCTAGATGTTCCAATATCATCAAAGATATCTTGTAAATTATCTTGAGTTGATCCATCTTCAGGATATTGAATTAAAGAATCGTTAACGTGCTCAGATGAAGTTTGACCATTAGCTGACCCCCTCAATATTGGTCTAGATGGTGCTGTAAATCCAGCATATCTATCTTGTGAACTGAAAGTATACACCACCTGTTGCCATTTATCTGCAAAGAATCCCATATCGTATTATTGTTTATATATATATATATATATGAATTTAGATGAACACTTGTAAACGTAATTTTACTATATTTACCATTTATACATTTATTTACTATAGATACCCGTATACACGAAAATTATTAAATTTTAACGTCGACGACGCGAAAATAAAATAATATTTATAGCACTGCCATACTATTTTAATGCGTCGATTTTGTACTATTATTATGGTTAAGTACCACTGTTAATTCAATGCAGTTGTCCAATTGGCCAGAGCGGGTTCAACTTTTTTTTTTCTTTGGCCGGTGGGTGTGGTGGTTTTTGGAAAAATATAGACAGGTGTATTATATCTTCTTTTAATTATAACAACTGTATATTTAATCAACAACTATACTTATATATATATATAACAATGAAGTTATTAGGTGTTAAGGTTTACAAGTTCCCAATTGTCAAGTACTACTGGCCATTCTTTGCTGGTTGTATGTAACCTCTTTAACTTTGAGAGATACAAAAAATACACATACACAATGATTTTAACTTATCGGTCGTGTCTTCAAATATCCATTAACGTCATTTAAATATCACAACAAGACTCAATTGACTATGAGAAACATCATTAATCAATTATTAGATTTCAGTTGGATCATTTAAAGGTTCTACTTGTTAATTTTCAAGTCTCAAAGATATACACGTCCCCCTTGGAAGTATTGACCATTACATCGTTTCCACCCCTGTTCAAGTTTTGATTTGATATCAATTCATTAAATATGATCTAGTAAATTGACCATTATAATAAGTTCTATCATTAAAAGTGACATTGTTTTTTATCTTCTCTTTATCCTCCCCGCATTATATCAAATTTACTAACATTCCCATTCTCCCTTCCTTCCCTTTCATTTAGTCGCCGCTACCTTCTACTTATTCGGTAAGGTTCAAACCGCTTTATCCAACACTGAAGAATTCATTAACGATCCAAGACACCCAAGATTCAAGGCTGGTGACTTAGAAAAGAAATAAATTTTAAATGACGTTCTAGATACATAACCTTCAAATAAAACAAATCCAAAATATTCTTTAAAAAAATTTCTAAAACATTTAATATTTATTACTATTATTCTCTCTTTGACTATTTCACATTATAAAGATCATTGCATGATATTTTTAAATCTTGTCTGTTTTTGTTACTATTCTCTATTTTGTTTTCCAAATTTTCATGATATACGAAACGATTATCCAATTTCCCTAGGAAATTCTTTTTACCATTTTTTTATCTTTAAATAAAAAAAGAAATAGATAACTGAGTTTATCTCTATTATATTATTTTAAATAAGTTTATTGTAGTTGTCTTGTACAATTAAATTTGGTAAAAGCAAAAAAAAATGTATGTAGTCTATAGAACTAAATGCTTCTTTCTTCTATTTTTATGTTCCATCATTCATTCCTTGATGAAATCATGTTGTTCCTTAGCTATATCTAAGGCTTTCTGTAAAATATCCAATAATTCTGAGCTTGGTTCTAATCCAATACTCAATCTAACTAGATTTCTATCAACACCCCAGTTTTCAACTTCATCTAATTCTTGGAAATGTGCTAAAATAGTGTATGGACACACTAATGTGAAATTTGTACCTAAAGAAGGACCCTTGGATAATTCAACATTATTGAAAAAACACACAGCATCAATTTCATCCTTGAAAATAACAGACATCAAGGCACCGTAACCTGCTCCCTTTTTCATCAATTGTTTATAATATTTACTAGATGGTGCAGTCTTTGGATAATATATCTTACTTATCAATGGATTCTTTTCAAATAACTCTAAGACCTTGATGGAATTCTCATTCATCTCCCTTGATCTTGATTGGAAATCTCTTGAGTTTCTCTCTAAGTAAATGGCATCTTGATCCCAAAACAAATCTTCATAATTTTCATTGAGAAATTTCTTGAAAATATTGTAATACTTGGATTCCTTGTTTAACACAAGACATCCAGCCATCACATTAGAATCACCAGAGAAAATCTTCGTCAATGATGACACAGAGATATCACAATACGGTAACACATCAATATTGGAAGTGTTCCCCACCGTGTCATCCACAACAACGGCAAAATCATATTTATCAGAGAGTTTCTTGATTCTAATTAAATCGGGAGTCACCAATAAAGGATTAGATGGGCATTCACAGAAAAGTGAAAGAATCTTTTCACCACCTTCCAATCTTGCCTCAAGATCATCTAGAGATTTATCATCACCAAACCCATAAAAGTGCACACCTGCCCCCCATTTCTTCAAAATATTCAATGTATCCACATATGGGAACCCAAAACACACAGATTTAGCAGTCTTTGCAGAATCCATCACATGTAAAATGATTTGATGTGCATTGAAAATGGATGCCATACCGGAAGGATATAAATACACATCATCAGCCACAACACCATCTTCACATGCTTCAGCTAATCTCTTCTTCAAAAGAACTTTGGCTTCCTTAGCATATCTGACATCTAAGTTTCTACCAAATCTTTCTTCTATAAATGTTGAAAATTCTGTTGAATTGGCAGCCACTGAGGAATGTGAAAATCTTGAATTAGATGATCTACCTGATCCACGTCTAGATGAAACAGATGATCTGGATGATCTAGGATTAGGCTTTTCCTTGATGTCTGATGATAATTTGTCTCTCATTGCATTTAAGAAATATTCACCTAATCTAGAGGATATCCCCTCTCCAGAGTGTTGCCAATAATTCTTAGCTATTGAATATTCAGATGATGGGAAAAACACCACAGCTATGTGGGATTCTATTGTGAATGATGCTTCACTTTCATCCTTTGGAGCTGGTGAGCTCAATTGGAAAATTCTCACTGGACAATTTGTTAATGTTGATTTAGCTTTGATAAATTCTCTGCAACGTTTAGCAACATTGTAAGTAGGAAATATAAATGATTTTTCATCATCTCTTGCATAATTAGCTTCTATTAGCTTACATAGTTCTTGGATCTTAGAGTGGACAAAGAAACGTGGGTATCCGGAATGCATTTTATTAACAACCCAATCTTGACCTTCTTCATATCCAACAGTGGCTTCCCAAGTTGGTAGAGTAACTGACACTGCATGATCAGTATTATTTGGGATCGGAGCTCCAATATCTTGTGACACTGTTTGAGGCATATCTTATATCTATATTCTGTAACCTTAATTTAACTAATTTAACTAATTTAATGTTTTTTTATCTTTAAAAGGAATAAGATATGTGTGACTCTTTTGAAAAAAAAAAGTACGATTAAAAAACATGATTTGTTCAATTAAAAAAAATTAAAATTTTTGATTGCGACTATCGACGAATTTTTTAATTTGATAATGTGTTTAGTACGCGTATACGTCACATATTAAAAAATTGCATACTGGAAAAGCTGGTATCTACTACTTACTACAAGATTAATCTTTTCTTTTGCTACCATCTAAGTCTATATTTTCTCAGTTTCATATTAATTGATTTCAATTGTAGTTGTTTATTCTTTTATTCTTATTAATTTCCATTTCAATCTCAATATTGGAAATCAATTTTGATAAAAAAACTAATTCATATTTCATTTTAATATCATTTGATCTATATACAATTGCATATATATATCACAAATGTCAAATTATATGAGACCTAAATCCAACAGTTGGAAGGCAAAGCAAGACCCAGAATTACCACTTTATTATAAGGACAAATTACAACAAGACACAAATCTAATTCAGAGTATACTCAGATCACCAAGGAAAAAAAGAATGTTGATTAAAGCATTCTTAGCCTCAATGGCGTTATACGTAATTCTTTGGTTTTACTCTCTCTTTACAGCAGGATCTGGACAGATAGATATCTGGGAAGAAAGAAAAGCTAAGGTTAAAGAAGTTTTCTTGGAGAGTTGGCACGATTATTCTAAACATGGATGGGGGTATGATGTTTACAAGCCAGTCACTCAAACTGCTGAGAATATGGGTCCTCAACCATTAGGTTGGATCATTGTGGATGCTCTAGATACGTTGATGTTGATGGACTGTAAAGATGAAATTGAAGAAGCTAGAGCTTGGGTTCAATATGAGTTGTCTTACGATTTCGATTATCAAGTTAATACATTTGAAACCACCATCAGAATGTTAGGGGGTCTTCTATCTGCATACTACTTAAGTGAAGATGACATGTACTTAGAGAAGGCAACTCATTTAGGAAACATTCTTATCGGTGCATTTGGCTCTAAAACAGGGATCCCGTATGCATCTGTGAATTTGAAAACAGGTAAAGGTGTGAGAAGTCATACCGATATGGGTGCCAGTTCCACTGCCGAAGCTGCCACATTACAATTAGAATTGAAGTACCTATCAAAACTTACTGGCGAATCCTTATACTGGGAGAAGGCTGAAAATGTAATGAAGGTGCTTGATGCTAACCAACCTGTAGGCGGGTTAGTGCCTATCTTCGTTAACCCAGAAACCGGTCACTATCAGGGACGTTTAATCAGACTCGGTTCAAGAGGTGATTCTTATTATGAATACTTATTGAAACAGTACTTACAAACTGGTGAAACGATATACTTGGATATGTACTTGGAATCATACAATGGTATGAAGAAGTACCTATTAAACAAGTCTTCACCAAGTGGTTTGACCTTCTTAGGTGAACTTGAAAGTGGTGTTGATGGTGCATTAAGTAGTAAGATGGATCATTTGGTGTGTTTCATTGGTGGATTATTTGCGGTGGGTGCCACTGAAGGTTTAACCGTTGAGCAAGCCAGAAAATTGAAGTCATGGGATGCCGCTAAGGAAGATCAATTGAAATTAGGTGAAGAAATGGCATATACTTGTTACAAAATGTACCACGATGTTCCAACTGGATTGTCTCCAGAGATTGTTGTTTTCAATACTGAGGCTAATGAATTCAATGATTTCAAGATCAAACCTAATGATAGACACAATTTACAAAGACCAGAGACTGTTGAGACTTTAATGTACTTATACAAGATTACTGGTGATATCAAGTACAGAGAATGGGGTTGGGAAATCTTTGAGAATTTTGTCAAATACACTAAGGTTACTCAAGGTGGTAAGGATAATAAACCAAGATACACCTCTCTTGATGATGTCACTAAAATTCCACCAAAGATGAGAAATAATATGGAATCATTCTGGTTAGCTGAGACATTGAAATACTTATATTTGTTGTTTGATGATTCCAATGATCCAAAATGGGATATCAAGAATGTTGTGTTCAACACTGAAGCTCACCCATTACCAAAATTTGAAAAAGGTGATTTCTTAACTGGTTGGAAGAGAGGTGACCCTGCTACTACTCCAAAATCTGAACCAATCGTCGAAAAGGTTATAAAGCAAGTCAAGGAAGTTCCTGATGACTCCAATGCTGCTGCTGTTCCTCCTGCTCCAAAGAAGGAGACCCCACCTTTAATCAATAATAAGGACACCGATGTTGAATCTCCCGTCAGTGAGGTCGAGGAACCAGTCAAAACAGACACTGAAGTTGGGATCCCAGTTAAAAAGGTAGTTGCACCAGCAGCAACATCGGAGTCTAATTTGGATGAAACTGAAATTTTGAAGGCCGCAAAGGTGGTGGCAGAAGGCAAGAAATTTGAAAATTTGGAAAATTCTGCCGATATCATTGCTGCAGAGAAGGAAGAAGCTGTTCTAGATAATAAATTGGTTGCTGAAGAAATTAAACAGAAGGGTGAAATCCCAGTTGCGAAGGAACCAGTTGCTAAACCTTTAAATGAACAGGCAAATCTAGTCATAGAAGAAGTTATCAATAACGATAGGGAGAATCCACCTAAGAAATCAGAATCAGACGAATTGGATGGCCAAGTCGAGTAGTTATATTTGTGAGATTAACTATTACACACATATATTTTATAGATTCGTGTTTTTGTATATATATATATCTATCTACATTTACATATATATACGAGAAAATAATTCCATTTCTGAAAGAGCTTTTAAGGATCAAATCTTGCAAAATTCCGCGTATATCCAATTACGGATTTTTTCCCCATATAACAGCGCAATTTTTAAAAAAGCCGACTATTTTATGGCAATTGAAATGTCTCAATCTACTCCAAAACATATTTCTCTCTTTATCACTTCATATACATATAGAGTTTCCTTGTATACTTAAAGGAATAATTAATGAGTACAGGATCAGTGTATAAAGAGCAAGCGCTACAGATTAGTTCCATTAAATTGACTCAGCAAGAAGATGCGGGCACCTCCAGAAATCATGAAATCGGAATTGAAGAATATAACATGGAAACCATTGACGTGAGCAATGCAAATGAGCTTCATGGGGAAACCAGCACAGAAACTAATAATACTGATGAGGATGACATTGAATACCCAGATGGTGGTATCCGTGCATACCTAGTTGTGTTTGGATCTTTCTTGGGGTTGATCGCTACCTTTGGGATGTTCAATGCTTTAGGTTCAATCCAGGAATACCTTAATCAACATCAATTGAAGGGGAAATCGAGTTCTGTCAGTTCAGCTATTTTCTCTGTCTTTGTTGCTTCTATGGATTTCATTATCATCTTTGCAGGTGTTTTGTTTGATGAATATGGATCAAATGCGCCTATGATTATTGGGACTATCTGCTTGTTCATTGGATTGTTTTTTTCTGGTAACTGCAACACTGCAGTTCAGTTGTGTTTTATTCTAGGTATGTTTGGTGGTATGGGTGTTGGTATTCTTGCATGTCCCTTAACTGGTGTCATCAGTCACTGGTTCCTCAAAAACAGATCAACTGCATTTGGATTAGCTACTCTAGGAGGGTCCCTAGGCGGTATGGTGTTTCCAATCATTCTTAATGCCATGTATTCGAGTATCGGATACAAATGGGCTATGAGAATATATGGTTTTATTTGTGCTGCCTTAATGATTGTGTCCTTCTTTTTGATTAAGGAGAGAGTGAAGCCCACTAGAGAATCGCACCATAGTACATCGAAAAGGGAAATGATTAAAGTCGCCGGTAGAGAGTTATGGTATGTCAGCAAGAAATCAATTGATTTGAATGCGTTGAAAGATAGGAGATTCCTGTTTTGTGTTCTAGCTAATTGCTTTTGTGAGTTGTCCCTGATTTGTACAATTACCTATTTTGCATCGTTTGTCACTTCGATTGGTTTCAGTTCCAAAACCTCCAACATGTGTATTACAGCTTTGAATGGTCTTGGAATTGCTGGTCGGTATCTTGGTGGTGTGGCTGCTGATAAATTTGGACCTTTCAATGTCATGGCAGTCATGTTAGCTGGTATCACTGCTAGTAACTTGTTTCTATGGCTTGCATGGTCTACATATGCACAAACAAAAACGTCAATTTATGTTTTTGCTTGTTTCTATGGATTCTTCAGTGCTTGTGTTTTGAGTCTAATACCTTCTTGTGTCAGTTCTATTTCTCCAACTAGAGATTTTGGTAAGAGATACGGCACAATGTACTTCTTTGCTGGTATAGGGTGTGTTGCGGGAATCCCTATCGGTGGTACCATCATTGGTCATGGATCTCTCCAAAACTACAAACATTTCGTTTTATACAGTGGCCTTCTAACTTTTGGCGGTATGTTATCTCTTCTTATGAGTATGTATTACCAAGTCGGATTTAAATTTGGGAAGAAAATATAGTAAACTACGTGCTGATTTTTCTTGAAATGCTATAAATCATTTATATCTGGGAATTTAATAAACTACAGCTTATAATATATATTTATAATGTACGGCAATCCAGTTGTTACCGAACATATTGCCATATATTCCGCGTCTTACTAAAAGCGGAATTTCAGGTTTTCCATTTTTTTTCTTATCTGCAATACTTATAAAATGGACGTTAACTTTGTTGTAATTAATTTTGATGTTGTCGTTTCTTATAACCTTACATACAAACAGATACACTACATAACGAATTAATGAGCACACATATAACATATAAACACGATTTACAAATAAGCTCTATTGAATGGAGAGACGAAGCCATTAATAATGAATCGGCTGGAGAGACAACCAAAAATCATGCAAACGAAGGCCAATACAGTATGGAGACAATTGAGCTAACTCCAGTAAATGTGGTACACTCTTCTGAGGCTCCTGGGAATCCTCAAGAGAGTACAGGTGCACAAGATGATGAGGATGAGATCGAATACCCAGATGGTGGTATCCGTGCATACCTAGTTGTGTTTGGATCTTTCTTGGGGTTGATCGCTACCTATGGTATGTTTAATGCTTTAGGTTCAGTTCAAGAATATCTTAATCTCCATCAGTTGAAGGGGAAATCGAGTTCTGTCAGTTCGGCTATTTTCTCTGTCTTTGTTGGTGCTATGTACTTCGTCATCATTTTGGCTGGTGTGTTGTTTGATGAGTATGGGTCAGATACGCCTATGATTATTGGAACCATTTGTTTGTTTATTGGATTATTTTTTTCTGGTGACTGTAACAATGCTATTCAGTTGTGTTTTGTATTAGGTCTATTTGGTGGTATGGGTGTTGGTATTCTTGCTAGTCCCTTAACTGGTGTCATCAGTCACTGGTTCCTTAAGAACAGGTCAACTGCATTTGGCCTAGCGACCTTGGGTGGTTCCGTGGGTGGTATGGTGTTTCCAATCATTCTTAATGCCATGTATTCGAGTATCGGATACAAATGGGCTATGAGAATATATGGTTTTATTTGTGCTGCCTTAATGATCATGTCCTTCTTTTTGATTAAGGAGAGAGTCAAACCTCATAGAGAAGCTCAACACGAGGCTTCAACTAAAAGAGAAAAGGTCAAGGTTGCTGGTAAGGAGCTTTTGTATTTAAGCAAGAAATCAATCGATTTAAGAGCATTGAAGGATATGAGATTCTTCTTTTGTACTCTTGCAAATTGTTTCTGTGAGTTGTCTTTGATATGTAACACCACCTATTTTGCCACTTATATCACTTCCATTGGTTTTAGCTCTAGAACAGCTAACTTGTCTATTACAGCTTTGAATGGTCTTGGAATTGCTGGTCGGTACCTTGGTGGTGTGGCTGCTGATAAATTCGGACCTTTTAATGTAATAGCTGTCATGATCGGTGGTGTGTGTGCTAGTAATCTATTTCTTTGGCTTGCTTGGTCTACATATGCTCAGACTGAGGTTTCTGTTTATGTTTTTGCATGCGTGTATGGGTTCTTTAGTGCATGCGTTTTGAGTTTGGTTCCGTCTTGTGTTGGTGCCATTTCTCCAACCAGAGAATTTGGTAAGCGGTATGGTACTTTGTATTTCTTTGCCGGTGTTTCTACTGTGGCTGGACTCCCAATCGGTGGTGCCATTATTGGCCACGGAACAGTCGAGAACTATAAGCATTTCAGTTTATACAATGGTCTTTTAACATTTGCAGGTGAGCTCTGCTTCCTTGCTAGTATGTATTTCCAAGTTGGATTTAAGTTTGGGAAGAAGGTCTAACCTACTACAGTCAGTTCTTTATATATATCGAGTCTTAATAATAAATTAAACATTTTATAAATTAGTTACACTTTCTTTTTCTTTTTAGACATCATGGAAAGTATATCGTTCTTTTTCTCCTCCTCCCTTTCACGCTTGACCACTTTCTTCTCGTATTTCTTGAGTTGTTCTTTTCTTGTTGGTTCACCCAATGCTTGTAATTCTTTGGCCTTTTCCAAAATTTCCGGGTCATCCTTCTTCTTACCCACTAGCCATTCTAATAATTTGATATCCTCTCCAAATCCAGAGTCATCCTTAGCACCAACCGGAACTTCGAGAAGAAGTGGGATACCCTCGAATCTCGAATCATTGGCCAATAATCTGAAGCACTCCAACCCAAGGAACCCCCATCCTAATCTTTCATGTAAATCCCTATTGGCTCCTATTGGTGCCTTGGAGTCGTTTATGTGTAAGGCAGCTAAATACTTGAATCCAATGGTTTGTTCAAATTCATCCCAAAACACTTTCCAAGAGTCCTCGTCTCGCAGATCATAGCCAGCGGCGAACGTATGGCATGTATCTATGCAGACACCAACTCTGTCCTTGTTATCCACCATAGCAATAACATCAGCAATATCCCTCAGGTTACCAGCAATTAAATTACCATGGCCAGCCATGTTTTCAATGACAATCTTCACAAAATTTGTTTCACCGATGGCCGTGTTGATGTTTGTAGCCAATCTTTTCAATGATTCTTTGTGATCTGATCCGAGAGTTGAACCCGGGTGGAAATTATATAGTCCAATATTAAGTTTTTCGCATCTTGTTAGATCATCAATGAATGAATCCAATGACTGTTTTCTTTTCTCTGCATCTGGGTTTGCTAGATTAATGAAGTATGAGCCATGAGGTAAGCACTCAGTTCTAGGATCAAATTTGTATTGTTCACATAATTCCTTAAACTTAGCAGCATCTTCATCAGAGATCATAGGAGACACCCATCTCTTAGGGTTCTTCAAAAACAACCCAAATGAATTGGCACCAATGTTCATGGCATTGGTGACGGCATTGTAGATACCACCACCCATTCCAACATGAGCACCAAACTTGTGCTTGTAGGTGTTTTCTCTGACAAACTTGAAGCCTTTCTCTATTGACTTTTTAGACTTCTTAGGAGGCATTGTTATATTTCTGAATTAACGTTTCCCTTGATATTTCGAAGTACTAATGTCTATCTAGAAGAAAGGTGATCTTCTTTTGCTGAAAAAAAAGTTTCACGAGAATCCGGAGAGATTGGCGGCGCGTTTAATTAGGGGGGGTAGAATACATTAAATATAAAGACAGCTAAAATCAACGAGTTGAATTACTATAATTCACAATATCCTGATATGTGATACTTGTAGGAGACCAAATTCCAGAATCTGAGTCGGAAAAGTAAGAATTCAAAAAAGTTTTTTCCACTTTCATGTCCAAAATCTTGCCAACGATTTCTCTCATTTTATCCCTGAAAAATGAATGGGTATGAATAGCAGGATAAAATTGCGAGACTTCAAAGAACCTTAGAAATTCTTTCTTGTCAAATTCAAGAGGAAGAACCTTCTGGTACAAATTTCCACCCTTAACTGGGATTGCTGTTGCCTTTGCCTGGGCTAGGTATATTTTAAAATCATCATTAACGTAGGGAGACTGATTTTCATCTTCCAGGATGATTGGTTCTCCCGTATAGCCTATGATTTGCACATCCTCCAATTTGAAAATACCTCCCAATGATCCATCTTCCAAGAGTCTATCCACCGAAGCTACTTTTGAGACGATTGGCGCCTCCGAAGATGAGTTCGATGAGCTTGTGTTGAAATGGTTATTCTCGGACCTACTCCCCCGAATAGTTCTCAATAGATGATCACTATTTTCATTGATATTACTAGATACGTTTGTCTCAGGCTTATAGTTCATCAATCTCACTTGATCATATGGGGCTGTAGATCTATGTTTCTTCTGATCCTGGTTAACGTAATCAGGCGCTAATTGATGCTTTCTCTTTGGAGATGACACAACGCCTGCCAGGTGAGATGACAACATTTCTGAAATATGATATCTTTTCTGTAATTGGTTTCTTAGATCAGTTGGAGTTTGTTTCAATAGTCTGATCAAAAAATTGTACAAATGGGTATCATTGTCTCGTAGTTTGGTGATTAATTCAGATTCATTTAGAAGTGTAATATCTGATTTTTGAAATTCCACAAGACCTAGGTATGTTTTGACAGTTCCAGTTATTTCCGCAAGTAAACCAAACTTTTGTAGACTGTCAAATGGTCCATCAATCAACTCAGGACATTCACCGCAGAACTTGGAGAGTTCCCGTTTGAGAGGATGAAATTTACTATAAGAGGCTTCAGCTTCCAAAATTTGTTCACAAGTTAAGTTATGTCCATTTTTCATTGGGAATCGAAGTTCCTTGGAGTTCTGAAAGAAGAAATTGGGAGATGATGTGAAATCCGTGGCAAGTACTTGAAAAAACTTGTCTCTAACTCTGAATTGTCTAACCTCTGAATAAGACAATAGTAAAACATACACTTTTCGCATATATGTCTTCCCTAATAGATAACCGGTATCTAATTTCAAATCCTCAACATTGATAGTCTGTAACTCTTCAGATAAACCTGCCATTGGTTGAGTACTCACAAGGAGATCAAACGTTTAATGAAAATGATGAATCTGATGAATAAACAAATAAACAAAAAGTTTTAACGCGCAAAGAAGAGATATATGTCAAAATTCAAAATCATATTTTAGTCTATTCTTTAATAGTTTATCAGATATATTCTTCTTGTCTATACAGCAAACTACAACAATTAATGAATAGTAAGTAGTTTCTAACTCTTATACCAATATATGGATTCTTTACTAACACATAATCATAGAAACTGGAAATTTCTCGAGGAAGGCCCTTCGCAAATCTAAGGGAAGACCTGATAAAACACAGAGCAACAAGACCCCCCTGACGGCAGAAGAATTTTACTTGGCGGGTGCAGATGAAGAGGAATTTGGTGATAGATGGCAGGGGTCTGATATCTCTAAAGCACTTAGGTTTTATCAAAGATCTTATAATTATTATAGACAAGCATTAGAATTGCAATCGAATCATTTAGATACCAGATACAACATGTCAAGACTTTTATTCAATGTCTACAATACTTACATAAAAAATGATGCTATTTATCTAAACGAACTCGTGAATTGTCCAGAATCCTTGACTGGTGATGAAAATGCTGTGATTCAACCGTTAGTGAATGTGGTGAATTTCTTTAAGGTTTCGTGTGAAATTACAATCAATAGTAACCAGGTTCCCTGGGATCTCTATTACAATGCAGCACTCTGCTATTTTGAATACATAGAAGATTTAACTAAGGAAGCTGATGGACTTACTCTACATTTAGACGAAGTGTTTACAATCTTAAATAACTCAAAAGAGCTATTTGAGAAAGTTTTAGAATATCAAATCAATGATTTGGATACTTTCTTGAAGAACTGTAATTTACTGGAAACAGAGGGTGATAATTCAGATGTTTCTAATATGGAGAAATTGGATGATGAGCACAACAATGATCATAATAGCACGTATGCAGACTCTCAGGAAACAATATTACCATCCACTATCTGTGATACCTGCTTAGATTGCTATAGATTGGTTACAAATCTTTTTGAAGTCTCTAGTACACCACAACATTATGAGCATGTTGAAAAGTCTACCCATGACTTCATTGTCGGGATTAATAAAATTATTGAGAATGTTATTACCTCATTTAAAGTGTCTCCCACTGAATTAATACCGTCTTTAACAGCCGAGGAACTGTCTGAAATTGAATTGACAAGAGCCGGTTTGTTAGCATCCAAATGTACCGAATTTGACCAATTAAAAAGTCTCTGGGAATCAAGTGATTTAACTTCCACAACTGATAGACTTCTTTTGGAAGCATCTTCATATAGAACGCTCCTTGATAAATTTGAATCCCTGGGAGTGGTGTTGGATGATGTTACCAAATGGAATATACTCTCTTTAATGTCGATCAAGTATAAGCAGGCGCATGATATTGTCAAGGCAGAGTATGAAACTATTAAGGCCAATAAAGCCGGTGACACTGAAAGGAAAAGTGAAACTATTTCTCAGTTATGTTCAATTCTCATAGAAAGGGCTGATATTGATTTGGAGAGATCGGGAATCACTAATGAAGCTGCATTGAAAAGTTCTGCTACACTCAAGTTAAACCATAAGACACTCCTCAGAAATTGCATCGTCTATGCGCAGCAAACGGGTGGTTTACGAGAGTCTGCCACAGGAAAATTAGTGAGACGGAAGAAACTGAAGGAAGCATCGATCAGAATGTGTCTGGTTGAAGGTAAGACTACTGGTGAGGAGCTAAATAAGATTGTGGGAGCAGACTATTGGCCCCAAGAATTATCCGACGTTTTAGAGATCCCTATCTACTCCCAATTCCCGTTGAAGGCTGGAACTTTATAAATATAAATTCCATTATTGTATAATATTATTAATGATAATCTAAAAAAAAGTTAATCAGTAGAAACGTAAGTTTCTCCTCACAGCTCTAATTTAATAGAAAGCTAAGAGATTGTTCACTCATTTTTCGTTAACTTCATCATATAAAAAGAATGCTCCGAGACGGGGAATTGAACCCCGGTCTCCCGCGTGACAAGCGAGAATTCTAGCCACTAAACTATCTCGGATTTTGTTAACGTGTAATGTATCGCTAAGAACAGAAACTACTCTTCTGGATTGTCCTATTTACACGCTTAAATATATTAACAATTTACGATACAAATTAACAGATATGTCGGAACTTGGGAAGTTAAATGATCTCATTTATGATAGTCACACTTAGAGGTAGCTTGGTTGTACCGAGTTACCCTATTTACTTTCCTTGTTTGACAACACCGCTCAGCCGCAATGATGAAACTAGCTTCCCAGAGGAGGTAGTGACATTGGAGCGTGTCCGAGGCGGTAGCATTGTTTACACCAACAACACGACACGTTAGTTGTAGAATGAAACACGAGTGAAACGACAATGAGAAACGTACGATTGCGTGATTAATTTAGCATTCGTAATGGGGTATTTAGGAACAGTGAAATCCACTTGARTTGATTACTCTTGTGTTGAGAAAYAACTTAGTTTAGATTTTTCCTCTTTTCTATATCGAGTTTTTTAATAGAATTTATTATTATATAAAACTTATACCATATAAACATCTACCATTAGAATACGTCTGACTATCTGCCATAGCTAGCATCCTTCATTCAATAGTCAACAGTAAGTATAACTTTTTATTTAATACTGATTAAGGGAACGTCAGCTGGCTAGACCATCTGTGCTACCGAGTGATTAACTTCTCTAGGTAGGTCCATCACAGGGGTGACGTTGTTGACAGACCTTTACAAGTCTAATCCCGATTAGATACAGGATTGTATCCTAATTATCTATTTAGGTAATAACATTTAGATAATAACATAAACCAAGTAACGACTGGTAGCATACACAAGGCACGATAAACTGAATGTAATTAATTGGCTGCTTTTACTGAATGGCTGATTGATTTCGAACAGCTTATTAGTTTATTTAAGAAATTAATTTTTATGCATTTTGATTTTATTGAGACAACTTGTTTTTCTTGTATTACTATTCAGATTTTAAATGTACAGATATATACTTATATACGCAATCGGTCACAGGTATATATATTTATTAAATAATTCAAACAGTTAGGTAGAAGAAATATATATACAAGGGAAACTGAACCAGAATAAAGACATTTATCAATCAGCTAACTGCTTTCAATTATACCGATACAAATCTATCATCTTTATAGTTACTATAAAGGTTCTCTTAGAATCGTTATTGCAATACCAACCTCGAATCTCGAGGCCTTCGTATACATGTCATCTTGCGTGTATTACATCCCACATGATAATGGATCTTACCCCTTGGTTTATTATGGGCAAACAGAATTATCTCTATCGTTGGCATACATATCACCTAGCATTGAGGACGTCCATCTTCTCTACAATGACACTGAAATTATCCGCCGACCAGCCGGCTTTGGTCTGAATTATGATAGTCAGACCGATTACTTAGGAGTTTATCGGGCTTACAGAACTGTTGCGATGGAGAGAAATGAACCTACTAGGTTTACCAACGAAGAAGCGATCGCCCTAATCAGGTCCGATAACTACCTACAAAATGCAGAATACTTATCACGTATGAATTTTGACAGATCTCGAGGTGTGAGAACCATAATCGGAGAGGGCGTCACGACGATTATGCAACAGCCCGAACAAACTGCACAACCGGATCTGAGAGTTGGAAGCACTATTGAATTAATTCATCATTTAAAATCTTTGATTTTCCCTGATTCAAAGCTGTAGAATTTTTGAAAATTTATGGGTATTCATCCGATGTTCAGGTGGGAAGCTCTCAAAAAGCACTACGTGCTATGGCACCAACATTGGTGTCGATTGGTTCCAAAAAATCATAGTGCACATAAATGGCGAGCTTAAATATTGCTATAGCAGAGAACTAAGTATGTGAAACGGGTTACAATCCACTTTTTTCTTAAGAAAAATTCTATAATTCTATAATTATATCATAATATTTTTTTTAAAAAGATGTATTAACCTATAAAAGTTTTCCCGAGTGTCCAGATTCTAGTTTTTGTATATACTACAGAACTTGTGCCAACCCGGTCCTAATAACACACTTTCACAGCCATCCCTGGTCCAGTTTAGGCCATATATTATTGGAATGAATTTGATGAACACAGTCAGACACACCAATGCGACAACGACTAAACCATGGGTAGCATATCTCACTTGCTTTTTCTTCAGCTGAGAGAAAAAGTATTCTAAAACTTGACACACCAACAAGACCCCAAAATAGAGAGATGGAAGATAAAAGTTAGAAAACAAGTCTCTCTTGACGAAAATGAATGGCAAGAGATGGATCAAATATCCAATAAAGAAATCGGTAGCATGTATTTCAAATTTAGCCAAATCCGATGTGAGTTCAACCTCAAGATGTGGGTTAAATGTAATGATTTGAACAGCCTTAAGTAAAGTGAAGAACACAACTACTAACAAGACCAAGTAATAAACGGCAACGTTACCCAAATAGTAGATAGCTCTTCCCTCTTCAATCCAATAGGTAACACCCTTACGAACTAAAACCCAATCAACAGGGGTAGTTTTGAAATCAAACTTATCCACTAAATCATCAAAAAGATCAATCATTATAAAATGAAGCTCTAGAATTTTCTCGAAGATAGATAATGGTTTGAAATAGGCCTTTTGTCTGTCTTCAGCAAATTCTGGGTGTTCATTGGATTCAATAAACCATAAAGAATCCTTAAGTGTTGGATTTTCGATACACACGATCTCGTATTCATTGTCAGACCATTCCTTAGGTAATTTATTAGAGGTCCCTAACAAGTAACAACTGTTCTTAACATTGTATAATTGGAAGACAGTTTCGATGGCTCTGATTCTTTTTTTACCTAAATCAGTTTTGCAATATTGAGCAATTGCCCTGATCTCAAAATTCAAATTGTTATCACCGACGTAACTGAGGTTCCCCATGGTGGTGACTTCCTTATTATAATCTTGTTCTGATAAAGGTGGCTTTGTATCACCATCAATAGTCACATATGTTTCTGTTTCATTATGGAAGAGTCTAATTTGTCTACCGGTTTCAAAAGTTTGAACTTTTCTGACTAATTCTCCAAGGTTAGATTTCACTCTCTTTTCAATGAAGAATAAGTTACCAGCAGCATCATAATAATCGTATAAAGAAAGTTTTTGATGCCCATTTGGATAGGTGTTATTATCAGAGAATAGATATTTCCCTGTTTGCAGGTGTCTGAAAGACACAGTGGACCCATAAGAAACATCAGCAATGGTATTATCAAGATGGTGACCTAGCCCAGTTAATGATTTTTGATATTCCGGACTCAATCTGTGATAATCAGGACCAACTTTAGAGACAGAGTTAACATGTACAGTGAAGGTAAGCAAATAGATAGCCAATGGAAGGGTAATGAAAATAGTATATTTAGCGATGACTTGCTTGAAAGATGACTTCACAGAGATTTTCAAATCACCCAAGGAATACCAGAATCTCTTGAATTCCACAACTAACATCCATAGGATAGTCAAAAACCCAATCCAGTCCGTAGCCAATGCATAACCCAACGCCATACCAGCGATTAAGACGGCCTTCAACCATGATTTAGATCCAAAATCAGCAGCTTCACTTGCCTTGTAATTAGAAACAGCTAATGCCAAGAAAAACAAGAATGGAATATCAGTGAACATAAATCTCGATTCAATGACTAACGAATTTTCAATGACAAGTAAGAAAGTCCCAAACAAGGCAATTGTATCTCTGATACCAGATGACTTCATAGTTCTATAAGCGATCAAGATCAGACAGGTACCTGAGACAGCGTTGAATATTCTATTACATGAATAAGGAAACAATTCCTTACCATTAGTATTGAGGTATGAAATGCCAACTTTTGAGAACACAAATTGGGGTTTAACGTAACCGAACATATATGACAACCCAGAGTAAATGAATTTAGCTAACGGTGGCTGGGTATCGACGAAGAACATGTTCTTCAAGTAATAATTAACATATTTACCTGATCCTAATTCATTATAAACAATTGAGCTCGGATATTGAATGAACACCATTCTAAGTATCAGAGCAATTAAGAGCATCAATATAAGTATGAGTCTTTTATTTTTCTTCAACGGAAGTGTTGGATTCGATTTTGCTGACGTGACAGCCTCGATGTACTCCCGATTCGGTCCCTTTTCAATGATGAAACAAGGTTTTTCGGACATTGTGTATTTATAATTGCACAGATATAGTAAGAAAGAAGTAGAGAAGTTCTGTATCAACTCCAGAGAAACAAAAAAAAGGTCTTAACTTTAGTATGCAATTTGGAAAATATATAATTTTTGTTGACGTACCCATCTCGAAGACGCGCTTGAACCGATGAATGGTGGCCGATAAGTTTCTACATTTTCTGTTTTATGAAAGGGCTAAGCATGTGTGAATTAATTAGTGTATAACACATACTGTGAACTAGGAACTAGAAACAAGCCAGTTTTGGCTACTATTAATCTATATAACAAATAATTGCTTAATCATACATCTGTAATAGTTAATTCACAGTTGGTAACTTAAGAGTATTGCCAAAGTTGAAAGCTTTAATGGTCCTGGTAATTTTTTCACTATCAAGCCAAGGATGCAATTATCAGGAACTACTCCAGAGTGAGAAATGCATTAGATAGAAGTCAATGATACTTTAAAATGGAATCAATGAATTGAAGATCAAGAGTAGCTACCATACATATAAAATACCCCAAAAAAAAATAAAGATGATGCGGCTCAGTTTTGAAATTTTTTTTTAAAATTTTTTTTATTTCAAAATCACAAAATTTACTACTAGACTTGATTTTAATTACTTAATTAATCATAATTAGAAATATCTACAATAATGGTTGATAAAAATAATAGTTCAAGTTTATTTGGGTTTGATGGATCCAAGCAAGATTCCAGCGTTTCTGGTTTATTTGGAGCTCCATCTAAGATATCTAACAAGCAATTGGCAGCTAACAAGAAAAGAACGGTGATCGAAATTCCAAAGGAAGAAGAACACGAAGAAGAACAAAGTGAATCCGAGGAAGAGCAAGAAGATGATGAAGAGAAAGAATCTGAAGAAGAAACTGAAGTTGTTGAAAAAAAGAAACACAAAAAATCAAATGATGAAGATGATGATTTAGAGGATAAATATATCAACAAACTACTCGCAGATACAAAAGACGAAGAAGAAGAAACTGAAGACAAAGACATTGAGATGGAAGATAGTGACGAGGATAAGGATACAACTGATAAGAAATCCACTAAGGCTAAAGTGATCGATATGAAACAAGAAGAATTAGAAAAGGCTGAAAGAACCGTTTTCATCGGTAACTTACCAGCCAAAGTGATAGAAAGCAAGAAAACCATCAAACAATTTAAGAGATTCATCAAGGGTGAATTAGATGATGCAGCTATTCAATCTATTAGATTCAGATCAGTCAGTTTGAATTCTACATTACCTAAGAAAGTTGCTTTCATTAACAAGGAATTTGAAGAAAACTCTGCAAATGTGGTGAACTGTTATGTTGTGTTTAAACAAAAGCCTGATTCCTTAAACGCAGTGAAATTGAATGGTACCACATACTTGGATAACCACATTAGAGTTGACCACTTGACGCATCCATTACCTAAGAATAACAAACTATGTGTGTTTGTGGGTAACCTAGATTTCGAAGAGAAGGAGGAATCTTTATGGAGATTCTTCAATGTTAAATTAGAAGAAACCAATTGTGTGTCGAATGTTAGAATCATTAGAGATCCCAAGACCAATTTTGGAAAGGGATTTGCCATTGTGCAATTCACAGATACAAACTTTGTGGAGAAGGCTTTACTTCTGAATGGTGTTAAATTAGAAGGTTCTAAAAAACCAAGAAGTTTGAGAATCACTAGATGTAAGAACCAACCAAATGGCGGAACATTCAGCAGAGATGGGAAATTCAAGAATTTAACTGATAAACAAAAGACTACTATTGGAAGAGGTAAGAAGGTTTTGAGTAAGAGTGAAAGACACACCATAGGTAAGATGGTGATCGAGGGTGAAAGATCTAAGAAGGGTACCAATGTGAAGGGTATCAAGGCCGGTGGTTCCATTGGTAAATTAAAGAAGAAACCAAGAACTGCTGGTGGTAGAGCCTCAAAGAGAAGTCTTGCCCACAAGCAAAAATTGGCTGCTGAAGAAGGTAAGAAGAAATAAATATATAAATAAATAAAGTAAATTAATTTTATGTGCTACCATGGCTGTGCATCAACATTACATCTGTACACCAATACAATCAACCTTTTTTGTATTTTTTGTACAAATTTGATATAGTAAAACATAACTTTATTAATGGTTCTCCACAATATCAATAATCTTGCAATTATATAGTATTTAATATAACAAAGGATCAACCACATTGAACTGATCAGAAATTCGAAAAAAATACAGAACTTAGACAAATTCATAAATGAAGAAAGTGATAGATCCTGCCTCGCAAGAGGAACTCTCAATTAACAACAAAGATACCGTAACGTCAGAGACTTTGAATTCATCTGATGTGGAGACAGATAAGATGGAGGGATTAGATGAAAAGGAAAGTGACTTAGATAAATTAGTGGATGAAACTCGGAAAAGAAAATTACAAGAATCCTTAGATGGGGAAGAAGACACCAATGATGACTCTAAGAGACCTAAGAAGGAAGATGCCGATGATGACGACGAAGATGAAGACAACGATGATGATGGTGATGACGAAGATGACGAGGCGAAGGATGAAAAGGATGAAGAGGAAGCCCAAAGAGAATTACAAGAACAAAATGATAAAGAAGCTCAAAGAGTGCAAGCCATGGAAGAGTTAAAGGAGATTGAGACTAACTTTGCTAAATTGAAAGATAAATTATATGAGACACAACAAGCTAAACTTGAATTTGAACTCAAATTATGTGAATCTAATAAACATCCAGATTTATTGAGATATGTTGATATGATAAAGGAAAATTTTGATGGTAAAATAGAGAGATCAGTGAATCTTCAAAAATATAAATTAAAATGTTTGGACAATCAAACTAAGGCTAGAAGGGTTGCCATACATCAACAATATTTGAAAAATTGTCAAGATTATAAGACTAAAGAGATTGTCAGTATTACATCTAATTGGTATGAAATTAATAAAGAAAGAAGAAACATGGATAGCACTATATTGAACAATCCTGAATATTTCCAATACAATTTGAGTATAAATTCCAAAAATGTGGATAGTCAAGAAAAGGTTAATGATTTAGTGGTACAAAGAAATGCTCTCTACAATGAATTAAGTAATATTAAGAGAGTATCCAAATTTGGGCAAGGTTTAATTGCTAGTTCATTGAATAATTTGAAGAGTTGTACAACGGAGGAAATTAATGAAGATCTTAAGGCTCTTGGAATATTGAAATAAGACTTATAAATGTAGATTTTAGATTACTTACTTATTAATATATATAATAAATTACTATTAGTTGGTCTAAATATTAAAGATTTGGAGTTGTATTTTTTTTCAGATAAAGACTATACAAAAATGAAGTGTGTGATATGAATATATGACCTAGTAAAACACGTTTAGTATAATCTCAACTTGGAACCAGAAGATGGCTTACCGTGTTGAACTGGGTTGTAAGTGATGGAGAATTCACCTAAGTAGTGACCAGCCATTTCTGGCTTGATTTCAACAGTGTTGAAAACCTTACCGTTGTAGATACCGACGACAGAACCAATCATTTCTGGAACAATGATCATGTTTCTTAAGTGAGTCTTGACAGCAGCTGGCTTTTCATTTGGAGCAGCAGCTAATCTAGCAGCTCTCAACTTCTTGATCAAAGCCATTGGCTTGTTATCTAAACCTCTGGAGAATCTTCTTCTGACTCTGGCACCACATAACTTGGCGAAATCTTCAGTGGATAATTCTAATAAGGCATCTAATTCAACACCCTTGAATGAGAAGGACTTAAAGGATCTCTTCTTTCTAGCTTCGACTATAATAATTAAGAATTAATTAAATGTTAGTAACTTTGTCTTGCTTTTTTCTTTATTCATTTAATAAGATAATTTGTCTTTTTTTTGAATTTACACAAATATTTAATCGTTGGTTGTTCATAATAGGTGAAAAAGGTTTAAATTATTCTTTCATATTTTTATTGGTATCTTTGTAGCCCTTGAATTACAAATGATTAATAGCTGTTGGTGTGTTGAAAATCATTTAATAAGTGAAAAGGTGGTTTGTATGCTGTTGCTTTATATATTTTTGTAAATTTGTGTATTCTTTTTCTATTGGACTAAACTTGAAAGATATCATGGTATTAAGTGTTCTAATTACTCTTAATCTGTTGCTTTAATGGATCATATTGGTGTTTGTAACCATGTCCTTTGACTTTATTCATTAGTTTTTTTTTTCATTAGTTTTTTACCAATGGATTTGTTGTTCTAATTTGATTTTATGTAAATGTTAACGATATTATCTTATAGTTTTGTGGTTGTTAATAACATACCGTCAGACATATTGGATATTGGATCTATATAAGTTGATACGTTGATATGGTAAACAGGTTTTAAAAGTAAGTTATAATAGCTTTCCAGTAACAGACGAAATATTTCAAAAGTTTTTTTTTACTACACAGTGTGCAAAACTCAGAGAGTACCACACAGTACCACTCGCGCTCAATGGAGCTCAACATTGAATCTCTGTCTCTATCAAATGTCGCGCTCTAATTAAAAAAATATAAAAATTTACTATAACCCATAGAGTACTCCTCACACCAGATCCGCTATACTTCTTCCCAATTAAGTAACTATCACTGTGACTGTGTTTCTCGTAGTTAGTGAGCGCTACTCACTATGGGTGAGGCTAGTGTGAGCGAAGTGATCTTTTTTAAAGGTTTCAATTACTACTGTGTGTGTTAAGTCTTTTACTGTTAAACTTTTGTAAATAGAATCAAATATAATATATAAAAAGTATGCATATAACATCATATAGTTCCCTGTTTTTTCAACTTGACATTGCAGTTATGATATTTGACTCACCACTTGGCTACCCAGACTTATCTTAATATCAACATGAATGAAAAATTGGTCAACTGAAAAACTTTTGGAAAATTCAATGAAAATTAGACACCATCACCAAACAACATTTAAACAACACTTTGATCACTAGAGATACACATAATACTATTGAGATATCATTATATGGATCATTAATCAGAGGTTTAATTAAAAAAAAAAAGATACCCAAATTAATTATGAAGATGACTTGGGAAGAGAATTCCACAGTACATCAAATATAAGTTTAATCACAATTCACCAAGAGGAACCTCAATGTCACCCATTTACACCATTCTACTTTACCAATTTTCTAATACTTTCACTATATCTGAATTCCAATATTTTAATCCCGACATCATCTACAATAAGTTCTAAATACTTTTTCCAATCAACACATATCTTCTCATAGGGATTCCTTCTTTATACCTAATTCATAGTTCTGTATATCCATCATGTCATCTGCAATCGTCAAGAGAAAAATAAACATTCACCTGTACCGAAAAATCAACTTATATACTAACAAACTTTTGAATTTTTTCAAATTCAAATTAATATAGTGAAGTACTTAGCTGCTTACTTACTTTTGGTCCAAGCTGGTAACGCCACTCCTTCCGCTGCTGATGTCTCCAAGGTTTTGGAATCCGTCGGTATTGAAGTTGAATCCGAAAAATTAGACAAGTTGATCTCTGAATTAGACGGTAAGTCTGTTGAAGAATTAATCGCTGAAGGTACCGAAAAGATGTCCTCTGTTCCAACTGGTGCTCCAGCTGCTGCTGGTGCCTCTTCTGCTGCTGCCGGTGGTGATGCCGCTGCTGCTGAAGAAGAAGTTGAAGAAGAAAAGGAAGAATCCGATGATGACATGGGTTTCGGTTTGTTCGACTAAATGTGTAGTTGAAACAAATTTAAATTCGAATTTATAATCATTTGCTTTCATATCTCTTTAATATAATAAAATATAAGCCTTCTGTATTTTGTATCAATTTGAAACTAACTGTATCGTGAAATCAATAAATGCTTCTAATTTGGTTTTTTCTGATTCTTGCCCCTTTTTTCTTTTTTTTTGTTACTTTTGTAGATCAGCTCTTATTTGCTTATATCTTTACACTTTAAGTTATACTCTGATATAAATCAAATATACACACTAATAGATCTTCTCCCCCCATCTAATGCCAACACTTCAAGAAACTTCAAGTGCAATGGCAGCACGTATCTCCATGGAAGTGTTAAGACCAATAAATGTCCTTCTAGGGATCACTACATCTGGATCATTTATCTATCCATTCATGGGGATCCTTTATTTCATTCGAAACCCAGGTCTATGGCCTGTGTTTTTGAAAATGTTACCACCTATAATGATAATTTACTCCATTGTGTACATTTGTGTGGTGTTTGTACTTTTCCCCTTTAATGCAACCATCTGTATATCCAGTACGGGACCAGCTGGATTTCTATTAGCATTAGCTATCACTAACCAAGAGATAAACTTCATTTACAATCGTATTGTGGGGCGCCACTTAATGCCACAACCAGTGACATCCTTATTTGATACAGTGTTATGCATGGAGGGATTAGATAAGGTGGTTTTCCCTGGTAAATTGAAAAGAGTGGTGGAACCAAGTTTTGGTGAAAGAATAGTGGAATCCACTCTTTGGTTCCCATTTACATTCCCTATTTCATTGTATGGTTTCATTAGAACTATTGTGATTCATATGATCCCCATCCTGGGACCCATCATTGTGACTTTGAATAATTTCACTTCTATAGGGAATTCCTCTCAAGAAAGATTCTACAAATTGAAAAAATTCAGACCAAGACAGATTAAATATATAGTAAGGGAAAGAGAAGGAGAATACATGGCATTTGGATTTGTCTGTAATGTCTTGGAGAGTATCCCATTGTTAGGATTCCTTTTCCGTTTTACTAACCAAATTGGGGGTGCCCTAATGGCTGTCGACAATTACAAGAGGGGAAGAACTAGCTTCTGAGATGATGTTCATTTTCATTTTATATATAATCTTTGCTATCTTTAAATTTTTGGAGGGCTCCATTTAAATAAGTTGGAATGCAAGGAACCAGGAACGAAACAGAAAAAGAAAAAAAAAATCTGGCATTTCCATATTCTATTTTCCTAGATTAAGTAATTAGCCCAGATCTCTCAGTATTAAGCACTTATTTTTTTTAAACAATATAACTGTAAATTTATTATAAACACAAGTTAGATGAAGGAAAAGTAAAAGAAAACAGTGAAAGCTTGAAAAAGAAATGCAAGGAACATGAAAGATAGAAGAGTTCAAAGAGAAAGGGTAACGATAGAAACAAGACAAAAAGGAGGATGAACACGTTCAATATGGATTGTATTAGTAGTACATTGGTGATGAATTGATATAGCGGTAGGTAGAAAAACACAGTCACAAGAAAAGAATAGGGAAATGATAAGCAAAACAGTTTTTGTTTTGATCTAAGTGATCACACAACATCTACTTTTTTCATAATGTTCAACATAAGGTGAATCAGATGGGGTATTATTTTCATATTTATTTTCTTCAACATCATTTTTCTGTTTACTACTTGATCTGAAATGATGGGATTGCTTAGTACTAATTCTTTTTGATGCTCTATGTTGTTTCTTGTAATTATTGTAGACGACATTGAAACATGCTTGGAAAACGGTATCAACGTTGAACATTTCCTTAGCAGAACATTGGATATGAGCTGCGGCATTGATTGATTTAGCAACTCTGTCTGCATCAGCAGGGTCAACTTCGTGTTGTGGTATATCAGCCTTCAAACCGACAAGCACGATTGGTGTATTTTCACAGTAAGTAAGAATTTCAGGTGCCCAAACTTCAGGAATATTCAATATAGATTCTTTAGCATTCAATCCATAAGCTAATATAATTAAATTAGAATCTTGATAACTTAATCTTCTCAGTCTTTCATAATCTTCTTGACCTGCTGTATCCCAAAGGTCAGCAGTTATAATTTCATTAGTTGCTTTATTTCTTAAGAATGCTCTTGAATTTTCAAAGATTGTTGGTTCATATTCGGTTGGGAAATAACCTCTAATGAATGATGTAAACAAGGAAGTTTTACCACAACCGGAATCTCCCACTATAACTATTTTAAATTGTAAATTTGGATCTGGGTTGGTGTTATTATCGTCATTCAACAATTGAAATTCCGATCCCTTACCAACATTAGAAACATAATAACAATCTTGAGTTGATGACATTATTTGATTATTATGATGATGGGTATATATATATTTATATATATGAGATGTATAATCTGCCTGTATTAATGGATTTATTCAAATAATTTCTTATTAAAGTATAAATAGCATTATTGCATACGGATCAAACCAAAACAAACAAGATTTTTTTGGAATTTGAACATATTACGAGGCTGTGTTAATTTATTGTGCCCTAGTTATAGGTGGACATGTCCCACTACATAGTGATATAAATTATCTTCAGTGCCCGTTGGGAAGTACTTGAATGCCGAGTTTCACGGCCGAGGGTGAGAGCAATGGGTAGCAATTATGGGGGAACGGGGTAATAAGGTTGTGGGAGAGAGAGAGAGAGAGAGATAGGAAGGTAACCAGTTGGACTGAAATTGATATTACACATCTACCACCATCTTTAATTATCTATTATTTTTTTTTGGGGATGGGTCAATCTATAGGTAAACAATAAATTCAGGGGTAACACTACGGCAATACTAATAGTAATTAAAATGAATGAAAAATTCTTTTCTCTTCCTAAAACATGGGAATGGCTTTCTGAAACTAAGAAAGTAAAAATTGGTGTCTCTAAGGTGAGAGAGCGGATATTGAAAAAAAAAAAATCATGTCAATGACTTGTCAATTCCTTCTGTTTTACTATATTAGTATTTAAATATTCATAGATCCTCCCCCCCTTCGAAGAAGTTGGACTTTACATATCATCTTTAGTTACTGTTAATTTTATTCTTCAGTTTTCACTTATCATCCACCTTCAGATTTGTTCTTATTAATATTCTAAGAACTAAACCAATTGCTCCACATTCCAAGAGAAGAAAGAAGCAAACTAAACAAACCGGATTCACATAACTCTTATTCATCGATTCATTCACTATTACACTCTCAACTCAATCATTTCATTGATTACCCATTTTTAAAGACTGTACCATTACACTCATGTCTGTCTACAAGGTCCCCCAAAATTTGCAGTCTTACCAACAAACTAAAGTCACCCAAGGCGGTGCTTCAGAGGTTAAGCTTGTCGTTATTGGAGATTCAGGTTGTGGTAAGACCTCTCTTTTGATTAATTTCAAAGATGGTAAACCAGCTTCATATGAAGATTATATTCCAACTATTTTTGAAACTTATAATTGCTTTGTGACTAATGGTCAAGCCACTTATAAATTATCACTTCATGATACTGCAGGCCAAGAAGATTTCGAAGGATTAAGAACTCCAATTTATTCAGAGATTGATATGGTTATTGCTTGTTATTCAGTGGATTCATCAGTTTCATTGACTAATATTCAAGATGTGTGGATTCCAGAAGTGCAAAATTATAAACCAGACGTGCCAATCATTTTAGTTGGTACTAAATCAGATCTTAAAGATCAATTGGGAGAAGCTCAATTGGTTTCTGAGACTGAAGAGAACCAAGTTAGTGCATCTATTGGTGCAAATGTTATTGGTCACATTCAGGCATCATCTGTGACTGGTGAAAATGTTAAGAAAGTGTTCGATATAGCTATCTCAGAATATGCAAACAGATTAGCTAGATCTGCTGCTCATAATTTGGCAAACAATCAAAAGTATCAATCTACACAGAATCAACATTCAAGTGGAGGTAGTAAAGATGGTTGTTGTATCATTTGTTAAATACTTTTTTTTATGATTTTTTATTGTTCAAACACCCCCCCCCCATTCTATCTTTATTTTTTGTTTCTGTTTAGATTGTGTACTTATAAAACCCTTTCCACATTCAGTTGAATTTTGTTTTTCCTTTTGCTCTGTCATTTCTAATTTCTATTTTAATTCTTCTATATCTTACATTCCATTTTTTTCCTCCCCCCTCTACCAATTCTGTTTTCCGGTTTTTCTATTCCCTCCCTTGCTTTTATCATATAAAATTTGACTTCTGAAATCGGTAGCAAATAATAAACCTTTATTCCCATATATATACTCTTAAAATTGTATTACTAAAAACTTTTTATAGAGGAAGCAGTTTTATCCAATAAAATTTAATCAAACTTTGCTTACGCAAATCTGATACACTACAAAACTGGTATTTCCAAGAGGAAATCACATCTATGAATTTACTGTAAACTTTTTCAATACATTTATATACATATAATTACAAAAATCATTAATTAACAAATAAATAACTATAATAAATAGCATAAAACCTGTGAAATATATGTAAAATCTATGTTTTACTAATAAAATAGAAACTAAATGAGCCGCATCATCTTATAAAAATAATTTTTTTTTTTTTGATAAATTTTTTTTTTGTTTTTTTTTGAAAAACTGATTACTGGTATCAATTTAGATTATTAGATATTACAATATTGCATTATTAATGTCCTATAGTGGAAAATTATTTAGGCGTGCTTTAATAATTTCAAATAAAACTATACCAAGATATAATTCAACTTCAACCATCACAAGATTTAATCCAATCATTGATATGTCCATCGATATTGAAGCTCCAAAGAGAAAGAGTTCATTCTCTGAGAAACAAGATGTGAATATTGGTAATGTTACTTCTGCTGCTACTAATTCTACCACCATCACTACTACTAAACCACCAATGAAGAAACAAAAAATTCGTAGAAAGAAGGCTAAAAAGCAAACACCAGATGCTACTGCACCATTAGGAGTTTTATTAAATCATGAAATTCCAACCTTAGTTAAAGAACATGGATTAACTATGGAGTCAATCACTAATCCCGTTAATGATGTTTTAAATGATGATTCATTAAGAGCTCAATATAATCAAAGAATAGTGGAGAATGTATTAATATTGAAATATTCTTCGAATGGTGATGGATTAGCTATAATTTCTAATCCTGTTGATCCAACTAAAAAGCAAATAGCTGTTATTCCATTTGCTATGCCCGGTGATAAGGTTACAATAAGAGTATTCATGACTAAACATCTTTATGTGGAGACAGATTTATTGAAAATTACGGAGGATGCTCCCGAGAGACACAATGAATTAATTAAATGTAAATATTTTGGGAAATGTTCTGGTTGCCAATATCAACAAATTAATTATGAAGATCAATTAATCTTTAAACAGAATACCATCAAGAATGCATATAAATATTTTGCACCTTTATTAACGGCTCAGGGGAAATTACCTAATGTGGGGGAAACCATGGCTAGTCCCTTAAAATTTGGTTATAGAACTAAATTAACTCCTCATTATTCATTTAACAGTCATATGGATCCATCAGTGTTACCAAATATTGGATTTGGTAGTAAAGGAAGACCAGAATTTAGATCTGAGACTATTCCAGATAGAGAATACCCTGGTGAAGTTATGGATATAGAAGATTGCATTATTGGTACAAAGATTGTCAGACAAGGTATGAAGAATGAGAGAGCTAGATTAGCTGGAAATGTTAATAAGATTAAACATAAGGCTGCCACTATTTTATTAAGAGAAGATACTAAATTGGGTGACACTGAGGATAAACAATTAAAGGGATCCAGAGATGAAAATGGGGAACTATCTGTTTTCAAAACTGATGATGAAAAATATAAGAAAACTTGTGTGACCGATAATAATTCAATTGTATCTGAATATGTTAATGATTTAAGATTTGATTTTGTTGCAAATGAATTTTTCCAAAATAACAATTCAATTTTACCTTTAGTTATCAAATATGTTGCTGATAATTTATCATTAAATTCTGGTGGTGAAAATTATTTAGTTGATGCATACTGTGGATCTGGATTATTTTCATTATCTATAGCTCAATATGTTACTAAATCGTTAGGTGTTGAAATATCATCTCATTCTATTAAATTTGCTAAATTGAATAAAGAATTAAATGATATAACAAATTGTGATTTCCTTGAAGGTAAGGCTGAAAAATTATTCACTAAAATTGAAGGGTTCCCTAAGGATCAAACTTCGGTTATTTTAGATCCACCTAGAAAAGGTTGTGATGATGTTTTCTTAAAGCAATTAAGTGAATTTTATCCAAGGAAAGTTGTTTACGTTTCTTGTAATGTTCATTCTCAAGCTAGAGATGTTGAATATTTCCTTAATGAAACTGAGAATGGTAAACATTATCAAGTGGAGAGTATTAGAGGTTTTGATTTTTTCCCACAAACTCATCACGTTGAAGGTGTTGCCGTGTTAAAGAGAATTGATTAAAATCATAATTTAGATTATTTATTTTATAAACTATTAATTGAAAAAAAAAAATAAAATAAAAACTACAAGTGTAATTTATATGGGGCAAAATGTAGGATATATTTGAGATAAGAGAAACTGAGCCAAAAAGTTCAATAACTCCGAAAGCAATAAAGGATAATAAAAAGTAAGTTAAAAAGATAAAAAAAAAAAACAATGAACATTGAAATGATACAGAAATCAAACAAAGAATAAATGAACAAGAAAGCCATCACCAAAGTTTTTTTTTTCAAACAAACAAAAAAAAAAATAGCATAATACAATATTCGTGATGGGTGCCCCAAAAAATATAATTTTTGTCAGAATAAAAAGAAAAAAACACATCAATTGTTTAATGACTTTAGTCATTAAAATAAAACTAGATGTTCAAGGAACCTAAAACTAATATACAAAGCAGCGATGAAGAAAAGTTAGAATTAGTTAAAGACACAATTATTGTTGAGTCTTCAAGTATTCAGCCTTTTCAACTTCATATCTCTTTTTATCAGTTTCAGCCTTAGCTTCATATGGAGTTTTACCATCTGCATCTAAGGCCTTCCACTTTTCACCTAAGATTTTACCAATTTGACCAAATGAGATACCTGGATTTTCAGCTCTAACGATATCTCTTTGTTCATTAGCAAAGAACATATAAGCAGATAATGATCTCTTTGGTGCGTTTGGGTCCTTCTTCTTTCTAGTAACTCTTTTACCGGTCATTGTAGTATTAAAAAAATTCTATAACTTTAGTGTTAGTAACCAAAAATGAAATAAAACACAAAAAAAAAACACACACAAAAAAAATTAAATGGAACAACAGCTCTTTATATGATACAAGTTAAACAAAAATAAAAACAAATATTCGCGTATCTGTCAATTAATAGTAATGGGTAATTAATATTATATTTTCCCCCTCACACGCGAATATTATTGTGCTGTGCTGTGGTTAACTAAAATTAATAGGGTAAAACGGGAATCCACTTTTTTTTTGGTTCAACTTTTTTTATCAAAAATTAATTAATTCATGGTGTCATTCAATTAAAAAGTCAATTAAAATCAATTTTTAAAATTTAATTTCAATATTTTATAAATTAAATTAAATGGTTTAATTACCATTAGTTAAATTTTGATTTATCTCAATTTTAATTCAATTTGTGGAGAACTCGAGTGGTTATAAATTTTTTTTTTCCATTAAATTGTATATTGAATTTTAATCAACTTTAGTAAAAAACAACCAACCAGAAAACAGCAAGTTAAAACAACAATTCAATATGAATTAATAAAGTTGAATTGAAATTGAATATTATAAGTAAATCATATCACAATTGTAATTAAAAATGATTATTAAGAATTTAATTTTTTTTTAGTGTAACTTGTAATAGTGATATACATACTAAATAAATTTGTATAGTTAAATAAAAAAAAACTTATAAAGAAAGACAGTGTAATTAAAAAAAAATTATCATAGTTAAGCCCTATAGAGTTCCTTTTATATTAGAGCTTTAACAATTTTTTGGTGAAGTTTTATATAAAAATAAAATTGGACATCCATACACAGGATCATAGTAATTTCAATGACTATTATTCGGATAATCCGAGAAAAAAAAAGCCATTACATTTTTTTTTTGGCAAATAAATACATGGTATCCCATATTATATCAATCTTGGTATTACCATTCCAATTTAATTGATTTTCAAATTCTGATTTCATCAATTTTAGTAAATCACCCTTGGTACCCTTCATTCCAGGATTCAATCTATACCAATTATGAACTGGACTGAATGTACCCATAAAATCCATAAATTGATTTAACGTCAATTCCTTTCTAATATTTAATATATTATCAACATTATTCCCATAATCATGAATAATCTTAATTTGATCATTATCATCATCTAATTCATTTAATTGATCAAGTATAACAATTTTGATATCTTCAAATTTATCTTTGGCTCCCAAAAATAATTCATTACAATCTTTTAAATAATTTCTATAAGTTGATTTACCTGAATCCCATAGAGTACCCATATATCTATCATCACTGTAAACATATTTATCAAAAATTTTATTAGCTATTTCATCATGAAATCTAGGTTCCACGTATAACCAATAAGCTAAACTACCACCAGTTTTTAAAACATCCCATGATGAATTCAAAAAAATTGATTGATTAAACCAATGAACACATTCAGCTGCAGTTAAAACATCAATTGATTCACTTTCAATAACATTATTCATGGTTTCCACATCATTAACAATAAATTGAAATTTATCTTGATCTTCAATAGATAATTGAGATTTAGCCTTATCAATCATGGTCTTCGATGGATCTAATCCAATAACTTTAGTGAAATGTTTACCTAATGGTAAAGTCACTATACCTGTACCACAACCCACATCTAATAATGTACCTAATTGATTATTACCATGATAATCTAATAATTTCTTGTAAAATGATTCAGGATATGAAGGTCTAAAATCTTGATATTTGTCTGTATTATAATTATTTTGTTTATATGTAGCCATTTGAAATTTAATAAATTTAAACATTAATTTGACTTAAAATTTAATGAATAATGACATTTGAATATCCTTTTATATATATACCCCAGATAATTTAATTTAATTTATACCGTTACAGGGCCGGTTACCGGAGCCATCACTCATTACCTTAATAGAGCTTAATATTTCGGACAAATTTGTTTAAAAAAAAAGAAAACACTAAATGACTTACAACAATTATGACACATATTTATTTATTCAATTTACCATAAATTGACTAATCCAATAGTCATTCGTAAGATGTTTAACTAATTGATAAGAATTAATAAACTTTTATACAAAATTGGTTTTTTTTTTTTTTTTTTTTATTTGTTCCATGCATGTCCCAAGAACTTCATCTAGCCGTACCCATATTACTACTTATTATTTATTTTTCAAAGAGTCAAAAGCAGACACTCAAATTATCTCATAGAAACAGAAACTATAATATTTGAAAGAAGAAATTGTGGATAGAAAAAAAAAGAAAAGGGTAGTAAATGTGAAGCAATAAAAAACTAGATAGAAAGGTAAATGTAGATTTAATAATGAAATGATAGATTCAAAATTGAATTAATCAAATCAATAAAAAGGTAAAGAAAAATAAAAAAAAAATAGAGAAGAAAAGAAATAAAGAAAAAAAATGAAACAAGGTAAGTAAAAACAACATAAATATATAGATAGTCAAAATCAAAAGAAAGAAAGAAAATCAAAAATAAAATGATCAAAGATCATCAGAAAAGTAGTATAATACAAAGATAAAAGAAAGAAAAAAACATGTATCAAAAAAAAAAAAATTAACAAGGAGAATAAAACAATTCAAAGTATAGCTATCTTATTAAAACAATTCTATCTTACTAAATAAAAAAATCTCTTAAGTTTTATGATCAAGACCCAAACAGACACAGCAATGAAAGAGAAATAATGATAGTAAGATAAAAAAAAACAAATTCAAGCAATTCAAAAAAAGTATTTAAACCAGCAAAGTATACCTTTTTAAATTGATGAAATTGAATAAGAAGCAAAAATGACTGTAATAGAATAAGATGACAAAAAGTTAAACTAGAAATACATTGAGTCAGCCCAACTCGTATTTCAAAAGGAATAACTGATCACAATTCTAATTGTCCCTCTTGTTTTTTGGTTTTTTTTTTTTTTTTTGATTATATAGAAATTTGTTCATCTCTAATATGCAAAACATGAATGAATAAAAGAAAATAAAAACAAGGAATTTTAATTCTCCCTTCTTTTCTTTAAAAAAAAAATTGACATATGTGTGTTAAGACTAAAACCAAAGTAAACTTTATCAATTGGATTTCTTCTTCTCTATAGATTGGTAACAACAATTTTTTTTTTTTGAAAAATAAGCAAAACAAAAAGGAAACAGTTATTTCATATAATTCATAAATAAAACTGAAATGAAAAATAACAGTAACAAGAAACAAATTAAAATAACAGTTGGAAATAAGATATAAAACCACATAAAAGTTATTTCTTCAAACGTAGTTTTTTTTTTTTTTAAAAATTCTTTTTTCCCCCCTTTTTTTTTTATCTTTTCTTCAATCCAAAAATAACAATTTCAAACAAATAATAATAAAAAAACTCAATAAAATGGTATTAACATGAACACAATAAAACAACCCTTTTATTTATAAAATCCTTTTAAAACCAATTTCTGGAATTACCATTGAAATCATTCATACCGGCACCATTAGTTGGATATTGTTGTTGATATTGATTTTGATAGTAAGCGTAAGAATTTTGAGCACTGGCAGCAGCATTTTGTGCATTACCAGATAATGAAGCAGGATTAGATGATGGAGTTCCAGCAGTAGCATTAGTTGTAGCTTGAGCTTGAGGATATTGTTGTTGATATTGAGAATATTGATTTTGCATTAACATTTGAGGTTGTTGTTGAGCTCCTTGTTGAGCAACAGCAGCAGCAGCAGCAGCAGCAGCGGCGGCAGCGGAAGCAGCGTCTTCCTCAGTTTGTTGACCAGCACCAGCAGCAGCACCAGTGGCAGCAGCACCTTGTTGTTGTTGTGATTGTTGTTGTTGTTGGTATTGATTGTACATCTTACTTTGCTGTTGGAAACTGTTATTACCGAATGAATTTTGGGGTTGTTGTGGTTGTTGATTTTGATAGTTCATGTAGTAAGGGTTAGCAGCAGCAGGATTTGGTTGAGAGTAGTAAGGCATGTAATAGTTGAAGAAGGGGTAGTAAGAGTTTGGTAAACCCATCATTGGATTAACACCAGCCATGTTAGGGTTAACACCTGGAGCAGCAGCGGCAGCAGCGGCAGCACCGTTAGTTGGCAAGGATGGGTTGGAAGCAGGAGAGGAAGTCAATTCATTACCGTTACCAACGGACCCAGCAGTACCTGGAAGAGTTTGTTGTTGTTGAGGTTGTTGTTGACCTTGTAAGGCTTGACTTTGTTGTTGTTGTTGTTGTTGCAAAATTTGTTGTTGTTGGTTAAACAATTGTTGATATTGTTGTTGATCAGATTGTAAGTTAGTGTTAGATCTTGGGTTTTGCAAGTAGTTATTCAATTCACCTAATCCACTGTAACCGTTACCGTTAGCATTAGCGTTACCATTGTTATTGCTGTAAGAATCGTGACCACCCTTTTGAGAGTTGTTATAGTTGTTATAGTTGTTGTTGTAGTTGTTGTTGCCTCTGTAGTTTCTGTTGTTGTTGTTGTTGTTGTTGTTGTTATAGTGGTTGTGGTGTTGTTGGTGTTGAGTGGAAGCAGATTGAGCTTGTTGTTGACCTGCTGGCACAGCGGCAGCTGGAGCAGAGGCAGTAACTGGGGCAGACACAGACTTTTCATCCTTATCATTCAAACTCATGGAACCAAAGGCAATACCATCGACAGAGTCTAATTGGTTAGCAGAAGATGGTAACACAACTGCGGCATCTTGTTGTAATTTTCTGTTCTTAGAACCAGATGGGACAACTGGAGCAGCAGCAATGGCTTCTTGTTCTTGGTAAATCTCTTCAGAGACTGGAGCAGTTTCTTCCACAATGACAATTTCTTCAACATTTTGTTCCACAGGGGCTGGAGCAGAAACAACTTCTTCTTCCTTTGATTCGGGCTTTGGTTGTTCCTTCTTTGGAGCTGGCTTCTTTGGAGCAATGGCAGCGGCCCAACTGATTGGCTTATTTGGAGCTGGAGCAGAAGCAGGAGTTGAAGCCTTCTTGGCGGCGACAGGCTTTTCTTGGGCGACAGGTTCTTGAACCTTCTCTTGTGGCTTGGCTTCTTCTTCCCTTTCTTGTTCTTGTTCGACAACGGTTTCTGGTTCTTCAGTTTCTGGTTCTTCTTCTTCAGTGTCTTCCTTGACTGGTTTTGGAGTTGATTTCAATGCACTAGCCCAAGATGAGGTACCGGTGGGTATAGAGGAAGCAGTTGTAGGCGTGTTGTGGGCTGTAGCCTGATCTGATGAAGTAGAAGTAGTCTTAGAGGATCTTTGAGATGTAGTAGCTGGTTTTTGGTATCTCGTAGATCTTGGGGCGTTACTGTGTCTTGTTGGTTTTCTAAAAGATTGGTCTTGATCTAGTTGTTGTTGCTGATGGGTTGTTGGGGCTGGTTGTTGTTGAGGTGTGTCTTGAGCAGATGACTTCTTCTTTTCTTCCTTTTTACTGACTTGATCCCATTTATGGATTTTACCAGTTAAGATACCTTCAGAGATTTCAGTTATATCCACATTAATGATTTCTTCTTGGATTGCCACAAAATCATTATATGTCCAATCTGGGAAAAATTCAGTTAATGTTTGAATTTTTTGTTTGAGTTCCACTGATGGAGATGAAGATGATGAAGAGTTATTAAATCTCTTTGAATTATTTCTAAATTTTGGGTTTGGACCTCTCTTATTGAGATGATGAGGTTGCGTATCCACTTGTTCAGTCATTGTATGTATATGTTATATGTATATAAAAAGGGTCACTTTTTCTTTCAAAAAATTTCACCAATCAGTTTTTTGTATTATAAAAAATAAAAGATTAAACTATTTATTTAATTGTATCGAATGAATAAGGGGAGATATGTGAATGGAATTTAAATGCTAATAAAGTAATTTATAAGAAAAGATCAGTTATAATTGAATTTCTGTATTGTAATTGATAATTTGTACAAGTATTATAATAAACTCTTTTTCTTTCTTTGAAGGCAAGTTGAAAATAATAAATTTAAACAAATGATTAAAAATAAAAACACAGGATATAGTTGATTAACTGAGTGAACTTTGCAAATAAAATAAACTTATTAACTTAAATAAAGCAGTTATGAGTAATGGAGTTGAATGATTTAATATATATAATTTATGAAAGATAAAAAGGAAATTCAAGAAGGTAGACGTTGAATTTTTTTTGATTTTTTTTTTTTTTTTTCGAATACACTATAATATTCTTTCTTAACTACTATCATAGTTAACTTACTGTGTCTCTGAAAATGAAAAATTTCGTCGACGTTCGTTGAAAAAAAAAAAAAATTATACGGGAGTTAATTAATACACGACTAAGAGACCGGTTTAGCCGGGTAATAATAGACGCATCGATGGACTTGCAATAGAGATAAGATTACTTGTATTCTACTAATTATATTCAATAAAATCAATTATAAATAGATTTGGTGAAATGATAAAAATGAAAGAAAACAAAGTATAAAAAAGGAGAAATAATGATAAATTAAAAAAAAAAAAAGAAGAGACACTATAGAACACCAATTGTATACTAACTAGTAGTAAAACAATTGATAATCAGATTTCATTTAGGAAACTTGGAGGAGTTTTGTAGTTTAAGTTTACCTTTTTTTTTTTTTTTTGATTTGTTGTAGATCTTTAATACATTGAATTAATTCTTTGAATTTAAGCTAAAGCACCCTTAGTGTGGAAAATTTCCAAGGCAATAGTAATTCTCTTAGACATAGTCTTTTCACCTTCTCTAACCCAGACTCTTGGGTCAAAGTACTTCTTGTTTGGCTTATCATCACCATCTGGGTTACCAACCATAGTGGAGATGTAATCCTTCTTAGTTAACATGTAATCTCTAACACCGGTCAAGTAAGCGTATTGACAATCGGTATCTAAGTTAACCTTAACCACACCATTCTTGATGGCAACATCATATTCATTTTGAGTGGAACCAGAACCACCGTGGAACACTAAGAATAATGGGTGCTTAGACTTAGAAGACAATTGCTTAACAGCGTAAGCTTGGTGGTCACCTAAGATAGATGGCTTCAAAACAACGTTACCTGGCTTGTAAACACCGTGAACGTTACCAAAGGCAGCAGCGATAGAGAAATTTGGAGAAATTGGAGCTAAAGCTTCGTAAACGGCAAACACAGTTTGTGGGGAAGTATACAAGGAGTCCTTATCAACGGATTCGTTGTTAACACCATCTTCTTCACCACCGGTGATACCGATTTCCATTTCTAACCATTGGTTAAGCTTAGCCATTCTCTTGAAGTACTTAGCACAAGTTCCAATGTTTTCTTGGTCTGTTTCTTCAGATAAATCCAACATGTGGGATGAGAACAATGGTTCACCGTGTTCTTCAAAGTAAGCTTCATCAGCTTCTAACATACCATCAAACCATGGTAATAACTTCTTAGCACAGTGATCAGAGTGCATAATGACTGGGATACCATAAGCTGGAGCAATTGCTCTAACGTAATGAGCAGCAGCAACGGCACCAGCACTGGTGGCGAATTGGTTAGTGTTGTCAACACCCTTACCAGCAAAGAATTGAGCACCACCATTAGAGGTTTGTAAGATGATTGGAGAGTTAGCATCTCTAGCGGCTTCTAATGCAGCGACAACGGTAGAAGAAGAAGTAACATTAATAGCTGGAATGGCGAACCCCTTTTCTTGAGCGTACAAGAATAAGTTTCTGACATCATCACCAACGATGACACCGGTCTTTCTCTTTAAGAAATCTAAAGTCATTTTTTAATATAAAAAGTAAAATAAAAATTTATTGTATATATGCAATTGAGTCAATTGAGATATAATAAAACAAAGAAAGTAAAAGAAAACAAAAAAGTAACAAAGTTCAATTATAAGAATAATTTTAAAAAAAAACAGCAAATTTGGAATCAGTTGTTGATATATATACCCCAACCCCCTCTCGGGTGGCATGTACTACACTTCCATTTTTTTTTTAACCAGTTACTGCTGTTATTATTTTTTAAATTTTTGTTTTTTTATTATTGCGTTGTGCGGCAGAGTTTACACCGTGTAAAATAGACACAGCCAGAGCTTGTAGACATAAAATTTTCTTTTTGTGGGGGAAAATTAGTTAAAAGCTGTGCTACCAGTGAGATATGTATTACCTGGCTGGTTGAATATCTCCGGGAATCATCAGAGCGAAGTGTGTGATTATGTTACTATTATTATTTATTTTATAAATTCATTATTTATACTCAATTGAATTATATATATTAGAATTATTTATATATAAATTGTACAGTTGTTCATATCAGCAGATTAATTTAGAAAATAATAAAATTAGGAAACTTAGGTTAAGATAGAGAACATGATTGCTACAACTAATAACTGAGCAATTCAAAAAAAAAAAAAAAAATTAATTACGGGAGAGGGAGGATTTTCCCTGGACTGGCTGGGTTGGTCCCGGTGTACTGGGGTGAAACTATAGTATAAGCCAATTACAATACAATGCAAGACAGATCTATTATATCATTACTTTCGCCCCGGGTCCAATGGGTTAATTGAAATTTGTTAGAAAACCCCGTGTTAGTCAATTGACAGATCTAAACGGAACTAATTGGTCCTATTATATATAATTCTGTTAGTTACCGAATATAAGAAAAAAAAAAGTGTATTTCAAATAGTGTATGTATAAAATATGTCAATTGAGTCTCTTATGTTGTAATTCATCATGAATAGCTTGAATCATCATATTAGCATTAATTAACAATGAATAATCTTGTTCCAATTCTTGCATAGATATTGGATCAGACATGGTCATCAACTTTGACCTCAAATTATTAAATAAATAAGCATCTTGATGTGAATTATCGATAGGATCACACTCATCAAGACTTAAATTAAAAGGTAAATAATGGTCACCAGAATCAATCATGAATCCAAGTAAATGACGATAAATTTCATCATTTTTGATTATTGCTATAACCAATTTAAATACACTGGAGAATCTATCAAAACTCAATTGTCCAACATCAATTAACAATCTTAATCTGTTTTCATCAATTGATACATCACTAGCAATATTCAGTAATGTATCCAATATTAATTGATGATCATTCTGTTTAATCATCATCGTTTGTAAGGGAATCACTACAAATGTATCATTATTCCCCGTAGTTTGCACTTGAGCCACTGATCCATTCTTGGTGATTGTCAAAAAACTGTGTTCATGTTGAGCAGATATAATAGCCTCCTTAGCCTTAGTTATCTTAAAATCTGTAACCTGGTCTATTTGAAATCCACAGGGATAAGAACAACCAGATACTAATTCTCTATGAAGTTGACTCTCTAAAAAACCAGATTCACAAACTGATAAACACGATAAATCTGAAATATACTGTGGTACAATGGTATTCGATAAATTCACAGTGATAGGACAGTTACTAGCTAATTCATGCAACCAAGTTCTGTATAATGGGATCCCCATTTGAGTAACCAGAGAGGAATGAATAGGTAAGGAAGAAGAACATACATCTTCATTACCACAGGCATTGGCTCTCATTGACAATAATACATTGGAATCCCTATTGCGGGTACCCAATGAACATTCAAAAACATATTTAAATATATTTAATTTACGGGGATGATCTCCGACAAGTCGAAAACTACGAACCCCGGATAAACTGGCTATCCATTGAGAACAGTATTTCGATTGTATCGGTGTTTTCAATGTTGATGGTCCAGTGATGACCAATAATTTATGGAATTTATCATCATGATGATCATTATATTCAACTAAATCAACGATAGAATCCCTGTACTTTAAAATTTTATTCTTTAAAACATCACCAATGGGGAATAAATAATTTTGTAAAACCTCTGGTTGTACAATAGCCATTGCACCTTGTTCTGAAGGACTCTGTTAGTAATTTATAAAGTTAAATACCAACTTATTGAACTGGGCCTCTATCAAAGTACCTCTTAATGTCAACCCCGATGATGATGCAGATTGTGGTAGATCAACAGAATTACTGTTAGAAGAAGTTCCATAATCCCAAAAGGGGACTCTCATAGAAGATTGATTGGACTCTTGATCAATTGTCATTTGTTGGTTTCTTTTAATATATGAAATATAAATACAATTAAACACTTAATTAACGGTAATCTAGGTCTTTTGTCTTAATCTTCGATCTGGCTTCACGTAGCGCACGACCCTTTTTTTTTTGGCTTTCCATTCTCCACCAAATGAAAAGAACGAAAATATTCAAATTGTGTTGTTTATCCATCGCCTTCCCATTAAAGACTTAACAACCATGTCATTACAAAAAAGGTCATCCCCATTACTATCAAGGTTGGATACTAATATTGAACTTTTACTTCAACGGTTTCAAGATATTTTAGAATTATCAACTATAAGTGATAAATCACTTGAAACTCAAGCAATTGAAACATTACAAATTGATTCTAATATTTGGGCAATGATTAGATTATCTGATGAATTATTATCCTTAACTAGAACTTTGAAAGAGAATTGGATATTGGGGTATGTCCCGGTGGCTACTAATGAGAATGCAGATGGATCTAATGATGAACAAGAATTTAATTATTGTTTGAATGCTAAATTGAATAAATTACTTAGTGATATAACTGAAATAAAGGAATCCACTAATAGTTAACTGAATGCCATAATACCCTCAATTATATATAATACTTTTGCTAAGACTGGATTTTCCAAGTTGACTTGAATAAGGGCTTTATTTCACATGGCTTACTTGAAGTCTGACCATTTGTCTAACCTGAACCAGATCAGTTAATCAACGTGAAAATTTAACATTTGAAGTCATTTGCACCGAACAAGATAATGATCGGGCTTATGATCAGTCTGCACTAAAATAGAACACTTATTCGAAATGTAATACCGAAATTTTTCTGCAGTGAAACGAGTGGCAAACGATCCAAGGGTAGAACCCCCCCATTGTTGTTCACCTAATAATAATATATTCACTTTCCCGTTTGTGTGACTCTATATACAGTTTCTTTTTACTAAACAATTAATAAGAGAAAGATTTCATATTTTTTATTTTCATCATAAAACGTAAGATCATCAAGATAAAACTTAAAAAGAAGTAAAAATAATAGGCCAAAAGAAAAACCAACAAAGTGCTTTTCCAATTGTCCAAAATAAAAATAAGTAAAAGAGGGGAATCAACCCCGTAAAATAAGAGAAAAAAAATGGACTATAGATTTAGAGCAAAGGTAGCATCATCCTCATCATTAACAAAATTGTTTTTTTTTGGGTTAGTGCAAACTTATTTGGAGGTGTCCAAGACGTATCTACCAACAATTTGACCCTTCTCCATCAATTTGTAAACGGATTCCAATTCAGATAATCCGACAATCTTGATTGGTGAGTGGACTAAACCTCTAACAAAGAAATCAATAGCTTCAGCGGTATCTTGTCTGTTACCAACGTAAGAACCTCTAATTTGAATAGACTTGACAACGTGTTCAAAGACTGGAGATTCACAAACAGCGTGAGCTGGTAAACCAACTAAGACAACCTTACCTAAAGTTCTAGCGTATTGGGTAGATTGAGAGATAGCAGCTGGAGAGACAGACACGTTAATGACACCGTGAGCACCACCATCAGTGATCTTCACAATTTCGGCAACGACATCCTTAACCTTAGTGAAATCAACAAAGGCTTCAGCACCGAGACTCTTAACAAGCTTTTCCTTGTCATCACCACCATCGATACCTAACACTCTCAACCCCATGGCGACAGCGTATTGAACAGCCAAGGAACCTAATCCACCACCGGCACCAGAAACGGCAACCCATTGACCTGGTCTCAAGTCAGCAGTCTTCAAGGCCTTGTAGACGGTAACACCGGCACACAAGATTGGAGCAACTTCGGCCAAGTCAGCACTCTTTGGAATCTTAGCAGCTTGCACGGCATCGGCAGTGGCGTATTGTTGGAAAGAACCATCGTGAGTGTAACCTGACAAGTCAGCAGCTGCACAGTTTGGTTCAGCACCTTGTTGACAGAATTCACAACCCATACAAGAACCGTTTAACCATTTGATACCGGCGTAATCACCAATTTCAAAGTTGTTAACGTTAGCACCCTTAGCGACAACGACACCGGCACCTTCGTGACCACCAACTAATGGTAGCTTGGTGGCCAATGGCCAATCACCCTTCCAAGCGTGTAAATCGGTGTGACAAACACCGGAATACTTGACGTTAATCAAGATTTCGTTAGCCTTTGGCTTTGGAACTGGAATGTCCTTGTAAAGTAATGGACCACCGTTAGTTTCGAAGATGACAGCCTTTTGGGTAGTTGGAATAGACATATTGATTATAGGGAAAGTGTTTTATTAATGAAGATATTTAATTCTTATTAATTATACTGAAGGGAAAGGAATAGATGAAAAGGTTTGAAAAAAAATGGAACAAGATTATGGGGGAAAACTAAGGATATTTATATCAAAATTTCAGTAGGTGGGGGGGTCAAGGAATAAGATTGTGGAATTGCCGAGTCAGTATTGAGTTCGTAAATAATTAATATTTTCCAAGACTTCACTTTACCATCAAATAGTACTAAAATAGTAAATCATGGAACCCCCCCTCTCAGCCCTTTAGAACGGGTTCATTTAATTGGACAAATGGAATAAATAACTAAAAAGAAACAAAAATGAATTATTAAATTCACCACTAAGTGTAGTGATCAAGACACCCCAATTTTTGAGAACCCCCTCTTATAAATTACACCTGTTTAACTTCCCCCTCCCCCACAAAATACCTAAACTAGAGATTTTTGTATATTCTATTGTTCATGAGGGGAAAAGAGGGGGATCCCATGGGGGGCGTTGTTCTTATTATACAATCGCTTAATTATCATAAACTTATACCTCTAGCTATCTTTACATAAAATTGGGAGCCAATTAGAATTGTATCACTGCTTAATGAAAAGGAAACCACAAAACTCATCAACCATTGCCCATCACCCAACACAACAATTTTAATCTCCACATCTATAAATTGATATAACCGATATTAACGTACCCCCGATAAGTTAAAGTAAAATAGGTACTCTCGAATCGAATCGGTGTTCGAAATATGTACTATTTTACAAGCGGGCTCCTACTCCGGTTTGCGGGGTGCGGGCTCCGATTGAAAATTTCATAATTCAATATACACAATACAGTCCGATAGATTGATGACGGTTAAGTAGTATGTACAACCATGGGTAACTGTATCTTAAACCGTAGATGGCTGAATAGAAAAAAAATAATAATACTAGACATTAATGGTGATAACTGAATAGATAGTGTATATATTTTATTCAATATAAGTCATACTGTACCACTCGATACCCACTTTACACCCCTTAAACACCAAATAATATGTACCTAATATAACTTACTACCAACTACTCACTACTACCAACTGATAACTACATACTATTCTAATACAATACAATACACACTCTCAGCAAAAAAAAAACGAATGACAATGACGCCTAAACGGAGATGAATCCCCTCCTCCTCTCAGATCAATTTTTTTTTAACGAAAGAGCGGGGCCCGATTATCACTGTACAGTTTTCAAACCCCCACTTAATGACATAACTTAAGCGGGGGTGCTATTTTCGATATATATGTATCAATTTTTGATATAGTTAATATTCAATCTTTTATACACTTTATATACTATATATTTCAATAGAATCCTCTCCCCCCCCCCACTCATCAACACTCACAAGACACTATCAATATATCCCACTTCAAGGCTCCCCCTCCTTAGTTTCTGTCTCTTTACTATAACTACAAAACCCTGACTTGACGAAAAGAAAAAAAATATTGTCTTTCACCTGTTTTATGTATATAATCCGATAACTGACCTACATTGTTTAATAAAAGACTAACTTTCCTACACAAATACAAATTTCTTGAAAAAAAATCAGATACTTCCTTCTTCTTACTCCGTCCCTTTCCCCCTCCTTCATCCCTGTAGTTTAACTAATTATGACTACCTGTCAGTTAGATTATACCTTGAAGTTTCCTCAGTTAATGATGATGAGTGGTGCTCCGGTTTCTATTGATTCATCTGTTTCCCAATCAACAACCAACCATAACGCTAATTCTCTACTCAAAGATTTCCATTCTCATGTTACAGGGTTGCTCACATCTCAAATTCCAATGCTCTATTGCTCTAATAAGAAAATACTCATAGATATCGCTAAATGTTATGCTCTTCATCATGGATATAAATTGGTTATATCGAAAAATGATAAGAAAAGATGTATATTGAAATGTTCAAAGCATAGTAAGAAACCTACAATGAATTCAGGATTATCAAATGATGATCCTTCATTTTGTTGTAATTTCAGAATAGAAGTTCAATATAAGATTAAGAAAGATCTTTGGTTATTGAAACCAGTGGTAACCCACCATTCTCATTCATCTTTAATAGATTTACCTGCTGAATTAACTTTAATTGGGTTAAGTGAATCTGATGTCATCCAGGGGAGATCTAGCATGATCATTGATACTTTCTGTGATTATTGCAGCTTGAAACATGATACTTGCTTATTCGATTTCATTCTCCCCAAAATAGCTGACCCTAAATGTTACTCTATCAAAAAATGTACAGAAACCGGTTACAACATTTTGATGATCCACGAAGTTAAACAAAGTGATATCTCTTACTCCTCTTCAGGTCAAAATAGTAAGTTTGTGCTAGATAAACCATTATTTGATCCAAATTCTTCATCGCCTACATTCTCAAATACCTCTCTCAATAATGACCCCCTCAAATTGCTGCAACCGTTTGCTAGTTCTATAATATCGTCTTACCCAACAAATAATGGATCATCCTCTCCTACTTCCGCTACTGCCGTTGCTACCACCACCGTGACTGTCCCTGGAGTGGGGTCCAAGAATGGTGACACAACAAGATCATTACCTATCCCACCATTATATTTGTCTAATATATCAAGTTTCTCTAATTCAATCAATAGTCAATCCTCAACAAATAGAAATAATTCTACTAAAAAGGATAAAATAAATTTTGAAATTGAAATTAGACAAAAAAATTTATCAGCTTCAATAACTTCTAAACTTCAATCAAAAATTATTATCCCATTACTAAAATCGATTAATGATACTGGTTATTCAAAATCGACTAATGTTAAATTAAATCAACATTATGATTCAGATTTACCTAATTTTATTGAAATTGAATGTTCCGTTGATAGATATCTTCCAGAGACTTACCATTTCAGATATGAAGAACCAAAGGAAGATGAATGGGAAATTGTGTCAAATGGATTATTCAGATGTTTCATGAAGGGATCTAATGCATTTAATCATCGAATTCATAAAAACAAATTCTTGGGATAAGGTCTGGTTTAGTGTTCTGTTGTTGTTGTTTTTTTTCTACTATTTTAAAATTATTATTATGATAATATCTATCAGGTTATATTAAAGGTCGCCTTTGGTTTATATGTTCTAGGTTTCTTTCTTTCTTCTTCGTCTTTTTATTTTTTTTTCTTTACTTCTATTCTATGTTTATTGGTTTCTTACTTTTGACTTTTCTCTTTATCATTACTTTTTAACGATTGTTCACGAATTCTATATGTTATTTATATTATCATCATCATCATCATTTTTGTTGTCATTGTAAAAATATTCATCTTCAGATTCATTCAAATCATAACCAATTTCAAAATTGAATTTTTTATTCAATATATCAACAATAGAATTAAATGCAAAGTTGACCTGTATATCCTTGAAATAAACTAAATTCTTAGCAAAGTTTATGAAATTCTTCTTCAATCTTCTTAAATCAATAAGAGTCTCTGGATCATCATTGTCTCCACCCATATCAATGAAATCATTTATTAATTGTAATTGAATCTTCAAATAATTGAAATATTTCAAATAAAATTGACTATCTTCATCAACTAAATCCACACAATTTAGGGCTAATTTATTCAATATAACCCATTGCTCTTTACAACAATAATTATTTAACAAAATCATCAAAGTATAGCAAAGATTTAATTCAATAAGAAACAAATGAGAATCAAATTTACCATTGATAAAATATGAATTTTTAATTAACCAAGACTTATCTAGAGAATCTTTAGTGATCTGCGCTAAATCTTGAACATTAGGTCTCACACTCATCCGTTTATTAGATTCATCGAATGGAGTTAATAAGATCTCATTGAATGGAGTTTGTGTAGTTTCTTGATTGCCCTCTATTATCTCATGAATTTTAGAATTCTGATTAATGGCAGTTTGTAATTGTTGTAATTCTAAACTAGATGAATCATCAGTAGTGATCAATCCAGTGATAAATCTAGGATTTTCTGATTTCACAGTTAAAAATCGGTGATTAATTAATTGAATTAAATCATCATCATGGTCCAGCCACAGTGATCTCCAATTTTGTGATTGATTATTGAATTTAGAATAGTTTAAGAAATACATGAAATTTTGATTCATAAATTTATTATAATTTATGTTTTGCTCATCGCCAAATTCAAGTGCCCCATTGGAATTATAAATTGATTCGATTATCAAATCATCATCACCATCACCATTGTTGACTAAGAATCGCATTACCACCAATGAACCATTCAATTTAATAAATTTAGAGATTCTGATATTGGATAATTGATTAGTTAAATGAATTAAATGGATACCATTAGGAATCAATTTGATACCTTTAAAATTTGTACTGTTATCTGTTTTGAAAAATAATAAATCTATTCCTATTTCATAATTATTTGGAATATCATTCTTGAATATTATTATATTTGAATCTGGATCTAAATTCATTGACATATAAATAGATAAATGAATAAATTAAAGAAATAGTTAACTAGGTTTATCAATCCAAAATATATATTTTTTTTTTGTTCTTTGAGAGACACTGAAATGGAGATTCAACAATCAAATAAATAAATAACTATTCATTGTAAATTATACCCTCCAGGTGTACAAGTTATGTCTAAAACTGCTAGAAAGTTGATGGTTGGATTGGAAATCCATACCCAGCTGAAAACAAATAGAAAATTATTCTCCAACTCCCATAACAATACATCTCAATTATCTACTAAACCAAATTCACAAACTTCATTCTTTGATGTTAGTCTTCCGGGAACCCAACCGAAATTCAATAAGGAATCACTTCTATGTGCATTGAAATTGGCTATAGCACTGAATTGCCGAGTGAATCCAAGATCCACATTCGACAGAAAACATTATTTCTATGGTGATCAACCATTGGGGTATCAAATCACACAACATTACAGTCCAATAGCTAAAGATGGATTCCTCAATTTGACTTCTAAATATGATGGTCTACCTAATGATAAAAAAATTGAAATTGAACAATTACAGATAGAACAAGATACGGGGAGATCTTTGTATAGATTAGATGGTGTGACCAATGTTGATTTTAATAGATCTAATATCCCATTGATTGAGATGGTTACTAAACCTAATTTTGAAGATGTGGAAGAAGTCAGATCATTCATCAAGAAATTCCAACATTTACTTGTGAATTTGGATATATGCACGGGAGAATTGGATACCGGTGCCATGAGAGTTGACGTTAACGTCAGTGTGGATACTCATTCTAGAATTGAGATCAAGAACTTACCAACAACATCCGCTATCATTAATGCAATTAGATATGAATTTAAAAGACAATGTGATATTATTAATAAAGGTGGTTGTATTGATTCTATTGAGACTAGAGGTTGGGATGGTAAGACTACTTATAAATTGAGATCCAAGGAAGATTCAGTTGATTACAGATACATGCCGGATCCAGAATTGCCCATGATTAAATTGAATGTTGATGAGATTATTCCTAAGGTTACTGCATCATTACCTCAATCTATTGAATCTAAATTGGATGAATTAATAGATAGGGAATATAAATTGAAATTAAGAGATGCCAACATTTTATTGAATACCCCTGATTTATTACCGTATTATAAAGAACTCTACAGTAAATGTATTGAATTAGGAATGGAGAATCCTATCAATTGGGTTGTTCATGAATTGATTGGTTGTTTGACTAAATCTAATTTACAATTCAGTAAAGATCTCTTGAAAGTTGATAAATTCATTGAAATCTTACATTGCATTAAGGATGATACATTGACTAAGAATAATGCTAAATTGTTATTACTCCATTTAATAAATAATCCATCCGATCAGGCATCTTCAGTGAATAAATTGATAGAGGATTTCGATTTATCTAAGGGTCAAGATGATGATGAATTGATTGAGAGATTAGTCGATGAGGTAATCAAGAACAACGGGAAAGTGGTTAAACAAATAGTTGAAAAGGGTCAAATAAAGAAATTGAATTTCCTTATAGGACAATGTATGAGATTAAGTGAAGGTAAGGTTGAACCAAAGGAATTCGAAGAAGCATTTAAATCCAAGTTAAACTTGTAAATAGAATAACATTTTTTTTAAAAAAAAGCCTTTTAATAGATATAACTTGTGATCAACTAATATGTAAATCATCATTTGAAAAGAACTATAAAAGAGAAGAATTTAAAAAAAGATAGAAAGAGAAAGTCAACACGCCTAAAACAACTGTTATGATGATAAAAATACTTAAAAGATGAAAAAAATATCATACTAATAATACTGCAAAAAAAAAGACTAAGAATAATAAGAATAATAATAAAAACAACTTAAAACATAACTAATAAATTCAACAAATACCCAACCATTGAAACTAACTGAACCAAAAATGGTAATAAGAGAAAGGAAGAAAAAAAAACTAGATAAAAAAAAGGATAAACCATTCATAAAACGAGGCAAAAGTTAGACTAACTAAAGCAATCCAAGGGGATCCAGCCAATTTTAGAGAATTGATTTATTTATTTGATTTCTTCGACACCTTCTAAATCACCGAATGTGTTTTCACCACTGTAAAGAACGTATAAGAATCCATCTTCATCCTTGTATTGCTCATAGATTGAACTCATCAAGGCAGCAGTTGGAGGTAAAACGTCATTGACAAAGATGAAAATAGCCTTCTCAGACGGCAAGTGTATTCTTCTTCTAATCACGTAAACGAATTGACCAACTGTCAAATCACATGGAACTAAATATTTCCGCTTGTCAATTTCTGGGATGTCACTTTCTTCAACCTTCTCACAAATGACAGGGACTCTATCGTTAAACTTGCTCTTAATTCTTTGAGCTTCAGCCTTTCTCTTTTCTATATTAATTTGATGGTTAGTGTGTTAGTAAGTAATATAGATATAAAAATAAAAATGAAACTAAGATTTTAAAAAAAAGTAAAGAGCCACGATAAGGCAACACAAATAACCGTGTAGGACTCTGTATTTTTTTTTTTTGACATCGTATTACAATTGGGGTTCTGTTATAACATACCGAAGGAGTGTTCGTCTTTGAATTGGGATTTCATTTTTGTAATTTTGTATAGATAGTAGATTGCTTTATTAGTAGTTAGTATGAGTCAGATCTTTTAAATTAAGAAAGTAGGGGGCGGAGGGGAGGTCAATTCTGGGGTTTCGTTGCTCAAACACACAATTGAGAATTCGAGTAACAAATGGAAAGACTAGGGAAACTGATGACTTACCTTCTTTTCAATAAATTAATATGTTCTTAATTGAAAATAATGAACAAGTACTTATAAAAAAAAGGAAAAAGAAAAAGAAGCAGTAAGTGGCAAAACACAAAAACAAAAACAGTACACTCAGCTCTTATCAATTTTTTTTTTGAACCTACTCAATTTAGCACTGCCTTGGAGCGGTATTAGCGATGCATGGGGGAGAATGCGGTTATGGAGCACTTATACATTATAATATTATACATAACTAATCTGACAGTGTAAACGATACTATACAAAACACTAATAATACAGTAAAAGTGAGAGTAGTCCACTTAATGAACCACTTGATCAGGTGGAGAAATCTTACCAATGGGGGAACTTTCCTTGGAGATTCAGACACACTTTGAATGGTTGTGTTGTTGTTCTCCGCTTGCTCTTTATTGATCTCCGTTCTTAAATCTTGTAGTTTTCGATCAATCTCTTGTTCAACTTGATCCTCTAGATTTTGAATCTGATCTATTAGAGTTATTGGAATTGAATTTGGTAGACCCGGTTTATCTTCGTTAGCTTGAGAAGGACGCGTATGGTCATCTTCTTGTTTGTCCTCTTGTAACCTGTATCTCCTGAGTTGAAGTATGTTCCTTTTCAAAGCATCACGTTTTGAATCGTCTTCAGGAGTGACCCCCATCGACTCCGGTTGTTGTTCCACAGTAATTGGTTTAGGATCCACTGCAAGTTCATTCTCATTGGTGACCTTATGGGTACCCTTTGATAATTCATTATTCAATGCCACCAATTTCTTCAACCTTTGCCTATCAATTGACGGTTTCAACCGTCTAATCTTTAATTCTTTATTAAATGTCGGGATCGCATCCTTATTAAGGCGGTATTCTAAAGGTAATGGGTCTCCCAACTGAGGTCTTTGTAATTGCTTGGTCTTGTTGTATATTATGGGCGGCACTGTGTAATCATCTACAGTATTAGATGATTCCTTTCGTACATCTGAATCGAGATCATTATCATGCCTGCTTTGAAAGTGATGATGAATATCTTCTTCTTCTTCTTCTTGCTTCTGCTTGTACCCGTGCGTTCGTATCAACCTTGTTAATGTTTCTTTTCTATCGGATATCAATTGATTCCGTTTATTCAATACAATGGGCTGTCTATGAGTGATCTTAGGCATACCTGGTTTGTGTGCTATCGTGACGGGCTCAACATTCTCATCTTGTTCTTCATCTTGTCTTTGTTTGAGTTCTTGTTGTTTGGTGACCTGGTTCGCCCCGGAAAAATCCTTATGAAGACTGATCTTTTGTCTGTGGGGAACCATTGATCCTTGATTCCTTTGTGTTGCCATTATATGGTTTCCATTTAAGGTGATAATGTGTTGATTAGAACAAATAAGACAAGGGTAAACATTCAATCGTGAAATTTTTTTATATCAAAAACTTTGTGTTTTTTTCTCAATTTAGCGATTAAAGAGATGGGAGCATTAAAATTAGTTTAACGTATCTAACATATATTAGAAGTAATAGGGAATACACGGAAGAAAAGGGAAACATAGCAAATAAATAAATAAATAAATAAATAAAAAGAGAAATAAATAAATAATAAAAAGAGAGAGATAAGCTTATATATAAGATAAAGGCATGCAGAAAAAAAATCTAAATAAGGGTATAGTATTTTTGGATATGGTAGACTGAGAATGAATTGAATGAAAATTGGAAAATAATGGTATGCATAGCAAACAGGAAGAAGAAAAATTAATCCGGTTAATAGGATGACAGAGAGAAGTAAATAAGGGCTCAGTCGAATAAATAAAATAAATAAATGGAACGAATGTGTTTGGTTGTAATCATTTCTTTGATTGATCATTAAAATCGTTGTTATTAGAAGAGTTCAATAATGATCCTACAGTAATATTTCTTGCCCCAGAAGAGGAATTTGGAAAGTGAGGAACTGGAATATTGACTGGGGATGTAGATATCGGAGTAGGACTTACTGAACGTCTTTGCTCATTAATTGGTGGCAGAAGAATAGAGGGAGAAGCACTCAAAGGTGAAGAATGTTGCAATTGAGGTGGAGGAGTAGTGATCACAGTCGATTGAGGTGGCTGTTGCTGTTGCTGTTGTGGACTTCTGGCGTACATTGACGTAAAATCGACAGCCATTGGTGGTAACTGAACAGGAACATTGAGGCGAGGAGCAATTATGGATGGCAGGATAGGATTGTGACTAGTCAATGGAGGTAAAGATGGTTGTTGTTGTTGTACTTGTTGCTGCTCTTGTTTAACCAAATGGATTGGTGGTAGCCTGATTTGTTCATTTGGAGCATCCCTTATATAGTGTGGAGCTGGAAGTTGCTGAACTTGTTGTTGAGTGGAAGAAACATTAAATTTAGGAGAAGTCACAGGGGATGTATCTGATTGTAACGTTGGAGAAGTCAATCCTGAATCTGGTGAACCCACGTTAGAATTAGAATTTGTATGAGAATGGGACTTATTATTTCTTTTTCTTCTCTTAATAGTTTGTTTTTTCATTTTGACTGGTCTATGCACTCCATGTAACTTAAAATACAATCCACATGCATTACAGATTGTGTTTCCTGAATCATCACGTCTCCACAATGGTGTCACCGTAGTACCACAATTCATACAGGCTAAAGCTAATTCTAATTCTGTGCTTCCCTCTTGTTTCATGGCACTAGTGCAAGATCCCGGTTTTTGGCCATCTTCAGCCTGTGGCACCACCACTCTATTATTGAATGCTGGGCATCCACTACAAGCTGTAGACCCACCTGTACCATTACAATGGCCACCACCTTGGCATGAACCCTGCTGTGAGTCATGTTTAGAGATAGCAACCATATGAGGAGGTTTTTTCAGATTCACTGGTCTGTGAGTACCATTAGCCTTATAGTATAGCCCACAAGCATTACAAGTGAGAGCACCATCTGGAGTTCTTCTCCAAAGTGGAGTCTTAGTTGCACCACAATTGGCACATACCTGGCCTGTCTGCGTATCGTGGCGAAGAGATGTTTGCCCCGTTGGGGATCTTGGTTGTTTCTTTGCTGGCTTCTTGGAAGATTTATCAATTGGTCGTTTCGTTGAGTTTGAAGACGGCTGGCTTTTAAGACCAGTTGTCTGGGTCTTTTCTGGGTTCATAAGGATTGATAATGATCTATGTGCTTGTTGTTGATTTGACACCACCGTACTCATAATATTTCAGAGTGAAAAGGAAAATAAATTTAATTGTAGCTTGGGGAAGAATATAGGAAACGTTCTTGTGTTTTTATTGATCCCGAACTGGGGGTTGCCGATTTGGATATTGTTAATTTATTAGATTTCAATTATTGATAAATACTTGAAGTTCTGAATTTCTTTGGATATATATGGAGTGTTTGTTTAAAATGAATAAATCAATGGAACAAAAAAACACACACACAATTACTGGATTGAATTAGGTAATTTTCCCGGCCTGCTGAGTAATTTATTAGAGTGGATCTAGTATTATATTTGAGCGGGATGGAATGATATAACCAAAAGAACTAAGTTGTATCTATTTATTAATCACTAGTATTGAATAGTAGTAGTAGTATTTGCAAGAAAGTTGAAGTGAACAAACAGAAGAAAGCAAGGAAGAAAGAAAGAGAGAACAGGTTTTCAGAAATTTAAATTCCCGAAAAGCCAAGTTGAAATGTAAATTCATAATAATGTACGGAAAGCTCAGAGTGAAAGCCTTCTCGTTCTGTACAATTTTTTTAAAAATAATTATCCCCCCGACACAGAGACATATCTGCCTAACATACATTACTGTCAATATACAACGTAAATGTTACTTATTAATGACAATAGACATTCAATGACCGTTTTCATTACCTAAAACAAAAAAAATTTTTTTTCTTGGGTATAAAAACCTACACATAAGAAACTCCATACTACACACAAGTCTTCTCTGCCTTCTGTCTCGAGATCTTTTTTTTTTCATTAGCCTTAGATCCCCGGTTTTAACCGTGTCAGATCTGTGTATATTAGTAGTTATATTGATCTATTCTTGATTCCATTAGTTTTTATTGATTTATATTTACTAGTTAAATAAATACTGCAACCCAACCAATATTTCTTGCTCCACAATTAGAGAAAAAAAAAAGCAAAAATAAATTGGTCAACCGGGAAAATTAGATCTACAGCCAATGAGAGCGCGATAATTTATAATACACATAAAATATATCTCTTTACGAAATTAAAAACAATAAGTTAAAAGAAATTAAAATGAAAAGTAAAACTAAAACTAAAACTCCTATTTACATAGTACATATGTAAATTTTTCATCAAAGATTATCCATTGTATTAATTTAATATATGTAGTATTTAATTCTTCATATATTGGACTGTATTGCAGTCTGGATATCTTGAATTCCATTGTCTTGTGGTTGTGAAACAATTTGATCGTGTTCTTGTTCTTGTTCTTGATCTTGTTTCACTTCACTAGTTTTCATAACCACACTATTGTCATTACTAGATGCAGACGATGAAAATGTAATTCCACCTGATCCTTTATGACCAAAGTTTAAATCTGTAAATCCAGATTCATATTTGTCACCAAAAGTTTGAAACAGGCAATCAATGATCTCCGCCGTACCAGTTGTCTCATCACTATTTTTGACTTCAAACTTTGCAAATTGAATGCGTTTGTAATTATTCAAAAAAGTATATGGCTTGCAAGTCTCTATTTCCACTTGGGAAAGTGGATCAATAACAGTAGAACATTCATCAATCTTGAATTCATCATGGAGATCCACTTTAATGGCCACACCTTTATCAATATTGGATTCATTAGTCTTCAAATACATTAATTCTTTACTCGTCGGTGAATCGGGTAATTCATACTTCCAATTGATCACCCCATTCTTCACCTTGATAGTGAATAAATGGCCATCCTCTCCAATGGCAATCAAATCTTCATGTAATCCATTATTAATTAAATTCAGTTTCTTGAATCCTAAATTGGATAAACACCAATCTGATGTTCCAATATTGTATTCATCGATACTCTTGAAACAATGGATAGATCCATTCAGCTTACTTAATAGGACAACATGTTTCCCATTCCCACAGATAATAACATTATCCACAATGGCAAACGTCTTCCCCCGTTTGAATTTATCCATCAAAATCATCTCCTTACCGAAATTGGTGAAATCCCAAAGATAAATGTCATCTCCTCTGTTGGACACCGTTGTCAACGTTAAATCATATGAAGAGAGGGAGACCTGTGAACAACCCTCCGGTGGAGAGAAATAGAAAGCAGACTTAATAGGTTTATTGCTATCCAAATCTATGAACACCAAGTAATTGGAATTGACATTCAAAGTGTTGAATAACTTCACAATCACTTCTCTAAAATTGTATTTCAAGTCATCATCAATGTCATCACCGTTATTCAATCCATAATTGGATCCATTCATATCATCCGTTGCACCATCATTAACGTCTTTCTTATCCTGTGCACCAGATTTATTAGCTGTAGACTTGAAATACTGTTTTAATTTGGAATGTGATATCTCCGAGAACATCAAAATGGAATCCACGGTGGTCTTAGATAAGTTTTTCCATATCTTGTTAATTAAAGACACCCTCTTAGATAATCTTAATGGAGTAATAGGTAAATTGTATGCACTAGAATTCTGGATTTTATTCAATTGTTCATCTTTAGAAGATGCATTGTACACTAACCAATTACCCTTTATATCAAAGATTGCTCTATCATTCAACACTCTAGTCTTAAAATTGTAATCAGTGAGTTGCTTGCAAGTTTGCTTGTCAAACACGGAAAGTCTCCCACTAACATTATCTGCAATGACAAAATATTTGTCTGAATCATTCGATTTCACAGTTAAATTTAAAGTGGATATGTCAAGACAGTCTTTCAAAAATTGTAAATCAGTTACTTTCCCCAAGGTGAAATCGATAACAACCAATTTTAATTCCTTATAAATATCTTTGATAACTGCTAGAGCAACATAGTGGGATCTTAATCTATTTGTCACAATTGGGTATAATCTGAAAATCTTACCTCCCTTGCTGATGTCATCCAATTTAGCAACCAGATATAACGGGGGATTCGGATTGTTACCGAATGTACTTATATTATTGGAAGCTTGAGAACTGGATTTGCGTTTAATGGAGTTGGAATTAGAAAATGCGTTGGTATCACGTAATGCCTCTGCAATCACTGATGTCAGCTTTGGTGCTGTTGTAGCTTGGTTGGTTGTTGTTGTAGTTTGTTTTGTTGTTGGTGTTGGTGTTGGTGTTGGTGGTGTTGGTGTTGGTGTCGGTGATGCCTTTGTTGTTGTGGAGTTGGTTTTATTGGCTGTAGTAGTTGTTGTTGCTGTAGTCTGTTGTTGTTTCTGTGTCTGTGCTGGGGAGTTTGTTGATTGCTGAGGGGGCGGACTATTCGGAGATGAGCCTGACTGCCTTCTTAAGTTAACGTGGGGTAACCAGTCATAAATCTCAATAGAGTTATCGAATCCGAGTAATATTTCCCCATTGGAGCCAAATTCTTTACACACCTTATTTGGAGAGTCATTATGAGTGGATATATCATTCTTTGTTAACTTAATATTGGATGAACCAGTGGAGTTAGTCGTGGAAGCGGTAGTGGTTGCCCTCACCTTTGCCCATAGCAAATTTGAGTTTCTGATGAAGGAATTCTTGTTATTCAAATTCGATGAAACCGAAATTGGTTTAATTTCGATTGTTTCCATTGATTCCGTAGTCATTCTAGGGTGTCAATGGTCAAACCTACAACAAGATAAACAACAATTAAGTGGGTAACCTATATTTACCCTTAATTTTTATTTTTATCTTATCTCGTTTATTATTACGCACGCACGTTAACCGGTGTACATAACACAGGCGTCATCGACGCTGTCAATTTAAGACAACGTGACAATCGACGCAGACACGTTAAATTTCGCTTCGCGTCGATTTAAACTCTTTTCGAAATTTTCCAATACAGGAAGAAAAAAAGTTGTAGTGGACGATTGAAGTGATGGCAAAGACAAGGATAAGTTATTAACACAACAACAGTTATATATCATGTCTTCATCGATTCAATTACTTAATCCAAAGGCTGAGTCCTTGAGAAGACAACAAGCTTTGCAAGTGAACATTTCTGCTGCACAAGGTTTACAGGATGTCTTGAGTACAAATTTAGGTCCAAAGGGTACCTTGAAGATGTTGGTGGATGGTGCCGGTAACATCAAGATCACTAAGGATGGTAAGGTGTTATTAACTGAAATGCAAATTCAATCACCTACTGCTGTGATGATTGCTCGTGCCGCTGCTGCCCAAGATGAAATCACCGGGGATGGTACCACCACCGTGGTGTTATTAGTTGGTGAATTTTTAAGACAAGCTGAAAGATTCCTCAATGAGGGGATCCACCCAAGAATTATCACTGATGGGTTTGAAAAGGCTAGAGAAGAATGTCTTAACTTTTTGAATCAATTCCTCGTGAAGCCAGAAGAAATAGATAGAGAATTGTTATTACAAGTTGCAAGATCATCATTGTCCACCAAGGTGTCCCCTGACTTGACTGATGTGTTAACTCCAATTGTGACAGATGCCGTGTTAAATATTAAAGATAAGGAGAATAAAAATTTGGATTTACACATGATTGAAATCATGGCTATGATGCAACAAACTGCTAAGGATTCTGAATTCATTAAAGGATTGGTGTTAGATCACGGTGCCAGACATCCAGACATGCCAAAAAGAGTCGAGAATGCTCATGTTTTAATCTTGAATGTGTCATTAGAATATGAAAAAACTGAAGTGAATTCTAGTTTCTATTATTCATCTGCTGAACAACGTGATAAGTTAGTGCAGAGTGAACGTAAATTCGTTGATGAAAAATTGAAAAAGATTGTGGATTTGAAAAACGAAGTTTGTAGTAATGGTGAAGGATTTGTTATCATCAATCAAAAGGGTATCGATCCAATGTCATTAGATATATTAGCTAAGAACGGTATATTGGCCTTGAGAAGAGCTAAAAGAAGAAACATGGAGAGATTACAATTATGTTGTGGTGGTGAAGCTCAAAACTCTGTGGATGACTTAGATAAGTCTATCTTGGGTTACTCTGGGTTGGTCTATGAACAAACCATGGGTGAAGAGAAATTCACATTTGTGACTGAAAACTATAACCCTAAATCCTGTACTATATTAATCAAGGGTTCTCAAAACTACATTGTGCAACAAGTCAAGGATGCCATCAGAGACGGACTAAGAGCCGTGAATAATGCATTAAAGGATCAGGGTTTAATTCCAGGTGCTGGTGCCTTTTATTTTGCTGCTAATAAATATTTGACTGAGTGTAAGTCTAACAAGGGTAAATTAAAGCCAGGTTTCAAGGCCTTCTCTGAAGCATTGTTAATCATTCCAAAAACTTTAGCTAAGAATTCTGGGTTGGATTCCTTGGATGCTTTATCCGAAATTCAAGATGAATTAGATGAAGGTCACCAGATTGTCGGTTTAGATTTGAACTCTGGTGAACCAATGGATCCAAGAGTGGAAGGTGTTTGGGATTCATTCAGAGTGGTGAGAAACGCTATAAGTGGTGCCACCGGTATTGCCTCTAACCTTTTATTATGTGATGAATTGTTAAAGGCTGGTAGATCATCATTGAAAGGTCAACAACAATAAAAATCTTTACTTTTTCCTATCCAACTTTTTCTTTTTTGTTCATTCCTTTATCTTAATTTTATAAATACCATTTGTTAATAAGTTACTGTATTACTTTTTCTTAAAAAAATAATAGTATTTTTTATATTTTAGTTGTATAGATGACATTTGGGTGTACACCTAGCACCGGTACACACAATTTTAACTCAAACAAAAATAAAAGAAGGACAAAAAGATAATATAAGATAGATCACCGGAAGCAATAAATAACAAAACAAAACAGAAAAAAAAAGATATATAATGAATGCATCCACAGCAGAAGATAAAAAGAAAACGGATTTAAAATGACAATAAAAATGTGAAAAAAGTAGTAGTAAAAATCATGAAGCAAAACAGAAAAAAAAAAGCACTAAAGCCTGTAAAACTATAATATTAATTGATGATTAGGAGAACTGGAGTGAAACTTTGAAAGACCCTTGGATAAAAACACACAACGATAGAAGCAAACTGCAAATAGATAATGAAGAATAATAATAACGTAAAACAAAAACAAGATGATAAAAGTGTAAAGTGTAGTAGAAAGAAATTGGACAACAAGAACTAGAATATAATAATAAGGAAAAAAACACAATTTGACTGAATGTAAACTTGATTGAATAAGACAAAAAAAATGAAAGAAATACAGAGTTGAATAATAATAGCAATTATTTTTTTTTTGTTTAACCCCAAACTGACATGCCATAACCTTGGCCATTGCTATTACCCCAAATACTTTTATTATATAATCCAAAATTGGTATTACCCGTGTCATTAGAATTAGTACCATTGATCATGTCAGAACGGCCACCTGCGAAACTGTTGCTAATGGTGTTGGTAGCCTGTTGGGGACCCAAAGATGACAATGTATTAACAGAGTTGTTGATAGTAGAGATGGATGATGAACCACCATACATTTGATTAATGTTATTCTTGGAAGCCAATGAGAATAACAATTCATCACTTAATAAATCGTTAGGAATCATATTCATAATATTAGATTGAGATGAAGTTGAAGTGGAATTAGTGAGTTCTCTCATCAAGTTAGCATCTGCAAATGAGCTAGTGGAACTACTTGAAGATGAAGACACTGAAGTGTTTGATCTCATGGTTGGAGGAACTTGAACTAACTGAGGAGGTTGTTGTAGTAGTTGTTGTTGTTGGCCACCGGCAAACATGTTAACATTGACTGTACCCTTGAGATGATTCAATTGTTGGGCTACAGGTTGTTGCATAGGAATTTGCTGTTGATAGCTTGGCTTCTGTTGCTGGAACGGAAGTTGTTGTTGAGGTTGTTGTTGTTGTTGGTAGTTTCTGTAGTTGTTTCTACCGATGTATCTGTTTTGTTGATGATGGAAGTTTTGAGTGTGTTGATTCTTCTTAAATCTTAACACAGCTCTTTCGATATCATCTAATTGGGAACTAAAAGCAACTGGGGTGTCATCAGAGACTGGTTGTTCGGTATTAATGAAATTTGACATATTGGAGGTATTGTACAAAGTGAAATATTGGGATAGTCTATATGATTCGTTAATAAAGTTCTTTAGATTTGCACAAAAAGTGGATAAATGATAGTATAGATATATGTTTTTTTAATGATAGAAAGACTATTGTTATTATAGAAAATGAAATAAAAATGCAATTATGAAAAAAATGATTAGTCAAGAAAAAAAGGGGAGGGGAATGGAAAGGTAAAAGACCAGCTAATATAATGAACGTCTCTTTCTTTTAAGGATTTTTTTATCGTGAATTTCTTTTAAATTTAACTAAAAGATAATTCTTTAATGTGTAAATGATTAGAAAATATAGATGTAAATCTTAAAGATAGACACTTACAGAAGAAGAATGAAGGGAAGAAGAAAAAGGCATCCAAGAAATATGTTGCTGAAAAAAAAAAAAAACACCCGAGCAAAGGGAGGTCACTGAATTCAACGTTGAAATCGAAAAATTTGTCTCGAACGAATCAGGTTGCCATTTTTTCAAAAATATCACAATGCGGCTATTTAACAGGCTAGATAATGATACAAATATTTATATTAAGTTTTATAGATATATATATATATAGATAGCCATGGTAGGGAATTCACTCTTGTTGTTTACCCTCATACATCTTCAGTAATTCTTGTAATCTCTCCTTTTCCACTCTTTCCTTCTCTAATTCAACTTCAAATTTATCATTCATACCTGTAACCAGTTTCTTAAATTCTAATCTCAAAATGGATGCACTCACTGCATTCTTGTACGGTGATGATGACCCCATGGCACCCATAGAACTATGGTCATCCAACACAGGGGTGCTAGGTGGTAATGATGTATTATTAGTAGAGGTCGTCGTCTCAGAGTTAAATGAATTCTCTCCAAGATGATCCACCTTCAACAGATTGTTCTCCTTACTTAATTTTAATGCATCCTTTCTAGAATCCTCTAATTGATTCTCGAGTTCTTTCAATTTGATTTCTAACTTAGACACTTGATTCTGAGATTTCACTAATTCAGTCTTACTGGTGACCATCTGTTCTTGTGCATGTGATAATTTGTATTTAAACTGATTCAACGATTTATTATATTGGGATCTTTCATCCTGGAATTGCTTGGTTAAATAATTATGAGCAAACTGAATATCATTAAATGCGGTCTTCAGATCATGGTAATCCTCGGGCACCTTGGTATCCCTAGTAGTTTCAGGAGCAGTCACAAATGATTTCTGAGAGTTAGGAGACATCTCTGTGACACTTCGGCTACCACTACCACTACCACTATTATCCACTAGTGGTTTTATACAACTAGAACACCAATTGATACGACCTTGTAATGTTTTCATCTCATTCAAGTTTGGTTCCGGTAATTGAATCCCATGTTGGATTGATAATGACACCACAGTGGACACCATATCTTCCAAGGCCTTGTCAATACTGGACTCCAATGCGGAACCCAGATCCTGATCCAATAATTTCTGGTCTGCATCCAAGATCACATCTTGGATGTACCCCAATTCACCAACCTTCAAATAATGGGCCTTCAATTTGTCCTCCAATTGATCTAACATGGTATCCAATTTGGTTAGTTCTTGTAAACCTACCTTGGTGGCAAACTTTCTTCTTGTCCGTTTTAATTGTTGAATTTCTGATTTCAGGGATTCAAATTGATCCATCGTGAGCAATGATACATTATTTGTGTCCTCTCTAGATTCTGCAAGTGTTCTCTCAATGATTAAATTCAAATCATAAGGATCACCGAGTTTCCGTAATCTTGTCTCAAAGAGCATAGGCACTAGCTGTCTCAAAGTGGTGGTGGATTTGGATAACGAATCAAATGATGAATCTCCCTCATTGGTGTGAGTCTCAATATCATATTCAGCTTGAAGTTGTCTAGCCAATTCAGATGGATCAGTAAAATTGTAGCCAGCCGGATGAGTACCCTGACCACGGAATAACTTCTGTGTGATGGAATCGTATGTATGAACGGGAGCCATCTTTGTTGTTGTGATGTATATATCAATTAAGTAAGAAAAGGGGAATAAATAAACAAATGATACACCAAAAATAGTAGCTTTGATTTGCTTTATATATATGTGTGTGTAATGTGGTTGAATGACCTGTGTATGTGGGTATATTAGTTGATTCTAGATAACCAAAACTTCCTTCTCAATGAAAACAACTTAACAGTCTTATAGAATTTACGTACTAGGAAACAATCAAAAAAACACAATCCCAGAAATCCATGTATTCCCGTTTTGAAAATAGATCCCAGAAATAGGTCGTGTCTGTAACGCGCGTACGCGCTAATTACTAGCTCGGGTTCATATTTAGTTTATTTCACAAAACCATGGGATATATATATCTATTGCTTCTTTTACTTGATCAACCTCTTTTGTATTGTTGTTTAGTTTATCCATTATAGGTATTTGACTATACATATTCAATTGAATTAAAATTTTGCTCGATAGAGTAACTCTTCGTTAACAATAAAACTAGGCACAAGTTTCCACTTCTCCCGAAATCTTTAAACCCCGAACTTACCGTTCTTACTTACATTGACATACACATAGATGTTAGACGCTACAACTGCTGATTCAGAATTAGGTTACACAAACACAGAAAAACGGAGTAACTCTCCATCAATTGATCAACAAGCCCATAATCATGATCTCTCAAATACATCCAAATATGATGCTGGTTTAAGACCGGATGAATATTATAAGGCTAGATTATCACCATTTAGATACAAGGTTAGACATCAATTATCCACCATAGTGGATAAGGAGAGCCCAATATTAGCTAATATCCAATCTAAAGTGAGAACCCCTTGGCTTGACATTTTCTTTTTATACAGTGCTAACTTGGGGTCTCACACTTTCTATGTGTTGTTTTTACCTGCACCAGCTTGGCTCGGATTTTTGACTGTGTTTAGAGACTTGGTTATCGTGTTAGGATTGGGGATTTATCTCACTGGTGCTGTGAAGGATTATGTTTGTTTGCCTAGACCTAGATCTCCACCCTTACATAGATTGACATTATCTAGTTACACCGCAGAGGAATACGGGTGCCCCTCATCTCACACTGCTAATGCTACCTCTGTTGTTTTGATTTTATTATGTGAATTATTCAAACAATGGTCTGAAAGCTCTTCATTAGTGAACTATGGGTTCTTATCTGTCTTGGTGATCTATTGGGTTTCCCTAGTGTTGGGTAGAATCTACTGTGGTATGCACGGATTTGTCGATATCGGTATTGGTGCCCTCATTGGAATTATTATCTTTGTATTCAGAAAGTTGACTGCTGATATTGTTGATGGTTATGTGTATTCATCATCCTGGAGTGTCCCATTTGTGTCTGCTGCCGTGTATTACTCATTAATTTTCTTCCATCCAATTCCAATGGATGCATGTCCTTGTTATGAGGATAGTATTGCATTCATCGGGGTTTTGACTGGGTTAGATTTCGGTCATTGGTGTGTCAGTAATTCTCGTTTCAGAAGCGAATTACCATTGCTACCAAGTGTTGTGCCCTACTCATATGAAGAATTAGGGTTATTCAAGACCATTCTACGGTTGTTGGTCTCTGTGGGTACTGTTGTTGTTTGGAAGGCCATATCTAAACCTATATTACTCAAATTATTAAGACCATTACATTCATTTATTGTGCGTTGTCTTGGGTTACCTGCTCTTTCCAAGACTCCATTGACTGAACACAAAGGTTGTTGGGCATTTGTTCCTAGATACGATTTGACCGTGTTTGTTAGAATGCTTGTGTATGGTGGGATAGCATCTGTCGCCACTTTCGCTAATATTGTGTATTACCCATTAGGATTATCTGTCGAACAGTGATATCTTCCCTCTATATCTTTTCTATATTATTCCTCAATTTATAATTAAACATACATTATCTTATGGTAGCCAACTGAACCGAATAGTTAACCGGAGATTATTACAAATATGGTAATTTTATGTGACTGTGAAATACGCAGTCACAAGTCACGTGGTATTAATTTGTTGTTGTTTAGTAGTGCGTGTGTTAACAAATACAGAGAACTAGCGCGAAAAGCGGTGAGAGCAGCGAGATACTGAGAGAGACTGAGCGAGAGACTGAGTGAGTGCGCTACTCACCGTATACTGTGTAGTACTGAGTGTGAAAAAAAAAATTCTTGAAATTATATATATACGTTTAGGTGTATACACTTGAATTCTCCTTTATATCATATCATAAATCACATATACATTAACCAAAAATGGAAAACGATAAGGGTGAATTAGTATGTTTCACAATTAGAACTTATTGGTTTAACAAAATAAGAGGGAATACACACATGATGAACTCAACAAACTAATGAAAAAAAAAATCTAAATGAACTGAAAAAAAAACTAGTGAACAACCATAGTCATTCACTTATTGCTAAGATACATCAGACAACATCACATATGATATATTGATTACTTGTAGTGAAGTTATTGAGTTAAAAAATAACATCACAAAAACAAAATAGCCATAGAGAGAGAGAGAGGGAGACTCACTACAGTTCACACTACAACTAATGAAGTATTCAATCAAGCACAAGACACACAGGGACTTGAATATTTGACAAATGAGTATAATAAATGGTTACTTTTGCACTGTTGAAGTCCATTTATATGTCAAATTTCAACAAATCACAATAAGTGTACCCTTTGTGTTGCGTGTTGGAGATGTAAATCAAGAAAATGATTACTCCATTGAATTTATCAGTGTATTCTATTCAACATTACAATCAAAGACTAGATCTATCAATTTTGTTATGTTCATCTATATATATTTCCTCTGGTTTAGTTTTTTGTTAAACCCATATCCAGCTATGAATAACTTAAACAAACAAACTAGAATACTAACAAATTAATAACTCTTTAATACTTTAGGTTGAATTATACATTCCAAAGAAGTGTTCTGCCACCAACAGAATCATCAAGTCTAAGGATCACGCCTCCGTTCAAATTAACGTTGCTAACGTTGATGAAGAAGGTAAGGCTATCCCAGATTCTTACACTTCATACGCTTTATGTGGTTACATCAGATCTAGAGGTGAAGCTGATGACTCTTTGAACAGATTAGCTCAACAAGATGGTTTGTTAAAGAACGTTTGGTCTTACTCCCGTTAAGTACTTGTTCAGAATGAAACCCTTTTTTTACTATTTTAATCTAATATAAAAGCCTTGTTCTGTTTTAAATACTTGACAATAAATACATAAATATAAATCATGTTTTCTCTACTCTATTTAACTAATAGTAACAAGTAATCGATATTACTACTATATAATATGTTAGTTTAGCTTACGTAATCCCTTTCCCTCAGTTACCCTCCTGATTTATTCCCTGTATATGTGAGGCCCTCTCTCTCTTTCTCTCTCTCTCATACTAAAAATTTTCAAATTTTTTTTAGGGTGAAAAAAAAAAGATCCTTTTGGATCACAGCCATCACGTTTTTATTCTGTTCTTCCTTTCTAAGTTTACCTAACTTATTAACCTAATACTATTACATAATGTCTACTGAAGGTATCCAAGAAGTCGATTCCGGTTTAATCGAATCCAACTATGATCACGTTGTTTACTCCTTTGATCAATTAAACTTGAAAACCGAAATTTTAAGAGGTACGTTCAAAAAAAAATCAAATTAATTTAGTTTTATATGAATCTTGACCCTACAATATAGATACACTTCCTATTGATAAACTGAAGTGATTCCATCATTAAGGTTGATCATCCATATATCATTTTAAACTCCTAACATTTTTATACTAACATTTTTCACCGGTTTCGACCCTCCTTTTATTATAGGTATTTTCGCTTGTGGTTTTGAAGAACCATCTGCCATTCAACAAAGAGCCATTCAACCAATCATTGAAGGTAAGGATGTCTTAGCTCAAGCTCAATCTGGTACTGGTAAGACCGCTACCTTCACCATTTCTGCTTTACAAAGAATTGATGAAAAGTTAAAGAAGACTCAAGCTTTAATCATGGCTCCAACCAGAGAATTGGCCCTTCAAATTCAAAAGGTTGTCTTATCCCTTGGTATGAACTTGGATATCACTGTTCACGCCTCAATTGGTGGTAAGGCCGTCGCTGACGATATTGAAGCTTTAAAGAATGGTGCCCAAATTGTTGTTGGTACTCCAGGTAGAGTTTACTCCATGATTGAAAGAGGTTTCTTCAAGACTGAAGACATCAAGATGTTTATCATGGATGAAGCCGATGAAATGTTATCTTCCGGTTTCAAGGAACAAATTTATAACGTTTTCAGATTCTTACCAGAAACTACTCAAGTTGTCTTATTGTCTGCTACCATGCCACAAGATGTCTTAGAAGTGACTACCAAGTTCATGAGAGATCCAGTTAGAATTTTAGTCAAGAAGGATGAATTAACCTTAGAAGGTATTAAACAATATTACATCAATGTCGATGAAGAAGTGTACAAGTTTGATTGTTTGTGTGATTTATACGATTCCATCTCCGTCACTCAAGCTGTTATCTTCTGTAACACTAGAAGAAAGGTTGAACAATTGACCCAACAATTGACAGACGCTAAGTTCACTGTCTCCGCTATCCACTCTGATTTATCTCAACAAGACAGAGACACCATTATGAACGAATTCAGAACTGGTTCTTCCAGAATTTTGATCTCTACAGATTTATTAGCTAGAGGTATCGATGTCCAACAAGTTTCTTTAGTTATAAACTATGATTTACCATCCAACAAGGAAAACTACATTCACAGAATCGGTAGAGGTGGTAGATTTGGTAGAAAGGGTGTTGCCATTAACTTAATCTCCAGTCAAGATGTTGGTTTAATGAGAGAAATCGAAAAGTTCTACTCTACTCAAATTGTTGAATTACCAGCTAACTTCGGTAACTTATTCGATTAAATTAATTAATATAATTCTTTTGTCAAAATAAATTAGGGGTTTCTTTAATATATTTTCATTAGTTTTTTTTTATTAATTAGTTTTGTTTTTTGTTTAGTAGTTTCTTTTCCATTAACTTTTTTCTTTTTTATTATTCCTTTTTATCTTGTCTGTTTATTCATTCCATCTTGTTTAGTCTTAATATACATTTTAGTATCTTACTAAGTTTATTATAGTAAAAAAAAGAGGGGGGGTTGATTAATCGATGTCTATGTATATTATAAATAAAAGAATAAATAAAATAATTTTGTTACTTAAAAGAAAAGCCCTTATGTGTTTTTGGTTGGTTGTATCCCTATTTTTGTTCAACCTTAGCATTCTTTTTTGGTTCTTGTTGCTTCTGTTGTTCTTCCTTCTTTGGTTCTTCTTGCTCTGTTGCAATCTCTTCAGCAACCTCTTCATATTCATCCAATTTCAAATCATCCCTAACATTCTTGACAACACCCTTGTTTTGCACACTTTCTTCCTTAATTAATTCATCTTGTTCCTTCAAGATATTCAACTTCAATTTATCATCATTCTGGAATAAGTCCAATTTAGCCACGTTATACAATTCATCTGGAATGGAACTCAACACACCCAATAGAGCATCATAGAAGCTCTCTAAATCGTCAGCGTGTTCACCATAAGTGAATGTTGATGATAAAATCAACAATGAGGAAGGAATCTTCTGTCTCAATCTTAATTCTAACCAAATATTCAAATCATCTCTCATTCTAGCTGGGGATGAGTCTGATGTCTTGATACCTCTAGATGCACATGCACTTCTCAATTCGGGCACAGTTAATGAATCCACACCTTCATAATCGATGGCTCTATCATCTTTTATGATTTGTAATAACTTATATCTAATTTGGTATCTCAGCAATTCATCAGTTCCGTATGGAGTAGATGATAGATATTTAGCCATAGCCATTAATTGAGGTCTAGTCAAGTTATCTAACACTTGATCGTTCTTGAAACATCTAGCGATCTTGATCAATTCCTCGTGAGTTGGTTTTAAACCTTGATTAATGGTTTTATAGAAATTAATAAACAATTCCTTATTCTCTTCATTAATTTTTTTAGGTAAATTCAATCCACTCTCATGGAAAGTTTGTTGAATGAATTCAGATGCCTTTTGTCTTGTAGAGGCGAGAAGTTCCTTCTTTTTATCCTTGTCCTTCTCGGATTCATAAGTTGATGGCAACATATTTGGGAATAATTTCAATGCCACTGGTAATAACAATTCAGCAAATGGTACAATGACAAACATTGAGAATGGAATCAATCTTAAGATATCAGACACCGTTCTTCCCAATTGACTATATTCTCTCCGTGTCAATTCATATCCTGCTAACATCTTAATTAACAATTTCGATGACACCTTGATTTCATAACCTAACAATTTGGTACCATTCCAATAGTGTTCCACTTCCTTCTTGATTCTTTGCTTTAATGGAGGCTTTGAGGGGGTCACTTTAACTGGGGTCTTCTTGACGGTATCTTTCTTCTCTGATTCGGTGGCATAATACCTAGCGAGGGCGATCTTGGAACCGTAGGCCGTAGCTCCTCTAAGGACAGTGTGTGGGGGGAGTGCCAACAAATTTCTTCTACTCTGTTTCAGCAATGGGTTCAAACGTAACATTCTTCTCTATTTGTAAGTAGTATTTGATTGCTGTAAGGTAGTATAATATCAATAATGGAGTATTATTATTAACCCCAGTCAACGAAAAAATTTTTTGGTCAACACATCAGCGGAGAGAGAAATATAACACAGTTAAGCGCGCTAGAGTAAGGAGAAGAGAAGAGAAGAGAAGAGAAGAGACCATTCCATCTTATTCTGTATTCAGATTCTATTAAACTATACATAGATACAATGAATGATAGCACAATACCGGGTTCATTTATACCCGCTAATGATAATAGAACTTCGCTACTAGATGGAAACTACACTAATAACAACGGCTATGGATCTATAATCCACCATGACCATATAATGATAGGTGATGACATACATGAACTCCCGGATATACCCCCACAGATGGCTAACATCATGAAGACTAGAAATAAATTGAAATCGGAATGCATAACCAGTTTCCATAATTTAATACTGATGGAGATCTTATTGGTTTACTTGATTGACAACTCATTTCTGAAGTTGCTAGTCAAGGCTATGTTACAATCAATGTTGATGTCATTCGCTCATGATAATGTTACACAGGTAATTAATGTGATGGTTGTACAACAAAATGGGAATATCACTGAAGAATCTGTTCAGGAGACTCTCAAAAAGATGTCAAAGGGGGTTGCCATCCTTTTTGTGGGTATTAATTTATTAACCATATTAGACCACGTCTTTTCATTCAAGAACTTTTCAGAGGCAGTGCCCCATTATATGATGGCTACCGTTGCCGATGAAATTATAGACTACAAGCGGTGGATAGACATTATTAAGGCCGTGTTTTGGGTTTCAGTGAGAGTCACTGTGGAATTCTTAAATAAATATGCAGATGATAGTATTGATAGAGTGGAGAATCCTAGAAATTTCAACTACAATGGGATATTCATTAACTTCATTGGGGAATTGAAACCGTTTAATAAGATTGCATTACTTGTATTAGATGTTACTGTGATGTTCATGCAATATGTGATGTTCACTATTGCTTTAAATAATCCAAGAAATCAATCATGCGAAAACGGTGGGTCCACGGGGACCATCAGTGATAGAGACCAAGAGAAACCTTACGAAGATGGGTATCAGGGGACTCTCCCAGTGTTGAATGTTAACTTGACTCCGAATATGGCTTTGCATGATATCAAAACCAATTTGATTAGAGGTCTATTAAGATAGCCAGCTCTCTTGTTGGGTTTATTTATTTATATTATTTATTTTATTTACGATTTTATTAAATGTACATTATTATTGGGTTATTTATATCGAATTAAAATCATCTAGACTTATCCATAACAATAATGGAAAATAAAAGAAACGAAATTAAATCACCGCGTACTAATGAGCCAGTGAAGGGTCTAAGCTGAGAGGGGGGTGAATTGTGATTGTAGCTTAGCTTTCCGTTAACCGTTATGTTTAGGTAATTTATATCTTTCTTTTTATTTTGTGGTATACGTATACTCCAATAACTTCAAGTATTATACTTAACTGATTACTTACTTAATTACTTGCCTCCCCTTTCCGAGTACAGCCGTTCACGGTATATACATTCTATTATCAGTCACAGCTTGTTTTTTTTATTTTAAAAAGATCTTATTTTTGCCAATAAAAACTGGTCTTTACCCTTCATTTAAACTACACAGATCAGCAATATACAGAGTGTGGTGAACAAAGAAGATGTCCAATAACAGACCAATAAGACCGGTTCCCCTTTCTAGGTCATCCTCTGATTTTGGATCACAATATCAAACCACTAATAGCATTTTCTCAGTCCCAAGTGATGTAGCCATTAAAGATAACGATGATCCCTCTCTTCAGCCATCTTCTAAAGTGTTACCGGCAGATAATTACAACTCACCGTACTACTTGCCCTTCAAGAATATTAATGAACCCAAACCAGTGGACATCATGATCACTAGATTTTCTATCTGGAAAATGCTCATAAAGCAGTTAACTTTCTATTTCAAAGAATTGAGTATATTCAAGAAGCAAACATATCTGGCTAACAAGGCAATGTTGGAAAATTTAGATGTGTTAAGACGTCAAAACACTGGGAAATTGAAAATGAAATCTGGTCCAGTGGCGCCAGGTAAAAATGCATTGAAGGCAACTCTCAGTGCAGTCGATCTAGGTCAATTGACTAATGGCAATTCGCCGGCGATAGTGGGTGGCCCAAACAATGCAGACACAGTATTAAACAAATTTTTACAAACAGCATTCCTACCGCCAATGGATCATTCTGTGTTATCGATATCCACTACTCTGTTCAATTACCATCAGGGATTAGCAGAAAGAGAATTGGTCACTTTTAATCAATTAACACTAAAGATTATCCCCCGTTTAGAAAACTTGAAGGAAAATCTCAATGAGGCAATCAAACAAATGGCTACTTTGAAAAGCTCTTCAGAATTCAAAATTAAAGATTTAAAAAGTGAAATAGCTAAAACTGGTGCTCATTTGGCCGATTATATAGCATCCGTGGAGCTGTTAACTAAAGGTGAAACTACTACCTCATTGGGTACCCACATGAAGTTCACCACGTTGGAAGCCAAGGATGATCCATATCTACTGAGACTAAGATTGGATTTGCAATTGAAAAATCAATTGTACTCAGAAGCTCATTTGCAGGAATCCTATGTAGATTTCCAACACAAATCGGTGCAATTGGAAACCATTTTATATAAAGAATTACAAGATTGCATGAAAACCTTCACCAATCTAATTAATTCTGAGGTGGAAGCTGTGAAGACCAATTTGGTAGTTGATATGATAGATGGATTTTTAAGAAAAGAATATGGGGTCGATTGGAATTTCTTTATCGAAAATGATAACAGTAAGAATTTCCTTAAATTGAGTGCTGAGAGTTCAGCAAGAAAGGATAAAAGTATTAGAAAGAAATCTGATATCATTTATCCTTATCAAAAGGAAAAAATCAGCGGTCCATTGATTTCAGGATTCCTGGAAAAGAGATCCAAATATTTGAAAACGTATTCTCGGTTTTACTACGTGTTAACATTCAATTTTATTCATGAATTTAAAACAGATGATAGAAAAAAGGAGACTGTTCCCATTACCTCATATAGTTTGGATGACTTGATTGTCACTGAATGCCCCGATAGTGACCAAAAATTCATTCTCAGAATAATGCCTAAGAGCAACAAAGGTAGTGAAAAGGGGAGATACACTTTTAGATGTGCAGACGCCGCCACGGCTACTAAGTGGTTAGATCTATTAGATGAATTGACTAGCTGTAAAGATCCATTGAAGAGAAATGACCCAACAAATATATTAGAAATTACGTCACCTGCACAAATGCCAACGTCGCCATATCTTTCACCATATCCATCCAAGTCCGCATACACTGATGACCTGGTTAGTGTTCAAAATTCATATATTTCAAATGTCAATGAACCAGCGGAACTCGTTTACTCTTCTGCTCATTCAGCTGGATCAAATACATCTCTTCATTTACCTACTTTCCAGCCTGTCAAGCAAGCCATAGAGAGAGCAATGACTCCATTAGGACATAGATCAGTCAAGAGTGCCTCGTCAATTCCTTCTTTGAAACTCGGATCTCCAAACTCTGGGAGTTCAAGTGCATCCGATATGACTCCACAGTCTAGAGCTAGGGTGCAAACCCCCGGTGATGGTAGCGAACAAGAAGATTATTTCAGTTATGTCGCCCCAAGACCTAAAATATCACCACAAAGTTCAACAAGCTCAATTCATTCCTCTAATGCACACACCAGAGCTCCTTCTATCTCTGTGAAGCCATCCACACCACCTAGTGTCAGTACTAGTTCGATTAAACAGCCTACAATGTTTTCTCCAAATAAGTCATACACTGAACCGGTCACTGGTAATTCTTCATCACAACAACAACAACAAGTTGCTACTGGTCCTCTATCACCTAAGATGAAGGGACGTGAAAGATTGCGTGCTCAATTACGGCAAGCGAATCATAATTCATCCATGACATTGGTTCAGCAACAACAATCCTTGAATGCTACAATGTTAATGGCTCATGCTAATGGGATACCACAAACTCCGGGTGAAATTCCAGGCTCTTCAGTCGGTGATTTATTCTCAACTGAACCAACTGAACAACCAACGCAAGATGATCAACATCAATTAAATCTGGGTCTAAATCAACTAAATATCCACCATCAATCGCACCAATTTGGTCACCATAGTCACCATCACAGTAGAACACAATAAAACAACATTTTGCTTAAAGACTGAATTATAGACTTCTTTTTTATTAAAAAAAATTACAATGTGGAGCATCCCCTTTTTTTCAATTTTGACCTGCCATTTATTTAGGTTACTTTTTGTTTCGCCTTATGGGGGCAGTTTCATTTCTTTACTATTATACCCCTCTACATATATAAAATCCTGACTTTTGCTTTTCTTCTTATATTTATACCTTATTATTTACTAAATTATTTTATTTTATTTTAAAGAAAAACTTATGTAACCTCTTGATACGTAGCAAAAATAAAAAAAAATAAAAAAAAAAGTTCACCTCACATAAGATATTTTCAACATATCATGAAGATGATGTATTTGTCCTTTCTTCAATTACACACATATCAACTATCACAATGACGACGATATCACCTGATACGTTCCCACATATTCTACAACAGATAGACTCCGAGCTAGTTAATTTGGACATGTCTGATGAATCAACACGTTTCACCAACAGAATCATATTAAATAGATTAAGTCAAACACTTGATTTAATAAGACGGTCAACGTTTAACCAGAATCTGTCAAATAAATTACAAACGCAAATGCACGATTTGGATAAATCTATAGAGAACATGAAGTTCACCATTGAATATAAATTAAATGAAACTTTCAAAAATTATCAAGCAGAACAAGAAGTCTTGCATAAATCAGGAATTGATGATTTAGAACACGACAACAATACCGATGATGAAAATAATGGTACCAGTGGATACCAGGATAAGGGTGAAAGTGTGGATACCCTAAGACAGAGATTATTGTCTACTAGAGATCAACCATCAGAATTGGATACCATTGAAGATCAAAATGAATACCAAGAAACGTATCAAAATGAATTAATAGATGCATTACCATCGATGGTGTCCTCAATTAAAGATCAAGCATTACAATTTCAAGATTTATTAATGCAAGATGCTAAGATATTGAAGGAAGCTACTGAAAGTTTTGAAACATCTCATGGGAAATTCTCTCGTGTTAATGATTTGCTATCTAAATATCATAAAGAAGGTAAATTGGGAATTTTCTTTTACATAAGAGTGATAGCCATGGTTGTTGTGGCATTTTTATTCTTTGTTTTATTGGTTAGGCTCATACCAGCCAGATATTAAACAAAATAATTTTATAAAGAAGTCTATATAATTGTAGGTTTAATCAATATTGGTTCAAGCTCTGAACCCTTTTCATATGAGTTTTGACTGTAAACTTGTGTGATCACTAAGAATGAATCTAAGTCCCAATGATCCCCCTGAGTGACCTTTTCAGGGTAATTTTCCAGTAACGGCGGGATAATTTGTTCATATAGATCACTGAACATAGCTTTCTCATCGGCAGATAAACTGTTTCCCGATTCTGAAATCCTACTGAATTCTTCTTTAATCCATGTCACATCAATACTGAGATCATCATCTGGGATGTTTATCACTTTGATCAACCATAAATGGATGAACATCTCCATATTAAATTTTGACATTTGTTTAATGTCTTTAGGTAACGCATATATCTCTATAAATTCATCATACTCGTCATCCTTTTTGATTATATCTTTAATTGTGATTAATTTCTTTCTATGATCTTTCAATAATGTCTTTTCTATGGATTTAATTTGTGCCTTCATAGAATTATATATCTTGAGTTGGGTATTCTTGTATATCTTACAATTCTGGAGATTTCTTTCAAATTGTGGAAGAAATTCTGCTGGGGATTTCTCTAATATTGCTTCATTATTGTTAACCCATTTATCTAATTTCCCCTTAAATTTGGCTTCCAGGGCATGTCTCAAGTTGTTCAATCCATTGAATCTGCTTTTCAATGTTGGGGAGTCATCCTCTGGATTCTTAGCCATAAAGGAGTATAAATCTAGTAATCCTTCGGGAATCAAATGATTCCCATTACAAAGATATATAACATTTGGATCTTTTTTCAAATCATTTAATGTTTCATCTTCGTCTTCTTTTTCTTCTTGTCCTTCTTCTTGTTTATCGTCTAATGCATAGGTGTATGAACTCAATTTAGGTAATTTGATATCCCATTTGTTTGTTTTTCTACTGTACTGAAATTCCAAAGCAGGTATCAATCCAGCTACGTTTAAAGTCAAATGTAGATTTTCGAATTCATTATCTGGGATACAGAATCCGTACCCCATCAATAGCTCTTCATTACCTTTAGGTCCATAATTATTGAATATTTCAGTATTACCAGTTTTCACTGCATCTAAACTGATTTCGAATCCTTCAGTAGAGCCAAACCATGATACTTTAGATTTCGGTTCATGATTTAATAGATCAATTATAGGTAAAAGCATCACCGATTTCTTGTCTGCTGTATCGTTGATAAATCTGTATGGGAATGCTCTCGAAGTTATTATTAAATGTGACCATAAGAATGAAGCAAATGAAAATGGCGTTAATGATGTTGATTCATCTTGGATTATTTCAAATAATTGAGATGGAGTCAATTGAGTGTAATCTATTATTGGTTTATGATTCAATTTAGGTAATGCACCAAGGTATTCATCCAATAATGCTTGTAATTTTGACTTTACACCAGTGTATAAGTTACTTCCATTGAGTAACTCTAGTTCCTCTGGGGAGTAAGTCAATGGTGACCCGATTTGCCTTAATGTTGGTAATAATTTGAAATATGGTGTGGAGCTTAATTGTTTTAAATAACCAATATAAAATTTCATCACTGTGACTGAATCCAAATCTGTGATATCCAATTTGAAGTGTCTGTATGCTGCATCTGGTGTAATTATCAATTCAGTGGGGATCTTGATCTTAGGCACAGAAGTGTCTTGATCATCGGAATTGAATATAGCTGTTATACCTGATTCCTTTGTATATTCAAATTTCAATCTAGGATCAATTTCCGCATTCCCCTTGATTGACCATTTCAATAACTCGTCTATTTCATTCTGTGATATGTCATTCATCGTTAAGAGTAGTCGTTATTATCTATTTTAATATCAATATATATAAGGTATTCTTGTATATAGAAAAAAATTTTCTTTTCCTACATTTCTACAATAAATTTTTGTTAGCCGATGTTAAAATCTCGGAACTGCGCTTACGAGATCTGGAACTGATCCCGCATATTTTTTGTGGGGGAGGGGGGCATATGCTGCTTTTTTTTACTGATAAGAGGAATTCTTGGAGATTGCGTTTTTGTTACAATGGGGAATAGTAGGTTGAGGAGTGTGTTAATAAGAATTTGTTATTATAAGGAATGATATTTAAAACATAAATGGGGAGAGAAGGGAAGGGGAGAATTGAAAAATGTGGAAAGTAAAAAAAAAAAACGAAAATCAAACAACTGTCAAAAAAAACACAAGCAAACAAACACAATTAACATAACTTTAGAATGAAATTAAAAATAAAAACCTATAAATATTTAATATATCATACAACATCGTGAGAACCAAAAGAGAACAACCAAACAAATACTAATAAAGAAGAAGGGGAAAATATAAAACTAACAGAGAGAGAGAAAAAAAGGCAAGTAAATCCCGACCCTGGTGGTGGTGACACTGATCTCATTTCTTACCCTTGTGTTTAATATTTTTTTGATGCTTGGATAACTTCTTAGGGATTTTCTTGCTTGGGTAGAAGTCTTCTTCGTCATCCAGAACGTCATCGAAATTGTAATCCTTTCTAACGACTGGTTCCTCCGATTCTTGTTGTTCAAACTTTTTTGTTTTTTGGTAACTAGCAACAAATTCTAAGTCTGTGACAGACTTCTCCAAATCTTTATCTTGATCAATCACTAAATCCTTTGGCTTAATGGCCTCGACAGATTTCTTAGAGGTTGTCTTTGACTTCACGGTGTCATCGGTACCGGAAGCTGGTTGAACCTGTAAGGCGGCAACTTCAGCGTACGAAAGTTTTCTAACTTGAATATCGATGAATTCATCATTGTCACCTTCATCATCATGCAACTTTTTCATAGCGATCACTTCGTTAGTGGAATCATGAATCAGTTTCAAGTCATCGGTCTTCTTCTTCAAAAGTAAAGAATCATTATTAATAGCACCAGTGGTGGCAGTCTCAACAACCGCGTCTTTTGTTTTATTCTTAGTAGAGCTTCTGTAAAATGGCCATAGGGAGTAACCCTTTTTGGCTGGGGCATCAGAGTCGTCGGAGGTAGCCTTTTGGGTGACATCAATTGAGTTTAAGTCAATAACTTTTGGTAAGTTGGAATCCACTGGCTTGGAGACGGTTTGTTTTGATGAGAATAGAGATAACATAATCGGAGTTTTTTTTGTTTTGGGGGGAGAGGTTAGAAGTGTGATATGAAGAGGGGGTGGAATGAATTGAGTTGTAGTAACTATAGGTGAGTTGTAGGGGGGTTGGTTAAGTTTGGAGTAACTTAGTAAGAGTAAGTCAATAAAAAGAGAAAGAAAAAGGGTATCTAAAAAAGGCATAAAAACACCAGTTGTTGTTTTTTTTTGTTGCCACAAAGCAAAACAGCGCAGCCCAGGTATAGATAACAAATCCGGACACTTAACTATGCGGGAGATCCTATTTCAATCCGGAATCTACACGTGTTTTTAGCCTATTAATTAATTAAATTTGGTGTAAAGATTATACGTCATGAGTCATTCCGATTTGGTCCGTGATCCCCGACGGAGTAACAGGATCTAACTACTATATAGCAAGTATTGCTATTAAAACGGGTTGATCTGAATACTACATGGGGGATACCCCTACTATATGTGTACAGGTTGGGCGTAGTGGTAGTGGGATATTAATTTATAATAATAACAAGAATAGAGAGTTCAATTAAAGGAAACACGGCCCCAGTTTATTTTTAATAACCACTTTACCAACACGGTAAATACAATGCATATGAGTTTGGTGCAGAACACGTATTTAATGTACATGAATGACATTACAACGGAGTGATGAACCCCCTCCCCTCCTGAGTTTTATTACGTGATCAACCGATATATAGCATATGTGTATATTAATTAATACAGCGGAGTACACTATGGGGGGGGGGAGGCGAAAACATAGCTATGTCGGTAATCAAACCCCGTCTAATGGGTTCCCTTATCTCCATGTCAAATATACCTTTCCCTTATTCCTATTCATATTCATATTCTCCACATATAAATAAATAAGAACTAAAAATTAAAATAAGTATTATTTATATAATTAGATTTACTACTGTAATTTGTATTTACCTACTACTTTTTAGGCCTCCGGTGGGATTCCGATATCATATGATTCGTATAATAAATAGAGAGAGAAAGATCTTGTTGGGTAAAAAATTGTGTGTATAGACCACCAGGCATATTTGAATTTCATTTTAATTTAAGTCATATTTAGATCTCTAATTTCATTTGATCTATCATCTCTACTTCATATTATGTCTCTGTAGTAATTTGCAAATTCAGTACTTATAATAGTAACATAAAATTGAATTATGAGCCATACTTAGCTCACACACACACGTTATTAAAGTGCTCTCTCTCTCTTATCGCATATTAATATTTTTTAATTTTATTTTTGGTACCTTTTGAAACTCGTATTCCCTTTCTCTTTTGTATAATACGTTTATCATTTCAGAAATAACAACCATTATAATTACTTCATTACAGACCGTTTTCATATAAATACCCAGTCCTTACATTATCCATTTAATACTATAAATATCAAAACTTGAATCACCCTTTTTCCTTAAAGAAATAACCCACCCTTTTTTTTAAGAACAAAGTTTGCGCCATCGATTCTTTTAACCCCCCTCCCTGCTCCTTATTCCCCATTGTATGAATCATGTTACATCAGGCTAAAAAGCAAAAGACACAACAAGATAACACATCTGGTTCCACCACTCCGTTAGCCTCAACTATGGCAACAAAAAATGATCTCCCTAAAGTGTGTCTTACCATGGGTGAATCAGCTTCATTGCGCACAATTAATAAGAGATCTGAGAGTATGTTATCACCTCACAACTCCGTCTTTCAAGCATTGCACAACCCAGAATTGGACCTACAATTTTCTAGATTTGAACCAGAGGGATTCCGTCAAAGTATACCGTTAACTCAAAATAATGAATTCTCTATCACTTCTTGGCAATCAATTTCCTCTTGCCTGAGTACTGGTGGTGGTGAACTTCAAACAAATGTGAATCCTCCACCATCTAGAGGATTATTTGCTAACCCGTTCTCCTCTAATAGTAAAGACAGTTTACCCAATGGTGGTGGTACTCCAACTAGTGCAAACACTGGATTCTTCAATTTAAGAAATAGAAGCCCAAATGTGGGATCAATTCTTTCAAGTTCAGATAACGAAGACACAAACTTGGATGATTTCAATACAGTGCAAGAAGCTACATCTCATAATGTTCTAGTGTTTGATTCTGAAGACTCTGGTACAGACGAAGATGAATACACGGTTGATTCTTCTACTATTATCCCCTCATTTGTGATGCCCCGGGTGTCAATTCCAAGTTTGGGACCACCCTCCTCTGAATCTAGTGATAATAATAAACAACAATTTCAGAAGAACTCCCGTCACCAGTCTAATTCATCAAACTCGTCTGCTAAAACCGCTATCGATGACTCCATAATCAAAGTTCAGATTGTTGGTCCTAATAATACTTTATTAGCTGACCGTTTGAACTCTTATAAGAAGAGTCTCAAGAATGTTGAACTCTACACCACAAATCAACTGGATCCATATTTACTGTTGTTATTAGTTAATCAGGAAAATTACCTTCTCCCAAGCTTGGTTAATAAACCTTATATCCCTATCATTATAGAAGAGCACGGAGGAAGTGCTAACACTGATGACCTTTTGAGACGTTTATTCAAGGGCTTAATGGTGTGTGAACCATTGATCATGAAATCCATAGATGACGATATTATGAGCTTAATTGATTTCTTGACTAACTTGAAAAGTATCCATGACCTTCATGATACTTTACATAATTCCATTGGCGCTATGGCTGCATCTATGAAATTGAATGCCGTTAATTCTGTCTTGATGAGTAAGAACAATTCTGGTTCTGGTTCTGGTTCTGGTGTCACTACCAGTCCTACGACTAAGAAAGTCATTAAAGGTTCAATTAAAAAGAATGGTACAAATGGATCTCAATTGAATAGATCTGTGTCTGATATCAAAAAATCCAATTCTAAAAAGAAGAAATCACCTAAGGAAATTAAGAAACTGAGAGCTAAATTATTAATGGGCTTAACCTTTGGCTTTGTATCATTAACTTTGGTGTTAATATGGAAGGAGATGTCAACTGATTTGAAGGATGATATCTTGGATTTCAGTGAACTATATGATCTGCCTGATAATTCATTGAACCCAGGTGGTGGCACATCACTCCCAACTACTACAATTTCATCACCTAATGTGTCTAAGTTTCCAATGGATCAAGGTGGTGTTGCCAACCCTGATGATTTATTCAACTTTGATGCTTTCTTTCTAGCTAAATTCGGATTTATTGCAAATGAAATTTCCAATATTGGTAGATTATTAATTGCAGAATCCTTGATGTTCATTCAAAGAGCTAAATTAACTTTAGATCATCTAATCAGTTTGTTCAACTAAATTTTCTTTCTTCCATATTTTTTTTGCATATCAATATTGTACTAATCACAACAGCAACAAACAACTAGAACTGGCTTATTTCTTACTTCAATTTTTTATGTTTATCACTTGAATTAACTTCACTAATTATAATTCATATGGATTCTTATATTTTATTTTTATTTTATTTGCATTTTTACTCTCTCTCTCTCTCTCTCCTCTTTGATTCGGTTATTAGGTTCTTTCATATGGACCATTATATTGGTGTCTCTTTTTTTTTTTTGTTATGTTTTCAATTCTGTTCTTTAATTAGGTTTTTTTATTAAACATTTTATTTTAGTTTTTTGTTTAATGGTATGGTTCATATATAGTATTTTTTTCACTCTCTCCCTTTCTTTCTTTCTTTTGTCTTCCTTATTTTTCCTCTCTTTCTTTATTATTTCTACTTCTAGGTTATTAATTAATTTGACTTTATATAATTAACTCACATATTCTCTCTAGATCTCTTTATGTAAAATGTTTGTTGTAGGATATAGCCAAAAAAAAAAAACTCAGGCTCCTATATTTAAAAGTATTTTAATTCTTCGAATAAGCAAGCTATCGATGATCTAATTAGTGTATTAAATAGCCCAATCATTAAATTATATGAATATAATATCAAAAGTGCAAAAAAAATGATCAAACCCAAGATCGAACTGGGGACGTTCTGCGTGTTAAGCAGATGCCATAACCAACTAGACCATCCGACCATTTGCGAGCCGTTGGAAGGCATCCATTTAATACTCCATTGTATATTAGCTTACGTAATTATTGACTAATCGAATCTGTTTTTACCTTTAAGTTGAGCTATATGGCTTATTAATGGGTAATTATTGGTATTATCTTTTTCAGACAATCGGGATTAGACTTGTAAAGGTCTGTCAACAACGTCACCCCTGTGATGTACCTACCTAGAGAAGTTAATCACTCGGTAGCACAGATGGTCTAGCCAGCTGACGTTCCCTTAATCAGTATTAGATAAAAAGTTATACTTACTGTTGACTATTGAATGAAGGATGCTAGCTATGGCAGATAGTCAGACGTATTCTAATGATAGATGTTTGTATGGTATAAGTTTTATATAATAATAAATTCTATTAAAAAACTCGATATAGAAAAGAGGAAAAATCTAAACTAAGTTATTTCTCAACACAAGGGTAATCAATTCAAGTGGATTTCACTGTTCCTAAATACCCCATTACGAATGCTAAATTAATCACGCAATCGTACGTTTCTCGTTGTCGTTTCACTCGTGTTTCATTCTACAACTAACGTGTCGTGTTGTTGGTGTAAACAATGCTACCGCCTCGGACACGCTCCAATGTCACTACCTCCTCTGGGAAGCTAGTTTCATCATTGCGGCTGAGCGGTGTTGTCAAACAAGGAAAGTAAATAGGGTAACTCGGTACAACCAAGCTACCTCTAAGTGTGACTATCATAAATGAGATCATTTAACTTCCCAAGTTCCGACACAGACAATCTCAGGGTTTAATATGATACTGTTTAAAGTATTTAATTTCAATTTTGGGTATGATCAAAATTTGGGGATTAGTGAGAATATTCAGGTAGCTGTTGGACTTTTCCTTTAAAATATAAAATCAAATTTCTTTACATGTAGTTGTCTTTTTAGAAAGACAATTTAGAGCTTTCAAGTACAATATATTATATTCGGGTGACTTTAAGGATCGTTTTTAATTTCTGATTTAGTGACTAGAGGAGTTAAAATGACAAATTTATTTTTCATTATCCTTAAAAAAACAGTTCCGAGTGAGTCCTTCCTTTTAAATATTTCTTTCTTTTTCTGTTTCTGATATACCTTTATAAAGTAATTGAAGAAGAACAAACACTACAGTAAACATTATTTCCTTAAGCAAAACGTTTTGTTAAGTTTAGACAAAAAAAAGGAACCTCACAGTACTTACGGCAACTTCCGTGAGTGCATTGACGAATGAGAACAATAATTAAAGGCAGGTATTGGCAGGACAGGGCAGGGCATCACTGGCCTTAAAGGGGGATATTAGATATTAACATGTAATAGATAATAGGAATTCATACTGGAGGAAAGAGAAATATAAATAGATGGTGAAACAGGCCGAGAATACAAAGCATTGAATTGAAGGAATTTCGTTTTTAACAAAGCATTACTGTTTCATTCATTATTAAGTTCAACAATAGAAGGTTAAGAAAATTTTCATAAGTATTGATTCAGTAGGGATTCGATATAAGTCTTTACCCTTTAAATTACAGGATGGAATTAACATATTATATACTAGTATTATTGCAACCAATAATAGAGTTATAATGAGTAATAAAAAAAAAGAAGACAGAAGTGTAATAAAGTCTGCTCCAAATTAATTATACGAACGACAGAAAAAAATTTGAACAAGTTTAAAAAAATATCTTTCTTATAAAAGGGTTTTTTTTCTTTTTTGCCTTTTTTTTGTTCCCGTTTATAGTTCTTTTACAGTATATGGTAAATTGAAACTTTCATTAATAACATTAAACTGAGGGCTTTTCAATTATACTACAACTGACTTGAACTTCTTTTTTCTCTTTTTTTTTCCCTACACTTTCTTTCCCAACATTTACTTTTGTGAAACATCACAATAGTTGCGCTTATCGAGAGGGCCCGCCCATCATATCCCCATTCTCCACACATTCGTTTGAAACCTGTCTGATACATCTTATCTACATTACCAAAATCGACTCAATCTTTAATTCTCCCAACAGCTATCCACTTAACTAGTTTTCAACTAACTACTCATCTCCAAGTTTCAACTATCATCCCACTCATTTCTTTACTCATTCCCCTTTATCCCATCATTCATTCACTCTATTCAACCTATCACATATCAATATGAGTCAATCTACAAGCCCGTCTAACAAGAAGATAGTCAGAGTAAACTCTGAAAACCATCTCCAGACTCCACCTTCCCCCACAGATACAAAGGCATCATTCATTAAATTACCAGACTCCAAGGGTAAAAATTCAATAACCTCTGGTTTAGTCGCAGTGGTACAGGAACAAGCTGATTCCAATGCTGTCCATATCTTACCTCTCACGAATACTGCAGGTGCTCCTGGATCTCCACTGAATTCCACATCTGTTAGTCCGGAAAACCACTTACACCTTGAACAAATCCAAGAACAGGATCAAGAGGGTAAACTGACCCAACAACAATCACAGCAATCACAACAATCTAAAACAATCACAAGTATATCCACAGCAGGCTCTCAATTTCCTGCTAAAACACTGGTCCGGCCTATCATGACTAATGCAGGTCAAAACATTGACTCAACTCCTAGCACACTGAAACCAAATGAATCTCTAGAGGCCGTCGATAACATACCAGAACATTTAATACCAAACCACTTGAAGTCCAAAAGATCATCTCTCATAGATCCTGCATTGAATACAACACATGCTATCTCGGATGTTGGCATGAATCACTCTAATTCAATCTCATCCAACTTACCACACTCATCATCATCAATGAAGTTAAAGAAAACAAGTCCCAGCCTTCTGAATTTGAGAAACAATTCATCCCAGCAGGCGAACAGCAATACACTCTCCTCCATGAATACTGTTCAAAGTAAGAACTCCACTAGAGCTGAGTTTTTCGCTGCTAAGGTTCACAATGCAATGAAGGATGAAGAGAAAAACAAATCTGATTCAGATGAAACTTTTGTTTACCAAGCATCTACAACAAACGTTGACCCACCTTCACAACAACAATCATCAGAACATATTCCTCAAGTGTCGAGAGAAACATCCAGCGTGTCTGCAGCAGGGCAACATTCCCCGATTTTACAATCTAGAAATCAGTATTTCCGTGATAACAACTCCGATACCCAAAGTAGCCACTCTGAAACTGTAGTTGCTCATGGGAGATTTGATTCTACGACTACCAATACTTCTCAACCTCCATACACAGATAATGGGAAGATGGTCAACGTTAAGAAACCTGAGTTTGTAGGCGAAGATACATTGTTCGATACACGTTCAAGAGCATCATCGTCTAACAAGATCCAAAAGAAGATTTCTAGAATTGATCCATTATCTTCAATTGAGGTATCCCACAGCTTCGAACATGACCAACATCAACAACAAGAACATCAACAGCAAAATCATCACCAACAACAACAGCAGAATTTCCATCATGATGGTGCTTCAAGCACCTCCGATGTTATCTCTGATGACCATCACCCAGAACTCATCGACCCTGCTTTGATTTCAAACAATTTAAGGCAAATTACTTCCAAGATATTTGACTCCAAGGGTGTGAATCCAAGACGTTATTCAGGAATGGATATCAGGGATTTTGCTGCTGACAAATTTGAAGATGACATTGATGAGGAAGAAGATGCCGAATTCATGAATAGTCAAAAACAATATTCTAATAGATTGAAGAATTATGGCACGGTGAATGATTACGATTCGGACTCTGGCGATGATGCATCATTTAACGATTTCAGACAGAAATCTTATGGTAACAGCAAGAACTCGTTTAATCCTTATTTCCCTCCTAATTCATTCAAGTCATACAACAACAATTTCCAACAGCCATTGTTGGAATCTCCAGGAAGTGCACACAAGACTACTACTGGCAACCATAATAAGCTGCAAAAAAGAAAGAGACAAGATTTGTATTTTTCACCACATGATTTCACAAGTGCCAGAACGAATAGAATTAAACAAATCAAGAGTTTCATTTACACTCTCATTATTATCATCATTTTGCTATCACTTGGGTTTGTCAGTGGATTCTTGATTGCCACGTCTAGAGAACTTCAACATACCCACATTACGGGTATCACGGATGCCTTAATTTCTGAAGAGGAATTTGTCTTCAATATGGATCTAGAAAGTTTCAATCCAGGAATTTTAGGTATCACCATTCAAGATGTTGATTTAGATTTCTTCGCTAAGTCTCAATATGTCTCATCTTTCTTGCAACCTAATTCATTTGAAACTGTTTTACTTGGATCAATTAGTCGGTTGAGTATCCCATTTTATGTACAAGGTGGATTTTTCACAAGACAAGGTGATACTGGTTCCACGGAAGTTAAAATTGTGAATCCTTGCTCTCATGATGAAGAAGACGAAGACGAGGACCAAAATGGACCACCACCTAACAATGACACCGACAACGATGATGACGATGGTAGTGGTTTGGATCTTAACTTCAAATTTCATCATATTGATGGTCAAATACACATCGAGAAATCCAAGGAAAAGACACCATTAACTGATCCTAACCCCAAATGGTTAAACATATCTAGGAATCCATTTGAGTTGATCATTCGTGGTACCTTCATCTATCAACTTCCAATTACAAATTCAAATAGAACTATTTCAGTTAATCATGTTCATTACATTGACCCTAGTGACAATTAATCTTACCCTATTTACCTAATTATATAATGAATTCTTTTAATGCGTTTTTCTTTTTATTTTTCTTTTATTTCTCTTTTATTTCGAAATCCTTTACTTATGTATTTTAGACTTGCTACTATATAGTCACCGTTTCTACTCTTTTTTTTATATTTGGGTTCCCTATTTTTGGTTTATGTGAATAAATATTTATTTTTGTTATCTAAAGTTAACATGTAACAGTACTAGTAAGAGGAGGAATTTGGGAAGTAAAATTATTTTGATTAATATACGAACAAGAACATAAAAGTGAAAAAAAACGAAAGGAAAAAAGGGAAGCATAAAGCCAAAATCATTTAGATATGGGAAGAGAAACAAAAACAAAAGTGACTAAAGAGAAAAAGAAGTTTATAATATAAGTAGAACAAATACACATATAGGAAGAATAAAACACAAATAAAAATAACTATTTGCTTTTAAAAAAAACGTGAGAAAGGCTGTTTAGGTAGAGAGCATATTCTTAACTGTGACCTGAGTAACCACCAGCAACAATAGTCTTCAAAGTTGGAATTAAGTTCCAATCAGCTGTTGGATCATCATCTAATTGTTCCTTTGAACTGAATGGATCTTCAACAGAATCTTGAGCCTTACCAGTGATTTCTAAATCACTGTTTAACGAAATAACACCAAGAGCACCATCATCGGAATTGATAGTGAATCTTAATTGAACACCGGCATCAGATTCCTTGGATAAACCATTGGTCATGAATCTGGCAATCAATCTTTGTTCCTTGTTTTCAGCATGAAAAGTGATAGGAGCAGCACTCAAATTCCAAGTGACTCTGTTCTTTTCCTTATTGAAGGAACCAGATGGTTTAGTAGCGGCAGAAGTAGCTTGAGCACCTGCAGTTGAGACAGACACCACAAGGTTAGATAATGTCAATGGGTAAGATTCTAAGTATTGCTCTAATTGTTCAGAAGGCTTGATAGATATTATAACAGTAGATTGATTCTCTTCATGCTTCCAAATTGGTTGAACAAGGATTGGAGGAGCTGGGTTGTTCAACATGTACTTCATACCACCAACTGTTCTTAAGTAAATTTGAGATGGATCACTGATAACAAACGAACTTGGATATTCGGTACTTTGTTCAAGGAACATCGTGTTACACATGAAACTTGGTAATGCCTTACCTGATTTAGAAGCAATATTTAAATCAATCTTAGAAGGCACCTTCTTGATCGATTCATCTAATATATAACTGAAGGCAATTTCACCAATGGCATTGGAACGAACGAGTTGACCCTCCTTGAATGATGCATTAAATAATTCCACAATAGATGCATTAAGACCAGGAGTAGTCAAAGATGGATGTGAGATTTGACCACTGACTAAGCCACCAGTACCACCGGTGGTGTTTCTAGATAACAAGGATTGAGATCCAGTACCTTGAGACTGCAAGGCAGAGTTAGCAGATGGCGAAGGAACTGGGAGAGGAGCAATACCAGAGCTTTGAGTTGATGTTGGAGCAACTGGAGATGTTTCAGAGATAGTCTTACGTTGTTCAGGTAGTGCAGGAACAGAACCATGGGCGACTTGTCTGTTATTAGAGACTCCAGAAAGTTCTGAGTGGATATGCTTTCTCGAAGTTGGAGGTGGAGGTGGTTGTGAAACAGCACTGTTGATAACAGGTTCAGGAACAGTTTCCGCAGTTGTTGGTGGACTTGTGACTGGAGTCCCAGATGGGGAAATAGAATCATAGTTTTGTTGTAAAGATGGCTGAATAGAATCACCACCAGAGCTAACAAATGAGTTAGAAGTTCTGTTTGGTTGCATAGCAGGGTAGAATGGTGGAGATTGAGTACTGTTGTTGTTTGTAGCAATTGGACCAGTAGATCTGTTAACAGGAGGTGGAGCTAATGTTGCATCTGTGTACAATTCTTCCGTTGTTGATGATTCCTCCACGGCTCTTTGAGCTGGCTCTTCATCCTTGTGAGAAGTCAATGCAGCAGCAGCAGGAACTGCAGCAACAGCGGCACCCACAGCAGCAGCAGTGCCCACAACGGCACCAGTGGAAGGTCCAGAGGAGGTGGAAGTAGTATTAGCAACAGCAGGAGTAGAGGAAGAAGGTTGATAGGCAGGAGCAGAAGATTGTGGTTGTGAGTGTGGAGCGACATGAACAGAATCTCTCAATCTATCTCTTGACCCATTAGTAGATGTACGGGTGACATGCTTTTGACGGGTTGATGGAACACTATTGAGGGAGGAGGTCTCAGATTCAGGGATGGTAGAAACACCGTGCTTGTTCTTCTTCTTCTTACCTCCTCTTAAGATAGTACCAAATTTGGAACGTAATTTACCCTTTTCCTTTTTCTTTTCACTACCTGTTGTAGTTGAGAAGACTTGACTGCTGCTGGATGCAGTAGATAAACGTCTACTAGAGGCAGATGAAGGGTTTGGAGGCAGAGGAGTTTCCTTGTCCTTGTTCTTTCTGTGAGGAATCAATGACAGTCTGTTACTGTGCTTACTTGGAGATGCAGATGCAGACACAGATCCTGTCGCAGTAGCACTTGAGTTGGTGAACCCATTATCACGTGTACCACTTGGGGAAGAAGAACCTGGTTCGATTTTGTTAACACTTTTGATAATATTAATTGGAACAGTCTTAGCCAGAGCAGCATCAGCGAATCTTTGAATTTCATCATTAGCACTGAAACTCAACACATGTTCTGTACCGGCTTCATTTTCTCTCTTGAAAACATCGATAACATCAGCAGCATCAGTTTCGTATTTCATGAATACATCCTTCAATAAGATAAGTCTATTGTAATCATAGTTTTCAAAGATTTCAAAGAAATATGGAGCTCTTTGTGACCATTCAGTAGTCAATAAGGAGGTATCCTCACCTTTCTTTTCTCTCTTGTCGATATTACCAGCAAGAGTAGTCAGGTCATCCATTTCAACCAAATTTGAATCGTTTTGTCTGTTATACAGTTTAAGAGGAGCGATCATATCTCTCCCCATCTTTCTGGTACTGGCATCAAACAATTCAGCCTCATGGCTCACCATTTTTAAGACAGCATTCCACATAGGAGAGACTAACCCCAAGGAATCGATCTCCTTGTTGTGTAATTTTGGGTTGTCCAAACTGTTGAACAACTTCTCTCCGTTGTTCAATAATTTCTTAATTTCATCAACATAACGCAATCTCAATCTACCATAATCGGTAAACCATTGAGCTAGTTCTTGATTGATAGCCTTAAGCTGTTCTTGTCTAATTTTCAACACTTCCATAGCCTCTAATGGAGGCTTTCCAAATAAAAGTGAAGAAGAGTAGACAACTCTTTGTTCATCTTCCGGAACAGTAGTTGACATCTTTTAAAATCCAATTGTAATTGTAATAGTAAGTAGAAGGTCAATTGAAGTATTAAATTAATTCCCGAGTATGATATTCTCTTGAAATGGTCAAGTTATGGTTCAATCCGGAGAAACTAATTTGAAATAATATATGGGGCCTGAAGTTTTTTTTTAAATTAAGAATAGATAAATGAAATAATCACACAATGTTTTTTGTTTGAAACACAAGCAATTAAATATCTATAAGTATAACACTTCAGATAATTGATATATCCACAATATAAAACAACTAATAGATGAATTAGGAGGAAAGACCAAGAAACAAACAATTACAATTTACCGGAAACCTTTTCTTGCTTCTTTTGGCAGTTTCTGCTGTTTTTCAAAAAAAAAAAAAAAAACAGTCTGCCAATTATATAACACGGGTCATCTAGTTTTTAATTATAGAGAGGGGGGGCGGGAGCAGCTAACTACGTATAGATTAGAGAGATACATTAAAAAGGGGGGAGTAAATATTACACATGAACAAAAAACAAAAAAGAAAGAAAGAAAGAAAATAAGTTAACCTGGGAAATAGTTATTTAACTGAAGATTTCCCTTAATAAATATGGTAGAAGTACAAAAGCAGCAGTGATTAAAGTACTGATGTTCTCCCACAATGCCAATGGGAAACCTAAGAAACCCTTCTCTAGTATATTCAAGTAACATGCATAGAATGCCACAGCAAAGAAATGCTTGAATAGAACCAACCAGTTAGGTATTAATCCACTCAATAAACCAATTGGCCCGTTGGTGCAATCACCACCTCTTTGAAAATAAGCGAAGCACCCCTTTTGTAATAGACGTAAGTTTTTACTGTCTGCAGCAAATAGTGAATAAAGAGCAATAGACAAGGTGTTGATGACAACATCCAATGACTTACGCTCCTCGTGGAAGGTTAACAACTTATCTAACACAATATCCTCGTTTTCCAAGTCCTCATTTGGAATCGAATCTAAAATCTTACAAAGTAACACGGCATCGTTTAATCCAACAGTCATACCACCACCAGTCAATGGATGTCTCATGTTCAAAGAATCACCCACACATATTAAACCAGGGATGTTGTTAACCTTTGCAGTTAGATATTGGTTGGCCATAGCCTTGTAAACATCTGTTCCACCAGTACTCAATGCAGCAGTAAAACTTGGTTGCATTGATTTTGGTAATGCAGGTAACACGGTGTCATTCAAATATTGTAATGCTTGGTCACGTTTTGGTAAGGTCTTGGATCTATATGCGCACAAGATTCTAGTATGATGTGGGCTGATTTGGTACACTAAGACTGGTGCATGTTCACCTAAGATGACATGCCCATGGTTTGGAGATGGAAGTTCGGCATCAACCAAATCAAGACCAATGAAGTAAGACCCCACAGTGGTCACATTGTCCTCGCCTAATTCTTTTCTGAATTTAGAGAAGATACCATCACAGTTGATCACCAATTTCCCGTTGTATTCCTTGTCTGCAACCTTGATACCGACAACTTTTCCATCAATCTTGACTAAGCTTGTCACTGAACCATCTAATTTTGTCACATTAGGTTCACTTAAGCAGATAGCTCTCAAGTTCATTAGGAAATCACCGTGGTGGAAGGCGACACCCTTAGTTGTAGAACTAGAATCCCAATCCTTCATATTCAAAGTGGAATCGGATTCCAACTTATCTTCATCACCATTCTTGATAGCATTTGGCACAGGTGTGGAATCGAGTTTAGCTAACACTTGCTTGTCTGGGTATGAGATAGTCACGCCCTTTCCATAGTAAGACACGTAATATCCATCCACATGGATGGCTTCGATGTTGTTAATGGCCTTGATCATACCTAATTGTTTTAATGCCTTTAAACCTGATGGTTGCATTAATTCACCAACAATACGATTTGGCTTTGTCCATTCTCTCTCTGCGATCAACACTTTCTTTCCCTGTCTAGCTAGAGCAGTGGCAACACATGGTCCCACGACACCTGCTCCGACGACGATAATATCGTAATTGTTATCTGTGGTCATAGTAAGAATAATTTTTTCCAGTTTTCTTGAATAGATACCACTGTATTCTAAAATTGGATCTCAAAATGATATTCTAGTAGTTTATAAGAAGAACTTCGGGTATGATAATAGGGAAAGATCGAAACAATCAGTTTATAAAATGATTCGATTTTTCAAAAACATATTTGAAAAAAAGAGAAGATCGCAACGAGGTTTACGAGCAACATGTGAAAAAACACGCGTTAACAGATGGAGAAGAGATGTAGTTATTTTGAGAACTCTTCAGGGGACCTTACCTAATACACATCACATATACTGATTCATGATAGTCATACTAGGATTAATTGCTTGCCTTGTTCAATTAGTTTGTGGTAATACAGAAACATTCTTATTTATAAAGAGGGACGTCCCCGAGGGGTTAAGTCTTTTGGGGTCAGATTTGATTCACCATCATGAAACAACTTTAGCTAAGGAGTACACGAACATCACAGAGATATTCCACTCCTTGGAGATAGTACGTGATGAGGGGCTCCACCAATTTGAGATTGATTTTGATCCCAATGCATTAACCAAGCCAAATGATTTACAAGTTAAATCTATATATGTGGATTTAGATAATCTTGATGCAGACAAGAAGTACTCTGTAAAAGTTTGCTGGAGTGCCATCAATCCAGTGAATATTCATATAGATTCTCTTCAAGAAGGTGGAATCAATTGGCTTGTCATAGATGCCATCACAGACTACTACTCCGATGACCACCTCAAGGCACAACAATACCTGACCAACGTGAAACTAAACTTCCACATCACACAGAATAACCATTTATTTAATCTTCTCAATGAAGAACTAGTACAACTAATCAAATACATCATAACAGTATCCATAGGTGCCACCTGTTTAGCCCTCAGTCACGTGATAATCTAAATTCTCTTTAATCGGCACGTCAAAACCCTTTGACAGATTAATTGCTCCTTCTTCTTCTCTCTCTCTCTATTATGTACTATATACCGTTTAAAAAAAAAATGATTTTTAAAAAACAACAAAGCATACACTAACAAGTTTATCCATTGACTATATATATTATTAATTCTTCTACTTTCTGTATCGAGTTACCATCTGATCCATATGAGTAGACCCAGTGAAGATTACACAACAGATCCTGAGTTGAAAAACAACTACGATTCATCAACTCAACATCCTCCGCAATCAGCAACACAGCCTCAACAACCAAGAAATGGATCTATAAATTCAGGAATCCCAGATAGCACAAGTTTCCAGACGGGATCAAGCCAATTAACTCCACCACCACCTGCTGGATTATTGAACTCACTTAACTATCAAACAACGACATCAGCCTCTAATTATTATAGTTCATCAACTTCAAATTTAAGAGAAAATGAGTCAAATAAATTGCCTCCTATGGGTTCCACCAATTCTCCACAACCTCACAATCCATTATTGACGTTAGCCAATTCTGCAGATCGTAACATTTCAGATACTAGTATACCACAACCTGAATGGTCTCGTCGTACTGCCGATATGGCATTGAAGTTTGAAACCCAATTCGACCCCTCTGCAGGACAACAACAACAATCAGGTGTTGCTACTGCCACTGCCGCTGCCACTGCTACTACTGCCAATACAACCACCACCACTGCTACTACTACTACCCCGACTACGGCAACCACATCCACTATATCGGCTTCTTCTAAATCAAAATCTGGTGTGAAGTTGCCTGCTAATTATAAACGGAAATTCACTGTGCTTCCTGATGGTACCCGTGTGCCAAGGGTGTTCACGTGTGAATTCCCTGATTGTGGGAAGACATTCTCTCGTAAGATGAATTTGAATTCCCATATCAATTCAGCCCATGAACATAAGAAACCCTTCTCATGTACGGTGTGTGGTCAAATATTTGCTAGACATAGTGATAGACGTAGACACGAACAAAATCAACATAAGGATAATTCAGGGTATATGTGTGGTGGAATAAATAAAAATGGGGTCCATTGGGGTTGCGGTAAACACTTTAAAAGAAAAGATGGCCTCACTGCTCATTGGAGATCTCAAAAGGCTAGAAAGAAATGTTTGGAAGGAATAACTGAAGCTGATTTTGAAGCTTTAATAAATGGAAGCTCCGCTTGAAAAACTAAGTTGTTACTATTAGCTTTTTGAAATATTGTATATGTATCCCCTGTATTTTCCTTTCCTCTATTACTATTTTAGTTTTGCTCTCTTATATCTTTCTCCTTTGTTTTTTATTGTATATTAATTTTCTACTAGTTCAATTATAATAGAACAGCTAGCCCCCCCTGAATCATACACACGTCAAATTCCAAAAAAAAAAAATAAAAAAAATCCTCACGTCAACAAACCAGTTGTTAACTATTTTATTTACCTTTACTAAATTTATTTATCTACTCATATTATTAGCTAGTTATCGTTCACTATTGAATATGGTTAAGTTATCATTCACTTCACTTGGACTCCTGTCATTAACTTCTATATCATTGGCCGCTCATGTTGAGCCATACCCAAAGACAGATGCTGATCTGTCTCATTTGAGAACGTATAAACAATCTGCTGATGCTATTCCATTACAATGTATATCTAGACAAATAGATACAGGTGAACATAGATTTGATAAAGACGGTAATATCATTTATGAAAGTTTCCCCAAATGTCAAGAAACAAATAAACCATTATACTTTGTTTATGGTAAAAATGAAGAAATCAGATGTACATTGAAATTCGAAGATGAACTCTATCATATGTTCCAATTATATTTACATCAAGATGTTCCATTCACATGTAGATATTCTTTGAGACCAGAATCTAATTTGTTTTTACCATTGGATCTGAATTTCAGAGGTAACGTTGAAGAATCTCATTTCGATTTAGATCCTAACGTGAATGTTCTCTTCTTGAATAATGATCAAAATGAAATAGTGGCAGGTACTGCATTCTCTAGTTCTACTAATACCACTCGTGTTATCATCGGGGAAACTGTTGAATTCAAATTCAATGTTAAATGGTTACAAGTGGCAAGGGAAGAGCAAACTAATGGATTCCATTTTTACAAGTTACCAAGTTTGAACTCTAAAATTAAATTGGCTATTTATTCAATTGCCTCATTATTTTTAGGTATCATTTTGAGTACAGTTTTAGGTTACAGAAGATTAAACAAATTAGTGAAATTGAACACTAACTCAGAATTCAGTAAAACTGAATAAATTAAAGAAAGTTAAGTGTACATAAAATTCCACTACTGGCTTCCATTTTGCAACTACTTTTCTTTTCTTTTCTTTTTTTTTCCCCTTCGGATCGGTTATTTCTTTCTTTACTTGTCAGATATAAGTTATAAATACAAAAGTTATTCTATTTTTCTATTTCAAAAATATACAAAATCTATTTAAGTTTCTTGAGTAATAATGTTAACAAATTCTTCAACTCACCTTCTGATTTATGCAAGTAATTATCAGTTATGAAACTAACTAAAAGTTTTCTGACTTCTTCCTTAGTTTCATCATCAGATTTACTTTTCAATACCCATGATTGATACATCTTAATACAATTCTGTAAATTGACAGTGAATTCATCTGAGTCTATACTCAAATATCTTAAATTCAAAGTTAATTGTAAAATGACCACCTTTGGGATACCTGGGAATTCTTCATTTAATCTTTTCACAATATGATCACAAAGATATGATCTATCTAATGAATCAAATAAATCAATGATTTGAATTATGTTATAACTGATATCCCAAAATTTGGCAAATCTTTCAGCATCATTATCGATCTTGGAAGTCAATTGGGAAATACAAATATCGTAGATACTCAATATTAAATCACCTCTCAAAACTGGATTAGTCTCTATAGAACCTAGAGTACTCAAATTCATCTCTGGTAAATTATTTAATTCATCATTTATTTCATTATCTGGAATGAAACTTATGAGATCTCCATCGTCATCAAATTCTCCTGCTTTCTCATTTTCCTTTAAATCATCTAATTGTTGTCTTTCCGTTATTAAATTGAATAATTTTCTTCTAATCAATAATTTTGATAAATAATTTAATTCAAATTTGATAAATTCAAACCAAACCTCTGATTCTTCACCATTAAATCTTATACATCTTTTAAATAAGTTTCTAGCAGATTTAACATTCTTGTTATATTCAAATTCATAATGAGCAGCACTGAACCACACATTAATATTTCTAGGTTGTAATTGTAATAATTTTGAATAAATATCATACATAACCTTCACTGAACCATGTTTCTTTGCATATTTCAAATAATTTGCCCATAATTCCAAACTCTTTGGGAATTTATTGGTACCTCTATCGAAAACGAAAAATACACGACGTTGAGATGCCCAATCTGATATAGATGGCTTTGTATCAATGATAGGTTTCATTCTTTGATACCGCTTCTTTCTCAATTTCTCTAAATGTTTCTCAAACTTCACATAATTTAAATAATCCAATGGTTTAGATCCTCTACCAGATATTCTATGTTCAAAATCTGTTCTTCTTCTCATTATCATTGTGATTTCCTTCTTAGTGAAAAGTTTCTTTCTTTCCAAATCTTGCAATTCTGGAACTGATTGTTCCAAAAAATATCTTGCCTTGTCAGCCATTATTATGTATCGTGAAGTTAGCCTTAGATCTTGAGAACTGTTGTTAGGTATACTTAAAGTAAAGTAGTTTTTATAAGTAAGTTATTTTAGATTTGAAAAAAAAAATTTTTTTTTTAATCTTTTTAATGTGCGGCTATTTTATTTTGGGTTACCAAATATTTTCAGTTAAAACGTTTAAACTTGATAATTTTCTTTTATTAATACAATTAAAGTTGTGGGTAATAATATACACAGAAAATCTAATATATAATTTATATACAAAGACCCAAATAAGGGAGAATATTAGGGGGGAATGGGATAAAGCAATCAAGACGCTTTTGATTTCTTTTTATCTTTTTTTTTTTGGGAGCATGTCTTGTGTTAGTCCAGCTAGCAAGCATTACACCATTTTTGTTGAACAAAGAAGTCATAGATCTTAGTAACTTTATTAGAATCAATCTTGAGTAGATCCTTAGCAGCTTTCCGTTTAAGGGTACCACCGGTTCTTAATAATTCTCTAAATAAAGTTTCCTTGACAGCCAAATATGGTTTGGGGAGTATTCTCATGTTACTGCATAACACTTTTTCTTCATCGGATAATAATTCGTAATCCAATGCCTGTGAGATATCCAGTGATTGATTTTTCTTCTTTGAGAATCCGTTAGAATCATAAGAGGGAGTTTGATGTCTGGAATTAGTCTTCACCGAGTTCAATGTATGTCTCTCTCTTGATGAAGTGATCGTAGGAATAGGCATATTCATCTTTGCAATCTTATTAGCATTATCCTTATCATATTTGATACCTGAATCAAATGTAGTGACACCATTCTTTCTCCACTGTTGTAATTGAAATATTCTATTTCTAATTTTGAGTTCTTCCAGGATATCCCCTGAGAATTGCTCAAAATCTTCAGGAGTCATCACCCTGGCGAATGCCTTCAATTTATTATATAATTCTCTTTCTTCCTTTGTTCTCTTTTTATCTATCGCTATATTTGATCTATAATCTAATAAATGATCTTTTAACATCAATCTTTTTCTTTCAGCTCTCATAGTCAATTTAGAATTATAGATATCTAAAATTGTCAATTTCAATTCAATATCTTGTTCAGTTTCATCAGCTTCAAAGACCATGTCTTGCACAACCTTTTCAGCCTCATCATCGGCTTCTTCTTCGAATTCCAATCTACCTGGCATATATTTTTGAATATCAGAACAAAGTGGTTGAGATGTTAACACTTTCTTAGGTGGGGGAAGTGGTAAATTTTTTCTTGAATCTAATCTTCTTTTTCTACTTTTAAGGAATTCTGAAGTAGATATATCTTCGAATGTTTTATTAAGATCTGGAATAGGATAATCAGGGGAATCCAAATAATAATTTTCATAATGTTCACCGACTTCTTCTTTAGATCTACCTCCAATGAAATCAGCCACGTCTTGCCAGTTACCTAACCCCAAAGTTTGGCAACCCTCTATTAACAAGATTTCCTCGTCAGCACCCCAATCTGAATCAAACACTGGATATTGATGTTGTTCTATAACTTTATAAGAATGCCATGGTTTATGTTTAGCAGAGACGTTACCCTTTGCAAAGCAGGGAACACAAAGATCATAATCTTCACATACAGCACATCTTATCCTTATTCTTCTGGTACAATCAGAAGAGCAAACATCACAATGGAATTTAGCCATTATGCTAGATCCAAAAAAATTGGATAAAAAATATCAGACAAGATGGGAAATAAAGGAAAATCTGGGGTAGCTTTTAAGGTAGCACCAAAAAAAAAACTGGCTGTGAATATTTTTATTGTGATGGGGGTATACCCGTATTGGCAAAACAGGTACAAGAAATAAATGTAGTTTTTCGTTGTTATTTCGTGTAAAAAATACAGTAACAAACTTCAAATTGATATAAATGAAATCAAGACCACTTGAAGTTATATTTTATGGGTATCAATGATTATTGAATAGTGAAATAAATAAGGATTTACACTAATTAATTGATTAAATAGTGGTTAACTATGCCAATTTGTTATATATTTCAACAAAGTGCGAATCCATTTTACTCTGCTTTTTTTTTTAAAATTCACTAATGGCGGTATCCCTCGGATAATGGAAATCCACTGTCAATTAATTTAAACGGGTTATAAGAAATGAGGTCACACACATATCACGTGAATAGAACAAGGGTTACATATTTAACCCTCACTGTCATTAATCACTAACGGGTCCACTCATTTTTTTTTTCTTTCTCTCTCTGCCATAGTGAGCGATGTGTAATTCTCTCTCACTGTACTCGCGCTGGATGGTAGTCTCTCTCACTGTGTAGACTCTGTAGAGTTAGTGAAAATATTCATTTTTGTTAAAAAAAAACCTGTTTTAGTTACTATACCATTTAATATAATATTACTTATCACTAGACATCCGTATTCACATATCAATTCAAAATGGTAAGTCACCAACAACAGCATATCCATACCAGTTAGAAAATGATACATAAAGAAGGAAGACCACAAGAGTTATTGGAAAAAGTTTCAAAGTGAAAAAAAAGAGAAGAAGAAGAAGAAGACCAACTTGTGAATAGCTGATACAACACAGAAATATCACAAACCTATAATCACTATTTGAACTATCACCATAATAGCCACTTCAATATATGAACTGTAACTCCCATCATCAACGTCCCCATAAGAATGTGGTAGAATATATATATATAACCTGGAGCAGTGAAAAATTTATACAAAAAAGAACAGACTTGAATATACAAACTAAAACTAGTTCTATTCAACCTGGTATAAAGAGAACATCATAATAGCAAAACAGAACAAGTGAACTATGATAATACTACAGAAAGTACTGTTTTTTTCAAAACTCATTTCTTGCGTACTATTTACAGTCAAACGATCTAGATAAATATGTTCCCTAAATGAAATATCCCATTACAAATCAACTCTAAAACTATTCAATACACTGGTTAATCTTCCTTCTAAATTATACTATCATTTTCCAACTTTGATATGATTTTTTCAAATCACAACAAAAAAAAACGATATACTAACATTTTTTGTAATTTACACAAATTACTATTATTACAGGGTAGAGTTAGAACCAAGACCGTCAAGAGAGCTGCTAAAGTTTTAATTGAAAAGTACTATCCAAAGTTGACTTTGGATTTCGAAACCAACAAGAGATTAACCTCTGAAATTGCCGAAATCCAATCCAAGAGATTAAGAAACAAGATTGCCGGTTACACCACCCACTTAATGAAGAGAATTCAAAAGGGTCCAGTTAGAGGTATTTCTTTCAAGTTGCAAGAAGAAGAAAGAGAAAGAAAGGATCAATACGTTCCAGAAGTTTCCGCTTTGGACTTAGGTAAGACCAAGGGTCAATTAAACGTTGACGCTGAAACTGATGAATTGATCAAGTCTTTAGGTTTCAAGTTACCAACCAACGTTATCTCCGTTTCTGCTAACAGAGGTATCAGAAGATTCAGAAAGTAAGTTTTCTACACCTCATAACTAATATACTTCCTTTGTAAACCTTCGAAAAAACTCAACCTGCTTTTTTTATTTAATTTTTTATATATAATGGAATAAAAAAGTATCATTCTGTCTACTTTGTTTTACTTGTAGTTTATTATTTAAAACCATAGCAATTTGCATTAAAAAGGGAGAGTATAGCTAAGTAATCATTGAACTCCGTTAACAATTTTAGAACAATATTCTTTAAATAAGACTGACTTCTTATTCAACTCTTCTTCATGCTTCTCTAAATTTTGGATGAACTTATCTAAATTCTCCACTAATAGCAAAAACCGTTTGTTGAACTTTAATCTAATCTCAATGACTCTTTCAAATAACCGTTGATATTCTTTATTAAATTTCAATGATTCCATAATCCATTGATCGATGTCCAATTTAGCAAAGTTCAAGAATTGGGTTTCATGTTTTGTTAATTCGAATGGATTCACAACATCAAGTAATGATGTGAAATCTTCATCGGTTTCCATTGGATCCTTGTTGTAAACGTCATTCTTGTTAATGTTAAATTTGGTAGGCACTGTGAATTTCTTGATGGGCTCCACAATTGGTGTACATTCTGTTTCTACGTTAACTTCATTCCCATTTTCCTTTTCATTGCAATTTTTTGTCATAGTATCTTCATCTATTGACCTAAATCTCTTACATGGTGTAGTTAATGGAGTGAAATTGAGCGATGAACTTAACCCACCTTGTAATTCCTCACTGTCGATGCCACCTTGCAACCGATCATTTGTTTCTCCAGTTGATTGTAACTTCGAGTGGAACTTTGTTTGTTTATTATTATCATTGAATCCACTTGAGGTTGAACTTGGAGGAGTAGCAGTGTGATTAGGTAATTTAACATAAAATTCAGAAAGTTTGGAGGAACTTGAACTGGAATTACTGCTGGTGGGTTTTTCACGTCTGTTTTTATCTTGGATAATCTTCTGTGCCCTTGGAGTGGATACACCAACCTTTTGAGTCTTATTACATGGTGTAGTGAGCTCCTGCTTGCTAAGTTTGGCTTTTGTGCCTTCTTGGTTCAGCTGGTTTGGGGGTGCCCTCTTCCTTGATTGTGAGCCTACAATTTTAGGTGATGAAGTGGCAATGATTTGTCCACTATGATCTGTATAATCCTTCTCTATCTTGATCTTAATGTTATCCATGATCCGTGTAGTGAAATTTTAAAAAATATACAAGTCTATTACAAGAAAAAGGGGATCATCCGTCAAACCTTTTTTTTTTTGATTTCTTACTTTTACGCAAATTTTTAATTTTACACTATTCCAATTTAAATGTTGATATATATAATCGTTTTAATGGTTTTTACTACATAAAAGAAATAAATTATTCAGGGAACAGGATAGGGCATTACTATTTAAGGTAGCCATTCTCCTTTAACCATTGAGAAACATCAGCTGAATCTCTTGTGAGCCAGTTAGCCTTACTCTTGATTCTTTCTAAAGCTTGGGCCAAACCTTGATCGAAACCCTTAGTATCCTTGGTCTTGAAGAAGGCCTCAATCTCATCATACTTCTTCATAGAGGTGAACCCGGTAGTACAAACTTGCACAACGGAACCCAACATGGATAAACCAGGTGGCAATAATTTGTAAATGGTATCCCAGTTCTCTGTCATCCAGGTGTATAAAGCTTCAATACCACCCTTGTGGGATCTTAAACCACCCATTGGAATGTAAATATCTTGAGATCTCACGGTACCATCTAACAATAATCCTAAAACCTTCTTAATGATCTTTGGATCTTCGAATCTACCAAGAGAACGCAAGGCAATGATCTTTTCATCCATCGATTGCGGATTCTTGTAAATAGAAAGTAAAGCTTCGTATTCAGCTTCACCACCCTTGGTAGCAGTATAACCGAAAACAGTACTTCTCAAGTTTGGATGAATAGCTTCAGTGTTACCAGAGGTGTAGTCCTTGAACATCGTGGAAATGGCAGCCAAAACCTTCTCATCACCAGCGGAGGCAGCAGCACCGAAAAGTAAACCCTTTAATCTTTGGTCTAAGAAGGATTCATCTTCAGTGAAAGTCCAACCAGCAGCATGACACTTCTCAGTGACCAAGTCACCAGTTAATGCCTTAAGAGCATCATTAACTTCTTTTGATTCGAAAATCCATGTACTCTTGATAGATCCAATGTTGGAAATGATTTCTTCCCAAACAAAGAATGATTCTTCACTCTTCCATTCGGACACTAATGATAACAAGTTTGTTGTCTTGGAGTAACCAGACACAGACAATGCAGCAGCATCGGCAACTAAACCGATTCTGTCCTCAACAGACAACTTAGATTTAGAAGCACCAATTTTAGCCCATCTCTCTGGGGAGTAAGAAACTCTGAAGACACCATTGGAGTTACCATTAATCTTGAAGAAGTCACTAGAGACCTTTGTCTTGAGGGTTCTCTTATCAAACACGATGGATTCATCTAATCCAGCATCCGTCTTCAAACCTAAGAAGATTGGGTACACGGTTTCATCATCTGCTGGTTGAACATCACCAGTAGTCAAGAATCTATGTTGTTCAAAGGTGACATTCTTACCATCCTCCTTAACGGACACCACTGGGTAACCAACCTTGGTGGTCCAGACCTTCATAGTACCGGCAACATCCTTACCAGACACTTCAGATAAGGCAATCCATAAATCTTTAGTAGTAGCATTAGCATAGGAGTGCTTCTTCAAGTAGTTAGAGACACCCTTGATGAAAACGTCTTCACCTAACCAGGTAGCTAACATTCTCAAGACAGAAGATCCCTTCTCGTAAGAAATAGCATCAAAAATTTGATTAATCTCATCAGCTCTCTTGACTGGAACTTCAATAGAGTGTGACGATCTCAAACCATCCAAGTTAAGAGCAGATTGTAAGGAATCACCAACAAAGTTTTCCCAAACCTTCCAAGCTGGTTCAAAATGGTGACAACATTTCCAAGACATATAAGTAGCGAATGACTCATTCAACCATAAGGAATCCCAGAAGTCCATAGTACAAATGTTACCAAACCATTGATGGGCTAATTCGTGGGCAACCACTTCAGAAACTCTCAACTTAGTAGCTGACCCAGATTTCTTTTCGTCGAACAATAAATCAACCATACGGTAAGTGATTAACCCCCAATTTTCCATGGCACCTGCAGAGAAATCATGAATGGCAACCATATCCATCTTTGGTAATGGATACTTGATGTCAAACACAGTTTCATAGTATTCTAATGCCTTAGCGGCCAATTCCACAGAGTACTTCCCCTGTTCGACATAACCTGGAGTAGCATAAACTCTGACAGGAATGTCTCTAAACTTGTATTCGGATTCTAAGTAAGTCAATTCACCGACAATGAAGGCAACCAAATAAGTGGACATCAATGGAGTAGTATTGAAGACAACCTTCTTAGTGGTAGAATTCACCTCGATTTCCTTCTTGACATCCATGTTGGATAAACAGGTGAATTTCTTATCAGCAATTAAGGTGATAGCAAATGAAGCTTTCAAGTTTGGTTCATCAAAACTTGGGAATGCTCTTCTACAATCAGTTGGTTCCATTTGAGTAGTAGCAAGGTACTTGGTTTCACCATTTTCTTCATAGGTGGATCTGTAGAACCCTGCCATCTTGTCATTTAATTCACCAATGAATTTGATGTAAAGCTTAGCAGTTTCACCAGCGATCAAGATCTTTTCATCGAATTTGAAAGTAGTAGCCTGATCGTCTTCGTTGTAGCTGGTCTTTGGAATGAAGGAACCCTTAGAAGTGGTCAAGGAGTACTCCAACAATTCCAATTCCAATGTATGCAATGAGACAAAATCAGAGGTTTCCTTCACGGTTAAGTCAATGGTGACTTCACCATTGAATTTAAAAGTATCAAATAAGGGTTCCAAAGATAAGTCATAGTGGGCTGGTTTAACGTTACTTGGAAGAACTTGTCTCCCAGTGTTGACAGTGGCTGAAGATGAATTACACATATCGTTCAATTTTCTTGAGAATCCGGAACAACAGTGATGATGATGTAGTCTAATTGAATTTTTAGACAAGGATAATTGAGATAAAACGGTAGTAGTAGGTGGTATCTTGTCGATGGCAAATGCAGACTTGGGTCTATCGATAAATATATTTGAAAGTGCAAACAAAGACCGACGCGAATTTGGCAGATTTATGGATCTTATCCGTACGTTTGGGAGGCATCTAAGAGATGCTCTCCATGGTCCCTTAACTATATTAAAACTCATACTTTTTATGAGATGCAATAAAGGTAATTGGGGTAGAGTATACTATTATCTATTGTTCAATTTTGGTCCCCGTAAATGAAAGGATGATTAAGACAAGTATTTAATTCTAACTATACAGTGGTTTTGAAATGATTTTTTTTTCAATTCATCGATTAATTAAGGGTGGTAGCGTAGTGTACGGGTTTAAAAGTATACTAGTTTATACACGGCTTTACAAGGTTATTTGAGTGAGTATACATGTTTATTTTGATATAAATTAATCATAAAGACAAGGTCGTTAAAGTATGGGACAAAGATATAGAGAGGACTTCACCCAGTTCTTTCAATCAAGTGAACACCACTATCAGATTCCACGATATCGCTCAATTCACCAATTTGTAAACCAAATGCGGCATTTTCAAACGATGGTTGCATGACACCTCTACCGAATTCACCTAGATCACCACCCCTAGAGTGGGAACTATCATCACTGCCTTCCTTCACAATTTCTTCGAAGGTTTCTTCACCGGTCTTGAGTTTGGCTTGGTAACCTCTCAAGATCTCAATGGCTTCCTCTTTGGTTCTGGTAATATTTTGTTCCTTCCATGAGGACGGTCTTCTTGATCCTCTGTGCTTCACCAATATGTGTCTGGCTCTAACTTTAGTTGGCTTATGTAGACCATTAGCCAAGTATGCATGAAGTTTATCCTCATCGGTGCCCGCTGGAGGAGTCCAAGTGGATTCATTAGTCAATCTGTTATAATAATATTCTTGACCATGGGTTCTTGACACCTTGATGGTCCAATGTTCAGGTAATCCAGTTGTACTCTGTATTCAAAAAAATATGATTTGATCATGCGAAGATGTCTTCGCATGGAGTTTGGTGTTTTGTCAGTAAAATTGGATTTAAATTTATATAAAGGGAAGGAAACAAAACCCAACCCCGTAAATACAAGAATAAAGTAGAGATGTTCATTCACATACCATTATGTTTTGATTTTAAATAACTGGTTAATAATGGAAATTAGAAGAAACAATTATACGCCATTTACCAAAATTAAGTGAAATACATGTTGTTCAAAAAACACAAGGGTCGTGCGACAACCTAGTTCTCGGTGACGCAATTTATGAAAATTTGCCGCTTATCATGTAAATTGTATATGTACTTCTTTACTACCCTTTTGTTCCTAATATTACACTATAAATCTATGGGTAAAGCAGAATTTGGAACAGCTAAACATCTATCTACACAGCTGAGAAAAAGGGGTCTTCAAAAAACCAAGTTTTATTGTCAAGTTTGTGAAAAACAGTGTATGGATGACAACGGATTTAAATGCCATATTCAATCACCATCTCATAGTAGAAATTTAGAAATGCAATTAGCTAACTCTGGTAACAACTCCAAGAAGCTTATAGATGATTATTCAGAGAAGTTCCTAGTTGATTTCTTAAAACTGTTGAAGATCACTCATGGGGAGAAGACCATCGGTTATAATAAATTTTATCAAGAATATATTCAAAATAAAGATCACATCCATTTAAATTCCACTAAATGGAAAAATTTAACATCATTCATCGTATTCTTGAAGGATTCAGAATACTGTACTGTTGAGGTTAATGAAGATTTGGATGATTCTGATTTAGAGAAATTCTCGATCGCATATATAGATAAATCACCAAATTCTGTGCTTCGAAAGAAATTAGCCAAAGAGAAGTCCCTGAAATCAGATAATGAAATAAGTGAAAAGATTCTGAAATTACAAATAGAGAAGGGAAACTCTAGAAGGCAGGATGTCACTGATGAATCCGTAGTTAAACCAGAAGGACCCGGACTAGATGTCGCTGGGAAGATCAAAATTTCAATGGGAAATGAACAACCTCAACCACCAAAGAAAGTTCTTATGAAGTGTGGGATGAAAATAATACCTAGTGATCTTACGACGGGAGAAGATGGATCATTTGTGGGGAAACCAGAGGCTAAAAAGAAGTTAAAATTGAAGAGTAGATTACCACAATCCAAAATCGCCTCAAAGAATGTTTTCAAGATGAAATAGAAGTATAATTTCATTCATTTGCTAAATTATGATTATGTACATTTTAATAACTTAAAGATTAACTGTTATGGGAATTGTAGCCATTCAGAGACGGATATCTAAATGACCGATTCTTCCAAACTAGAATAAATCACGAATGTAACGAAGGTTGGTTTCCCCGGTGAATAAATAAAACTTAATTTAAAACAACTAAAGAAAGAAACTTTGTCTAATATGTTAAATTACTATTTTTTTTCTGTGTTTCTCTGCCCCTACACCACCCAAAAATTGAATGCTGTCATTAATTCTCCAATTTGTATATACGTTATAATGCTTAAATGTCAGTTCGGTGTATACCGCATCACATATATAATCTACTACAGTGTAATCATGCACACTAAATATTGAAATGAATGTAATGGATCCAATAACGTGTGCATATACAAATATAGATCACCAAAGTTGGAACACGCTCGAACTGAATTGATTAAGGAAGGAAACGAATATCATTTTAGGCGAAGTCAGTGAACAAAAATTCATATAAGACTAAATTAAGAAACAATTTCATGTACACATACACAAAAATAAATTACAATTTGAATTCCCCTTCTAGTAATCATAAAGAACAAACGTGTACGTAATTTGTACTATAAAAGTGAAATATAATTGACAAGAACAATGTCTCATTTATTTACTTTTGGTTAAATTAGGCCAGATCTGATACGCAATTGTGAATTAAGGAGTGGAAGCTACCGCGCTTCGCGTTTTTGGTAGCTCCTTTCTTACTTTTTAGAGATCTTAAACCGCGTTTGTTTTGGTAAACATTGGCCATTAAAACACCAAAAAATTCTAATTTTATTATTATTCTGTCATTAAACCCCCCTGATGAATATGTACCCCAAATATATACAAAACCCTTATACACGGTTCTTACTTTCTTCCTGTATATATATATCGAAATTGCCAGGTTTTCTCTTTAACTCTTTTTTTATTACATATCAATTATATTACACCTCACATTTTTCTATTCCACATCAATTTAATATACATCATGGCTACCACAATCTCAGAAGAATCTAAACCAATTTTCAGATCAAACAGTGATCCATCACCTATTAGATCATCTACTCGTTTGCCATCCTTGGCTTCCATTTTAAATGATTCATCCATTCCTGCTCCTGTGCTATCTCATAATACTTCCATGGTTAGAACAGAAACTCCTAAAAAATCCATCACATTACCTTCCATAGATACTCTCACTTCTAGTCCTGGTTATAAGAGATCACACTCCTTCCCGATGGTGTCACTACCAACACCATCCAGATCAGATCCTTTCAGTTGTACCAAATCGGCATTCCCGGTCACTCCGAGAAGCCAGACCGTTCTCCCCCCATTACCTCAATTTCACCAATCTACTCCATCATCAATTCCACCACCTCTCACACCTCAGTTCAAAATGACACCACCTGAAATCGCATCACCATCTATTCATCAACATAACCAACAACAATTTAATAATATGAACAACAATAACAATAATAATAACTTGAAAAAGAGAGCCCCTGTGGCACCAGTTAACGAAGGTAAAAGATTCGCTTTCATCTCACACTCACAAGAGACCTTCCTATCTTCTGAACCTGACATCGATAACGCCAGACTAGCCAGAAGAAAGAGAAGAAGAACTTCTCCAGCTGAATTAGCCATCTTACAGAGAGAATTTGAGAAGGGGAACACCCCAAATAAGACTAGAAGAATTGAAATAGCTGGTAAAGTTGACATGTCAGAGAAGGCTGTTCAAATTTGGTTCCAAAATAAGAGACAATCATTGAGAAAGACTCAAAACCTAAAGTCTATATCTCTTGATATGTCCACCAAGAGAGAACACTCACTCAAATTACCAGATCAATCCATGGATGATAGCTTTGCCGGTAGTTCATTCACATCTAATGCTTCCACTTCTACTCCAATGAAGGATGGTGAAGCCACTACCGAAACCTCCAGACAATCTTCTCCTGGATCTTCTCCAACCAAGGATAATAGCACCCCAGCTACTAGTTTCATCCTACCACCACCAACAACTGCTTCTACACAAACTACTCAACTCCCACCAACTGGTGTGTTCATGACTCCATTAAAGGAAACCACCAAGACGTCTCCGATTCCTACCACTCCTAGCTCATTACCATACCAGGGTAAGAATAATGCTCCATTGACTCTGAAATTCAGAACCACAGATTTCGGGTTGATTTCCACTCCTCAAGCCAACTCTAAGAGACAAAAGCCAACCATGAAATTTAAGATTCACAGTGGTACCAGCTCTGGTAACCCATTAGGATCCTCTAAAAAGAATCTTGGTAATGTGCTTAAGGATACCACCAACATCAGAAACAACACTAATAACGTCACCGCTACAAACAATAAGAAGGTGTTTTAAAGCACCCATCTCTTGATATTTTCATTTGCATTAACTCACTCTAAGTCATTCCTTTTACTCTTTTTCTTTCCCTTAATACCTTACGATTTGTATTTTATGATACCTCATTTGTTTTTCCCGTTTTGTTTTTTCTTCTTATTTGTTTTATTTACTGTATAATATATTCAATAGATTTATTCTTGTGCTCTTTAATCGACCAAAATATGTAATCCTACGCTACGCTAAAAAAAAATCTTTCAGACTAACTTTCTCCATGTAGGAAATTTAAAAGATGTTTTTTTTTACAAGTTAACTTTGTATAAAGGGGGTTTTCTTTTTATTTTATGTTAAATGTCAAAAAAAGAGTAAAGATGAAGAAAACAGAAGTGAATCTGTTAATAAAAAAAAAGGTAAAAAACTAGTGATGCACTGTAAAATTACAATTGAAAAATCAAATATAAGATATATATTATAATATTAAGAAACTAACAAAATCTGATAATCAAATTGAATGTATTTAAGCACCAGAGATCTTACCTCTTCTACCAGTGGTCTTGGTGTGTTGACCTCTGACTCTTAATCTCCAAGAGTGTCTTAAACCTCTGTGAGCTCTCATCTTCTTCAATCTTTCCAAATCATCTCTTAACTTGGATTCCAAGTGGTTAGCTAAGACGTGGTAGTCCTTACCGTCAACAACATCCTTTTGTCTGTTTAAGAACCAAGCTGGGATCTTGTAGTCAGTTGGGTTTTGCATGATGGTGACAATTCTTTCTAATTCTTCTTGAGTTAATTCACCAGCTCTCTTGGATAAATCAACATCAGCGGTCTTACAGACCAAGTTAGCGTATCTTCTACCAACACCTCTGATGGTGGTCAAAGCGTACATAACCTTAATTCTACCATCGACGTTGGTGTTTAACAAACTATTATAAAGAAAAAATGTAAATGTTAGTATATTTGAAAAATTTCGTGTTTGATTGGCGTCAAAGGAACAAGTCTTGAATCTATGAGATAAAAAAACCCAAGAAAATGAATGAAATGTGATAAAAGAACGTATATTTGTGTGGGTAACACTCCTTCAATAGAGAACCAAGTTGAGTGTAATGTCTTGTAAAACTTTTCATGCTGGTGGCTTTTTGGTCTTGGAAAGTTGGTTACATATGAACTTTGAACCGTTTATAAAAGTAAAGTACTGGAAGCTAGGAGATAGACTGTGCAATGTTAGATCTATTTGTATTATTTGTATTTTGTTTTGTTGAGACTGGAGAGTTGGTAATTCGTTTACTTATGTATTCTTCGAACTCCAACATCCTGTATAATCTATAATAAAGATGTGTTTGAAGTTGTACTTGAATACCACTGACTATCCCATATCATATCTCCTTGTTATATTGTTGTTGTTGTATATGTTCTTTCATTTTTCATTCAGTGTATGTTTTTTTTCATGTTTTTTTTCACCATTATAGATTTGGCTTGTCCTTCTATTTATTTGAATTGGAAAACATACCGTAAAATATGTTGGAAGGAACCTGATTCTTGAACAACTAAACCCATTTTTGTGTATATTGAATCGTATATATATCAAGTAAGAACTATTAAAGGAATGTTAAGTCAAGCACTTATAAAATGATATTTTTTTTATTTCTATAAAATGAAAATTGATGGTCTCTCGCTCACTATGGGAAACCTACACTATGGGAGAACTAAGAGAGAGCTCTCACTGAGAGAGCGAGCACTGCGCGGAACAGCCCTCAGTGTGGACTGCGAATTTTTTTAATAGTTGGTGAAAAAAAAAGTGAGGGTTTAGAATACTAAACCCTCCCAAATATCACGTGCTTATCACGAGACTTTATAATTTTTGAAATATAGCTGGCTGGCTATCTGGGTACTTTCAATAATTGTATCGAATATTACACAAAGCTACTAGAATGTAATTACAAAACAAGTGGTAGTAATAAAAGATGTATGACTAGATCATTAATATATTTACACGAATAAATGGTTTATATGTAGATGGAGGAGCAGGGGAAGAAGATTTAAGAGGATCTAAAGATTCTCCTGCAAAATTCAGGAATCAATAAATGCAATAGAAAGGAGACAGCATGAATCATTTACAAGTTCAATCCCTTAGTGTACTTACCGGCAAAGTAAGATAATGCATCCTTCTCCATGAATATTCTGTGAGCCTTCAACAAGTCTCTGACTTCAACATCTTCCTTTCTCATAACTCTAACCTTACTAGTAGGGTAGTACTTGACAGCTTCTCTTAAATTTCCAACTTGTTCATAGTCGTCCACAACAAACAACAAGTTTAATCTGGAGTAATCGTGATGCTTGACAAAGTTTTGAATAGCATGGTAATCTGGGGTACACAATTCTAAATTGTAAGCATCACCTTTTAATAGTTCGGAATTCTCTAATTCCGCATCTTCACCGATAATATATAGTTTCCCCTGTCTGTAATAGTTACTCAAGGCGACTCTATAAGCGAGATTATACACTTTCTTTGGTAATTCAGTGGAGAAATCATTTGGAGCAGTTCTAGCCATGGCGTAAGCACCTCTCCATCTAATTGGAGAGTTAGCATCACCCACTCTGGCTCTACCGGTACCCTTTTGTTTTAATAACTTTCTTCTAGAGAACTTGTGATCGGATCTACCTGGAGGATTAGAGGCACCCACTCTTCTGTTATCCAATTCCATGATAACGGATGACCATAAAATGTCTCTTCTTAATGGAGCATTTAAGAATTTAGAGTGAACTGGGAAAATAGAATGTGGTTCCAATGATGGGAATGATCTTAAAGTGGCCAAAACGTAATCTCTTGGTTTACCAGAGTTAGTTAATGGATCAGCTATTATTTCTTCTTGTGTGGATGTTGTTGATTCTGATGTAGCAGTGGAAGTGGCAGTAGTAGCATAAGTAGCTCTCTGTAAAACCGATCTCACAGTTGTAACTGTAGATGGTCGTATGAGGAAGTTCTTAAACATGACTATAAATGTTATTTAATCAATTGTAGTGATATAATATAGCCAACCCCCTTCATTAAGATATCTTTTTTCATCATTTAAATGGTCAACTTTTTTTTTTCAAAAAAAATTCGAAAAAAAACAATAACCGGTAATTACACGACCATGTTTATACATTAAGGAGTCGGAGATGTTGAATAATTAGCTAGTTATACTATAGGCATATTGACAATATATACCATGATTGAATATGCCAAATAGCATGACGGAACAAGATACGAGCCGAAAACAAATTCAATATTCGAATTAGCAAAGTCAGTGAATATGTTGGGAATCTACTACAGCATGTGATTGAGAAAGTTATTGCTCCAGCTTCATGAGAACGTGTGAGAGGACCCAACAGTACAATACGATGACATCAGTTAACTTAAATTATCATGGTAACACAGACTTGTTTCAAAAAAAGTTTTCCAAAAATACAAAACACAGAGAAACGGAATGGTTGCTACGAGGTCTATCTATATATCTCCTAATCTTGTAGAAATGGCTGCCTTTGGCTGATTGTTGCTGCCTAAGATTCATAACCCCATATATTAAATGATAATCAGTTACCAAACTAAATTTGGTACCAGGTAATTGGAATGTCTCTATCCTATAATTTGTAATAAGGCAATGGATATGAAGTGTTGATAAATTGGAGAAGAAAATAAACGCCTTTATATAAAAACATATAATTTGGTAAGATTAGAATTCCAAAAAATCGTTATACCCTTACATTCGTGAAGATCCCCACCACCACCCCCACCATTTAGTTCTGTATACTAAAGGGCGGATAACTAATAATTTGGACAACTTAATTTTCTCTCTACTAGGGAAATAATATTAAAAGGGCCGTAAACTTAACTGAGCTGAGCGAGCTGAGCTGAGCTGAGTAGGAACGTGTGTGATGTGAGTGTTTTTCCACTATTAGCGGGTGTGTGTGTATACACCCAAAGTTATTATTTCCATGGGGACCCGTACTATACATACGTACGTACGGTATACTATATATGCATTATACGTCAATGGACATACATCGTAGCTTTGAATTTTTACTTTGATGACCTTCTTAAACCAAAAAAAAAACCAAAAGACCAAATGCTCTTTTCTGATATGTCAAACCAACTACTTAACCACAAAAGCAACATCCAATAAACTCATCTCAACTGATCCTCGTACCGAGCTTTCCCTCCTCTCTTCTCGCTCCTTCTCCTCCTCCGGAGAACCTGAAACACCGAATACACCCACCCTAGTCGCCACACGTACATTCAAAATCAACCTAATTGAAAACTCAAATTTCAAAAAAGGAGACAAACAAATTGGACATTTATGCCACATAGCTCACGTGCCCTATCACTTTCTTATTGTATCTTTTATCTCTATCTATTTATCTTATTTATCTTTGATACTCCTCTTGCTCCGTTTCTCCACATATGTACCTACTGTAATTTCATTGAATACAATGTAGATAAGTAGAATATAGACTACAATTATTTTTAAAATCCGAAGCATAAGTGGGGACCCACCCACGTTATTGGACTGACCATACCAGATGGACATTGAACCTTTAACTACACTATTATAATACAATTTAATTAGTCCCCCATAAGTAGATACTTATCGGACCTTGACACCTTTTTCTCGTATTGAATTATACATTTAAAAATGTTGATTTATAGTAACTTAGTATTTTTATTATTATTGGTGATGTAGTTAGTAATACAATATAATTTTTAATTTTGTAATACAACCAGTTTATAAAGATGAACTCCAACTTTATTTTCTTTTTTGAATTCTTCCATTTACAAAAACACACTCTTTCTCTTTTACGTTATTAACTTCTTTTTTTTTATTAACTTCATTCAAAGTATTCTGGATATCTTTTAAATAATTTTAATCGATACAACAACAAAACTATAGAATTCTCATTGAAACGAAAAAGAAAAAAAATCACCCACCCATATCAATCAAATAAATACAACAGGGTTTAATATTTCTTTATTCAACAGTTAAGTGTTTTTTTCTTATTGAAACTTCTTACAATTCTATTTAATGAAAATATAATCCCCATTCACTCTTTGGTTCATTTGATTTTGTTTTAATTTTAAATTATCTAATATCACAAAAAGTTCATCACATCTCTCTCTCTCTCTCTCTCTCTCTCAAGTTATCTCTCTAATATATGATCTTTTAATGAAAACTTGCTAAATTTCCATTTAATTATTCCTTATGACCAAAACTTAATACACAGCATATCACTCTAATAAAATGTCAAATAAAAACTCCGAGAAACTGAAAACGGAATCTAGTGATCACAATCACGAAGTGCTTCCGAATCAATCAATGGAAAAGACAGATTCCAATAAACAAAAACATCATAATATTAAACTTGGAAAACCTCAAATAACGATACCTCCACCAAATACTCAAATTAATAATCAACAACAACAACATAATGATGAAAATAAATCTACCCAACAACTTACACATACAACAACAGCTACTACACAAAAACTTGACGATGATACCAAATATAAATCTTTACCTTCTAAATTTATAAATTGTTCAAGAGAGGATCTCATAACGGTGGTGTCTAGAATGTTAACTTCTCTGATCGAGATTAACGATAAACAAACTACTATGGATTTAGATTATTTGAGTAACCAAAATTTGACAAGATTTCACTCTAGATCGCCACCTCAAATATCTGTGTTTTCATATCTATCTAGACTCGCCCATTATTCATCCTTAGAGAATTCTATATTGATAACAGCCATTTATTATATCGATTTATTATCACTTTGCTATCCTACATTTGCTATCAATTCATTGACGGTGCATAGATTCTTATTGACTGCTACAACAGTGGCATCTAAGGCACTATGTGATTCATTCTGTTCAAATACTCATTACGCCAAAGTTGGTGGTGTTAATGTTATGGAATTAAACTTACTTGAAGCTGAATTCTTGAGTAAAGTGAATTTCAGAGTGGTGCCCAGAGATTTCAGTTATGATTCATTAAAGGAAAGAAAAAGTTCCACTGGTACTGGTGCCATAGATGCTGACTATTTCAAACAAATCAAATTAGGAGTCGGATGTGCCCCCGATGTGTTGGATTTGTATTATAAGAGAATGATCATCTTAGTGGGCGGTAAGTCATGGGCGGCGCAAGGTAAAGGTGCAAACAAGACTCCTGTTGGATTAAATGATGATATAGTTTACTACATAGAGGAAGAAAAAGATGACACCGAGAATGATTTATTAGAACAACAAAGACGTCTAGAGAGATCCAAAATAGAAAATGAAAGACAACAAATGTATAGATCACAATCTGAGAATTACGTTGACACTTCAGATGGTGATCTATTGTCATCATCATCATCTCCTTCTGATTCACCAATGTCTCAAACCCCAGATGTCCCCGATGATACGGCATTCTCATCAAATTCCCATAGAGAGGTTAACCAAACTACTGAAGGTCGAATATATACCCACAGGGAACTCAACAATAGTGCACACGCTTTTCAGCAGGGAACAGCTGGACCAACAGCTGAATCAATCCAATTACAATCTCCTAAGACTTGTGAAATGGTATCCATACCCAATGACGCTGATGCCTCTGGAGATACATCACATTCATCCAGTAATGCTGTTTCTAATAATAACAATAATTCAAATACTTCAAATAAGAAAAGAACAGCAGAATTAAGTGATGAATATTTGAGAACAAGTTGTGAACCATCAAGTCCATATATGCCTAAGAAAATGAAGTGAAAGGCTTCATATAGTGTGTGGTTTTAGGATATCTTTTCACTTGGGGAACTATTAATAATTATTTTTTGTCATGTGTCTTTTCTTTTATGCATCATTTTTTTTCATCTTGTAATTATATAAGTGACCATCTTTCTTGTAACTTTATAAAAAATCCACTTATTTATATTTATCTATCTATTTCTAAACGATGCGATGTAGATCTAACGGCTCCCATTAATTATTTGGTGCACGGAGTCCAAAAAAAAATTTTTTTTTTCTTCATTTCGAAAAGGAGTTTGAATTTGTGATAAAGGAATATCATACATATAGATAACCAGATTTATTGTACTGTGTGGTTTGCTTGAATATTTTATACTGTTACACCACAGTCTAATACTTTTTTTTACTTAATGGCAATACACAATACGGTGTTAAAGCCCTTCTTGATGAAGACTAGCCTTAATATCTATTCCATGCCTAGAGTTATTAACCAAACCTATAAAAACTCTATCGGATTCACTAAATCATATATAGGACCACTAATTTCTCCTCGACTCTACCATTGCAATCCAATTATACCCAATATAATTGCATCTAATAGTACCAATGGCATACATCAACTCCAATTCACGAAATATTCCAGACTTAATATCATATCCCGCCTGGGGAAAACCCCGATGAGAAGTTATTCTTCTATCAATAATGAAACACCACAACCTGATACCCCAAATAATAAACCTAATGATAACAATGATATGAATAACAATAATAAGAACAAATGGGGTAAGAAATTGAGTTCACTATTAGATGCCATCATGAAGTTATCTCAAAGAATCAAATATTTCCTAATCAAATCTAAGAGACCATTTAACACAGATGATTTTAGTGCATTTATATCATGGCTATTAGCTGGTAACATTGCATTAATGGTTATAGGTACTACAACATTCTTCTCATTAGTGTTATACACGTTAAATACAGTTGTAGCACAAGAATGGGTTGCCGAACAGATAGGAAATTTTATTACTAAAAATTCTAAATTGACTGTTACGTTCGAAAATGCCATTGTTCCTGATTGGCGTGACGGTAAGATTCAATTCCAAAATTGCTTTGTTAGTAGGAGACCTAGAACCCATCAATTTTTCAAAAAGAAAGGTAGTGATTTGAAATTAGATGAAATTGCTACAAAGGAAGTTGATGATGGTAATTACACCCAATTTGATTTAACGATAGAAGAGGTGAACATTTCATTGAGTTTCAGTAAATGGATTAGTGGAAGAGGAATTATCAAGGACTGTTCTTTACGTGGAATGAGAGGTGTTGTCGATAGAACCCATGTTTATTGGTTACCAGGAGATGTAGCCACCAATTATAAGAATGTGTATAGACCTGGTGATTGGGAAATCGAGAATTTAAACATGGAGGATATTCTATTCACGCTGGTTCATCCTAATGGATTTAGGCCATTCCAGGTTTCTATTTACAATGCTGAATTACCATTGTTCAGAAAGAATTGGTTGATGCTTGATATATTGAATTGTAAACATATCAGTGGATCATATGATGGATCTTTATTCACCATTAATAGAGTTCAAAGAATAGATGATTTCAAGGAAGAATTGAGAATTAATAATGAGGTTAAATTTATAAATGAAGAAACACATGATCTTGGTCACGCTGAGGATCTATCTGCGTTGTTATTAGACGATAACTTTAATAAGGTTACTAGAATGAGAATTGATAATTTGAAGATTGAACATTTGAATGGTGGTATGCAAGGTCCATTTGGGTGGATTTATAGAGGTACTGTGGATATGATCGGAGATATCATTGTCCCTAAGAAGAATGTTTCTTATACTAAAGATGATTTATCATTGAATGAGATTATCAAGTATTACCAATCACAACATGTACAATATGAAAAGAAACAAGATGATGTCATAATTGAATCTGAAGATGGGAAATTAAAATTGAAATCTGACAATATTTTCATTATGGATTTTTATTTAAGATTGAATAATCCAAAGGCTAGTATTCCTTTATTTAGTAATGAATTATCTTACATCAACAATGCATTAATTAGACCTATTGTTGGTTATATTAACTCTAGAAAGACTTTTATTCCTATTAGATGCAGAGTTATTAAAGATCTTCGAGACTTTGATGGTTCATGGACAATCTATGATTCTTTGTTAATGGATGATTTATCACTGGGAGTTTACAATAGTTTTGCTGAGTATGTGGGAGATGAACAATTCAGGAAAGCTCGTGTTACTAAAGTTTTGTTTTGGTCATTACAATTTCTTGTACAATTTGTGTTATGGAGTTTAAGTACTCTTGGATGAAACGACTGTGATGTATATATAATTAATTTTTTTATCATTAATGATGATTGATATAGAATATTTTATTTTATTTTATTGTTTTTAATGAAATGCCTTAGTTTAATGATATAAAGAAATTGAATAACGTGTAGGGATCAAATACTAATCCATCTCTTAGGGATCAACTTTTTTTATAATTTTTTTTTTCATACATACATGAATTAAGCGGAAGAAGCATTTTATTCATCAACAGCAGTTTACATATTAAATAACGAAAAAAAAATTTTTAACGTGGCTTTGAGTTCGGTTTTTCATATTGAGGGTCCGGTGATTACCGATTAGTTTGCTAGAGCATATATTGGGGAAATTGTAGTGTTATTGTTTCTTGTAAAGAAATATGAATAAAAATCAGTTCATTTTGAATGTTAATTTTGGTATTCATAATTAGCATAAGAGTATTTTCGATATTCCGGTTTTCAAGGAGGAAAATTAAAGCTAAAACTTTCACTGGTAGAGAGTAAGTAAGAGAAATTTAGTTTTCTTTCTTTTGCAACTATAGAATAAAGCTTTTCAATGTAAGTGGCAGTGATTATACACTAGTGTCATATATTCATAGATTGACGAATAATCTAAGTATCTATGTAATATAATAAAAGACAAGAGAAGATACATATTAAAGAACATTTTTATGTGAACATCAAGCGTAATTTAATCTATAGATCATTATTACAACAACAACAAGTAAATTAATAAAGCTAGAGATAACCGTAGCATACTATTTATTAATTATCGCAATTTCCCGTGAAATGTTATGCTTTCCTCGGTATATTTTTCGTCTGTTATTCAAGGGGGAGAGATACATATAATATTCAACTAGGGCGATCGTCAATTCAATAAAGTGAATTTGGCAACCAAAGATACATTTAAATCAAATGTACTTTAACCTGTAGTGGAATTTGGTGCATGTATCAACATTGAACTTATAGATCGAGGAACTGTCACGACTTACTTTAAAGTTTTCTTATGGTACATGTGGGGGGGTGACCGTATCCAAGAATAAAAGGAAACTTGATAGAAGTCTGTGTACTTGGGCCTCGTCCAACTGCTCAAGTTGCAGAAATCTACAAAGTTGCCCCGTAAATATGAGTAAATTAAACTAAATAAAGAAGCAAACCAAAGTTGCATCCAAAGATAGAGAGAGAGGTAGGATTTTAAGTTAAGCTGGAGTCTGGACTAGTTTAACTTTTTAACTTTTTTTTTTTCTTAATTTTTCTGCTTCCACTTCACCCCACCTTTTTACCTATAAATAACTTCTTACTTGAATAACCTAATTTCATGAATAGCTTACGATGATCTCACAGAGTCCATTAATAAGAGTGTATGAGATAAAACTGTCATACTCGAGGAATTGTAATCCGCAATTATAGGTAATCAAGGGAAATAAGAGAAATTTTGTCTCCTATTCCGGTCCTGTTTAGCCCACTACCATATTCAAACTTATTTCCGGCTTTGTAAACCAGTGTTAAAATGCGTTCATCCTCTCTCCACTCTTCTCTCCTTTCTTTGTCTCCTTAGATGATGCACAGCTGTGTGGGTATTTGATTTCATGTGCATTTTATGCTTGTTTAAGTTTTGTGGTTCTTGTTTTGGTTATTTTAAAGATGCTTGTTGAAAAAAAAGAGACTTTGAATAATAAAACTATATATAGTAAACTGGGAATGAATCTTGTGAAACACCCATTTTTAAAGTTTATACAGGGGCAATTTTAATACCGTACGATTACTACCGTCTGAAAGTTTACCTGATTCCATTTTTTTTAGGATCCCCGATGACACCAACTTCCCAGAATTTTTTTTTATATAGTGTGTGTGTGTGTGTATCATTTATTGTACACTTATTTCATTAGTAAAAGAGAAAAAAAATCAAATGTACAAAAGAATCAAAGATACAATAATTTATAACAATATACCTTCACATGCAACAATTAGCTTGATACTGTATGTATGCATTTTACTTTGTTAATGAGTTGTGAATGTAAATGTATTATACAGAACCTACTTGACTTCTATGTACTGTACTGCCTGGACGAAAATACATTGAAGAGCCCATTATTGTGTGAAAAAAATTTTTTTTTTTTTAAATGAGACAGAATCCGGAAATTAGAGTATCATAGTGGTTCTCCTATTGTGTCCGGTTATTAAGATGGTTTGTTAATTAGAGGGGGAGTAGTAAGTAGTATTTCATGTCTTGACACACAATTTGTCATTGAAATTTTAGAATAATGATTTGCCGTATGGTGATTTGTTCTTTAGGTCAATCGTGATCTACTTTATGTAATCATTGTTAAACTCAATGGTTTGTAATAAACAAAACAAAAAAAGGAACAAACCTAGAGACATAAACAACAATTTATTAGAAGAAACAACAGTTCCAGAAACAGAGTGTGCATGTGAGTTGTCTATTAGTTTATTACAAAGTGTTATTCAGATATAAACGTTGTTTTTTTTTTTTGTCTTCTTTTCTTTTCTTTAATAAATCTGCTTCCATACAGTGAAAGTTAGATAATTGGGTTTCACCATCTGGATTTAACATGGAAAATTGATCTAATCTAATAAAACTCCCAAAAGTTCAAAAAAAGAACAAGCTTCTATTATTACAAGTATAATTTATTAACTACTACTTACCAAGAGATTTAGTTATTTTTATCTTATGAATGTAATCATTTTTGATACCGAGAAGGTACCTTCGGCCATTAAATAGCTCATTCTGTGTAAAGGAGTCTTTGTTTTTAATTTTGAGATGGTTTTTGTTTTTTAAGGATATATCAATTTTTATTCATATTGAAAACTAAATCTTTTGATGTAGGTATTACTTTAATCTTTTTTATAGTATTTTGGTTTCTTTCTTTTCCAATTTTATTTATTGTTTTACAGTGTTTGACTGGCTGGCTATAATATCTTCTGATTATATTCTAAAAATTTCAACCATTCCACTTCTCATTACATGGTTATTGTCCTTTAGCATAAAGTCACATGTGTCACACAGCAAAGTGTATATGAGGCTTTATTCAATTAATAATTCGGATGAGACGAATTTAAATAATTTAAGTTTACACGTCCTTCCAAAGTTCCTTTAAAGTCGGATACATCCTAAATAACCACTACACTGTATACCCTTAATAAGTAATGTATATATAGAAAAAAAAAGGTTGTAGTTTTCCTTTCACCAATAAAGTTATATAAAAGTTGCATATTTAAAAGTCACCTTAAAAAAAAAGTTTTTTTTTTTTGAATGAATGAAGTGATAGTTTAATAAAACAATATATATATATATATAAATACATTAAAGCAGCTCATCGGTCTATTCACATATAATACTAATTTTAAATAAACTGTCTTGCTCGGTTTCCTTCAAAAAATAATTTTTATTATTTTAATCCATTATTATTAACAACCTTTCGGTACTGGTGTTTTTTCGTCCTTTTGGTTTTTGTTGTTTTTTGCTTTTCTTTTCTTTCTTTTATTCAAATTTTCTTTTAAAAGGATTAAGAACGATAAATAACCAAAAAATAGTTGAATCAAAATTGATATTCACATTTTAATATTATAACATTTATTAAAATTTATAATTCAATTATTACTTCCCTTTTCCCTCTCCTATTCCTCCCTTCTCTCCCTCCCCTTAAGAGATCATACAGGTTTCCCAATTACTTTTCCATTTGTTTATTTTTTTTCCCCGTTTCCTCTTTGAAAAAGGTCAAAATCAATAACAAATAATAACAACCGATCTCCTCCCATTCTTTAACTTTCATTCGATCCCCCCCTCCCTCCCCCACTCCATCACGTCAACTCTATCAACCAATTTAAAATACTTTTCTAATAGTTAGCTCCAAAAGAACAACCATAATCCAATTATATATATAGATATATATATATCACTTACATATACATTCCTAAATGTATCCATCACAACAACAGTCTAGTGCCCAGACATCTCAGACAACACAGGGCCAAGACAATACGATAAAGAGACAAACATCTTCATCACAAACTCAGTACCCATCAACTCAACCATTCTATCAATCATTCCAACAATCTCCTAGTAATTCATTTTACGGAAATTATCAATCATCAACATCATCGTCAACGGCTCATCCATACCCCGGTGGAGCATCATCATCAATTTTACCATCTAATTCGTCTTCATCCTCAACGGTCCCCACAGTGGTACCATCTCAAACGGGGGCCACCACCGCTGGCGGTGGTAATACAAGTTCTATATCTACAAATCATAGTTTTATAAGTAATGATTTAAATAAGAGTTCCATATCAATTTCATCTAATACTAGTTCTCATTTACAATCTACATATGGATTACCCCCATTATATGGACTTCAACAGCAACCCCAACAAGTGCAAACACAGACACATACCCAAATACAGAGCCAACAACAGCATCCACAACAATCTCAAGCACAGGGACAGGCTCATACACAACAACAACAACCTTATTTACCACATATAAGTAGTAACCAACAACCATCAGATGTTCAATTTGGTTCTGGTGGTGCTAATGGTAATAATTCAAATAATTTCCCATTTAATAAAGATATAAATATTCAAAATGAGGGGATATCAGATTTAGCATATAAAATTTCTCAAACTATAACTATACCACCATTTGCTAATGTTGAACCAAGTAAGAAATCATTGAAAAGTTCACAACCTAAACGATCTAGACGGAAATCTAAATTCACTAAGGAACAAGATGATTTAATTATTAATATGAAGAAAGTTGGTAAATCTTGGGTTGACATAGCTGAAGTTGCAGGTGTCGGAACTTATTTAGCTGCTAGAAATAGATATCAAGTACTGATTGGGCAACAAGGTGGTGGAAATTCAGAGTGTGGACCTGATGATGTTTTAGCCTTAAAAGAATTAGTAGATGAAGGTGAAATTGAAAAATTAAAATATTTAGCTAAAGAATTTGAGAAAAGTGCTGGACGTGCTTATGATTATCAACAAATTAGAGAAGTTTTACGGTATTTATTTTGGAAAGATCCAAATTCATTTGATGTTGATGAAAATTATTTAAATGAATTAATTAAATTACAAGAAGAAGATGGAACCACTAATGGTGGATTAGATGATACCCATCCTGATATAAAATAGATAGTTTTTTTTTTTTTGTTACTTTATCTTCTTGTTCTTTTTAATATCCCTTTTGACCTTGTTTGTTTTTTCTTAATGTTGGTGTGTATTTTTATTTTATTTTCGGACATGAAATTTTTATTTGTTATAGTTTTATTTGTTTTTATTTTATTTGTGTTTTTTTGTTTGTTCTTTTATTTTATTCTTCTGGTTTAGTTTTCTTTTCATTTAATGTCTTTTTCATTTTTTTTTCTTCATTTTATTATTTTTTTTTATAGGATTACTATTCTTTACCAACTACTTTATTTTCATTTTTTGTTTCATTTTTATTTTTTTTAATTGTTATTTTTATCTTTATTTTTCATTCACTTTTTTTAATTTCAAAATCGAAAATTAGTTAACTAAATATGATTTATTAAAAACTAAACATTATTTTCAAAGCTACCGAAATTAAATGCGATATTGCTCCCATAGTTATCTAACAAACGTCGATAGTCTTTAATCGACTCGAAAAGCAGCTATCTACTGTGCTTAACTTAATTAGTATATTTAGTGTATGTAAGTATTAAATTTAAACTTTTGTGAAAGTAAAAACAGTGTGTTTTTTTTGTAAATAACAGTGATGGTTAATAGTAAAAGTGAATAACAGAAATTAAAATAGTTGTTTAATAGAAATAGATGTGTGTGTATTACAACAATAGAAAACTAGTTAATCCATGGTTCGAGGAAACTAACGGTTCTCGAGAGTAAATTGTAAACAATGTATGGGGGGGGGGTATATATATATCCATTTAGTATTGGTAACACTCATATAATTAAACTTTTTGAAGAAATGGATTAATTAGGTAATACGATAACCCGTTTTGTAACTTAATTTATTCGTTTTAATAAATTTAATAACACATCTTCTAAATTAGTTATTTTGTCAACTATATCTTGCTTCACCTGTTTCTTTTTGGTTGTAATTTAAATTAAATATTTACTTTTACTCTTCTTTTTTTTTTTTATATTTATCATTATAATCAGTTCATTATAATCCATTCATTGACTCATATAATAACATAAATAGAAATTGCAATTTAAGGGTTCCCACCAAAAACACAAAAAATAAGAAAACATGGCTGAATTTGCATACATCACCTTATTGCTAAACTCTTCATATTTACCTGGTGCCTTAAATTTGGCTCATTCACTTCATAAAACAAATACTTCAATACCAATTGTACTCTTATATTCACCTTCTAATATTAAAGATGAAATCATTGAATTATTAGAAAATTCTTGTTACTTTGATGAATTAATTCCGATTGAAACCGATAACATTATACAATCAAAGAATAAATTTAATTTAATTAATTTATTACAAAGACATGAATTACATGAAACTTTGACTAAATTAAATTTATGGAATTTAACTAAATTTGATAAATTATTATATTTAGATTCAGATACTTTAATTGTGAAATCAATTGACCATTTATTTGATTTACCATTAACCGATGCTGGTACTATCATAGCATCACCAGATTGTGGTTGGCCAGATATTTTTAATTCAGGTGTTTTCTTATTGAAACCATCTGAATCAATATTTGATAGATTAATTCAATTCTATAATGATAATGATTCATTCGATGGTGCCGATCAAGGATTATTAAATGAATTCTTCAATTTACAATCTAATTCAAATGGTACCCATTGGGAAAGATTATCATTTGTTTATAATTGTACTTTAAATTCAAATTATGAATATTTACCTGCATTAATTAGATTCCGTAAGGATATTTCAGTGCTTCATTTCATCGGTGCAAAGAAACCTTGGAAACAAAGAGGTTACGCTGATGATTCAACTTTATTTAAAACAAATTTACTGTCTGAAGATTCATTCCAAAATTTGTATGAAGTTTGGTGGACTTTCTATGATGAAGTTTACGTTAACGGTTACGATTCAGTGGCTCTATTAAGACTCAGTGATAATTTACAACCTGAACCTGAATTCATCTATAATGATAACCTTGTTGATCAAGTGGAACCTGTGACATTCAATGTGCCATCAATTGTTATCGAGGAAGACCACGAACCAGTTCCTGAGACACCTCACTTTCCTACTTTCTATTTCAAACCTTCCCCATACGAAAAACCATTGGAAGATGAATCAGGTAAAGGTGAAGCATACAGATTACAAGAAACCCATATCGTTTGGCCAAATGAAGAACAGGCACAAGATAGAGAACCAACTCCAGAATACGTGGATCCAACTGAAGCATACGTTAAATCTCATCCTATCTTCCCTTGGGAAAGACAGGCCGCTGAGAAGGAGACATCTACTTTACCGAGTAGACCTCAAGTTACTAGAGTTTTCCCAACTACTAATGATTTATTAGATTTGACTTCTCCACTGTTTGCCGTTCCTGAGGAGGAACCAGAAGTAAAACCCAAAAAACAACAACAACAACAACAACCACAAGGTAAATTCGAACTGGGATTCGATGATGGTTCTGAATTTGATCAATATTTGAAAAAATATGAAGATGGTAAACAAGATGAAGCTAACCAGAAATTAGAAAAGGAGGAAGAAGAAGCTATAGAAGAAGCAGAAGAAGAGGAAGAACAAGAAATCGCAAGAGCCACCGTTACTGATGATTTACCTGAAGAATTGATAACCGAATTTAAGGATAAATTAACCACTACCTGATCCTAGACATTAATACCACCACCACTACCCCCTATTTTTTATTTTTTTTTGACCGCTGCTTGTTGTTACTACATTACTGCATTAATTTATCTATCTATCACTTAATACTCTTCTTTTTTATTATCTCTTTTATCTTTTGTTTTTTTTATTATTATTTGTGTTTTTTACTTATCATTTTTTCAATTCACTCGTTTTCTATTTTTTTCATAACCTACAAAAAAATTTAATACTTATTATTTCCGCTTTACTTTTAAACTACTTGTAATATGTTATCTTTGAAGGAAAAATGATTAAAAATGTAGAAAAACTATATAATATGAATGAAAAAAAGCCACATAAAATATAAAAAAAAGTAAGGAGGATATAAAAAAAAGTAGAGAGAGAGGGGGCAGAACAGTAAATAGAGATAAACACAAATAATAAAAAGCCAGAATATGTTTTCATACACGATGGAGAGAGGAGGGGATATAGGTATCATAAATTATGTAAGGAGTGAGAGTTGGGTGTCTGTTATGCTTTAAGCTTGCACTTGAGTAACAGTGGAGTTACTAGTTGCACTAGACACTGTAGCACCATTGGTAGTTTGTGGGTTCATTTGAGAATTTCTAGAACCAACATTCTCTCTCAAGGCAGTCAATTGCTTAGATCTGAAAGTTTCATAATGAACCATAGCAGTAGTTTCGATTAAATCAAACAAGTGGGTTCTAGTCAAGAAATCTCTCAAGTAAACAAATTCACATTGAGTGACATCTTCGACATTAATGAACCCCCATTTAGTTCTTCTACCTCTCACGGTTTCACCAGTTGGAGTTGTTATGATATCTTCGGAACCGATAACAGCAAAAGGTAAAAGTGATCTAATATCGTTATTGAATTGCTTTTCCTCATCGGTTAATAAATCATCATAGTTGTAATCGAATGGATACATTCTCAAATTGTAATGTTGAAATTGTTCTTGAAGAATCTTCTTAAAGTTGGCTCTTTCATCCAAGGTTAAAGTGTCAGCCTTAGCAATGATTGGAACAACGTTAGCCACTTCAGTTAATTTCTTCAAAACAGTGATATCCAAGTTTTTCAAACCATAACTGTTTGGTTGAATAAAATACAAAACACAATGAACTCTAGTATCCTTGATAAACTTTTCTCTAGAGGCATTCAATTCTCTTCTCAAGTATTGGTTTTGTTGATCCTTGATATACTTCATAATTGGTTCCCAACATTTATCATTGTTTATTTGGTCACCGAAACCTGGTGTATCTATAATGTTCAAATTCAATTTAACATTGTTCTCTAATAAAGAATGAGAAGAAACAGTAATTTCACAGGTTTTATCAACTGGTTCATAGACGTTTTGTCTACCGCTTGAATCGATCAAATGAGAACTGAATAAAGTGTTAACCAAGGTGGATTTCCCCAAACCTGAATAACCCACCAACATAACATTCAAGGCGAAACCTCTCTTCACCATTCTGTTTTCTATTTGAGTGGTAATAGTGTCGAACCCGACATAATTTGATGGTTGAACAAATGACATTTTTGGTTTTCTATATACTGGTGATTAATCCTGAGTATGTGTGTGACTTGTGTGAATAGAGAAGGAGTTAAACAAAAGTAATAAACAAAACAAAAGAAGAATACGCGTTTTGATCTGGACAACTGGAATGTGTGGTCAATCGGTGTAAAGGTTTGTTTTGCAAATAGTTGGAGTTTTTTTCTCTGAAAAATTTTTGAATTTTCGTCGAAGATAATAACTATTACTACAACTACTTAAATGCAATATAATTATCTACATATACATTAATAATGGCTTCATTACCAGTGACATGGAGAAGTCTACTCTCCCTTGATGGGTTGATTCCAAGATTACCATCTGCTCCATCTATTAAAGTGTCAATACCTATTCCATCAATTCTACAACCACTTCAGAGACAACCAGTTGATCCAAGATTGGAAGAATTATCTGAACAATTAGCTGCCAACCCAGATGAAACCCCATTTTTCCATGATAATGGTATCTTAAAGGCTGTCCCAAAGAAGAAGGTGTCTCACATGAAGAGAAGACAAAGACTTTATGCTCCAGGTAAGAAACAAATTAAATTAAATAACAACTTAAACAGATGCCCAGCCTGTGGTAACTATAAGAGATCCCATTTCTTATGTATGCATTGTGTTGCCGATATCAAAAAACTCTGGAAGGAAGAAGATGCTAAGAGTAAACCACCTGCATATGAGGAAGAATTCGCTAACCCATTAGATGAACACTTGTTATACCCAAAGAAGCAAGAAAGAGAACACCAGAAAATGTTAAGAAAGAAAGAATACTTGGTTCAAAGACCAAAGACTTTACCAGTGGAACCAAAGAAGGAAAACTAGAGGTAAGATACTAAATATTTTCTACTCTTTACCTGATTCCATTCAATTTCATCCATCAACCCTTGTTTATAATATATGTACATATACACACAACCCAACCCCCCGTTAAATAAATCAAGTCATTTATAATTAATGAACGTAAAATGTAATTGTGTATATACAAAGTTATATAGCCCAGCTAGCTCCGGTCGGTGAAAAAAAAAATTTTTTTTTAAATGATCTGATAAAAAATAATTTTTCACTTAAATCCTATATTATACCCTTTCTTTCCACTTATATCAATTAAAATCTACCATTAGACAATTTATACATATCAATAGACATGCCAATAAAAGTGGACGAACCTAATCCCAAGAGAGTCAAAAAATCGGAGACTCCAGTTGATCATAGCTCATCTCGATGCATCTCATCTTCCTTAAGAATTAACTTATCGAAACATCCATTGAATATTAAACTAGCAGGGAACCTCATTTTATCATCAGATGAACAATTACAAAAACTTGGAGACTCCATGGGGGTATTCAAAAAATTACCTGATGACTTAATTTTGAAAATAGTATCGTATTTAGATAACGTTGAAGATTTGAAGAAGTTGATGTTAACAAGTAAGTTCTTCTATGGTTTTTTAAGTTTTGAAGAGATTTGGAAGAATTTATACCTGAACAGTGAATCATCTAAGAGATTCAATAAATGGAGAGGCTCTTGGAAAAAATCTGTTCTGGAGACAGATATAGAACCAATGATTAATTGTGATATTATATATTCCGATATGATTTACGTTCCATACCAAAATTCTCAAATTGATTATAGAGACATATTCCACAATGTTGTCAAGGAAGAATTGGAATCCAGAGATACCAAGATCTTCAATTCTAAAGATTTACAATCACCATTGGATTTCCCTATTAAGGGAAGAATCCCACGTCTTTATGAATCTTCAATAGATATGACCGAATTCAATAATAAATGGCATAATTACCCCTTCATAATGAAACCGGATAAGCCTGAAGTGCGATCCGAAACATCAAGATGGCCAAATTGGACTCCACAATATTTAGAGAAGCGTTTCCCACACGTGAAGTTCAGAGAGGAATCTGTCGATTGGGATTTATCTCTTTATAATGCTTACTCCCGTGATAACATTGATGAACATCCACTATACTTGTTTGATTGTAATTCTAAGGCAATGCAAGAATTAAAAAATGAATTTGCTAGACCTTTGTATTCTCAAACTGATTATTTCACTAAATTCGGTGATTGTCGTCCTGATAATACTTGGTTAATCATGGGACCTGCTAGATCTGGTTCGACATTTCATAAAGATCCAAATAGTACATCTGCATGGAATGCCTGTTTGACGGGTGCCAAATTATGGGTGATGCTGCCTCCTGATAATAAACCACCGGGAGTGCATACCGATGAGGAGGAAAGTGAGGTTACCTCACCTATTGGGTTAGCCGAATGGGTGCTGTCTGGGTTCTACAATGATTCAGTGAAGTTATCTAATGAGTGTGTCAATGAGGATGGGTATTCTTGTATTATTGGTATCCAGTATCCTGGTGAATGTATGCACGTTCCATCTGGTTGGTGGCACACAGTGATTAACTTGGAAGATAGCATTGCATTGACCGCCAATTTTGTTCCTGATGTTAAGTTAGGTACTGTTTTGAATTTTTTCAAGAATAAGAAGGATCAAGTTAGTGGATTCCATTCTAAGAAATTCATTAATGTGTTGGAAAAGTTCCTTAAAGGGAAAACAGAAACCGATTTCTATGATACTAATAACTTTGAAGTATTCCAGGAGTACCTCAAGAATGCTCGGAAGCACGTTAATGAAATTAATGATGAGGACGTTGGAGAGCTCCATTGTGAAATTGAATTACCTATATTTGCATTTTTCGTTGAATTATTACACGCAGATGGATGCGATGAAGCGTTAGAAGAGGCCTTAGAGAAGATGAAAGCCATTGAAAGAGAGAATAATAAGGGTAAAGTTAAGAAATCTGAAATGTGGGAGAATTTGACTAAGGAAGTTGGATCAGGGTTCAGTTTTGGGTTTAATTTCGATGAAGAAGATGACGATTGAAACGATACGATAATATGACTTTTTTTTTAATATAACAAATCTATATATATATATATATACAAAAAAATGAAAAACAAGATTAGTAATGACAAAACATAATATACAGGACGTTTTTTTTTCTATCATTTAAGTAAGGAAGACACTTCTTCATAGACACCTAAGAAGATGGCACCACCGGCACTGATCCACATTGTTCTTGGACCTATACCACGTAGGAACACCTTATAACCTTCTTCATTTGCAAGTTTTCTGAATAGGGTAAACACGGGTATCTTAGTTTCACTTAACATTAATCTAGTTTTCAACACATCCAATGGGGTAGTCAATGCAGCAGCAATACCACCGGCTAGGGACCCACATAGAGCACCTTTTAGGGGAGAAATCCGATCAACTTTTTCAAATTGTGCCCATTTCAATTTAAATTGTTCATATAGGGGGAATTGAATGACCGTGAATGGAATTTCTCTCATAATTGTAGTAGACCAACCTCTGTAAAGTCCTCTGAAGACACCTTCTCCTGATTTATTGGTGATGATGTATTTAAAGGATTCCCAAGAGTTATGAAATTGCAATGATTGAGTTCTCTGTTTGATGACTTCGGCTGGGACTCTCACCATGCAAGCGGCGATTTCTCCCATGGAGGCACTAATCATGTGTGACAAGTTTAATGCTGTAGTCTGGTTAGAGATGTATTGAGGTAGAGTAGCCTTGAGGTATGTCTTTGAGGTATCATACGTGACAAAGAATAGAGAAGCAGATGGTGCAGATGCAACAACGGCAGATCCTAAACCTTTGTATAGTCCACGGAACCCCCCATTCTTGAAGAACCCACCCTTCGCTTGAGTTCTGGTCTTAATAGTATCGATGGGGAAGAATGCTAAATCGGTGGCTGTACCAGCAGCACCACCTGACATTAGGGAAACCGCGAACGCGCTGAGAGGACTATCTATAGATGACATTGACTAATTTAGAGAGTGTATGTTATAGAGACCAAGTGTAAACTCTTCTTGTCTTGTGGATAGATCTGAAAATTAAATCGTTCACTAATTCGTGGGTATCGGAAAAAAATGAACAAAATTAAGCGAACTGGAGTCATCTATAGAGAATTGGAATCATATTGGGTAGATGTGGGGTGGGAAGTGGGAGTGGTAAATAGAGAGTGTAGGGGAGGTAAATGGGAAGAATATTAGAGTTGTGTGATATGGAGTAATTTATATCGGTCAAGTAGTAAGTGATTTTATCGTATGTAACAGTCATCTGGGAGCGGGGCCGGTCAGGAGATGTGTGCCACCTTCATAGATTACTCAATAGTTCTTCACCTACCTAACTATCTTCTCTACTACTACTTTACTACCACCCACCACTCTTGCCACCAGTACCACTACTACCACACACCCTCTCCATCTACTCTTCCCCCCTGCTCTCCCTCCTTCCACTTCGGCCGAACACTTTTGGCCCGTCTTTCAATTTTCAATTTTTTTTTCTTTTTTTTTTTTTCATGTGTATCAAAAAACAAAAAAATGACAAATCGATAAATTGCTTGCCCTTATACTTACCATTTGCTTTTCTATTGCTATCTACAGTTTTCTCTATTCATACCAAAACACTGTCAATACAATGTTCAGACCACAACTAGCTAGACGTATAACGGCATACGAAAAGACTTTACTCAATTTGAGGTCAATCTCGTCAACTGCTTATTTATCAACTTCTCAATCACCAGTGTCAAATGCCTCAGTGAAGAATACAGTCGCTCACAATGTCACTAGTGCATCATCAGGTTCAAATATTGAACCTCCTAAGGGTTCCCAAATATCATTGAAGAATGTCTCCGGTGGTAAGCAATTCGGTAACAGACCTATCTATTTGGACATGCAAGCTACTACTCCAACCGACCCAAGAGTGTTGGACAAAATGTTAGAGTTCTTCACGGGACTCTACGGTAACCCACACTCATCCACACATGCATATGGGTGGGAAACAGATAAGGAAATTGAGATTGCCAGAAAGTATATTGCCGAGGTTATCCATGCTGACCCTAAGGAAATCATTTTCACCTCAGGTGCCACAGAATGTAACAACATGGCACTCAAGGGTGTTGCCAGATTCTACGGGAAAACCAAAAAACATATCATCACCACACAAACAGAACACAAGTGTGTCTTGGATTCATGTAGACGTTTACAGGAAGAAGGCTTTGATATCACATATTTACCAGTGGACTCCGATGGTTTGATCAACTTGGAAGACTTGGAGAAGGCCATCCGTAAGGACACTTGCTTGGTGTCCGTTATGGCAGTGAACAATGAAATTGGTGTGATTCAACCGCTAGCTGATATTGGGAAGATTTGCAGAAAGAATAAAGTGTTCTTCCATACTGATGGTGCCCAGGCATACGGGAAAATCCCAATTAACGTTAATGACATGAACATCGATTTAATGTCTATCTCATCACACAAGATCTATGGACCAATGGGTATGGGTGCTTTGTTTGTGAGAAGACGTCCAAGAGTCAGAATAGAACCAATCATCAATGGTGGTGGTCAAGAAAGAGGTTTAAGATCAGGTACACTTGCCCCACCATTGGTGGCCGGGTTCGGTGAAGCTGCAAGATTAATGATGAAGGAACACGATAGCGATCAAGCACACATCACCAGGTTATCAAATAAATTGATGGATAACTTATTGAAAATGGAACACACTCAATTAAATGGTTCAAGAACACAACGGTTTGCCGGTTGTGTTAATGTGTCGTTTGCTTACGTTGAGGGTGAATCCTTATTAATGGCCTTAAAGGATATTGCTCTATCTTCTGGATCTGCATGTACATCTGCTTCATTGGAACCTTCATATGTTTTACACGCCTTAGGTGCCGATGATGCATTAGCACATTCATCAATCAGATTCGGTATAGGTAGATTCACCACTGAAGAAGAAGTTGATTACGTTATTAATGCTATTACGCAGAGAGTTAATTTCTTGAGAGAGTTATCTCCACTTTATGAAATGGTGAAGGAAGGTATTGATTTAAATTCTATTGAATGGGCAGGCCATTAAAGATTTTGGTTCTTTTATACTTTTTTCTATGTTTAGTTTTTTCTTGTGTTTTTAATTTCGTTTCTCTTCCCTTGCTTGATACAATTCTATTATTTTTTAGTTTATATATGGTTGGAATAGTAAGTAAAGTTATATATATATATATTAAAAAATTTGGACTTATAAAAATACAAAGAGTTATGAAAGAGGAGAGACAGAAACAGAAAAAAAAATAGATGCAAAAGAAATAAGAACAACTCAGAAAAGAATAGAAACTCAAACGAAAGTTTAAATAAAAAAGAATAATAAGGATAAAAAACACACCATGAAGAATAAAACAAAAAGAGGAGGGGATATGTGGGGAAGGGGAATAGTTAGTTATGTGGTATCAAAAATATGGTGGATTCTTAGAATCCTGGGGGGGATAAACGGGGTAACATTTTCATAAGCAAAACAGGACAAAAAAGCCTTTTATTAAGTGGGATCAATATTCACCATCACTTAGGTCTGGGTTGATCACTCTTAGACCACCACCTGAGCCACCACTACTATTAGCTGCAGCATCTGGTAATGATCCATCACTGAATCTTCTAGTGGTACCTAGATTGTCTAATCTATCTTCTGTAGAGACAAATCCGAAATCATTTTGACCATATTTTGGTGCACTATATGAACCATCTGGATTTGTGGTCATCCGACGAGACGCCAGTGGTAATGGAGGTGGGATGGCCTTCTCTTCTAGTGATTCCTCATCTGATTCATCATCTTGTCTCTTCTTTAACCAGAAGAATAAAAGTGCTAAAAGTAATAACAAGAGGACACCAAAGACACAACCAATTACTATACCAGCGATGGCACCACCACTTAAATGGGAACCACCGGAACTCGATTTTTTATTGCTGCTACCCGTACCAGTGGCAGAGGCACCCGTAGTCGTAGCAGATGCATTTGATTGATTAGCCACCGAAGTTGTAATCACAATTATGGATGTTTCGGTTTTCCCCGGTGAGACAGAGGTAGACACTATGACAGAAACAGTGGACTTAGCATTCGCTGTTGAGGATGATGATGAAGATGAGTCAGAAGAAGAGCTAGATGTCTTCTTGCTAGATGTTGTTTCTGCAACCGTAGTAGATGTGGATGAGGGGGAAGCGGAAGTAGTCGGATCTGTGGATGAAGTTATTGGGGAAGACGACGTTGTAGCAACCTCTGTCGATGACGAGGAACTGCTGGATGAGGAGGTGGATGAAGATGAAGTTGTAGTTGATGAGGATGAAGTGGTAGTAGATGAAGATGAAGTACTTGATGACGAGGAGCTAGAAGTTGATGTTGTAGCAGCCTCCGATGAAGATGATGAACTGTCATCTTCATCTGGGGTCACTGAGTCATCAACGTAAACAGAGTAGGCACTTGTACCACCACAATCTTGATACCCCCAACCAGTACAGACGATAGTACATTGGGATTCATCACTGGATCCGGAAGGAAGTGAATTACCACAATAACAAGCATTACCATTAATGAGAGCCGCCACCGCATATCCATCACACTCTCCGGTACAGTAACCCGAAGATTGATAAGTGTATGTCCCTTTACTTGTGAGTCCGGATAGATCACTTTTAGAGAAACAACCGGAGTATGCAAAAGTGGCCTGAGTCAATGGAAGCAAGGTGACAAGAGTTATCGTTATCAGAGATAACATTGTTCTGGAGTACATTGTGGTATATAGTGTGTGATATTTCAATCAGACTAGCTGTGCTGTGTTTAGAGAGATTGTAAACAATGTTTTTGTTGTTTTGTATTTATTTATTTGTTTGTTTGTTTGATTTGTTGTTGTTGTTGTTGTTGTTGTGTTTTTTGTAAAATCAAAAAATCAAAACAGAGTCAAATAGAAATGAATATTTTACTGATTATTTGAAATTAACTATCAATAAATGTAAAATAACAAGTAATAAACTGATTAATGGAGACTCAATTGAAGGGTTAAAAAAAAAGAGATAACAAATTCAAAGTAAACAAAAATAAGAAAAAATATCAGAATAAGTTATTTTTGGATACACCGGAAATGAATTATCAAATTATTTGATGGATGAATAGATGAACAGATGAAATGTATTAAGCGAATGTAAATGGATAAAGTGAATATACTAGTATAAACTTAACTAGATTATGAAACAAGAGAAGAAAAATAACAAAAACAACATTTCATTGAAATTTTTAATTTTCCAAAACAACAAATAAAAAAAAAAGAAATTCTGTGGATCCGCCTATTCAAAGCTTATTTACTGCAATAGCTGCCCAAAATCAATATATGTACTAATGTCATTAATGCTATTTTTTATTTTTGATCTATATAGAATACAAGTTTATTTGCTTTTTATTTATTTTAAGATAATAATTTCTTAACTTCGGCAGCGATAGCATCACCAACTTCAGTAGTGGAAGATGATCCACCTAAATCAGCAGTGGTGATACCTGAATCGATAACGATACCAACAGCCTTCTCAACGGCCTTACCTTCTTCTAATAAGTTTAATGAAAGTTTTAACATCATAGCAGCAGATAAAATAGTAGCAACAGGGTTGACCTTACCCTTTGGTAAATCTGGAGCAGATCCATGACATGGTTCATATAACCCAAATGCAGTGTTGGTATCTGGAAGAGAAGCTAAAGAGGCAGATGGTAGCAAACCTAAAGAACCTGGAATAACAGAAGCTTCATCGGAGATGATATCACCAAACATGTTACTAGTGATAACAACACCGTTTAACTTAGTTGGAGACTTCACTAAGATCATGGCGGCAGAATCAATTAATTGATGTTGCACAGTTAATTGAGGGAATTCATTCTTGATGGTCTCTTCCACAGTCTTTCTCCATAATCTTGATGAAGCCAAAACGTTAGCCTTATCTAAAGACCACACAGGTAATGGTGGATTACTTTGTAATGCTAAGAAGGCAGCCATTCTAGTGATTCTTTGCACTTCTGGAACAGAGTAAGCCTCGGTATCGCTAGCGAATCCGGACCCGTCGTCTTCCTTTCTTTCACCAAAGTAAATACCACCAACTAATTCTCTAACAACAACAAAATCGGTACCCTTAACAATTTCTGGCTTCAATGGGGATAAGTTTAATAAAGAATCAGACACAAATTGACATGGTCTTAAATTGGCATACAAATTTAATTCCTTTCTGATCTTTAATAACCCTTGTTCTGGTCTAACAGAACCAGTCCCCCATTTTGGACCACCAACGGCACCAAGTAAAACGGCATCAGCCTTCTTAGCGGCAGCTAAGGCTTCATCAGCTAATGGTTCACCAGTGGCATCGATTGAGGCACCACCGATCAAATGTTTTTCAAATTTGAATTGAATCTCCGGTTTAGCTTCAGAGATAGCATTTAAAACTTTGACAGCTTCTTCAACAATTTCGGTACCAACGTGGTCACCTGGTAATAAAACAACGTTCTTAGTAGTAGACATTATAAATTGTATTTGATTGGATTGTATAAAAGAACAAGAAGAAACACATAACCAGTTTTATAGATGACCAAGTTTTTTTGCGATTTTTTTTTAGTTGGTCGATGAAAAAATTACAAAAAAACTGGAGACACCGGCACCGGTTTAATCACCGGTGACGGAGAATACCAGATTAAAGATGATTACATAAGCGAGATCAACAATAACGTCTATCGACGTGAGTCGATTTTGGAGTATATGCCGAAGTCAAATTTGACTCTCTTTACACTGACTTCTATCTGACTCTGTACTTACTCCAGACTTTTAACTACTTTAGACAACGTTCCAAATGTGAAATCACTTGAATAACAAATTTTCAATCATCTTAAAGACCCTTACTCTTCTTCTAATTGATTTATTAGTTCATTTTCACAAAGGAAGACAATCCAAAAACACAACCCATATATTACACAAAAAAAAATGTTGAGAACTTCCGTTATCAGATCAACCGTCGCTAGAAGATGTTACTCTTCTGCCCCAGAAGAACTCTTGAAAACTCCATTATACGATCTCCACGTCGAATTGGGTGCCACTATGGTGCCATTCGCTGGATATTCCATGCCTGTGCTTTACAAGGGTCAATCTCACATTGAATCCCACAAGTGGACTAGAACCAATTGTGGTATCTTCGATGTGTCTCACATGTTACAACACAGATTAAATGGTGAAGGAGCTACCCAATTTCTTCACAAGATTACACCAACCGATTTCACTCAATTGAAACCATTCCAATCCAGTTTGAGTGTGTTATTGAACAAGCAAGGTGGTGTTGTCGATGATACCATGGTTACTAAACATGGTGAGGACTCCTTCTACATTGTGACTAACGCTGGATGCCGTGCTAAGGATATCGCTTTCATCAAGGAAGAATTGAAAAACTTTGAAGGTGCCGATAAGATCACTCACGAGAACTTTGAAGGTTCTTTATTAGCTATCCAAGGTCCAAAGGCTCAAGAAATTGTGGCCAAATTCACTGGTGACGATTTATCAAAATTATACTTTGGTAACTCCAAATTTATTGGATTGAAGGGGTTCGGTACCGATGAAAAATTCCACATCTCTAGAGGTGGGTACACCGGTGAAGATGGGTTCGAAATCTCCATCCCTAATGATAAGGTTGCCCTAGAATTCACTAAGGCTCTCCTTGAACAAGATTTGGTTAAACCAATCGGTTTAGCCGCTAGAGATTCATTAAGATTGGAAGCCGGTATGTGCTTATACGGTCATGAATTAAACGACGAGGTGACTCCAATTGAAGCATCTTTGAACTGGTTGGTGTCTAAATCTAGAAGAAATGCTGATGCTGGATTCAATGGTGCTGAAAAGATTCTCTCTCAAATTGCTACCCCAAAGAGTGTCACTTTCAAGAGAGTCGGTATCAAGTCTAAGGGTCCAGCTCCAAGAGAAACTAACAAGATCTTCTCCGTGGAAGATCCAAAGAAGCAAATTGGTGTTGTGTGTTCTGGGTCTCCATCTCCAAGTGCAGGTGGTAACGTCGGTCAAGCCTTCTTAGATAAGCCATTTAACAAGACTGGCACTGACATCTTGGTGGAAATCAGAGGTAAATTGAGACCAGCTAAAGTTGCTAAGATGCCATTTGTTGAGCCATCTTACTACAGAGGTTAAACAGCGTTTTTTTTTTTTTTATTCTTCTTATTTTTGTACAAACATATATCATTCTCTTTTTTTACGTATCTAATTATTCAACTCTAGTAGACTGGCTCCCAATAATAATTAAACGACGCGTGTAGAGACGCGAAAATTATTTTTTTTTGAAATCTGATGAACTTACGAAATAAATCAATTTTTAGTAAAATAGGGCAACATACTACTTGATCTTTCTAGTTAAAATCAATATACTCTAGAAACAACTAACAATGTACATCAAGAGGGTATGTCATTATTCTAAATTTTCATTTGTCTTAAAATTGAATTACTAACGCTAAAATATTTCAACAGATTGTCATCCAAGGTTTCAAAACCTACAAGAATATGACTATCATTGATTCATTTTCTCCTCACCATAACGTTGTGGTTGGGAGAAATGGGTCGGGGAAGTCTAACTTCTTTGCAGCCATCAGATTCGTGCTTTCAGATGCATACACAAACATGAGCAGAGAAGAGAGACAATCATTGATCCATGAGGGTTCAGGAACCGTGATGTCTGCATATGTCGAAATCATTTTCGATAACATTGACCGTAGAATCCCCATCGATAAGGATGAAATAGCCATTCGGAGAACCATTGGTATGAAGAAGGATGATTACTCTCTGGATGCAAAGTCTGCTACTAAATCTGATATTATGAATTTACTTGAATCTGCTGGGTTCTCCAAATCTAATCCATATTATATTGTTCCACAGGGGAGAGTCACTGCATTAACTAATGCTAGAGATACAGAAAGATTACAATTATTGAAGGATGTTGCTGGTGCAAAAGTGTTTGAAACCAAATTGAAGGAATCACAAAAGGAAATGACCAATGCTAATAAGAAAAGAGAACAAATCGATGAAATGTTAAGTTATATTGAAAGTAGATTGTCTGATTTAGATGTTGAGAAAAATGATTTGAAGAAGTTTGATCAGTTAAATAATAAGAAAAAGATCTTAGAATTTAAATTATTTGATAGAGAATTGAATAGTTTGAATGAACAAATTGATACTATCGAAAGTGATTATGTGACCAACTTGGAATCCACTAATGAAATGGTGGAAAAGATGACCGAAAGAGAGAAATCTATTAAAAAGATTGAATATAGAATAATGGAACTCAATTCCAATAAGAAATTGATTAATATTGATAAAACAGAGAATGACAATGAAATCCAAGACATCTTAGCCAAGATCGGTGAAGTCACTGCGTTACTCAAGGAGGAGGAAGTCAATGATGATTCTGACGAGAATGGGCTTGATAAATTGAAGACCATTAAGAAACTGGTTTCTATGAAGGAGGCCAAATTGAATAAGATCAAACCGGAAGTGGAATCAATGACTGCTAAAGAAAACTCCCTCAAAGCTGAATTGAAGGAAAAGCAGCAGGCTCAAAGAGATTTGCTCGCTAAGAGAGGTAGACAAGCTAGATTCTCTAATATCACTGAAAGAAATGAGTGGTTACGGAGTGAACTTGATGCAGCTAATCAAGCAATTGCAACAAAGTCTCAACAATTGGAAAGAAACGTTGAAGTGCAACAGGATTTGTCTGACAGAGTACAAAAGTTAAACCAATCTTTATCTGCTATTGATAGTACTGAAGATGTTTCTAAGGAATTGGTTGATGTTGACAAGTCTCTAGCATCTATCAAATCTCAATACAACGACGTCCTTGATGAAAGAAAGAAACTTTGGAGAGACGAAAGTAAATTGAATAGTGTCTTGCAAACATACGAGGAAGAAAAAACAAGAGCAGAAAGTAATTTAGGTGAAACCATGGACAGATCTCTTTCACTTGGGTTGAATGCAGTGCACAGAATAGCCAAATCGTTGGGGTTGACAGGTGTTTATGGCACTCTTGGTGAATTAATTGATGTGAGTGAAAAGTATAAGACAGCTGTGGAAGTTGTCGGTGGTAACTCCTTATTTCATGTTGTCGTTGATAACGATCAAACTGCTTCCTTGATCATGGATGAATTGATTAGAGAGAAATCTGGTAGGGTCACTTTTATGCCACTGAACAGATTACGGAACCAACAGATTAATTACCCTGATGGTGGAGATTCTGTTCCATTGATTAAGAAGATTGCTCACGATGATTTCCTTACACCAGCTGTTAATCAAGTGTTTGGTAAGACTGTTGTGTGCATTTCATTGGAGAAGGGTGCTGAAATTGCTAGAGTTCATAAATTGAGTGCCATCACTTTGGATGGTGATAGATGTGATAAGAGAGGTGTGTTAACCGGTGGTTACAGAGATCAAACTAGATCTAGAGTGGATTTCTTAAGAAATTTAACCAAATGGAAAACTGAAATCTTTTCTACAAATGAGAAATTGCAGGCTACCAAGAAGGAAATTTCCCTCAAGGATAGTGAAATCATTAAGGTCACTGAATTGCTGAATAATAAGAGAAAGGAATTGGATTCACTTTACTCCAAGAGAGATGCTATTGCATCTAACAAGTCTAAGATTGTCAATGAAAAATCAAGATACGAAGAAGAATTGACATCAATCAGTTCCAGAATTGAACAACAACAAACTACTATTTCTTTACTCAAAAAGCAAGTTCAGGACTATGAGAAGGAAGCGAAAGGTGATTTCAATAAATCTGCTCTTTCTCAAAAAGAAGAAGAATACGTTAAGGAATTGGAATCCGAGATTCCTGAATTGGAAGCAGAATACAGTAGGGTTGTTGATCAACTTGAGGCACTTGGGTTGGAATCCTCAGCCATAAGTTCGGAATTGAAGGAGAATTTCTATCCAAAGATTGCCCAACTCACGTTGAAATCTGCAAATTACTCCAACACTGATACATCAGACTATAAATTGCAAGAGATCAAAAAGCAATTAGCCTCTTTGAATGAGGTTAAGGCCAAACTTGTTTCTAATAATGCTTCCCTTTTAGAAAAGACCACCGAAATTGATAACGATATCAGAGATAAGGAAAATAGACTACATAAATTAAGAACAACACAGAAATCAATTGTCCGCAAATTGGAGAATGTTTCAAAGGTTTCTGAGAAATCCATTGGTAAGAAGATCTTGCTTGCTAACAGAAGAGAAGAAGTCAATAAGAAAATTGGTGATCTTGGTGTCTTGCCTGATGCAGCCTTCTCCTCATATCTGAGTACATCATCTGCAGAATTGTTGAACAAATTGAATGATGTCACTAATCAAATGAAGTCTTATAGTCATGTCAATAAGAAGTCTCTTGAACAATTCCTCAATTTTGGTAAACAAAGAGATTCATTGGTGGAAAGAAGAGTGGAATTAAACCAGGCCAAGAAATCCATTGAAGATTTGATTTCTGTTTTGGAGAAGAGAAAGAATGATGCTATTATTCGGACGTTCAAGGAAGTGTCTCTGGGTTTCACTGAGATCTTTGAGAAGTTAGTTCCTACTGGAACTGGTAAGTTGATCATTCAAAGAAGTGGAGAAACTAAATCAACACAGGAAGATGATATTGATGAAGAGGAGACTGCTGGTACTGTGGACTCCTATGTTGGTGTGTCTATCTCTGTTTCTTTCAACTCTAAGAATGATGAGCAGCAGAGAATTGAACAATTATCCGGTGGTCAAAAATCTCTTTGTGCTATTGCTCTCATCTTAGCTATTCAAAAATGTGATCCTGCTCCATTCTATTTATTTGATGAAATCGACGCTAATTTGGATACACAATATAGAACATCTGTGGCCAAGTTGATCAATGGATTGGCACAAAATGCTCAATTTATTTGTACCACCTTCAGACCAGAAATGTTGAAGGTCAGTGATAAGTTCTTTGGTGTTATGTTCAATAACAAAGTCAGTACAGTCAGTGAGATCACTGAAAATGATGCTCTAGGTTTTGTGGAAAATCAACAACGTAGCTAGATTTTTTTTACTTTGCTCTGTTTTTTTTCTTTTGTATTTTTAATAGGATTTGTTTTGGTTTTATTTTAAAATTATGGTATATGGTTACAGTAAAAAAATAATACAAGCAAATAAAAAAGAGGAAGAAGGAAATATAAGATATCAAGGAAAATAAGTGAAAAAAAAGCGGCATTTCATTTATTTCTTTCTGACATCCTGCATAAGACTCAAGAAACCACTATTCTTCTTTTTGGACACACCTTTATTGCCCAATAATTTGTTAGCCCCCTTCGAGTTAATGAATTTAGAGTTAGACTCTGAATCATTCTCAGACGTTGGTTCATCGTCACTATCTGAATCATCACTGTCAGAATCAGAATCAGAAATATCATCAGATGATGAACTTTCTTCAGGAGTGGTTGCCTTGGTTGACTTCGCAGATGATGCTACACTTCGTTGAGATGACGATGGCTCTCTCACATCAGGTAGGCCCCTATCAAAAAGTTGTGATAATCTAGGTAATGAGGACATGGAACTCGACAGGGACTGACTGGAAGGTAAAATCTTGGATTCAGACTTAGTAACAGGGACAGGAACGGGAACATCTGAAGGAGCAGTAATAGGTGTAGCCTTAGCCGGGGTAGCATTGTTGGCGTGTACTTGTCTCTTTAATGAAATAGGCGTATTTTTGATAGATTGCTTGTTAAGTGGGCTATTTGAGGAAACAGAAATAATGGAAGCATTAGCACTTTGTGATCCATTTAACTTGCTGGTATTTGGGGATGAAGTCTTACTCTTAGATGATGGGGTATTAGATGGTGCATTCACAGCGACTGGCTTCTTCCCTTTGTTATCCTCTTCTTCTGAATCATTATCATCGTCGTCATCGTCTTCATCTGAGTCTTCATCTGAGTCTGATTCGGAATCTGAATCAGATCCCGATTCGGACATAATGGCATCAGTTTTGGAGCTTGGATTCGGTTCCTCTGGTTGACTGCTATTTGACTGGCTACCACCGCGTCTTCTTTGGCTCAGTATTATGTTGGCACTATCAATATCAGCACTCACTTCATCCTTTCTTGTAGCTTTATTGGAGCCTCTTCTAGATGACGAATGGCTCTTGGAAACAGAATTTGTTCTTGGCTTAGACGCAGTTGAATTACGTCTTGAGCGCTTCCCATCTTCTGACTCAGTTGAGTCAATCACAGAATTTCTTCTAGGTTTAGGTAAATGTTTCTTTGACGAATCTAAGAGCATGCTCATCACTTCAGACTTTGAATATGTGATGCTGGGAGTTTTTTGTGGCACAGTTGTTGGATCTGAAACTTGAGCAGAAGTTGGAGCTTGATCAGAAGTTGAAGCTGGTGCAGTAGTTTGCTTGATAGAAGAGAGAACTGGTGCTGGAGTGGCAACAGGAACCGGTTCAACAGTATTCACAGAAGCTGTAACAGAGGCCTTTGGTTCTGTGACCTTCTTTGTAGCAGGCTTTTTGGTGACCTTTGGAGTAGATCCATTTTGGGATGTCTGAATAGAATGAACAGGCGTAGCAGCATTAGTTGGAGCCGGAGCTGGGGTTGGCGTAGGTGGAGTGACAGCAGCAGCGGAACTAGCGGTGACCTTTGATTCTGTAGTCTTCTTGGTAGTCTTTTTGGTAACATTTGGATTAACGTCCTTCTGAGATGATGAAGCACTTGTAGAGACGGCAGATAGTGTTTCAGGGATAATAGAATCACTACCGGTAACAGTTTCAGCATCTTCGGTGGAAACCTTTGCTTCAGCAGCTTTCTTTGCAGCGGCGGCTGCAGCCTTCTTTGTTAACTTAGGAGTGACTTCCTTTTGTGAGGATGGTACACTAGGAGTAGATGTAGCCTGTTCCTTTGCTGCTGCCTTCTTGGCCGGAGTTTTCTTTGTAGCAGGAGTTTTCTTTGGCGCAGGAGATTTCTTTGCTGCGGGAGTCTTCTTTGCAGCGGGTTTCTTTTCTGAGTGCGTAGGAGTTGGTTTCGATGGGGTCTCAGAAGTAGATATGGTAGAGAGATTAGAACCTGAATTGGAAGATGCCATCACAATTGGAGTGACCAATGAGTCTGGCACGGGCTTCTTCTGATGGGCAGTAGTTGTCTTCGGCACAGCGAATTCAATTGCAGGAATATGGGTGCTACCAGTAGGAACAATAGGAGTCAAACGTTCTGCTTCCTTCACTAAAGCAGGGGTATTTTGAGCTAGATATGTTGTAGAATTGACAGGAGTTTCAGAAACCGCTAGAGGTTTGCTCTTGTTATTGGACACCGATGGGGTAGTCAAGTAAGTAGAGTTGGCAACCGTTGACTTGAAAGTAGTATTGGCTGCAGGATTAGCAGGAGACTTCTTAGCAGAAGCTGAAACCTTTCTATTAATGGCAGCACTTTTGGTGGGCACACTTGCTCTCTTTTTCTTTTGATCAATAGGAGAATTACCCTCATTTCCACTTTGATAGTTGTCGGATTCACTGTCGGATTCAATTTCTTCATCCTCTTCGTCTTCTTCGTTGCTTTCGTCATTTTTAGATAGGTCAGGGTGTGCAGTGCTCAGCATACCGGAGGTGATTCTCTTTGGAGAGCCAGCGATTTGGGAGGCCACTCTGAGACTCTTGTTTTTCTTTGGATCAATCAAGACTGTATTGTTATCATCGTTATCCTCAATGTGCAAGGAAACATTGGACTCCTGTTGACTGGTGTCTGCCTTGTGAGAAGATTTGTTTGCCTTAGCATGGGGCTTTGTAGTTGCATTGGTTGTTGGAGGTTGAGAGAAAGATCTCCAAATGGATGAGGAGTTAGCTGAGTCAAGCTTTCTTTTCTTCATGGCATTAGTGAGCTCGGTTGCTAGTCTCCGCTTACCACCCTTATTAGTGGTAGGAATTTTAGTGAATTCGGAGTTTAATAAAACACGAACAATATTTTGGTCATCAAACACAATGGACACTCTATAATCTGGATCCAAATCACAGGAATTGGCGTCCTGAATGCTAGCTATACTAAGCGGTTGCTCATCTGGATATAGTCTTAAGAATCTTTCTTGGATCTCTGTACACACCTCTTGCAATGTATTATTAATTGAGGTGATATGTAAGAACTTCTTGATATTAGATGTTGTATCAACACCAGGTCTGCTCAGGACATTGATGTAAGGAGTGTTTATCGTGGTATTTGTTGCACCTGGAAAACTGATAGGAATCGGAGTGCTTGAACCGTTTAGCGGGTACGAGCCGGATTGTGGAAATTGTTGAGGCTGCACGTAACCCTGAGCAGAAGGTTGGGCTATCTGTAGAGGTTGCTGGACCTTATCCAATATATGAGTTCCTCCCAGGGATTGTGCACTAGGAGGCACAAGATGGACTTGTAGTTTCATCATGTTTTTTGACGTGACTGGGAATCTTCAACTGGAAACAAAATCAAAAACAGAATGGAAGCAAATACAGAGTGAACAAAAAGACGATATTACAGCCAAACTGGAATCTTTCCCCTGTCCTTTATAACAACAGTTGATGTATAATTCTTTAAGATCGAATTGATATAAACTCTGTTACAATAAGTTAAAAGAAGTCTCTACAGCCCTTGTTTTAGATTAGAAAATTTTTTGCGCAAAATAGAACGAAAAAAAAAAGTTACAAAAAAAATGAAAATGAAAATGGAAATGGCTTTTTCAAAGATTATTCCGTTTAGCATCTATCTCATCTTGTACTATATCAAGGATGTCTCTCTCCTGGGGTTCTTGTTCACTATCCTCATAGTCAACACCGTTATCAAATACGACGGCTTCCATTTTACTCTTTGTCACATAATGATTGTGACCCCATACCGTCATGGAGCCATCTAAACAGCCACTGTAATAGTTAAGAGAAGAGTTACGGGAATACACCACTGTAGTAGTTCTCTTGTTACTACGGCTTCCATGTTTATTGAGTCTTGCTAACAATTTCCCATCATTCTCACGGAACACGAGGATTTCACCGTTATCTGAGGGGAACCAAAGGTATTGTAATTCTGTCTCATTAGATGGACTCAATGCCATGGTGATATTGATTCGTGTTTTGTTTCTCACTAATGGTCCAAAGTTGATAGACTTGTTTAGTGGCTTTGCAGCTGTAGTCAAGTCCCATACCCTGATTTTATCATCCGAACCCAGCGTGATCAATTCATTACCGAGTCCATTGAACATGATAGAGTTGATAAATCCATTGTGTGCCTTGGGTGTCCCGCCATGGAACAACAAATTCCGTTCCCCAGTTCTGTAATTGTTAGTAGTCAAATTGTAGTCCAATTCAAATAGTGCTCCATTGGATGCTCTGATATCCCAACCGATAGCGTATCCGTCTACTCCACCGCTGACTACCATGTATGGGTTGGTCGGAGACCAGGCGCAGCACATCATGTACCCGTACCCACCTTGTAATTTTCCACCACCTCCTAATGTCTGTGAATCAGCTAGTGTCCTGAGATCAGCTAATTTCACCCCGCCGATGCCACCATCAACGCAGCAAGCTATAGTAGTGTTAGATCCACTCGGATCAAAATCAAAATGCAACACACGAGACCCCAGTTTAAATGAGTGTACCGATTGCATTGTTTCAGAGTCACACACATTCAATGTGTGATCATATGAAGATGATAGCCACATACCATTGTCGGGCCACCATTTCAAATGAGTGATTCCGAACTGGTGAAGTAATTTCGGCGGCACCGACACTAAAGGTTTATACATCAATGGATCAGTAGATGGATCAAAGGTATCCTGTTGTATATCCCATAGCTTCACAGATCCATCACCTCCACCCGATAGTAGATATCTATCTGTCTTTCCCTCCAATGATAATGAATTCACTGGCGCCATGTGAGCCTTAGTCGGGAACCGGGGTTGCTTGGGGACCCCCTCTAAACAATTCAGTCTCCCATATTTAGATTCATTGTATAGTTTCACAAAATCAATTGGAACAGTTTGCCTTCCTGAGGCTACACTTTCGAACAGTAAATGGTGCATACTTGAATTCAATCAATACATTATGTTATAAGAAAACCTTCAATTAATTACCCTCCCTGTCTTAATCCCCCCATAATTTTTCTTAGAACCGGTGTACGAAGAAAAAAAAAATAAGCAAGATCAACAAGTATTACACGTAAACACTCTAAATCTTTATCTATATATACAATTCTAATTCAATTAACAAGTATGGATCAATACAAGGAATCAGCTCAGACGTATATCCAAAAGTGGAATTCTCTTTACCAGAGATACTTGGATGTTGTGACTTCTTACATTATTGGAAGATGGTTGTTCACGTTCACCTTGTTTGCCCTAATCATGCTCAGAATTTGTATTTCAGAGGGATGGTACATTGTGTGTTACACTTGGGCTATCTACCTTTTAAATATGCTTCTCCAATTTTTGACCCCTAAATTTGATCCTTCATTAGAACAAGAAATTGAAAACAGTTCTATTGAAGAGGGAACCTCCAAAATGGATGAAACTGATGATGAATTTAAGCCATTCATTAGAAGATTACCTGAATTTAGATTCTGGTACAAATCAACTGTGTCGAGTTTGATCGCTTTATTCTGTTGTATGTTCGCTGTGTTTGATATTCCAGTGTTTTGGCCAATCTTATTGATGTATTTCATCATCTTGTTTGTGCTGACCATGAGAAGACAAATTCAACACATGATTAAATACAAGTACTTACCATTCGATATCGGTAAGGCTAAATATTCTTCTAAATAGAGCAACAACCCAGGACATCTAAAAAAAAGGGTTATATTTATATATTCCTACAACTGTATATTTTGTAAAGTTTTCTATGGAAATGCTAAATTATTAATAAATATAAAAAAATAAATGAACGATAAGATCATTTTAATAACTTTACCAACACATATAATAGTATAATGGCACCAGCCAATGTTAATCTACCCTTTCTAGTTATTGTCAAGAATAATGCTGTCCCAAAGAGGTAATCCATCACCGAACCAATTCTTCTATAATAGTCATAAATTTTGCATGGTTTCAAGTATATATTGTTATCAGAGAATCCATTAATTGGATCAGATAAATAACCTCTAGAATTGATTATTGAAGTAGGTGCCTTGATTGGCACTTTTATTTTGAGAAACACAGGTAAATGATCAGATATCTTCAACGACGATAATGAATTATATTCAATAACATTGGCCTTAGCAGGTAATGGTGTACCATCTAATGAATTCTGGATCTTTGGATCATATGATAAATACAAGATCCGGTCACACCAAGATGGTTTTCTTTTAAAATTGTAAATATCGGTACCCACTTTGAATTTATATGTTGGTTTAAATTTGATAGCAGCTTCATCAAAACCCCAAAAGATTTGTTCGTTTTTCCGTAATAATGATAATTCATCCTTATGAAATTCATATTCATCTTCATCATTGCTATCCAATAAATGGGCCAATTTCTGGAATGCCCCTGTAGTTCTATAATTGAGATCCCCCATCACAAAGCAATGAGAGTTTGGTTTCAATATCCCGTATCCATCTGCAAATTTCACACCTTGGAATATAGCTAATAAATCTTCATTACGTCTAAGTAAATATTTTAATCCTTCATGAGCATTCAAATGAGCAGTCACAAATGTGAATTCTGTATTTTCACCCTTATCATTTTCGTATAGCAACCGCACAGCAGTGGCACCCTTAGTGTTAGTCATATAATATCCGACAGACACGTTAACAGATTGTTGAACTTTTTTGATGTGTGAATTATATGCAGATATCACTAGCAATCCAATAGATCCATGATGATTGATAGCTGTTATTTCATAACTTATACCGAATTTATCGATAAAATATTCTAAAATGGAATTAGCTATATTAATCATCAATGTATTTATAGTGTTATAATCTGTACCATCTAATAATGATGATAATTCTTGAAATCCAAATACTAACAATTCTGGGATCTCTTGTTGAGTATCATTGAATAATGTATCTAATTTAATCAAGAATTCTTTATTCATTGGTGGGACTTTCCCACAATTGAAAGTCAAGAAGAATAAGGGAATATCTGATGTCATTGATGTGGAGGGTATAGTTATTTGTGTATGGTAAGACCAAGATCAAAGAAAAAAGTGTGGGGGAATGAATACCTGAAATTGACGTACATACAATTTATTACCAAGAGAGAAAAAAAAGCTTATGCGAAGAGGCGGCGGTAATAACGAGAAAAAGATATTTATATTAATTATTAAAAGGGGGTAGCTAGTATTATACACAGAGAGTGAGACCAAATTGGATAAAGGAGAATAACATACAGGATCATAAAAAGGTAATTTCAAAAAAATTTCAAAATAAAAGTGTTGTTGGCATCTAAACAGATTCAGAGGAATTAGATTGAATAGCTTCTTTGATTTCTTCATTGGAGCCATCTTGAGCATCAACAGTAGTGGAAGCAGTTAATGCACCCTTACGTAGAGCATCAGGTCTGTAGAATCTTAAATCGATACGACCAACCAAGTAAAGAATGTTAGCAATAGTTTCAAGGGCACCCCAGACAACGTACATCACAACAGGTTTGTGAATGTTTTTCTGAGTTGAATAAGTCTTATCCTCCATCATAGCGATACATCTCAACAAGGAACCAATAAACACGATACAAGTGGTAATAGTGATAATGAAGATGGACAAGTTATGGGTAACCTTAAATTTGGAGTCCCCTTCTGTAACGTATTCTTCCAATTCGGTAGTTTCTGGTTCATCGCGGTGATCAACAATTTCGGATGCACCACCAATAACTGTTCTCATTGGAGTTCTTCCATCGTTGGCAAATTTAGACAAGAATAAAGCTTCACCCTCATGTGATGCATTCTTTGGTGGGAAATAAGTTGGAGCAAATGATTTAATCCAAAATGGTTGAAACACTAATGCATTCTTATCCTTATTAGTGGTTGGCAAGATGTAAGATGCTGCCACCAAGATTAAGGCAAATAGAGAATACAAAGTGATCAAAACTGAAGTAACTTTAACAACATTACGACACATATCATAATGGGAACGATTCAAATAATACAAGTAAGGAATGACACCAGCGACGATTGTCATCAACACAACGGCGGTCACCACAGAGTAAATCAAAATCATGAAATACCAAAAAATGGTATTATTACCCAAAACTGGATGTTTCCAAGTGAATAATCTTTGAGCTAAAACCAAATTAAATGAAGCCAAAAACACAATTGAAAGTGTTAATAAAATTGTTGAAGTGATACCGACATGTAATTTAAGGATATCTTTAGCCCAAACTAATCTTAAAGTGAATCCTAACCATCTTAAAGTACAATAAAATGCAAATGCCAATGATAACATAAATTTATGGCCTCTTCTCCAATTAATTATGAAAATAGCAGAATGAGCTAAAGCTAAAACAATAAATATAGCTAAAAAAATAGCACATGGAGCAATATCTTTATGATCAGGGTATGAACCAAATTGAGCTTGTTGTTCACCTTCCACTAATTTAATTAAAGTATCTGGAATATCATATTTAGAATCTAAATGTAAATAATTTGTAGTTAAGTCAACTAATTTGACAATACCAGTACCTCTAGCTGAACCATCAGTTAAACCTGAAATTAATGAAGCTAATGCAGACATTATGAATATAAGTTAGATTAATGAAGAACAAGATATACAAATATTAATAAACTAATTCTAGATTACGTCAAGTATAAAAATTGTGGATATTAAACAAGTTTTATACTACAAAACACAGACAATTATACATGTTAGGTGGGGTCAGTTATTGGGTAACACTATTTTATCCGTTAGTTAGGGGGCATCGGTCGTACGTTTCTTTTTTTATTGGGTAGTAATTTGGTTGTTGGTGAATAGTAATTGTTGGGTATACTCTAAAGTTAAGTTAGTTAATTATGTTTTTGTCTCAATTTAAATTTGATGGTATTATATATTGAGTCTTGTTGTCGGTGGTATTATAATATATTTTCATGTAGTATTAGTTATTAAAACTAGTTTATCTGTATGTCTGTCTTACGATTAATTCGGAATCCTACTAAAAAAAAAAGCTAAAGCTTATAAAGGGTCTACTTTGTTAATGTAAACAAGTGGGGTACAGTTAATTAGATGTGTGTATATATATAATTGATTATATCACTATTAAGAATACGTGATGGTGACTTATACTACCATGTGAATAATTAAAGCATATGAACTAATGATAGTAATAATACATTAGTCTTTAAGGATACAATAATGAATGTCTGTGTGTGTACGGCTTACCGTACGACTCTATTTAATAATGCCTTTATTGATTTTTCGGAATTAAAAATATTTTTAAATTTCATTTGAATTTATTAAAAATACCTTAGTTTCGTATATTAATTAAAGCCATCTAATCTGTGTGATACCTTTTAACAATTTAAAGATACTGGTCATACCTATCTGTGGTTTTTCTCGGTCCCGTTTAATCAATGCATGGCTGTTTTACCCCCTGTTTAACTTAACTGTATCAATCTGCTATCCTTAATAAGCTTATTTTTTTAAACTTCCTCGAGATCTCAACTTCCGCACATCCTTACACACCTGCGTTTCTATTTATGTGTAAATTATCTTTTGTTAACCCTTCTTTTGTAATCCCCTGTAATCTGTATTCTTCTATGTTCACCATATTTCCCTTCCACTTGGATTAACTAAACACTTTACCCTTTCAATACACATTTAAATTCTTATACTACACACAATTACAATAAAAAAAATTCTTTTTAAAACTTATAAATCAATCATGACAAAGGAAAACGTTGCTGAATCCTACAAGGGATTTGACCATGTTACCTTCTACGTTGGTTCTGCTACCTTGGCTGCATCCCATTTCATTACAACATTTGGATTCAAACCATATTGTTACATGAATTTGGAAACTGGGGAACGCAATGTCAACGCCCAAGTTGTCAAAAATGGGGATGTCATAATTCAATTCATTAGTGTTTTGGTCCCACCAACTTCAACCAAATTTGATGCCACTTGCGAAGAGATCACTAACCATTTAAGAGTCCATGGGGATTCCGTCAAGGATGTGGCCTTTAGAGTTACCAACATTGAAGAAATTTACAAAAGAGCCCTAGATGAGGGGGCATCCGCCTTGCAGGATCCTATTAAGGTTAAAGATGGATGCGGTGGGTACATTGTGACTGCAAAGATTGGTGCCATCGGGAATACTGTACACACATTGGTTGAACGTCATGATTATACCGGATTTCTTCCTGGATCTTATGTTTTTGGTGATACAGTTGCTATCCTTGATGAAGAATCAAAACCCATTTTTGATGTTGACTTTGGTACCATTGATCATTGTGTGCAGAATCAAAATTGGCATGAAATGGTACCATCATCAAATTTCTACGAACGAGCATTTGGATTTCATCAATTTTGGTCTGTCGATGATAAACAGGTGTACACTCAGTTTTCTGCTTTAAAATCAACTGTTATGGCTGATGCAGCTGAAATTATTAAGATGCCAATTAATGAACCTGCTAAAGGATTGAAAAAATCACAAATTGAGGAATTTCTTGAATTTAATGGAGGTCCAGGTGTTCAACATCTTGCCATTGCAGTTGATGATATCATCACTACAATTGAACATTTAAGACAACGTGGTGCCGATTTCATTGAAGTACCAGAACAATATTACAAAAATTTAGAAGATAGATTGGATACAGAGAAACACCCACACATTAAAGAATCAATGGAGACAATTAAAAAATTGGGGATCTTGGTTGATTTTGATGAACATGGTTACTTATTACAATTGTTTACTAGACCATTGTTTGATAGACCAACTATTTTCTTTGAATTCATCCAAAGATTCCATCATAATGGATTTGGAGCTGGTAACTTTAAAGGTCTTTTCGAGGTTTTGGAGGGAGATCAAAGAAAAAGAGGTAACCTCACTGATCAATCTGAAGAGGAACAAATCTATTGATTTGGTTGTTATATAAACTTATTGTTCTTTGTCTGTCTGTTTGGAATTTTTTTTCTTACCTTTGAACTTGGCCAGTTCTCTTTTAAGGTTATTTTAATTGTGTGCACAATTCTTGGTGATGTTTAGTTTTTCCACCTTTTTTACATTATTTTAATACATTATTTTTTTCTTTTAAACATAAGTCTCACGGTAAGCATGTAAATAGCAAAATGAATAATTAATAAGGAGATAGTATAATAAATAAAATAAAATAAAATAATAAAAAATAAATTACCAACTTTGCATTTCTTCAAAATAATCAATTCTCTTTGAAGAAGCACCCAAATTGTTCTTAACACACACTCTAATCTCATCAACCATAGAAGGATGACCACAGGCACCAAATGCAACAGTACCATTGGCTTCAGAGATTTCTTGCTTGATGATCTCTTCAACATTCATTCTACCTTGTCTGAATTCAACAAATTCAAATCTAGCCATGCCGTTGCCCCCATCAGATGTAGTCTTTTCAGTTTCAGAGTGTTCCTTACCATCAGTATCACTACTATCTGATGACTGATCAGTAGATGAACTATTATACACACTTTCAACAGATGAATTTGGGTTGGACACATAAATGATTGGATGAACTTTAGTATTCTTCAAACTCATTAATTCATCACCAAACCAATTAAGAACATTGTATTCTCTGACTTGCCAGTAAAGTTTAGTCTCAGTCTTAGAATCAGATTGTGCTAATTTGGAAGCATAAGCAAATGGACCAGAAATACCATTACCACCAGCTATTAACACAGCCTTATCATATTGATGGAATGGAGATTGATGACCATATGGACCTTCAATTAACACTTTAATGTTAACAGTGGATTTACCAGATTTAGCAAACTTGTTAAGTAATTTTTTGGTGATACCACTCTTAATTTTGATGTAAAAATGAATGTGATCCTTGTCAGTGACAGATTGAACAACAGTGAATGGATGAGATTGCATGAATGCTAATGGGGATGGTAACAAGAAATACACAAACCCGTGAGCACCAGGGAATGGGGACCACCAAGATGGACATGACACAGTTAATTTGATGGTACCCTCATCTGGTAAGAATGTACAGCCAGCGGTTCGCACACCAAATGAAGCAATTCTAATTATTCTTATAACTCTATCAAATACCCAAACAGCACAACAAGCCCAGTAAAATTGTTCATCACCCTGGGATTCAGTATGTTTCCAAGCAGTCCAAAGGAACATGGCCACTAAGATAATATGAGTGAACACGAACATTTCGTAGGCGAATTTTCTAATAGTGTAACAAGCAAGAGTACCAGCTAATAGACAAGCAACGGTGGCAGTGATACCATATCTATAATATTCAGCTTGTAATCTAGTAGCTGTATTACCAAGAGCAGCAGATTGAGCAACAAACGAGAAGGTATGCACAATGACTTCTAAAAAGAAAATTCTTGCAATCCATTTATGGAATGTGATAAATCTAGAAAAACTCCAACCAGTCAACCATTGTAAGAAGTTATTTCTTCCAGCAAACAAGAACAATAATGGAATTTGGTGAGATAACATGAAGGCAGATCTATCACCGTAGTATCTACCAACACCAGCAGTATAAGTCTTGAACACCTTATCACCTTCATAGTAAGAAAACCCTAGAATAGAGCATGCCAAGGTACAGTAAACAAAATGAATGAAGATCACAATGAATTCGAATCTACTTGGTATTTGACCCTGAATAAGAATATTCTCAGCCTTATCCAAATGTTTCTTCTTACCCAATGGAGCAAGAGAAATATACTTTCTGACGTTGTTAAACACAGGACCAGTCATGGATTTGATAACAGATGGACATAATTTATGGGCCCAGTTGAAAATAGTAGCACCAAGTAATAGGGCAGCCCACATACAAAGGTTACTGAACCCTAAGATACGAGAAGTGGCCATATTACCATATCTATGCTTGTAACCAAGGTAGTAACCGAGATAGGCCTTCTTCAACTTCTTGGTGGTAATTGGATAATTGATGATGTTGGTCTTATTATAACTGTCATCTTTATCAACGTTGACAATGTAATCAGTAGCATTAGTATAAGCAGCTCTAAGTTTGGCTGTTGTCAAAGTAGTATTGGCATTGGTAGCACAATAATCTATTAGAACATTCTCGACTGCAGTATCATTAACATGAGTTTGGTTATAAAGACAATGCATGATAGTACCTAATTCAGCCTTGTTCTTACAGGCACAATTATATTTCTTACCAGCATTTTCACACCAAGTTCCAACAGCTTCAACACCAAACTTACAACCAAGAACTTGGTATTCAGCGTTAGAGTAGGTATACCATTTTTCAGCAGCTTGAGCGAAACTGATCAATGTTAGACAGAGCACTAGGAATGATTTAATGTTCATGTTAATTTAGTTGTCTGAAGAAAAGAAAAAGTGAAAAAGAAAATGAAACCATTAGGAGGAACCTGTTAGAAAACTGGGGATATCACATTATCTTTATATTAACAATTATTTTAATTTTATGTATTTAATATTAAAAATATTTAAGCAACGTTTTGAGAAATCCTGTTTAAAAGTTCAAGACAGTAGAGAATGCATGTAACTTAGGTTGATTTAAACAATAAAATGTCAGTGAACTATGTTACTGAAAAAGTACTTATTGTTTAAGTTTATTTTATCAAATAGGGTACTGCCAATAGGTAAGGCTAACAATGTCTACAGAATTGATGCTCTAACTTTCCTTTGTGTGTTTTCTTTTTCCTGCCTCAAATTAAGGATTGCTTTACTATTTTCCTATATAAGGCTATATACTGTTGCATATTTAGAACATCATAGTTACCATACTATAAAACACCGCAAGTTCCGTACTTTCCGTATGTAGTTGAAGGTTTGTGTTTTATTTCTCTAAAAGGTTCTTCATTCTTCTACTCTCTATTGGCAATAAGGTTGATTTCTTTTTTTGTTAATTTATATCCCGTGGTTATTGATCAGTTTCACCCTTATTATCGAAGGGAGATTCAATATATTGAACAATATCTAGATACACCTAGTAAATTAAACAATAATCTAGAAAGATGCTTCATCTTGTTATGAACTGATTGATCTGATAAAAAGTTTTTTGCTCCCCTGTTAAAAAACAAAGACTTTCCTGTTAATACAGAGGTAGATGATGATTCCTTTTAGCCATATTTATTTTTCAGATAGAATGTCCTTTGGTCTATATCAACAGATACATAACCTGAAGAATGTGTCTCAATGATATACTCTAATGCTTCAACTCGACTTTCAAACCCTTAATAGCCTTTACAAGTTTACTGTATCGAAACAAATATTACACAAAAGACACTGAACGCAGGTTTGAAAAAAGAAATCCAAACAGGGACCTATGCATTAACTAATATTAAACAAATTTTAACTACAATTATATATATTATAGCCAGCTTAGAAGGGGAGAAGAAAAACAATAAGGGCCCTGTTTCTTTTTTCTTAATATTTTTTTTTAATTGTGTAAGTTTCAGTTTTTTTTTCTTCGTTTTTGCTTTACATAGTACTGTAATCTATATCTGTATTTTCAACTTATAGTGAACTTTTATGAAGGATCTTCAAGATAATATGATCAATGAAGAAGTCTAGCCATTTATGAGGGAAGCCCCAAATTTACTATGGTGTCTGTTTTGATCTATGAAAATCTTCATTTCTTGAGTGTTAGTCAAAGTGGTTGTATTAGTAAGAGAATTGAAATATAACCAATGAGTGACTCTTCATAACCAAGCTTAATTACGTTTATATTTGTATGACGCAAAGCCTTGCGAAATATGGAAAATTGCACTTATTATCTCTCTTCTTAATTTTAATTATAAGCTTATTTAAGGTTGTAGAGCCGATATCTTCTTATCCTAATATGAAGGATTTTTATTGGAACTTGACTACCACAACAAGAATTGATAGAATTTGGAAATTTGTTTCTTCTTTTTGAAATTGAGATGAAAGAATTTGAATATCTAGATCTATATGAATAGAATTCCCTAACTTTTTACATCAAAGCAACATAATTGCTTGGTATAAAGACGAATATTTTTATCTTATGCTCAAATAAAGTTATATTAAAATCAAGCACCGGGAATATGAGAAAGACGTACGTACCTGTTCAATCACTCTTTACATAAATGTTAAGTTGAATACACACCGGGGTCAAAAAAGGAAATGAGAGAACAATGGACCTCAAATTTCAGGAATTGGAACCTCTAGGTACCGCTAATATTCCGAAGAGACAACCAGTCAGAAGAGGAGAAAAATGAAAGGCAAGAAATTTTTGTTCATTGGGTTTTAATTACAATACCTTGAGTGTACATATAAATGTACACTTCATTTGTTTACTCCCCCTTACTGAAGCACGAGTTAAGAAAAGATATATGTTCGGTTCTAAATTTGGTATAACTAACTAATCGGGTGAAGGAAATCCGCCCAATAATATTCACAAATGTGAGCAGTCAGATCCCAAACATGTAAGAAAATAGATCTTCTGCACCACTATATGCTAATAATACCCCTTAAATTACTTTGCATTGCAATGCATATATAAAATGATCTCGAAGCTCCCAATCGAACATCCGTACACCATACAGTGTTTCTTTATCTTCATTCAGCTTAAAGAATATAGTATCATGGTCACCCTTAGTATATCTTTTTAAACGTAGTTATTGTTCCCTTTTCATATGGGTTCCAAAGATAGAAGAAGTTCATTATTGAAAACTGTATCTGCGGCAATTGTCGCTGGATCAATTCTAGCTACAGTTTGTTATTTTGCATACGATAAATTGTTCACTGATAACGAAGATGATACAAACAACAAGTTAGATCTTCAAAGTAATGCAAAGAAAATCAAGATTAAACAAAACTCAAGTATTTCATTAGTTGTTTGCGTCAATGAATTTGAATTTTTCAATGAAAATTTAGAATATTTAATGTATATTTTACTTCGATATCCTAATTTGACTTTGATCTTACATCCAAATGTTAATAAGCAAGATTTATTGAATAGTTTAAATGATAAATCATTTGAGTATCGGTTAATACAGACATCTAAAGAAGAAAGTGTGTTCCATGTTTTGAAACAAATAAATTCGGCATTTAATTTAATTAATTATGAATCTTTGAATTCCGATAAATCACAAATTGATGATCAATTTCATTTAGATAGATTTCTTAGTAGGTTGATTGAATTAACTGATCAATCACCAATTGATGATTACTTATAATGATCTATAATATTACTTTACTATACGCAAAATTTAATATAATACAAATGTATATTTATTGTAACTTATAAGATATTCCCAATTAGCAAAGTGGATCTTTAGTTCATATGACTATGATCTGTGATATCTCTTCTAGCTCCAAAGACGACACCTTCTTTCTTTTGGTTACTACCACCGATGTAACCGTATTCCACTGTACTCCAAGAAGCTCCAGAGTTAGCAGAGAAATGCTTTGGTTTAGGTGGAACTTTAGGTCTTTCATGTTTTTTAGAAAGATTTGGACCAATTGTAGGATATTGACCTGGGAATTTTTGGCCAATTAATCTTGAAAAAGATTGAATAGTCATCAAAACTTGATATGGATCTTTAGCTTCATAAAGGTCAACCACTTGGAAAAGTTCATCCTGAGGTAATCCTTGAGCTTTAATGAAATTTAAGAATCTTTCAATGTTTTCCATTTGCACGAATGCCATTGGAGATTTCTTAAATTTAAATGATGATGCACCCCACACTGTAGTAATCAATGAGCAAAGCACGTTACCATCTTTCAAAAATTCTATAAGATCTGCTTGTTTTAATTCATTTGAATCTATTTGGCCTTTCAAAATCTCCGATAACCAATTTTTGATATCTTGTTGAAGTTGGGGGTTATTATATTTAGTCAATCTAGATGAATGAAGATCCTGATCTAAATTAGTGATATCTTTCTGTGGAGGGTTAAATGACATGATTCAATTGCGGTTAATTCTAGTGTATATCAATCTCCTTAATTACTCTTCATTTCAATGTAAAACATATTCTATTTAAATTGGAATGTTTTGTGAGGCACAGTGAAAATGAGTGTGAGTGTTAGCACAGCCTGTAATGAGGCAGTGACCCACCGGGTACGTGTACCTGGCTTTCTAGAAGCTAACCGGGGGGAACTGAAACCTCTCACCGCACACGCTTAGCTAACGTGTGCGTGGTTAATCTCACATTTTCCCGGTTATTAGAAGCCACCCCCTATGTCAGTTACCGGCATTGGCTTAAATTGCTATTCATAAAGCTGTCTCGCTACAAAGCTCATCGAATAGAATAAATATAGATATATATAGAAACAAGATATCACCATCATAAAAGTCACAAGATCTATTACTGGTATACTCCCCTCCCCCCCTTCCAATTAACAATAACAGGACATTACACTTTTAATTTTTTTTAGTAAATACGTAACGTAATATCACACCAACCACACGTCGGTAAACTGAAATTTCAGATCATACATAAAAAAAGTGTACTTAAAAGACGAAATTCCTGTTTTTTTTCTCTGCAGGTTATTAATCATCTAGTACTTTCTTTTATTCATCAATTGACTTCATATAACTATTACAATGTCTGAAAAAATTACCCAATTAATTGAACAAGCTACCAAGGAAACCGATATTACCAAGGCTAAGGAATACGCTCAACAAGCTGTCAGTGCTGCTGACTCTGGTAATGTTGACCCAAACTTATACGCTAAGGCTAGAATTGCCCTCGGTGATATTTTATTAAAGGAAAACAACACTGCCGGTGCCATTGAAGAATACAAGAAGGCTGTCGAATTAGATGAAAAGGATGGTAAGGTTGATTCCCCAGAATTGAAGGACAAATTGGCTAAATTGGTTGATACCGTGTCTTCCCAATTACAAACTACCGTTGAAAATGATTCCACCACTGGTTCTAACGAAAAGGACTTGAGTTCTATGTTATTAGGTCAATTATCTGGTTCTTCCAGTTCCACTGGTACTCAATTATCTATGTTGAGTACTCTTTTAGCTGGTAAGACCTCTGGTTCTGGTTTCACTAGTTTGATCTCATCTTTGTCATCATCTGGTGTCACTGCTAGTTCTCAAAAGCAAGCTGGTGGGTTCAACCTTTCCTCCTTGATGACTGCCGCTCAAGGTGCTGGTGCCTCTACTTTGGTGTCCGGTTTGGTCTCTGGTGCTACTGGTACTGGTACCCAAAAGTCTGGTGCTGCCTCTAGTATCTTCAAGCTTGCCAAGAACTTCTTGAACAAATAATTGATTTAGTTTCTTCCTTTTTATGATTACATTTACTAGTTTTTTATTATATTTTACTCTTTTTTCTTTTTAATATTTAATTGGTGTTTGATATTTTTTTTCTCTTGCTTCCTGAATAATTGATTTTTTTCCTTAAAAACAAAGATGTAGATTATCATTAAATTGGGGGTATAAATAAATGCTATCCAAAATAATATTTATATATGCAAAGATGACAAGGGGTAACCGAATAAATAAAGAGCATGCAAAATTATTTATGTAATCTCTTGCTAGGAAGTCTATCGGGAGGGAGTCCTATGGCTCTCTTTTGTACACTAGATCTGGTATTTATGTATGGACTAGGATTAGCTGATGGAGTTGCATTGGTCTTCTTAATTGGTGTGGATTTAGAATGGTTAATGAAATTTGATTTCTTCATACTCTCTGTCTGATGAGTGGCATCATATTTCAGACCACTAGATGATTGCATCAGCGAAGGATCCTTCATCACACTTTCAGCTACTTTAGCAGCAACAAAAGTCACAGTCTTTGGAATTTGTAAATCTTGAGCTCCACCTGGAGTAGGAGTAGGTTGTGACACATTTAGTAAAACATTACTTCCAGCCTTAGGTGTCGCCCTGACTGGGTCAATAGGTTGGTTGTTCACGATTGAATGATTATCTTGTAGAGGTAGCTTCTTGTTGCTGTTTGGTTTAGAATCACGAATCATTGATTCAATTTCTTCCTTGTCCTGTTCATCATCAAACTCACATTCAGAGTCAGATATTTGGTTAGTTGGTTCTTTCTTAGTAATTGTCGCCGTGGCAGCAGTTGTATCAGAAGCTTCAGCCTTATCCATTATGCTATCAGGGAGGTCATCACTGAACACAAATGAATCTTCATCATCTAAGTTTCTTCTAACCGGACCTTCACAGAATCTTGCGTTTTGCTCTTGTTGATTTAGTTGTGGCACAGAAGGCACAGAAACTGAAGGAGCAGCGCTTAATGGAGGGGCCTCTATTTTTGGCTGTGGTTGTTGTGGAAGGTCGTCTGATGTAGACAACGATGCTGGTTCGGTTTTCGGCATTCTACCACGATGTGAACTTCTAAGAAGCGTTCCTTGATCAAATTCAATTTTCTCAGCTGTAACTTTATTGATCTTTTGAAGATAATCCTTGTCATATAAACAATTCCCCATAGCGTTACCAAATTGTCTCAATGCTCTTTTCATCCCGTCAGTGACAGCCTCTTTTCTGCATTTATCAAATGCCTGCTCTTTGGATCTAGCTCCCTCGATAGATCCATACCCTATATCTTCTCTGTATGTACCATCCTTCAAGATGACTCTAACCACTGCGAATAATCCCAATGAAACTCTACCATTACGGTCATCACAGAAATCAACTTGTGAATTTCTCACCTCTGTGTTCCAACCAAATGGGGTGAACATTTCATTAGCCAAATTTATGGCCTTCCAACCCTCGATGTATGACACATTGGATCCACCTGGACCTCTTCTTTTACTTAAGAATTCTGGTCCTAATTGTTGATTCAAGGCCTTCGATATTCTTTCCTTTTCTTCTGCCGTGAAATTCAACAAACCATCTCTTGGAGGCGCATGATTTGGCCTGTTATTATTGAATGCCATGTATTTAGTGGATGTTTAATTAAACAAAGGGTAACCAATACTGTTTACCTTTCAGTGATAATATCATTTTGCCCTGATCTTCATAATGAAACGCGTTTGATAAATGATGGTGTAGAGATGTTCTCTATGATGTTTTTTTTTTTTGTTCATCTCTGATTTCATTAGGTTTTGAAAACAAATGGGTTTTATAACAGTTCATTTTTGACAGGTATAACGTTGGTTAACTCATATATATATAGAACCTAGGGAATGTCATTGACACATCCTCATTATCAGGGAAGGCTTTTCCATCACCAAAAGAAGCCTGCTGTTGCTCCAAAGCCGGCTCCACCACCACCAAAGAAAAACTACACATATTCAAAGGTATTCGAAAAAGTTACCAGTCAGAGGTTGAAATACTATAATAGAATCTCATTTTTGGTCTCCTTGGTGCTTACGAGTATCATAGTGATACCGTTCAAAACAAACTGGTTTATGTACCCTATAAAGTTATTATGCATATGGACTGGGTTATTATTGATTAAACAGGCAAGAGATTTGACACTTAAAGTTGAATCACCACCTTACTCTACAACATTACAACAGATCATTTCAGAGATCTTATCATCTGATTTCTTTTCATGTATAGTGGCATATTTGTATTCCACTTTTATAGTGTATTTCACTATTTATTGTCAATCTGGGAATTCACTTAATTATTATATATCCTCACCAACAAAGACTATTAAACCATTACTTAATGATTCATTTGTGTTTTATTGGTTTTATTTCTCCTTCTTTGTGATAGTGTACACTTGTCAATTTATAGTGTTGGAGAAAAACAAATTACCTTTCAAAGTGGGTGTTTATAGATCAGATCCAATTGAACAACTTAAAAACATTAAATGGATTTCCTTAGCAAAGGAATCATTCTCTATCAGTGCATTCATTTCAATCTTAGCTCCAATAATTTATGTGTCAGCTAGAAAGTTTGTCATTTCAGTGGTGTTTGCTCCATTCATTTACATGTTGAGCTTAAATCATAGAATTCCAAAACTTCAATATCCATTTCTATTATATATTGAATTATTTGTGCTAAGTTTTATTGTTACCTTCTGCTATGAATTAGCTAGTAAGATTTATAATATATATTTCATGGTGGGGTGTCTCAATGTTAAAAAGCCATTATCACAATACTCTGATGATCAATTACAAACATTGATTTCTGGATTAGTTGATTTCAAGAAACCATTTACTAGATTGACAGCATACCAAGAATTGGCATACCTTGCGACATCCGCAGAGGCTACAGATAGAGCTATTTTTTATTCAGGTTATAATTGGTCCCTGCTTTTAGAACAATGTAATAATTTGATTAAAAACTCTTCTAGATCTATTCAATTGGATCTACCTAAATCCAAACAACCTCCTGCATCATTGAGTTCTCAGTTACAACAAGAGTCTACCGCTGTGCCACCACCATCGACTATTTTTGGTAATAATAATGGTGCCAAACCATTACTGGATGATGAAGACGGTAAGCAACATGTTGCTGCTGCCAATGAAACTTTTGTGAAATCGGGGAACCCAGATGATCTTTTTTTGAAACCTGCTGCTCCTGCTCCACCTGCACCAAAGCCATCTGCATTCAAGTTGTCTAACATTTTATCACTAATTCAAAATTTAATAACTACACAATATGAAACTATAATCAAATTAGATTCTGTGAAAAATTTGAAAACCAAAATGGTTACTCAAATAAGTGGTAGCAAACCATTATCCAAATTTGTTGATGTCAATAAAATTTTAATTGATCATTTATTATCTAGATCATTAAACCGTGAAGCTAATAAAAGATTACCCAACAAATTCAATGTTTCCCATTCTATAATAGCTTTATCTGAGGTGTTATTGCATGCTAAGAATGAGGATAAGAAAAATCTTGTTGTGGCTACATTAGGTGACGTATTGACTTCTTTAACTAGACTCTATATGGCTACTTCTGAATTCATAGAGAATCCTCCTATTCCTGTTAGACCTGAATTTGGCGAAACTGATGATACTTGTATTAAAGAGGTTAACCAATTGGCTGTTGATTATTTCTTTAAATTAGTTATCATGTATAATTCAGATGTCAATGAATTAATATTGAGTCCTGAAGTGTTTAGATTGGCTAAATGGTGTATTGATTTAGCATTAGAGGAACAGAAAACCCAGAAATGGGATGATGATTTTGAATAAGTGTATAATAGATAAATCAAAGAAAATAAACTATTTTAAATAAAAATAAAAAAATAAATTTGTAGTAAAACAAAAGGAAAGCTAATTTTATAAATTAGAAGAAAAGAATAATAGAGATAGAGAGAGAAAAATGAAACGTTATAAATGAATGTTATCGAATGATAGTATATATAGAGCAAACTAGAAATACAAAGAAAAAAAAGGAGATGAATAAAAAAATCATGAATGAAAAAGGAGAATAAAAAAAAAAAAAACAAAATGCCAAAAATTAAAAAGATTTAGAAAAAACCCACACAATGAAAAACTCTTTTATCAGTTATTATCAGAGTTATCACCACTAGTTGATTTCTTTGGAGGTAAAGTATCTAATAACACAGGTTTCAAAACGTTTTCATCAAAATTTGTAAACCATCTTGTGTGTTCTTCCATGCTTAACATATCACCTAATCTAATACCTGAATTTGTTGATTCATTAGTAGCCGATATTGATGGACTTGTATTACCTAATTGATTATTAGATTGTGTTGGGAATGCAGCTAATGGAGCAGAGGGTGGTAATTCTAAATCCATTTGTAAATCTGTATCACGTAGTAAATCTTCTTGTGATGCACTTCTTGACCGTCTGGTGTCATCAGAATAATGGGAATTACTTTGACTAGACATTGATCCCGATCTGTGGTATCCTGGTTTCCCCTTATAATATGAATTAGGTGGGATCCCTGCTGCACCGGCAGCAGCAATGGCAGCAGCCATTCTTGGTGCCTCAATATCGAATTCGTCATCACTTTCATCTTCCTCGACGCAACCAGTTTTGATACCTAACATTTCAAGCATACCAGCGGTGGTCCCCCCAAACAGGATAACTGTTAACACAACAACGACCAACACTGTAGCCATTAATGATGATTTGGAGTCACCTTGAAGTCCCATAGCTAATGCGACACCGACTGCACCTCTTAGGCCTGCCCAAAATTGCATCATTTGATAATTGTATGGGATTTCATCTTTAACCATTGTCATTCCTCTATTGACGCTTCTCTTTCTAGCCACCCAATTAATCAATCTAGACAATGGGAAAACTGCTGCCCATCTAGCGACACAAATGCAAACGAATGTCACAATGATCAATAATGGTTTGAACACTAATTCCACTTCTGTGAATAGGGATAAACCTAAATAAATGAAAATGAAATTTTCTGATAATTGAGCTAATAATTGGAAAATATATTTTGTAGCTATTTGAGTTCTTCTAGACATATTATAATAAGCGTAATGTTTCATAGTGATACCACAGAATAATAATGACACTATACCTGACATGTGGCATCCATTAGAGAAGAAATATGATTCATAAGCGAATAATAAGACAAGACAAGTTTCGATTTGTGGGTAACGTCTAATGTGAGAATGTTTTAATACCAATGCAATGAGGATACCACTTATTAATCCAATTAAAGTTGAAATAGTGAAAGTCATTAAGAATAATCCTATACCTTCAAAGAAATGAGAGAATTTAGCCTTTTGACCATGAAATTTTTCACAAGTTTCAAACATCACAATACAGATTGCATCATTTAATAAGGATTCACCAAATATGATTGTATACAATTTTGGGTCAACTTTATAAGAATTGAATATTGATAAAATTGTCACTGGATCTGTAGCTGAAAGGGTGGCCCCCACTGCTAATGCATCTACGAATGAAATGTTAATACTTTCTAATCCCAATTTTGTGTAAATGAACAGTATTACACCAACCACTATAGCACTTATGAAAGTACCCGGTATAGCGAATGTCAATATTGAACCTATATTTCTGAAGAAATTTGCCTGATGTAATTCATAACCAGAATTTAAAATAATTGGTGGTAATAAAATATTGAAGAAATAACCTGAATTAAATTTGACTGCATCTTGAATGTAATGACCAGGTGAAATTCTTATAATTAAACCAACTACCATACCATAAAAAATTGATAAAACAGTTTCATGGATAGCCTTAATTCTTTTTTGTTGTAAATAATAAGAAGACCAAAGAGCTGAACAAAGTAAAAACATCACAATGAATAAAGCCCAAGATGAATAAATTTCTTCAGCCACCGGATTTGAATCTTCTAAGTTTGTATCATCGGGGGTCCCCAAATCTGGTGATTCATCAACTGGTTCTTCATCAATTGGATCTGGAACACCATCGTTGCCATCAGATCCCGATCCCGATCCTAACACTTTTGATGCTGTACTACCTAGTAAACCTCTTTTACCCAAATATACCACAGTATTGATTATAAGTGATCCAGATGAAACCATTTTTCTTTCTTTGATGTTATATATTTATAATACTATGATACAATTAAATGAAATAAATGTAGTTAGTTAATAGATAAATGATATTTTTCTACTGTATTTTTTTTTTCTTTTTTGATAGTTTAATAGGACACGACTCAAGGTTTGATATTATGATTATGATAAAATCTTTTATAAGTATATATATATAAATGAACAAAATGTGTTACTTAATGAAATGTTACTATTGTGATATCCATTAACTATACATTGACTAACCTTATTAATATTATAGATCAATAAATGGGTACCCACTCATAAACTATTACTGCTATGCTGTCCTGTAATATACGCCCCAAGTGCAAAGATGTGAAACGCGTTGTTTTTTGACTTCTTCTATAGGCGCTTCGTCGTAACTGAAATTAATTAAAAGAGAAAAAAAAGAAAGAAAAAAAAAAGAGGAAAAGAGAACAGGTAAATAACTACAACTACAACTTGTTTTTCTTGTTTCCAATCTCTTTGGTAATATTCCCTTAACTAAATAATGTCTATTGGTCGTCCTATCGTGTTATCTGGTCCATCTGGTGCTGGTAAATCTACTTTAATTAAGAAATTATTCGCTGAATTTCCAGGTCATTTTGGATTTTCAGTTTCACATACAACCAGAAAACCAAGAACAGGTGAAAAGAATGGTATAGATTACAATTTTGTGACAGTTGAAGAATTCAAAAAATTAATTAATGAAAATGCATTCTTAGAATATGCTCAATTTTCTGGTAATTATTATGGTACTTCATTAAAGGCTGTCAGAGATGTCTCTGAAATTTCAAAGAGAACTTGTATCTTAGATATAGATATGCAAGGTGTTAAATCAATCAAAAAATCTGGTTTAGATGCTAGATATTTATTTGTTTCACCACCATCTATTGAATCTTTAAGAGATAGACTCGAAAATAGAGGTACAGAGACTCCAGAATCATTAGCTAAAAGAATTGGTTCCGCTGCAGCTGAAATGGAATACGCCAAACAAGGTAATCACGATAGAGTCATCATTAATGATGACTTAGATAAGGCATACATTGATTTAAAGGAATTCATCTTTGAAGAAAATGCTTAATCTTCTTCTTATATTTCCTCTCCTCCTCCTCTTTTGTCATTCGTTTTGTAACACTTTTTTGTTTTTTTCTTTGTTTTTCTTTCTTCCTTCCAAAACATCTGCACCCTCCCCCCCCCTAGTAAACTTTACTCTTTCAATATATTATATTAATATCCTTTTTCCTATTAATGATTGTATGTAATAAATAAACAAAAATAAAACCAATTTGATTAATCATAATTCTCGTATATCTAAACTCTTCATTTTTAATAAAATTTCATTTAATCTATCATCAATTTTTTCTTCATTATATTCTTGTAATGACATTGCATCTATTGATAATTTTGAATCATTTAATTTATTATAAATGTCATTATATAATTTTAATTGAATTTTGATAAAACTTTCAAATATTGGATCAATTAATGAAAATCTTAATGAAATGTATTCAGATATTTCTGATTTTAATCTATCATTAATATCTTGGTAAACTTTATCAATTGTGTCAAATTCTGATTGAATTTTTTTCAATTTATCTAATGATTTATTTAATTCTTTCCGTTTTTCAATTGTCTCTTTAGAATTTGAATTATTTAATTGAAATTCTAATATATCATAATCATTTTGTGATTTATTTAATTTAAATTTAATCATATCATAATCAATTTTTTTTCTACCTCTTTTTTTGATTAATTTATCAATTTCTGTATTATAAGATTCTAATGAATTAGCTGGATTTAAAACAGTTATATTTAATGGTTCTAATAATTGAGGTAAAACTTCTTCTTTAATTTCATTTAATAATTTTAAATATTGTAAAGAAATTCCATCTCTAATATTAACTTTATCATTTGTATCATGATTATCTGAATTATTTGAATTAATACTTTGTTTATCAGATTCAATTGATGTATCAATTGATGTATCTAAATGTTTAATATTTTTATCCATAGATAAATCAAAATTGTAATCACCATAAAATGAATCTAATGTTTTAACTGAATTTAATTGAATCTCTAATAATGATTCAAATGAATCAATAAATTTACTTAATTCATTATTTAATTCAATTGTCAATTTTTCATATTTATAGAAATTTTCTTCTTGTTTATTAAATTCTAAATCAGTTGATTCAATATCTGATCCATTCTTGCTTGTCTTTAAATAAACGTGAGCACCAGCTCTATTAACTGCTTTTTTGAAACCTGACCAAGACATTTAATAAAAGGGAATTTATTGATATATTTATATATTGATGAAATTAATATGACAAAAACAATGAAAAAAATTTGAGATTTGATTAACATCTTATAAGAGGCAAGATTAACCAGTTATGTATCAGATTTGTTTGATAAAGATTTGATAACTTTGGTTTCCTCGGAATACCTCACCGGAAGGCTAAGCTTGCGTCGAAATAAAAAAATATTTGCGACTATCGACTTTTAGAATTAAAGTTTAACTGTTAAGATCTTGTTACTATTATATCGTTGTATCATTCGTTAATTTATTAAATTATGCATATATGACAAGTAAACAGGCCAACTATTTTTTTTTTATGTCTTGTTTCATAACTAATAGTATTTAATGCCGAAGGTCATTACATGTTTTTATTTCTTTTTAATATAATATATTTCAATATTTCAATAACTGCCACAACTACAAAAACTATTTAATTATACCATTTCTACACCTTGTATTCTCGGGTGCCACCACCGCGATTTTTTTATAGTTTTCATCTTACTGTGAGTGTCTCTCCACCATTCTCCACCACCGATTCAACCCGGATTAACCATATCTAATTACTTAATTTAATCTTATTTCCAATCATAAGTTTTTCAAATTTTTATTTATTTATATTCAAGATTCCCCGCAATTTGTTATAATATATTGAAAAAGGTTTATTGTATTGTGCCTTAGAGGAGAAGAAGATGCATGAAAACTTAACCCTGATGGCAGGTGGTTTTCAAGGCATCTCATCGAGGCAAAGCAAAACATTTAACCCAAAATATATACACTTTTGATCTGAATCTGTACCTGTTCTCTTTCACTTTAGGGGTTCTTGTCATTCCTTCCTTGTATCCTATCACCGATTAACTCCTTTTTTTTCAATTTATTTATATACATTACTATAAAACTGTGGTTTATTAAGAATCTGTATGATGGTTTAAAATTTATCCCCCCTCTTCTTTATAATTAAATGCCGTATAATTCCAACATTTAAAAAAAAATTAAAGTACACTGTTATTATATAATAAACCGGCATCGAAAAAATATATATATAACTAAAAAACAACTAATACAATATGATGATCCCCGTGATATTTAATTCAATTTAATTGTAAACTTATAAAACTAATTGTCTTTGTCAGGTTTTTTTTTTCTGGCCCCCGTATTTTTTTTACTCTTCATCAAATCAGTTATAATTATTAAATCGGTTATACACCATTGTGATACACACTTGTTATATTCATATACACAGTCTCTACTAAACTCATAGATCCACTACCCCCTCCACGGTGTTTCAAAACCACATCATTCAAAACTGAAAAAAAAAAACTGAAACCCAAAACCCAAAAGCCACTCACTCTCTTTTATTCTACTCTTCTCTTCTCTTTTTTTTCGGGAATCTCTGTTCTTTCTTCAATTTTTAATTATTTAACTGCTTCCCCTTTTTTTCTAAATCATTATGATGTCCCCCTTTTTGAATCAACAATTACAACAACAACAACAACAACGTTCCAATAAACCTACGCCGTCGACAGATCATCTTTTAACTCAACCCACTATTAATCATATGAGAAAGCCCCACTCTGCTTCCAAGATTAAAAAAAAGGAAACACCTCCAGACAAAAGACGAGTTAGAACAGGTTGCTTAACCTGTAGAAGCAAACACAAGAAATGTGATGAAATTAAACCAATATGTAATTTCTGTTCATCAAAGGGATTGAAATGTATTTGGCCAGAGAAAGTTAAACAAGAATACACAAAGATCAACGCGGATGTGCAACTGATTTCACCTTTATCATTGGCTTCCCAATCTGGTCCATTAGCACCGGAATCGTCTATCCCCAATTTTTCATTAGATCAACAACATCAACTCAATGCTTCATCATTAGGATTAGTTAATAATATGAATTTTGGTTTAAATATGAACTTGAACCCGAGCGCGGTTAACACTTCGGCAGCTTCCAGAAATCCACCAATTACAACTTCCTCCCTTAAATATTCAACAAAATTGGGTGGTAATTCCATTGAAAGTCTATTAGGATTAAATTATATCTTTTCAAATAATAATTCATCACCAGATTTGATTAACACTCCTCGGTCAAAGTCATACCCAAATGATCCAAGCAACCAAACAAATTTAATAAGTACCGGCCTCGAGGTGACGCCACCTCCAACCACGTATACAATCCCAGAAACCCTTTCAGATTTAATAGGAATACTTTGCACTAAGAAAAAACCAATGTCCACTTCTCCAATCACATTTTATCATTTAATTCAATCATCTAGTATTAATAATTCAATCCCATTCCCGGCAATCAATAAACAAGAAGAAATTATGTTAATGGATTATTATTTTTCGGTGATGGTTCCCTTTATCACATCATCAAATAATAAAGAAGTACTCAATAAATTGATTCCTGAAAAGGCATTACATTCATCTGCTCTAAGAAATTCTATATTTGCATTGGCTTCCAGACATATGGAAAAATCAATTAAAACAAATCAATTAAATTCTTCTATTAATAGTTTAAATTTTTATTCTTATTCAATATTTAGATTATTGAAAGAATTAGATTCAGGTGAAATAGATGAAGATACAATATTGGTTACTTGTTTATTTTTACTTTATTTTGAATTAATGTCAATGGATGCCATTAATTGGCGTAATAAATTATGTAATTTCGGTTTACTATTGAAATTATCTAACATTAATGGATTCAGTGAATCAATTATTCATCAATTTGTGTTTTGGGGGTTCATCAATCTTGACTTATTATCAAGTTTCATTTCTAAAAAAACTTGTTTATTACCATTAGATTATTGGATTATAGATAATGATAATATTCAAAATGATAATTTTCTTTCTTGGGTACAAGATTCTAAAAAATTTAATAATGAATTTGAATCAATTAAATTTATATATGCAAAAGTATTAGAATTTTTGAATTTATCAAATGCTACCACATCAGTTGATCCAACTACAACTTCATTATTAGATTTTGATACTGAATGGTCATTAATTTGGGAATTATTGATGACTTGGGATTCCACTCGTATGGGAAATTTTAAATCTTGTTATTCATTACAATTAAATGGTTTATCATCGTTATCATATTTTTATTCAAATCCTGAATCAATTTCATCTAAATTAATTTTCCATAATTGTTGTTTATTATTATTATCGAAAAAACCAACATCAATTAATTTTTTACATAATTTGGAATCATCAACTAGTAGATCATCACTTATGTCATTAAATTGGCATATTGATCAAATTTTGGGATTACATTTATGTAATTTGAAAACGGCTACACCTAAAAATATTGGTTGTGATATTTACTCCCTTCCATCTTTACTCTGCTTGTTAAATTTGGGTAATAGTGGTGGTAAGGTTAATGCTACCACTAATTTGTTGACTGATCAACAACGAGAGTTACTTAAAGAAGTTGTGGAATCATTCTTAAATTGGACTTGCTTTGATTTAAAGGCAATCAATGATGCAACATGAGGTTGTTGTTATCTTGTCTATAAGTATTATTTTCTTTTATCTTCTTTTCTTTTGTCTTTTCATTCTTTTCTTAAACTAGGTATTATTTTTTTTATTATTATCTCTCTCTCTTTGTCTCTCCTTTCAGCTTAGGAATAAACTAATCCAAAGCTAGTTCTTTGTTATTTCTTGTCTTTCTTTTCTTTCTGATTTTAGTTTTTTCTTTTAGGTTACTCGAAAAGTTTATTTTAAAAGTTATTTTTACAATTTCACAATAGTAAACTATTAATTGTAACTTGCTACCAATATTTAGCTATTCTATGTTCCATTTAATCACTTTAATTACTACATTGTTTGTATCTTGAACTTTCTCCTTGTTGAGCCGCGCAATGAGCTAAAAAAAATTACTGGTAATAATTTAAATAACAGTTGTGTGACTTATGTTTTATATTCTTATATCTTTTAATATAGTTATATAATATATATATATACTTATACTTAGCAAAGAAATCATGTTTTTCTTCTTCTTAATAGGAAGTAAGTGATAATCAAAAAAAATTGAAAAAAAAATAAGCAAACATAATACTAACGACGGATTTATCCCCGGTATCTTCTTATAGTTGGTGATTACAGAAAACCATTGCAAGTTCTTCAAGGTCAACCAATTGTGTGTCCACATTGTCATAATGTTGCTATGCATGCTATAAGACATTTTAAATATGTCTCTGTATTCTTCATTCCAATTTTACCATTTAGTTGGAATAAACAATTAAGATGTGACATTTGCCATCATGAACAATCATTAACAGATCAAGATTTAGCAGATATTCAAAATCAAGTTCAACAAAATCAATCAATTGGAGGTAAACCAAACAATAACAATAAATATGGTCCTCCTCCATCATACCAAGTTTAATCGGGGTTCTGCTTTTTTATCTTTTTGGTTGTCTATTCATGTGTTTTTTTTTTTCTTCTTCTATGTTTATCTCTTTATGTTATTTGCTCCGTCTATTATTAATAATACTTATCATAATAACCTTCTCTAATTTGATCCTCATAATTAACACATAATTCCACTAATCCATATAGACATGACCTGATTCCATCCGTGATGGCTTCCTTTCTAGCCTTACTAAATGCAGTCTCTTTAGATGGTAAGAAATCAGATCTTCCTCTACCTGCCTTCACTATGGCTGTACCGTCACTCAATAATAGTTTAACTTCAATACTTAATTCAAGTGTATATCTATTGGGTCTATCATCATCCTTGTGACCATCCTCTTGATTAAATAATTTCTTAGTGTAATCAATCACATTGGTTCTTTCCGATAATATCTCAGTTTTCCATCCATCAAATCCAAATGCAGAATTGGCACCATTAATTAGTTTATGAGATGGTAGTTTATTCATTTGATATTTATTGAAATTCCTCACTCTGAATCGTTGTTCTTCGTTACTCAGTTTCTCTAAGTATTCATGTAATTTGCTAATAGTTCTGACTGACCAACTGGAAGCTGGCTTCAGGTAAATCTCTCTCATTTCTCTTTGAAAGTATTCGACATCCCAGTTGTTAGTGTTTGGGAAAAATTGAAGACTCCCAGTGAGTTGATCTTGTTGATCTTGCCGTTGGGCACCTTGTTGATTTAATTTTAATTCAAACTCATCCTCTAAGGTCCTTCTATTTTTGAACTTCGCTTCATCTATGCGAAGTTGTTGTATAGTTGTGAGTTTGAATCTCGACATTGTATGTAGGTGTATCTGTTGTTTTGTAATCCCCCTTCTCAGTGATGAATTAATGGTAAAATAGATGAAGATCGGAGATTCCAAAAAATGTACGCGTTTACTTGAATTGAAAAAAAGAAGCACTTCGACCACGGAGTCATTCCAATGATTATAATAAATAAGAAACAATATTAAGGAAACACAAAAATAAACAAGGTTTAATAGGATTTATATATAGATATATATGGGTAAAATAAAAAAAAGAAGCAAACAACGCTTATTCAGAAACAACGGCATCGTAAACAGACTTGTAAGGAGCCTCGAGACCAGTGAAGAAACCGAATTGCACAACACCCTGGTTGACTAACATTTCTCTACCTGGGATAACGTGCCATTGATGCTTCTCCTTGGCCAACTTCATAACACCTGTCACTAATGGCTTGTAAGCAGCTTCAAGTAAGTATTTGTCTTCAGAACCCTTACTCAAGACGGCATCAATCTTGTTTGCCAATTCAGCATCCATTTCTAAGTTAGCTGGAACGGTACACACAGCAAGTTTGATATCTTCCACCTTCTCGATTTGTTCTAGGGTCTCTAAGATTTCAATGTTATATGAAGCCGGGAAATCCTTCTTGATGTCATGCAACTTAGAGGCAGTTCTATTCAACATGTAAATCTTCTTACAGTTCATACTGTGTAAGGCATATAATGCAGCTCTAGAAGTACCACCACCACCAATGACTAACCCGTTACCTTCAACCTTGGCTGGAGCACTGTTTCTAGTGAAGGAATTCACCACACCTAACCAATCAGTGTTAGTACCAGCAAACTTACCCTTACCGATTGGGTAAATGGTGTTAATGGCACCGATAACCTTAGCAGAATCGGACAATTCATCGGCATATTTGAGCATGTCAATCTTTAATGGGATTGTAATACAACACCCACCAAACTTTGGATCACTCATAAGTTCCTTGTTCACCTTGGCGGCATCAGAAGTCTCAAATTTGGTCATCTCATAAGGTAGACCCAATTCTTCATAACCAGTGTTGTGTAAAGGAGGAGATCTAGAATGGGAGATTGGTTCACCAACAATGTAGAACTTCTTGGATGGTAAGTCACCAATTTCATGTAAGGCTTGATGTATTTGCTTGACAGATAATTGACCTGGAGCAGATGCACTTGGTAATAATGGATGAGTCACAGGGGTCAAAATTGGATTAACAATTCTAGCCAATTGACCTAATTCACCCATGTTGATGGCAACCAATGGCTTATCAGTGTGCTTAGCTCTGAAAGCTTCAAGTTCAAAGTTATCATTGAATGAAGTGGCAGTACCAACAAATTTCACGACGTCAACATTCAATTTGGAGGCCAAGAGGTACTTATTCTCCCATTCAGGATTAGACCACTTGAGATCACCAGAAAAGTCGTGGTGGGAACCAATGATCTTGGTGAATCTTCTCTTGGAAGCAACAGTATCAAGTAACCCTTCTGGAAGAGAAAGTTCCAAGTCCAAGTATGCGATGCCCAATCTGTAAGCCAATTCAATCAATTCCTCGATTTGAGAAATGTCAGAATCAGGGAATGCACCACCTTGAGATTGAGTTCTGATTGTGAAAATTATTGGTAAATCGGTATGACTACGTAGAAGAGCAACTTGTTCTGCAACGAAATGAACTTCATATGACTTCAATAAATCAACACGCAATTCAACTGCATCACAACCAGTTGTAATAGCTTCAATGTTAGGTAACACCTTTTCATCCTTCAAATCTGGGAAGGTCAAACACACAAAGTATGATCTCTTAGATGGAACATCAGGGATTTCACCAGTGATTTCACCTATGAAGCTAGCCATGGATTTCTTCAATGTGTTGAATTCCTTGGTGGTGCTACAATGTGGAGAGTAGAAGTGGTAGTTTGAACATTCATGGTACCAAGGTTCACGTCTCTTCCAAACGGCGGCAATCTCTTCAGCGTATGCTGGTCTGGCAGTGTCCTTCTCGGAGAGGAATGAGATTGTCTCTTCAATGTCTCTATGCAAGTGTAACACAATACCACCATTCTTGGCGTAGTTTTTCAAAAGTTCTCTAGCCTTAGGGGTTTCTACCAAACCACCACCAGTGGAGATGACATGGTTTTCACTGTATTTACCAACACAGTCTTCAGCAAATTGGGTTTCTCTCTTTCTGAACTCATCCCAACCCTTAGTTTGGATGAAATCCTTGATTGATTCACCTAATTCTTCTTCAAAAATGGAATCTAAGTCAATCAAGGTCATACCATTGATCTCGGAGATGATGTTAGCCATAGTGGATTTACCAGCAGCTCTCATACCAATCAAAACAATACTCTTGTTACCATTCTTAGCTGGCACAACTGATTTGGCAGAACTTTGAGAAATAGCAGCAGATTCATGACCATCAAGCTTAGTATTAAGATCGGTGTGCAAAATGTCCCACCAACCAGGCCAGGTCTTACCAGTGCAGTATCTTTCTTGGATAATAACTGGTTCCTTACATAACCCAGCTAACAATGAGAAACTCATGGCGACTCTGTGATCATCGTAAGAATGGACACCAGGTTCCTGAGGAGTCTTAAGATCCTTATAATCAATACCGTTGATGACAATACCATCTTCCAATTCAGTAGCGACAACACCGAATTTAGCTAATTCCACTCTCATGGCCTCGATACGGTTACATTCCTTAACTCTTTGATTGGCAATACCAGTGATAGTAGTTGATTGCTTTGGATCATTGGCAACGGCGGCCACAACGGTGGCAGTCAAGAAGGCATCAGTCATTGGTTCCATGTCAACTTGAGGTAATGGTTTCAATTTACCTAATGGAGGACCCTGCACAGTGGTGGAAGTTGCAGTTTGAACAACTTCACACCCCATTGGTTTTAAGACATCGATAGCGAAACGAGCATCACCTTGTAAGGATGAGGAACCAATGTTAGGAATGGTGCATTTAGTACCAGTCATAGCGGCAAAGGCTAATGGGTAAGTAGCAGAGGAGGCATCTGATTCAACAACGTACTCAGATGGGTTCACATATTGACCTTGAGGGATGTGGTATGTGTATTCTTCGGTTTCAGATTTGGTCACCTTAATACCAAAGGCAGCCATCATTCTTATAGTCATGTCAACGTATAACTGAGAGATTGGTTTACCACCTGTCAAGGCTAACGTGACGGGAGATTCAGCGTATGGAGCACACATCAAAATGGAAGACACGTATTGAGAAGACACAGTAGCACCCAATTCGATTCTGCCACCCTTCAGACCCTTACCACTTTTAACGACAACAGGTAAGGAGCCTTCCTTGTTCAAACACTTGATTTCAGAACCGTTGGCTCTCAAGGCCTCAATCAAAGGACCATTAGGTCTTTCTTGCATTCTCTTGTTACCAGTCAAGGTAATTTCGCTGATCTTGCCGTTTGTACCAACTAAAGAAGCGACAGAGGTCAAGAATCTAGAAGCAGTACCTGCGTTACCCAAGTATAATTCTTCATCGGTAGCCAAAAGTTTAGCACCGTTACCATTCAAGACAACAGTGTCACCGTTGTCTTCCCAGGAGATTTCAGCACCCTTCAAGGTAGCCACAGCTGAAAGCATATATTCGGTATCATCAGAATGAAGCAAGTTCTTGATCTTACACTGACCCTTACCTAAAGCAGCCAATATTAAAGCTCTGTTGGAGATAGACTTGGAGCCAGGTGGAGTGATTTCAAATTCCTTTGGTGGGTTAGAGAAAGGAGACACATAAATATCTTCAGTCAAAATGACTCTAAGGTCTTCATCATTGACATAGGAGGCTTTTGGTTCGTAGCATTCACCAATTCTCTTCAATAAGACAACTTTCTTTTTGGAACCATCATTCTTCTTATCAATAGCCATCTTCTTGAGTAAGGTATCGATAGGGCAGACTTTACCGTTAGCTCTACTTTGTAACACCTTGTCATCTAAGGACACTGGAAGACCATATCCAGCGAAACATTTGGATAATCTGGACACAGCAACTGGGGAAAGAATACCTAAGTATCTACTCAATTCAGCTTCCTTCACTGACCCCACAGAGACACATTCACCGTGCAAGATTTGAGGAGTCAAGATGGCTTCATAGGCATGACCGATGGAGTGACCAAAGTTCAACAAGTTTCTTAAGCCACCTTCTCTTTCATCCAAACTGACAACTTCAGCCTTGACCTTGATAGATTCTAAAACTAATTTGTAAATGTGATCCAAGATTGGAGTCAAATCGGTAGTCCCATCGGCTCTTCTATTAGTGACGACCTCAAGGAATTGCTTAGTGTGTTGTTCCAATCTAGTGAATTCGGATTCATTCCAAATGGCAGCAGTCTTGATCACCTCAGCCATACCATTGATAAATTCTCTTTCTGGTAGTGTTGATAAGAATGAAATATCGGCAAAGACATACTTAGGTTGCCAAAATGCACCGATGAAGTTCTTACCCAGTGGGGTATCGATGGCAGTCTTACCACCGATGGAGGAATCCACCATTGCCAATAGAGTGGTAGGAACCTGAACAAATCTGACACCTCTCATGAAAGTGGAAGCGACATACCCAATCATATCTCCAATGACACCACCACCCATAGCGATGATGAAGGTATCTCTGGTACAACCCTCGGACAATAGGTAATCTTCTATGGCAGCCTTTGTGGTTCTGTTTTTACTAGATTCACCAGGGGCCACAGTGTAAGTCAATAATCTGGATTCAGGTCTATGTTTGGCAATGGATTCCTTGATGCTTTTAGAGAATGTATCTAGGTAACCTGCTTTAACCAGGTTTGTATCTGTTATTAGAACATATGTAGATGATGCTTGTTCAGTAACGATTTCTTCACAGATGTGATTAGAGATCTTGTAACCAACATGAATGGTTTTAGATCCCAAAATCTCCACCTTTTCAAGTTCGTTTTCTTTCACCATGATTGAAGAACGTTTGTTTAGTTAAATTAATCACAATCTTTAAATAACTCCAGGTTTATTTTTCACTATTTCTTTAATAATTTTTCAATGGTTGAGCTCTCTCACTCACTCCATCGGTATATTGACGAAAAAGAAAAATTTTATCCAGGCTGTGGAAGGGAAACCCCGGGTCATTATAGAGGTGAGTCACCTTGATGGTATTACTATACAAAGCAAAATATACAGATAAATACACAAGAGCAGAGGGGGTTATTTTCGTATTCCCAAGGATTCAGCTAACAACTTACTTTCTAACAAGACCACCAAACTTGTACCCATGTCTTGGGTTTCATCAACCGTCTTGAGCCACTGTATAAAGTTTTCCAGCTTTAAGTTTCCCTCATCTCCAAAGAGTTTACCGATGTCAGAGATGGTTCTCATGTTTGCAATGATATCACGTAGTAATAATTCATCCTTCGAACTCACAGTTAGCATGGGTATCACTAAATTCTGATAGGTTGATATCAATTGATGGATAAGTGTGCCACTTATTTTCTTCCATTTATCATCAGATGTCTGTGGAAGTTTGTCTTGTCTCTTGCACACAGTATCCAATACACCTGATATTTGTAGAATTGTCTGATTGTAGGTATTTAGTAGTTTAATGTTTTGATCTATTTGGTCAGCCAATAATCCCTGTGTTTCCAAATCTATTTCCCGAATGGGATCCTTCACTGGTGATGGCAGGCTGAATGTCCATGGTTTCCCCATGTACTTGTCAATCATTCCTTCCTGTGGTAGCCTATGTATTCCTTTATTTTTGTTCACTGTATCTCCATTTTGACTTAAAATTTTACCTCGTTTATGTTCCGGTGCCTTAGTAGATTCAGATATCACAGATTGATCTGAGCAGTGCCTTTTTTGATGGATATTCTCCTTATGGGAAAAGGATTGACGTAACTTGGGGATATTCCTCAATGGTGGAGTAGGTGAAGGTAATAAAGGGTTATTGATGATATATTCTGGAACAGTTCTAATTGGCTCAAACAAGCTTTGAAGACTTTTGGTAGCTTTGTTCGTAATGTCCTGGTTAATCATTTGGGCTTCCCCTTTCTGTTTTTCACTAAGTTCATCTATTATTTCATCCTCCTCTATCTTAAATTGAACACGATTTTTTCCAGGAAGTTTTATGCTAACCATTGGTGGTGAACTGTCTCCCAGTAGTGTGTGGTCATTGATGGAATCCTCTTGTCTGGAGCAAAAGGATGCCCCCGAAGTGGTGTCAGGTTGATCTTTATAAGGATCAAGTTCAGCAAATTCGACATCATCAGTAAACTGTGATCTTATTGAATCTAGCTTATTTTGTGACATTGTCAGAGGTAGCTAGATTATTTCCTACTAATTAACTTCGAAAAGAAGGATCTGAAGAGCCATTGTAGGCTTAATTGGTCTACGCGCCGCTTTTGTTTTCTCATACGGGCCGCAAAGTAGAGAGATCTTGAAAAATTGTAAATACGTGAAAGAATGGTTTATTTAGTCAATTAGTTAACTATAACACAATAAATCAATATGTCACTACCCTGGATTCACTACCCAGATGAAATATGGGATGATAGAGAGAACCAGCCATGGATTGAATACAAAGGGTACCCCGAGGGAACTTTCAAATTCGGGAAGGCCACATGGACATTGATCATTGTGTGGTTGTTGGCGCCATTCCTCTTTTATAAGATATTTGCTAAGATCTGTTTCTTGCTCAATAGAAGGCAAAGAATGAACCCATATGCGAATGGTATAGTGATAGTCGTTCTGGGTGACTTGGGTCATTCGCCTAGAATATCATATCATGTGAAGAGTTTCGTGAAATTGGGTTACTCGGTGGAACTCTGTGGATATTTAGAGAGTTCCCTACCTGATTACTTATACGATGAGGATGTCTCTATCAATGAATTAGGTGTTATCAAAAACACTAGAGGACTACCATATGTTCTCTTTGGTGTTTATAAAATAGTCTATCAAATTTTTAATTTATTTTCTGTCTTGGACTATGCCATTGACACTAACACGAAATATGTGTTAATCCAAAACCCGCCTTCTCTGCCTCTTCTTGCTGTGGTAGTGTTAATTAAAAAGATATTACATCCAAGAGTGAAACTCATAATTGATTGGCACAACTTGAACTATACAGTGTTAAACATGAAGTTCAACAATCTTCGTCATCCAATTATAAGATTCGTCAAGGCCTACGAAAGAATCTTGAGTAAGAAATTTGCATATTTAAATCTGACGGTCACTGAACAAATGAGAAAGTTCTTGATTAAGGAATTTGACTTGTCTCCAAAGAGCACAATTACATTATACGATAGACCAAATGAAATATTTGAGCCATTGAAGGGACAAGAAGAGTTACAACAGATATTGAAAGACAATGCTGATCTTTTCAAGGAGCAAGATTACAACCAGAAAACTGATAGAATAATAGTAACTTCAACATCATTCACAGCTGATGAAGACTTTACTGTGTTAATAGATGCTTTAGCAAAATTGGAGGCCAAGCTCTCTGACTTAAAGGCCGATTCCAAAGTTTGGATGATTGTGACTGGGAAGGGTCCATTACATTCTGATTTTCTGAAATTGGTTAAATCGCATACCTGGAATAAAGTGATCATCAAAAGTGTCTGGTTGCCGATAGAGGAATATCCTAGAATATTGAGGATCGCTGATTTGGGTATATCTTTACATTACTCCACTTCCGGTTTAGATTTGCCAATGAAAATTGTCGATCTTTTTGGTTCTGGTGTCCCAATTATTTCCTTAAACTTTGATTCTATTGGTGAATTGGTGAAACCAGAAGTCAACGGCCTTATCTTGAAAGATAACCATAGTGGTGAAGAGATGTGTGATAAAATATATGGAACACTCTTTGGAGAAAGAAAAATGTACATTAAAATCAAGGAAGGCGCCCTCAAAGAGAGTCAGTTTAGATGGGACAATGAATGGGATAATAAGCTACTTCCAAAGTTTGAATTAAGCTAGCTGTATATATACAATAATTTACTTTTAATTTATAAATATTCTATCTTTTATACCTTGTAAGTAATCTCTCGAGTTGAGATCTTTGATATTACTTGGGTTGTCATTCGCCCAAAACTCATATTCCTTGAAATCGATTATCTCATCATCTATAGAATCGGGCATGAGATCCCATTCAAGACACTGGATACCTTTAGCTAGCAACCCTGTGATGAAGCACCACAATTTAGCTGTTTCTAAATTGTTATATCCACCACCACCTAGAAGCAAGCAAGGTCCACCAAAATGCTTGATAATTCGTTCCACAGTGGATCCATACCCTTTAATTGTGAGATTCCATTCGTTGTAATCTGAGTCCGAACATAACCCATCACCTCCACACTGAAACACAATACAGTCTGGTTGGAAATCATCGATAAGTTTATATATTATGTTCTGTGTGATCCATTCCAGTGAATTATCATTCAAACCCTTTCTTGTGGGAACATTGATTTCATAACCTTTACCCTTACCCAAGCCATCTCTAGGTGGTTTCCCAGTTCCGGGGAAAAACCCAAAATCTAATCTATGCAAAGATAAGGTTAATACTTTATCACTGAACCTGAAGGCCTTCGCCACGCCATCTCCATGGTGTAAGTCTAAATCAATGTACATTACCTTCTGAAACTGTGTTCGAAGTCGTAGAACGGCTAGTACTATATCATTTACGTAGCAAAATCCTGATGCCTTGGATTTATGGCCGTGGTGCCGTCCACCTGTCCAATTAATAGCTATTGGCTGGGTATCTTTACTGGTATTTTTCATGATCCAATTGGCGGCCGATATGGAAGTACCAGCCGTGAGTTTAGCATAATCATCGATGAAGGGGAATATAGGGCAATCAAATTTAAGGCTAAATTGATCAAGTGTATCTGAACTAGTAGGATCTTCATCTGATGTAGTATGCGGAATCGGTCTATTGAGAGAATCGAGTCGTTGGAGTACCCTGGTCTGAGTTTTAGATAGTGGGTTCTTGTAATGATTCCAATCACGTGTGCTATCACACAGTACATTTATGAAATTGGGATTATGAAATTTCACGAGTTCTTCTATAGTTGCATGGTGATAAGGTATCAATTGAAGTTCAGTGAGTAAAGTAGACGGATCATCAATCTGAAACGAATGAATGAGGTTTCCGACTATAGAGGATCGGAGTTCATTGGATGGTAATAAATCAATAATAAGAGAATCTATCTCTGTTAGCTGTACCAAACCAAGTTTGACTTTTTTACCTGCTTGGGTATCCATGGGGTGGTCTAAAAAGAACAATTACATGAGACTGAGTAAATCCATGTTACGTACCAATTTTTTTTTCACATGTGTATGCAGAATTACGATTTACCGAGGGTACCCCACACAGAGAAGATCGCATGTGATCCTTTTGCTACCATTATAAATACTCTTTAAAGTGTCCTTTTTGTCTGTTCTCAGCTATTTCTTAAGGGAATTTCTCCAAAATATTATCATAACATGGAAAGATTAAATCAAATCAAGAATCATCTCACTTCTCAATCCTCTGTTGAGACCCTTAAAACCAAAAATACAGATGATGTTGTCATCGTGGCTGCCTATAGAACTGCGCTCACTAAAGGTGGCAAGGGGTTATTCAAGGACTCTGGGTCTGATGAGTTATTACACAAATTACTACTTGCCTTGTTCAAGAAGGTGAACATTGATAAAAGTTTAATAGAAGAGGTTGCCGTTGGTAATGTGCTAAATAGAGCAGCAGGAGTCAATGAACATCGAGCAGCTGCTATAGCCGCTGGGATACCATCTAGTGTTCCATTCATTGCATTGAATAGACAGTGTTCTTCAGGGTTGATGGCTATCAATGATATAGCTAACAAAATCAAGGTAGGTCAAATAGCATGTGGGTTGGCATGTGGTGTTGAAAGTATGTCTAATAATTATGGACCTCAGTCTACACCCGTGATCTCAGATTCCATCATCAAGTCTTCTCAAGATGCCAAGAATTGTATTTTACCTATGGGATTGACTAGTGAAAATATTAATGACAAGTATAACATTTCTAGGGAAACTCAAGATGAGTATGCTGCTTACTCTTATCAAAAAGCGGAGCGTGCTCAAAAAGCTGGGTTGTTTAAAGATGAGATTCTTCCTGTTAATGTGGAGGTATTGATTGAAGATGAAAATGATGATAATGACAATGAGAATCCTATTAGATCCAGAATGGTCACTGTTGAAAGAGATGAAGGCCCAAGACCAAACGTTACTGCTGCTTCTTTGAAGAAAATTAAACCTGCTTTCAAAAAAGATGGTGCTTCGCATGCAGGTAATTCTTCTCAGGTTAGTGACGGAGCAGCTGCTGTTTTGTTGATGACTAGGGATATGGCAAAATCTTTGGGATTACCTATCTTGGGGAAATATATTATGACCAGTGTAGTTGGTGTGCCTCCAGATATCATGGGTGTTGGTCCAGCTTATGTCATTCCAAAGTTATTAAACATGTACGGTTTGACTCCAGCAGATATATCAGTTTTTGAAATCAATGAAGCATTTGCAGGTCAGGCTATATTTTCAGTGAAACATGTCAACATACCTTACGGTAAAGTTAACCCTAGAGGGGGTGCAATTGCTTTGGGGCATCCTTTGGGTTGCACTGGTGCTAGACAGGTTTGCACCATATTAAGAGAGTTGAAACCAGGGGAGCTTGGTGTTACTAGCATGTGTATTGGTGGTGGTCAAGGGGCTGCAGGATTATTTATTAAGGAATAAGTATGGTTATTATAATTATTTATATATATATATGATAACATTATAAAATAACGTATTAGTAGACGGCTCCTCAAAATTATAATCACCGATCTCAAAAAATTTTCAAAAAAAAAGGTTTTCAATGTTCATTATCTTGTTCAAGGAGTTTACACAATTTTATACCTAACAGCAACATACACATACGACCAACCATGTCTGCTGATGAAGCATCTAACCAACAACGGGCGAAAACATCTAAACCCCAGAAAAGGAATAGAAACAGAAACAAAGGAAATAACAAGGATAAATCTTCCAACCTAGAGTCATCTACGGAAGGAAACCCTAAAGCCAATAGAAATAATAATAGAAGATACAATAAAAATAAGCAAGATAATGCTAACTCCAATGATAATAAGAAGGTGAAAAACCCACCTAAGTATATGGAGATTCAAAGATTGTTACATAGATTTAGCCCCATCACTATTAATGGTATTCCAGTCAACTCTCTTTCTAAGCCAGTGAACGAGTTCCTTCTTGACCTCATAAAGAATAGAGAGAACCAGGATACGACGTATATCTCATTTTTACTGGCTCCTAGTGATCCAGATTTCCCATATGATCTCGATTTCTTGAAGGTCTCCTTGGCTATTCCTGCTAGATATCCATTTAAGTCTGACGGACTACCAACAATTACTATATTGAATGATGACATTCCAAGAGGTTATAGTGTGAATATTGAAATTGGATTCAAACAAATCGTGGCTACAGCCTTGAAAAACAGGGAGGAAAAGAAAAAGGTTAAGAAAGACAACAAAGACAGCAAGGAAAATCCAGTGCCTGTTCCTGCTGAAGATGAATTGGATGATGAAGATAAAATAGAAATGGTGTCGGGTAATGATCTTCTTGGGATAGTGCTAACTTTAGACAAGTATTTGGAGAAGTTTTTGTCAATGGAAAAGAAGGATACAATTAAGATTGTCAAATACATCAAAAAACAACAAGATGTCAACATAAAGAAGGAGAAGGAAAAGAAGGAAGCAAAACCTAAAGTCAAGAAGGAGGAACCTGTTACTATAACAAACAAAGTGTTAGCAAAGAGAGAGAAGGAGATTGAACGAATGAAGCAGAGACTTCGGTTGGAATCCATTAGTTTATTCAAGGAGACCAGCCATAACTCTATATACAAGCTTTGCTTGGCTTTCAAAGAAGAAAACTTTACTATTGAAATAGAGAATATGGAAGAGATCATCATTGAACGTCTCAATGTGAAGCTCACGATTCCTAAAGAGTATTTGAGCAATCCTAAGAAGGGATTGAGGTTAGAATTGGATATGTCAAGTGACTACAATTTGAAGTTATTGAGTTCCATCAAGGATAAAAACTTGAAGCTAGTGTTTGGTAAATTAATAACTAATCTAGGTAGCAATTTCACTTATTTGGGAAGTGAAGTTGCAAAGATCAATTATGCTGAATTAAATAATAAAAAGGATGAAGGAGAAGAATCTGTCGATGAACTTACTACCGAGTATTGGACCATCACATCTCAATTGAACTTCTTTGTTCAAAACATTGAAAAGTTCTTGAGTCCCCTTAATGAATTCACAAAGTGGTTTGAAGCTAATAAACTGTTTAATAGAACTCTATAATAATAGAAACGCGTATCGATCTAAAATGAGATGCGTTTTTTTTTATATAATTTTTGTTTGTAGATCGACACATTTAAAACTTCCTTGATCATTCAGTTTTGCCTGTAATCATATACACTAATAGGGTAATACAATCAATCAAGAGATAATCACGGGATACAGATTGTCTGATATACCATTACATCGCATTTAATTAACCCCCCCTCTATAGACAAATATCCAACCCACATACATACATTCTCTTTTTCCCTTCTTCAGTTTGATGGTTATGACATTGAATTTTCATTTAACTTACACATTTAGACTCTAACATACCTACAAAGCATGCAGTCAACTAACTCTCAACGAAGAAACTCAGATGGGGATCTCCTAAGGCAGCGTTCGAAATCTGACTCCAACGGATATAACCAAAACCTGAATCATATTATGAACAAGAGCCGAAATACCTCCTCTGCAGGTAACACCACGAACACAAACACAGACAATCAATCAACAATCAGCACCACCAGTGGACAACAAGGTGATGGTTCAACTAAAGGTTTGGTTTCAGGTATAAGGAAATTTAGCAACAAAATCAGAAGAAAATCGTTACTCATAGACACTAATGGCTCACCCGCCTTGAATAACAACGAAGCCAACAACCACGATGTTCCACCCGTTGAACTGGATAGAAAGAGAAGCCTGAAAACTAATAAGGCTTTGTCAGCAACATTGAAGATATATGACAAAATCAGCTCTCCGATTTCCAACGCTATTACAACCCCTGGGTCTCCGATCTCTCCCACACATGCACCAGTGCTATCCACTAATGTCGTCCAGCTAGGGCTGGGATTGGCTGGAAGGGGGTTACATGAGGAATATGGCATGACCCATGATATAACAACAATGCAACAGAGATGTAAGCCTCTTGATATTGAGGAACCAATAAGTCCTTCTAAACCAGAGAAGAAGAAAACTACTCTAATTTTTAAATCACAACCGAAGAAGCTGACAACGGATCAATTTTTACGACTCGTGTTGGAAGATAAGGTGTCCACTAAACGTTATGCACATCTAGAGAAGCTTTTGTTTGATACGGGACGCCAGTCTGATTGGATAAGGAATTTCCTCTCAAGACAGGGTGAGGTAGCATTAGCAGTTGCACTTCAACAGATAAATCAAAGATCAATCAAATCAAATGATCAATTGGATAGGGAGTTCTTGATTCTCACTTGTTTGAGACATTTAATCGCCTTCCAAGAAATGGAACAGGGGAAAATCACAATGAACAACCTTATTCCTTATCTTATGCCTAGTCTAATCTCAGCTCGTCTTGTCACAAGAAACTTGGTAAGTAGTATACTTGCTCTTTTGATTGCTCATGGCCAACTTGAGGCTTCCACCAAAATTATTGAAGAATTGCAAAAGATAAATGAATTGGCTGCTAGATCTGATAGTTCATTCTTTTCTTCTGATGGTCTCGAGAGGAAGACAAGACACAAATTTGGTGTTCTAATATCTAATTCTGAGAAACTGATTTATGAATTTGGAAAACAAAATCCCGGGATTTCATTCACTGATGCCGATTTCAGCTCGAATAGATACACTAAGAAAACTGCTATTCACGAGTATGCCTTGTTGTCCATTTTCCTGATTTGCTCTCTAATTTCAACTTTTCCTGATGTCCGAGATAGAATTAACCTACGTCATGATTTTGAAGAGTCTGGCTTGATGGGACTTTTCAGTAGCAGTCGATTACTAAACTATGATGCTATCAATGATTTAATTGAAAACTATATGGCCTCATCTGAAGATGATGTCTTAACCCTCGAAGTACCAGCTGCAAAAGAGCAACCCATTATCAACTCACCTCGTTCTCCAGAGGATTTTGATGTGGAAATGAATTACTTTGTGTCTGCATTGAAGGACACGTCTCTTGAAAAAGATGTTATTTCCATTTTTGAAAACTTACTATACATCAAACAAGTTAAAAAGAAGGAAGAATCCCAAAGTTTATTCAAATTGATTAATAGTCTTATTGAACATATAGTGAATATCAATCATGCCGGTCGTGATGACAATATGACTTTCTTCATTCAATCATTGCTAGGTAGACTTGCCACGGATGATATGATGCAACATGCAATGCAGGAATCAAGTCAAGCTGAGAGAAAGGTCAAGGAACTCACATTCCAAATCAAGGACTTGGAAACCAAGTTCTCTGAATCCACTGAAGGAACAACTGAAGGCATACTTTCGGATGTTTTTATTCCAAAACATGCCTCTACAAGAAGATCCAGTAGATTGAACAGCAATAGCAACAGATTATATCCAAGAGTTTCCGTTTCCCAACATCCGTATTTCAGTGGTGCATTTACTCAGTCTGAACCTCAGTTAGATAAGGCACATACTATCATTCAGTCAACAATAGGTATTTCCTCCAATGAAAATGTTTCTAATCAAGTATCTCAGGGTGGATCTCTTTTCAAGCCTTCAACTACCAAGCAGTTAATATACAACAGTGATGTTAAGTTATCAAACAATTTTTCAAGTTCATCTACTTTCATCGAACCTTTTGAAACTTATGATGTCAACGGCATAAATGGATCGGGTGCTATTGCTGGCTCTGCTAATGGTTATGTCTCTGGCTCTGGCTCTGGCTCTGGCTCTGGCTCTGGCTCTGGCTCTGGCTCTGGCTCTGGCTCTGGCTCTGGCTCTAGCTCTGGATTTGGCCCTGGGTTTAGCTCTGGATTTGGCCCTGGGTTTGGTTCTGGAGTTGGCTCTGAACCAGGGACGGGTACTGCTGGTGCAACTTACAGTTCGTCTAATGCTGGCTCTTCTGGTCCAGCACCGCCTCCTCCCCCACCACCTCCCCTACCATCCATGCTGTCTAATGCAGTTGCTGCTTCACTACCACCACCACCACCACCACCACCACCACCACCACCACCACTTCCGCCAATGTTATCTAATGGTTCTGGTTCTGCTAGCATTCCTCCACCTCCGCCGCCTCCACTTCCATCCATGCTATCGAAAGGTCCAGCTGGTGCTCCACTTCCACCTCCACCTCCTCCTCTTCCTCCAGTGCTATTGAAACAAGATGCTGCGAAGAAGGATGGTGGCCCACCTCCACCTCCGCCAATGCCTTCCCTTTTGACTGAAGACCAGGGCAATAAATTACCTATTCCAAAGCCGAAACCTAAGGTCGTTGAAGAGGACCCTCTGCAGAAATTAATGGCTCTTAAGAGACCAACATCTAAGCTGAAACAGATTCACTGGGATAAACTTAATAATGTTTCCAATACATTCTGGAATTCTGTTGATGATGAGAGTATGACTGGCAAATTGGATGAATTTGGTGTGTTGAATGAAGTTGAAGATTACTTCAAGGCTACGGAATCTAGATTGGCTAAGAAGGTAAAGAAAGTGGAAGATGAAGGTCCGAAGAAGGTCAGCTTCTTGTCAAGAGAATTACAACAACAATTCGGTATTAACTTACATGTTTTCAATGGATTGTCAGAGGAAGAATTCGTTTCAAGTGTTCTTAGATGTGATTCCAGTGTCATCGACTCTGTTAATGTTGTTGAGTTTTTCAATAACGAATCATTAATTGAAATTTCTCCAAGCATGATGAAAAGTTTTGCACCTTACTCTACTAAATTCAATGTTAAGGGATTCGAACCCAAGAAGGATTCAAGTGAACTAGCCAGATTCGATAAGATTTACTTGGAGTTGTTGTTTAACATGAGACAGTATTGGGCATCGAGATCTCGTGCTCTGTTGTTGAAACTCACCTTTGAGAGAGATTATCAGGATATCGAGGCCAAATTGAATTTACTTGATGAGTCTATCGATAGTGTGATGCATTGTGATTCTTTTGTTAAAGTGTTGACCATCATCAAGAATTTGGGTAACTACATGAATGATCAGTCTAAGTTGGCTCTTGGTTTTAAATTGTCGAGTCTTCAGAAGTTGAAGTATTTGAAAGATACAGGTAATACAATGACTCTTCTACATTACATTGAAAAAATTGTCAGAACTTATTTTTCTGAATTGTGTGGCTTTGTTGATGATTTGCAAGATACTGTGAAGGTTTCATCATTATCTGTTGAGAATTTGGAGAAGGAATTTGGAGACTTCAAGGCAAATATTGATAATTGTAAGATTTCTGTGGAGAAAGGTAGATTAAGTGATCCTCTGGTGTTGCATCCTGATGATAAAATATTGGATGTTGTTTTCCCAGTGTTGAGAAAGGCTGAGAAGAAGCTTGGGATACTTCAAACCCATATTGAAACTACTATCAAAAACTTAAAAGAAGCCATGGAATATTACGGTGAGAACCCTAAGGATGAGACATCAAAAAATACATTCTTCAGTAAGTTTTCTGTGTTTATCGAAGATTTCAAGAGAGTTCATGGTGATAATGTCAGATCTGAGGAAGAAAGCAAGGCATATGAAGTGCGTAAGAAGATGTTGGAGGACTTCAAGAATCAAAAGAAGAATAAGGAAGAAGTTTTATCCAGGTATAGAAGTGAAAATTCTGATCAACTTTCATTTACATCTGGTAAATCTGGTGTCCATGCCATTGAGGATCTTTTAGATAAACTGAGAGGAAATGGCAGTCAACCTGAGAGTAGATCAGCTAAGCCTGTTACTCATGCAGATACCGATATGATCACCAATAGTGCTCAACAAATGTTAGACCAACTAGCCAAGATTGATTCCTCTGAGGAGCGTCTTGCTGGTGTGAACTTTGTGGATGCTAACCTAGATGATGATGATGAAGATGATGGTGATGATGGTGATGATGGTGATGATGGTGAAGTTAATTCTATGATTTCAGGAGATCTTGAGCCACCTGCGATATTAGTTAACAGTCAATCCATGAACTCTGTGAGATCGGTGAATAGCAGTAGATCAACACCACAATTATCCATCATTGCTATGTTAATAAATGGATCCTTAAGTCCAAGCAGAGATGGATACATTAACGAGGTCAATGAAGATGAGGATTTTGACAGTGATGTGGGACAGTCCTCCGATTTTCTCTCTATTGGTGCTAATTCCTTAGCTAAACCCACTTCCCCCTTGAAAATGATTTCTGATAACACGATGAATTTAATTGATTTGAGTGATGAAGATGATAATGTTGTTGATGCTGTGCTTGTCGATGATAATAACTCCCTTTCCGAGAATATTCCACCTGATTCCGGTTCTACGGTTGGTGTCTTTAAGCTGGATGAAGAAAAGTCAAGTTAAATTGGTTCTATTCCCTTTGTATACTAGTGTTTTTTATTCTAAATTTATACCCCTACTTTAGCATTCTCATTATATATAGAAGCATTTTTAATAATAATTAATATATCATTTTTTTAATCACAAATACAATAGAAAAAAGGTTTATATAAGGTTTATATATAGTAGTCTAGTTAGCTTTCTTCGTAGACTTTTTTTCAGTTGGTTTGATGTTCAAGTTGACCTTTCTAAGAGCATAAAGAGACATCAAAGCCAAGAATATATAGACAGCAGTCATGAGAGGCTTCTTGAAGTAGGCAACCTTGGAGTATCTATAGTGAACCAACAAGTCAAGACCTCTCATTTCATCAACTAAGTTAGAGAAGGTGAAGGTAATCTTGGTATGCCCTGACCCGACATCTAAGTAAGAATATTCAGCATCGACAACCATATCATCCCAAGAGAATGGTGCCTTGGCTTCAATAAATTCGGCACCCTCAGGTAAATGCACAGAGAAAGCAACATTTTCATAGGTAGTATCAGCCAAACCGTCTAGCAATGGCACCTTCAAGATGAATTCATCAGAGTTGTCCACTTTCTTAGCGAATTGAGATAATTTGTGATCCCACCCAATGGTGAAGTTGTAATGCCAGTCACCAAAGATTGGAAATCTTGGCTTCAACACTAAATCACCGTTGATAAAAGTAGAAGTCGACACATTACCCACCTTATCAGTGAAATAGATGGCTTCAATGTCAACATCATGATTAAGTGGAAACACCATGGTGGAGATCACGGAGGATTGTTGTAGTAACTTAGGATTTTGCAACCATTCAACCCTGGAGAACCCAGATTCCAATGCCAAACCATTGTTAGTGAGTTCATAGTATTCTTCCAATTGTAAGGCATCACTCCAGTGAGAAACCCAGAAATCTCTTTGTAAGTTGTAAACGTATCCTAGAGGGTGGTCATGGAGGTAGGTGAATTCGAGTGGATCGAATGTATTTGGGGACACGGTAGTCTCGAATGGGCCAAAAGTAACAGTAGGAATCTTCCCCTTTTCAGATTCCACAGCCTCTTCAGTAACTGGAGTCAACTCTTTGAAATCAGGAGCACCGAGGATCGTGAGAGAGTGCTTCTGGATTTCGTAGACTGATAGAGGTTCTTTCAAAGTTTGGTATTTGAGATATTGTGCAGAGCCCATTTTGGCCTTTTTAACAGTCGTGCTCAATTTATTAATGAACATGTAGTTCAAGCTGAGTTCGATGTCAGATTTAGGAGCAATTGGGTATGGAAGTTTGATCTTGTAATATGAGAGGCCTTCTTCCTCGATGATGAATTTTGATGGCACCATTGGAGTGGCTAATTTGACATCATTCAAGAAATTAATGTTTAGAGCCAAATTATCATCTGAACCTGGAATGATAACGTAGAATTCATTGACTGGTTCAGATCCAATGTTCTTGGCAACGATGTCATGTCTTTCCTTAACATAGGACTTCAAGAGATCTAACGTGTGCTTGTAGTCCGTTATTTCCCAGTTTTGTTCGACTTCAAATGATAACACGCCTGAGAGGTAGAACCCCAGGGCGAGTATGATGCTCAGTAACTGCATGTCTTTGAGTGTGATCTATGGGTAGCAACGAATTGAGCGTTATTATTCAAGGAATTATGGTAACCAGAAACTGGAAAAATACGTCTACAACACGTATTCGCCAAAAATAAAAAAAATTGGCCAAATTATGATTACGTAATTTATTTTTTTATTATTATAGAAAAGAGTTAAAAAGAGCTTAAAAGGAGTTACTGTTCGTTATCGTCATTGTCTATGAAGACACTAGTTGGAGGGTCAGAGATGTCTCTCTCGTGAGATTGGTGTTGCAATCTGTGAAGTTGGATCGATGCCGACGCCTGTGGAGACTCTAGATCGACGGAACTTAGCTGGCCATCATGCGCCCCCGGGTGGGATACCGATATCGAGTCTCTGTAAATATTGGAAGTATAACTGGACATATCCATTGTGGATCTATCAAAATATTCAGACTCACTATCGTCATCTTCCTCATCGTCATCATTATCAGCGTACGCCGAGAGATAAATTCCGTTGGATTTCTTATTTTGTTCTATAATCTTGTACGCCATTCTAGAGGACACCGTTCTTCTCATGATACATAGTGATGTTCCATACATGGCTGTCATCACCACCGGCACGAGGAGTGCCCAACCACACCAGTTTAAATGAGGAATGAACAAAAGGATATCCACTAAGAATGATAACAAAGAGAGTATGAATGTCGGGAGTGTCATGAACAGTGTGAGTAGTAGTAGAGTAGATGAAAATGTTGATGAAAAATTAAATAACATCAGGGCAGTCATCACCAGTTGCACTCCCGTAAAGGCAGTAGATATCGGATGAACCACCAATAAAAAGGAGATACTGTGTCTAGCATTAGAGGGAAGTGAAAACCCCGATAGGTGTGACAACTCGGCTGGCTTGTAACCTATCCGCACCGATGTACAAGAGTGATCATCGCATAGTCCAAACACTCCGAATTTGTAACCGTCATAAGTGCAAAGAGATATCGAAGAGGTGATCGGCACAGTCAGCACTGCTATCAGTTGTAATACAAATGACACCAATAACATCGACAACTGCATCAAGACCACTCTTTGATGAAATGTCAGACTTTGTAGCTTCATTTGATTTTTCTTTAGTGTGTTTACATAAAAAAGAACAACCACTTATCATCTATAAATCACCTTCTCCGTCTGTCTCATATAAAAAAAAGGAAAATAAAACACGGCTGTGCTCGTACACTGCCTGGAAAAAAATTTTCTTTTTTACCTCTAGGAACATGGATTTATTTGCGATTTAGATATAGGGTAAAGTATTGGTTCTTTGAATATACTATCAGTGTATATAGATAACGGCTAAATGGCAAAGATAAGGCAAAACAAGAAGACTACATTTGCAGATAATGGGGAAATTGGGAATGGGAATACCCGTTCCAATGCAAATACCTCTACTACTAAAAGATCAAATACTAGCAGCAATAACAACAACAGGGTAGCCAAACCTAAGCAGAGATCAACTTCTAAGAAATCGGCAACACCTAAAACCGTGGAATTCTTTAGTGATGATGAAAACAATGAGGAGGATGATTTTGAATCTGAAAATGAAAATGAAAACCTCATGAGAGGGAAAATAAAATCTAACATTGTTAACATCAAGGCCAAGGCAAGATCATTACTTGATGTGAGAAAAACTTTACCGGTTTACAAAGTCAAGGATGAATTGGTGGAGAAAATACTCAAGGAGAAAGTGTGTATATTGATCGGTGAGACTGGTTCGGGTAAATCTACTCAGATCCCGCAATTCCTTATGCCCCATAACAATAAATCTATAGCAGTGACGCAACCCCGGAGAGTTGCAGCAATGAACTTGGCTACAAGAGTGGCATCCGAGTATGGTTGTGTCATCGGTACAGACGTTGGTTATGCTGTGAGATTCAACAATGTTTCTTCTAAAAAAACTAAATTGAAATACATCACAGATGGTATGCTCTTGAGAGAAATGATGATTGATCCCTTGTTATCCAAATATAGTACAATCATAATCGATGAAGCGCATGAAAGAACAATCTTGACTGATCTATTACTTGGGTTCTTAAAGGACTTGCTCATTGATAAACGGAAGGATGATGCAGATTTCAGAGTGATCATTATGTCAGCTACATTGGATGCAGAGAAATTCTCTGCCTTCTTCAATGATGCACCAATTCTTTTTGTCGAGGGGAGAATGTACCCTGTGGAGAGAATGTATTTAAAACAAGCTGTTGACGATGTCATTGATTCCATGGTGAAGTCTGTCATTCAAATTAATATGGGTGAACCCGAGGGAGACATCTTGTGTTTCTTGGCTGGTCAAGAAGAAATCGATAAAGCCACAGAGATAGTGCAAAAAATCTCTCCAGAGTTGCCAAGAGAGGCACCTATACTTATTCCTATGCCATTATATGCTGCTTTACCATCTCACATGCAATTGAAGGTGTTCTCTCCCCTAAAGAAGAACCAAAGAAAAGTGATTTTCTCTACGAATATAGCTGAAACATCCGTTACTGTGCCCGGTATCAAATATGTTGTGGATTCAGGGTTGCGTAAGGTTAAAGTGTGGAGACATCAATTGGGACTCTCTACATTGTTGACTGTGCCAGTCTCTAAGGCTTCTGCCAGTCAAAGAGCTGGTAGAGCTGGTAGAGAATCGAAGGGGAAGTGTTATAGATTGTTCAGAGAGAAGGATTACATGAAATTGACTGATGCCACTGAACCTGAAATCTTGAGATCCGAAATTGTGTCACCAGTTTTGATGTTGAAAAAACTGGGTGTCGATGACATCTTGAATTGGCATTGGCTTGAAAATCCCGGAGTCGATGCCCTACGGGCCTCGTTACAACAATTGTATTCCTTGGGAGCCTTGGATAACTACGGTGCTGTCACTGATTTAGGTAACAAAATGGCTATCCTACCTGTGGCTCCTCATTTGGCAGCTGTGTTGATTCAAGCTCACGAGTATGGGGTGCTCTCCCCAGTGATCGACATTGTGTCTTGTTTATCTGTGGACAATTTGATGCTGACTCCAGCAAACGATAAGAGAGATGAAATCAATGCAAAGCGGAAAGATTCATGTACTCTTGGTTCTAAGCATGGTGATCTTTTGATGTTGAAGGAATTATATGACATTTATTACAGTTTGTCTGGTAACGAGGAGAGACGGAAATGGTGTCATGAGCTTGGTGTCTCATTCAAGGGGATGAAGAATGTTGCGAGAATCAGAAAACAACTTAGAGAGTATATGAATAAGTTAATGCAAAATGGCAAGGGCAGCATCTTTGATGATAACGACGATGACGAAGAAATGGGGATTAAATACAGTCAACCTATCGATCCAGAGAAAATCATAAAGTCATTTTTGAAAGGGTTTATCACTAATACGGCCATTGGTATGCCAGATAGATCATATAGAACAGTTACCAGTGGTGAATTAGTGTCTATTCATCCTTCCTCGATGTTGTTTGGTACCAAAAGAGATGGTGTCCTGTATATAGAGTATGTGTACACAGTGAAGGGTTACGCTAGAAATGTGACTGCTATTGAGTTAGAATGGTTACAGGATGTGGCTCCACATCTCACTGCCAAGGTTAACGTCACTGAATAGTATTTATATACATCAAGTAATAATATATAGATCAAAATCGGAGATCGAGTCCCGCTTATTGGCGGACTCCCGATAAAAAATTAAAAAATCCGTGTGATAAAAGTCAATTAATTGAACAATTGCCTGTTTCTTGATCAGTCATCAAAATCAAGTGTTTGGATTGTGAATATTTATCATTAATCAATAATAAAATCATCTATTAAATCAATTAGAATGGCAAATATTGTTGTGATCGGTGCCGGGGTTGTTGGATTAACTACTGCCTTGCAGTTGGTCAGAAGGGGTCACAAAGTTACCATAATTGCAAAGGAATTACCTGGTGATTACAGTGATTTCTACACAAGTCCATACGCTGGAGCATTCTTCATTCACACTGCATCATTGAAAAATCCAGAGTTTTTCAATGAATTGCAAGACATCTCTTCATATTATGAATTTTTAGAAATTGCTGAGAAGGATAAAACTTCAGGTGTAACCGAGAGAGAAACCAATGTTTTCATTCCTAGAATGTCGATGGAGGAAGACTTGAATGAATACGATGGTCCATGGTTTAAAGATTTAGTCAGAGATTATTCTGTTATTCCACCTGATGAATACCCTGAAGGTGCATCCCAGGATGACATTGTGTTTTCCTTCAAGTATACTGGATTCATTATTAATCCAGTGCAATACTTACATTATTTGTTGAGTAAATGTATTGAATCTGGTGTCCAATATATGAGAAGATCAGTTTCATCTTTGGCTGAGGCTAAGGAATTCTTCATTGACCCTCTAGATCCTTCAGTGAAGAAATTGGGTCCAACTTTTGGTGTGAACCAAAAACTATCCGAAAACGATGCTTCCTTTTCATCTGCCGATATTGTGGTCAATTGTGCCGGCCTTAGAGGATCTGAATTGAACTACAAGGATTACGATAATCAATTACCAATCAAGGGGCAAACTCTTCTAGTGGAGAACAATGCTAAGAAAATTATAGTTGTGGAACCAATGGATAAGGAGTTCCCTACTGAATCTTTGTATATTTTGCCTAGACAGGGGTATGGGACTTTATTGACAGGTACTTATTTGTACAACGATAAATCTCTTGACTTTGATCCAGAATTAACAAAGAGAATTAGAGCAAGATCTCTCAGATACGCTCCAGAACTCATCAACAATCAGTTCATGAAGAATCCCGATCAATTAGTTGATGTTAAGCAATTCATCGGTATCAGACCAGGAAGAAAAGGTGGTATACACATTGTCAGAGATGTCGAAGATGGTGTTGACATTGTTCACAATTATGGATCTGGCCATAGTGGATATCAGAATTCTTACGGGATAGCCCATAAAGTTCTGCGGTTAGTTGATGAAATAGTTTATGAAAAAAGAGCCGTCAGTAAATTGTAAAAAGCGGATTCGGAAAAAAAAAATTCAAATGACACAAACGTTTTTAAGTATTACTTTATTTTTCTTTATTGTATCTATATATGAATTGAATATATATCAGTAGTTACTACAATGAGAAAGGCTAATATCCAATCTGCCCAGTTGAGCAAAAATCCACTTGAGATTAAAAGAAAATTGAATGATCCAGATATCAATCAATATCTTGCATTGAAATGTCAACTTGTAAAGATGGTGATCACTATCAGGGAAGGAAAAATAGACTCCATAAATGAAGATGATTTAACTAAGATTCAAGAAAGATTGCAAGAACTTCGATTCAAGACTAAAACTAGTTTGAAATTGGATAACCTACGGAATACAAGATTAGAAGGAGAAACAGCAAATTTTGATGTCGGCGTGAACACCCAATTGACCAATTACATAAATGCTCAAATTGCTGAAAACACCACTCTTATGCAGAAAATAGCCATGACTAGAGATTTATTAAATAAAAGAAGGAAAATTAGTGGTGCTATAGCTGAGTACTTGGCTAATGCTAAAGTCATCAAAATGACAAGACCAGAGTTAGAAGAGTTATTTGGTTCAGACATTGACGTTGGAGTGATAATAAAGAAGGGAACTCTCAGTAAATTGAATAAGGAAGATCCAAGTTTAAATGAATATAAATTCGATTTGAATGGGAGTGCATCTCTGAAGTTGAGTTGTGATGAGCTAGAAAAGAAAATACAAACTAAAATTGATGCTTGTGATTCCCTTAAACTACAAGTTGAGGTTGAGAAGGAAAAATGGCAAACAATATCTTCAAAGCTATTATCATTGTTGGATGCCTTACAAGAGGAAATGGATATATAATGGTACTTTTGTATGTAATATTAATTTTAATTATGATCTAAAAACTTTCAAAGTATATTTTGTATTTACAAAAATGAGGTGGTTATGTACAATGGTATGTAGGTTTTAAATAGAAATCTATTCGGATGACACAAAATCTTCTTGAGATTGTTGGATCTTCTCATCGATGAAACCTTGCACAACTTGTATTTCCTTAGAACCAGGGATGAGAATATCACTTTCTCTGTATTCATCGATCTTCTCGCATGCTTCCTTGACACCCTCAACTTTGGCACTTTCTTCAAAAATGGTGTAGATTTCAACGATATCTCTCAATTCACCAATGTCTTCTCTGCCGGCTTCCTTGGCAAATTTATCAAACTTAAGTTGACCAATGAATTTAATACCATTCAAGAAGTTTAAATCAACCTTAGTTTGGGCATCCAAAATGTCAGGAATACCAAATATAGAGAATTGGAGTCTTTCCAACTTGTCATACCATGCATCAGTTTCAACTTCTTCAGTTTCCAAGTAGTTATTTCTGAATTCTTCCAAGTATTGTTCACCAACCACCTTGAATTCAGCTTGGGCGTGTTCTAAACCACGTTCTCTTTCAGTTAACACTTGCTTTATTCTCCACATAGTTTGTCTTATAATTTCACTTATGTTTTCCACCTCACTTCCGAGCATGATATTGTTTTTGTTAAGAAGGTTTTCCTCCCTGAGAAGTTTATTTCTTTCCTTCAAACAGACGTACCAAAGTTGATGTAAATCTTCAAATGATTTTCTTCTTAATTCTGGCACAGTCCAAGATCTACCGGTGTGTTTTAAATCGGATTGTTCTCTGACAAATTTCTTGTCTTCAAAGAATTGCCAAAGTGGGTGATCATCGTTGACTTCAATGTTATTTATGGTTGGTAAAATTGGAGCCCTCAACTTGATATCAGGAGATATTCTGTAGAGGTTCCCCTTTCTAGCCAACTGAGAAGCCGATGTACTGAATTTAGCCAGTTGTTGTCTCATCATCATGGTTCGTTGTTTGTTGTATGATATGTTGAAACTATATAAATCTTAATTCAAAGGACTATAAACTCTTGTCTCCTCCAATTTTTCAACAAAAATTTTTCAAAAAAAAAATTGGAAGATGGATGTGGCTGGTTAGTGTGGCTGGTGATAATTACTGTGCCACAATATTTTAAAGTAACATGGATTTTAAACTATCTGATCTATCTATGATGAATTATGGGTTATTGCATTTATAACACTGATATAACAAATGCAACTATTCAGAAACCTAACGGGGTCCATATTATCTATACGGCATTCCCCACTGACTTCACAACATGTTTTTAAGTTTTCGTCAAGTGCAATTGTGAGAAATGTCCCAGGACAGATAGATGATCTTGCTAAGGTAACAACCCCTGATGCTACTCCCTCAAAGAATAAACCGGTTAAAATGAAGATCCCCAAGGCTAATAAGATGCCACCCCGTCCGAAACTTCCTGAATCTGAAATAAAGGAAAAATTCATTAAGGGTGGATCCGGGAAAGGTGGTCAAAAAATTAATAAAACCAATTCCAAAGTTCAATTAACTCATATACCGACTGGAATAGTGGTCACATCTCAGGCTACAAGATCTAGAGATCAAAATAGGAAAATAGCGAGACAAATATTGGCTGCCAAGATTGATGAATTGAATAATGGTGAAAAAAGTAGAGCTCAAATAGTGGTGAGTCGAAAGCAAATGCTCAAACAGAGAGCTAAGAAGAAAACCAAATCCAAGTATAAGAAGCTGAATGAGGAGAAGGAAAAGGAGAAAACAGCTGAACAGGTTGTTATAGAAGAAGTGGATGATGGTGATGATGCATTTGTTATTGTAGAAGAAACCGATGATACGTTTGTTATAATGGAAGAACCGCATGATGATAAGGAGGTCAAGCATTAATGTAACTTAGCTTCTTAAACTACTGTAAATAAATACAAAGATAATAAAATTACTTAACCTAAAAATACAAAACAAGTTTACTAAATTGGCACAGTTTAAAAGGTAAAAGTACAACTAAAGAGGCACTTAAGCCTTTATCAACTTTTCCTTCCGTTTTTTTTCAAATTTACGGAGCTTCTTAAGCAACCTATTATAAGAGGCTTGTCCGTGGTATGGCACTAGGATTGCTGCACTCTCTTCTGGATTTTCTTCTAACATTTTCATACATTTGTTGGACCAAACACCTGGCACTCCAGTAGTTAACAACTCTCTACCATCAGTGTCAATATAATTCCGTATACAGTCCAAGACTAAATCAGGATTAGGTTCACATCTATATAGCAAGAAAATAACATAATACTGGACAAACCCGAAAGAAACTAATCTCTCTGCAAGTTCTCTAAACTGAGTGATTTTCTTCCCATTTGGGAAACAACTTCTAACGCGTTCCATGAATGCCTCTTTATCAGGTTCATATGCTGCTTTGTCAATATATGGCCATTGAGTGGCTTTAAAAGGTTCGAAGAAAGACCCAGTTATTTCTGTGGTTGGTTCATCCACAAATTCTGATGAATTCGTAACAGTATCTGGATTTTCTGAGGTGTTATCATCAGCAACAGTATCTGCATCTGCATATTCATCGACAGAAGCAGAAGTATGTTCAGCTTCAGCTTCAGCAGCAGGAACAGGATGAGAAGCAGAAGTAGGAGCAGGAGCAGGAGTAGAAGCAGCAAGAGCAGGATCAGAATCAGCAAGAGCAGGAGCAGAAGCAACAGAAGCAGAAGCAGAAGTAGGAGCAGGAGCAGGAGCAGGAGCAGGAGCAGGAGCAGCGGAAACCTCACCATCACCATTGTCGTCATCATTATTATCATCAACTTTCTGTCTCTTTGTTGGGTTATCATCTGTCTCAGATGGTACACCAAGAGTGTATGGTTCTATAGTATCCAAATTTGCTGTCAATATATCATTCTCTAGTGGAACGGAAGGAAAATATAAAGTTGGATAGTTAGGATTCATTCTTGCCTGTCTTCTAACTTTGATCCAATCTTTATTCACAAGGTTGGTAGCACGTGGTGTATTGCCATCTTGTTTAGTCATTATGTAGTATTTTAAATAGTTGGCAATCCCAAAGACATGTAAAAAATTCTTATATCTCTGTCTCCATGATTCCAACGTGTGGTTGGTATGGAATCGATAGAATCTGTGGAAGAAATTTGTTGGAAATTGTAGTTCTTCGAATCCTTTCTCATTTGTTTTGATTTTGAGATTTTTGTATATAAATCTGCACAATTCAAAATCATCTAAAGCAGAAAAAGAATTCACATGGGCTTCGGCCACTGGTACTCTTATGTAGTCCCCATTTGTATCTTTCTTCAAGGTTTTAGTCTGACGATCATAATCATACACATATTTGAGATCGAAGTTAAGAGTTCTTAGTCTTTCTCTTAATGAGGCGTAAGTTCTTCCTTTCTCTCTGAAATAGTCCAAATTAGCTAGTTCCTTGAAAAGCGAATGTCCCTTGTACCCCATCCAAGGTCTCTTTCTGATCTCTTCCAACAAAACAGCATCTTCTTCTTCATCAAAGAAGTTAGCGTGTCTCTTAGTAGCAGATTCATCCCTGACAACTGCGTTATGTGGATGTCTAACCTCAATGGTGGCGGGTTCCGAAAGTAAGTAGTTTTCAAAATTCACTGGCATACCCGATTCGATCGAGTCATAAATTGCAAACACTTTGTAAACTTTATGAGTATTAGTGATGATAGGATCAAGCTCATCCACTTCGGAATTGGTAAGAACTATGACGTTCCCATCGTATAAAGTTTCAGTGACCTCTCCACCGTACGTGATAATCTTTGTAACCAAGTCTTCAGGGCAAGGTGGACAAATGTAAAATTGCATGGGTCTTGCTAAAGGATCTTGAAAGATCGGAATAATATCTTCTGACATTCTTTATTGGTAGTTATTTGTATTTATAGTAGAGTAATAGTAAGTGCTTGTTGTTGTTGTTGTTGTTGTTGTTGTTGTTGTTGTTGTTGTTGTTGTTTTTTGTTTTAAAATTCAAATGTGGTGCGAGGAGTCGGTGATACGACAGAAAAAAAAATTATTATTAAAGGCAGTTGAAAAGAACTTTGTTTACAATTCAATATAAGATATCCTCTTAAAAGTTAGCTATCGATTTATACACTCAACTTTCCAACAATGTCAGGTCGTCGTGGTAGAATTAGGTCATCCTCTCCAGCAGCACATGTTTCATATCCCAACTTATCAAGATCTAAATCTAGAGAGAGGGCGACTTCGCCTCTCAGATCTATGATGTCTGGTCGGTCTTCCTCAACGGGACCAAGAAATTTCAGAATAGGATCCAACGAGGATTTGCCCATCCTTGAAGATGATGATGAATCAGAATTAGGTGATTCCATGAATATACCGGCTTTGCCCGTGTTCAGCAAACCCGCAGATGAAGACTCCTTAAACGACTCTGCTGTTGAATCCAGAGGTCGGCAAAGAACGCAAGAGGTTAATCAAGGGTCCAGCAACCATAACTCATTTGATAACAGAGTATCTTCAAAGGAACGGAAAGATCTGATTGAAAGAGAAATAGAAGGGGATTTTGATAGAGAATTTTACGGAGAACCACATGTTTTGAAACCTAAATCAAGAAAAAATTCGTTTAAATATTATACAAGAGAAGACCCGTCGAAATCACAACAAGAGTTATTAGAGTCCAGTGATGGAGAAACCACAGATGATGAGGCTAGTGATTATGATGACTACGGTTTTGAGCACTACCCAGAAACGTATCCAATGAATGATATATCGTTAAAGGAGGGAAGCTCTAGAGATGCCAGATCTAGAGCAGCTTCTATCTCAGCAAAGGCCATCGACAAGCAGGTTAATCATGAGCATCATCTACCCAACTTCATGCATAAGCTAAAGCCATATGCTACTGCAGATACAACAGATGATGACGATTATACCAGGATCACTCCACAACAAATACACGATGTCACTCATCAACACGATACCGGTATCATCTCTCGGTTAATGAAATTTGGTACAAATCCTGTTGCAAGACTTAACCAGAAAATTGAAGATGAAGAGGCTTTACTTGAAGGTCCATATGACCTAGGTGAGGCCACAGAGATTGTTCAACAGCATGTTCCAGCTTCCAAGTTAGTCAAAGCAATGAAGGAAAATCAGAAAGAGAAAGCGCAGTATCTGGTTCCCATGTCTAGTGAGAATTATGATGAACTACTCGATGACTCTGATCTAAATTTGCCAACTAAAGTTAGAGCTGGTGTCACTTCCGGTCTAATGCACTTATATGATCCATTAAGAAATATGTCTGATGTTAAATATGATTCTGACCCTGAAGAATATTCCACTGAGGCCTCAGATACTGCATCTACTCATTCGCAATCAATGTTAAACCTTAACAAGTTCAGAAAAAATATTAGAAAGCACATCAATTCTCCGTCACCAAGATATTCAAGAGATACCATCAGCGGATCCCGCCCATTGAGTAGACAATCTTTATCTCCCGTTTCGATTTCTAATGTTTTCCGTCCCAAACAGAGCAGAAGTCGATCATTTGACAGCTTGGATATTCCGACATTTAAACCAGCTCCTGAAAGGCAACGTCATAATCAACTTCTACATCATCCAAATCCATCTAACGCGCTGGCAAAATTGAAAAGAAAGAGGAAACTCGATAATGCTGCTAGAATCACCGTTCACATTGCTGCTGTGTTACAAAGACAAAAATTTATGTTAACCTTATGTAAAGCACTTATGATATATGGAGCTCCAAATCATAGACTTGAGGAGTACCTTTCACAGACTGCTAGAGTATTAGAATTGGATGCTACATTCCTGTATCTCCCTGGTTGTATGCTTGTTTCATTTGGTGATCCCTCTACAAGAACTTCTGAATTAAGATTGGTTAGAGTGTCTCAAGGATTGGATTTGGGTAAGTTAGATGAGTGTACTGAGATCTATAAAAAAGTTGTTCTTGATAATATTGGAGTCGAAGAAGCAGCTAAAATTTTGGAAACATTACTCAATAGTCCTCCTTATTTCAACAACTTCTATATGATCTTGTTTTACGGATTGAGTAGTGCTTTCATTGTGATTTGGTTTGGAGGTGGATGGTTAGACATGGCTCCAAGTTTTGTTATTGGTGCTCTCTTAGGGTTTTTACAATTCTGTGTTGTTCCTAAATCCAAATTGTATTCCTGTGTTTTTGAAGTTTCCAGTACCATTTGGATTAGTTTTGTGGGGAGAGCAATTGGGTCTATCTCCAATGGTAAGTACTTTTGTTATGGTGCTGTCACTCAATCTGGTATGTCCATGCTTCTACCGGGGTACCTTATTTTGAGTGGAGCCTTGGAAATCCAGAGTAGATCCATTGTGGCTGGTTCGGTGAGAACTTTTTATGCCATCATTTATTCGATGTTCTTAGGTTTTGGTTTAACGCTTGGTGCGGCCCTTTATGGATGGCTTGATCATAGTGCTTCCAAGGAAACGCAGTGTACTTCTGAAATTAAAGGATGGTGGAATATGTTATTCATTCCTATGTTCACTATTTTCATGACGTTGTCATCGCAAGCTCGTCTTCATCAACTACCTATAATGGTGTTCATCGCTTGTTGTGGTTACACAGTTTATTATTTTGCTGGTTTGCATTTTAACTTTTCTGAATTCAATGCAGCATTGGGCGCATTTGTGGTTGGACTCTTGAGTAACTTATACACTAGAACTGGCAGAACATTCATGAGAGTCGGTTATTGCAGTAGTGCATTTTCGGCTATGATGTCTGGTATTTTCGATTTGGTTCCTGGTGGTGTGGCCTCACGTAATGTTTTGAAAGCTGGTATTAATGAATTAGATAATATAACAAATGGAACAAGCACATCTTCGTCATTAATAGGTGATAGTACCATGACATTTGGTGTTACGATGATTGAAATTTCCATCGGTATCTCAGTTGGATTGTTTTTGAGTACCATGGTGGTGTATCCACTTGGAAAAACAAAGTCAGGAATGTTTAGTTTATAAGATATTTCATATATATGTATATTTATTTTGTCAATGACCTTTTCTAATGTTAGAATGATTTACTAAACAAACTAAACACTAGTAATTCACATTATTTCTGCCACCTATTTTGAAGAAGAATGAAACCTCTAATTAAGTGACCCCTTCCTGAAGCAAAATGGTGAACCTTATTACTTATTAACTTGTCTTTCTTTTAGGCTTAATTATAATTCACGAGAACTCCAATTGCCCAAAAATAAATTGCATTATTAATAGGTATGAGTAAACCGGATTGTGCCTGTTTTTAACCCGGCTTCATTCGGATTTATAACAATTCAAATTTGTAAATTACCATGTCCCAAAAAAGGCTGATTTTTGATAGTATGGCCGAGTGGTTAAGGCGTTTGACTCGAATTTTTCTGTGCCATCAAATGGACTTTGTCCGCGCAGGTTCAAATCCTGCTGCTGTCGAATTTTCTTTTTGGTACTAGATTCTGGACGCGTTCGTGTTTTTTGTTATTTTTGGTTGACCGATGATCTTCACCAATTTGATTGGCATTTTTATTTTTGAAATTATGATATATTCAATCACAAAATGACTACTAGAGGTGCATTGATAGCTATTGAAGGTTTAGATAGAACGGGGAAGACTACTCAGACGACGAATCTGATCGAGACCCTGACAAAATTGGGGAGGTCCGTTGAGCTTATCAAGTTTCCAGATCGGACCACTGAAATCGGTAAATTAATTAACCAATACTTAGTCGATAAGAATTTTGAATTATCTGATGAATCTGCACACTTATTGTTCAGTGCTAATAGATGGGAACTTGTGGCGAAGATCAATGGGTTACTCAACAAGGGTACCACTGTTTTACTAGATAGATATGTTTACTCCGGTGTTGCTTATTCATCAGCTAAGGGGTTGTCATTTGACTGGTGTTTGTCTCCTGATTTGGGGTTACCTAAACCTGATTTAGTTCTTTTCTTGAAATTTAAGAATGATGAGAACTTGGAAAGAGATGGGTTTGGTGATGAGAGATATGAAGTAAGTGATTTCCAAAAGAAAGTGAAGTTGATGTTTGAGAAATTCGATAATGATAGTAACTGGCATAACCTTTACGTTGATGGTAAGGGTATAGAAGAAGTTAAACAAGAAATATGGCATGTGGTTGAACCTTACAGTTTGGGTTTGAAAACTGATATAAGTCATTTCACTTCAAAGAAGTGATCATTAACTATTATTTTCTTAGAGTGTACAATATACAACATAAAAATCTGATAAAATTGTTCTGTTCAACGAGTAAAAAGTTGACATAAAACTATAAACTTATACATATAAGATAAAAGTACAAATCGTAGTAAGAAAGAGGGAGGGGGGAAGAGTGAGTAGGATAAAGTAAAACCGAAAGAATAAAAAGGATTCAGAATACAAAAACTTTCTGAAAAACTGGTGAAAAACAATAGATAAAACTGAAAAAAAAACATTAAAAAAGAAAAAGTATAAGAGGGGTGGAACCATTGGGAGAATCACCTAAACATCAATTTAAATAAGTTCTCCCATGGTTCCAAAGAGTGGTAAAAAGAAAATTTGTTAATGTACAAGCTATTTGTAGTTCACTATTTGGCCAAAAGGTTTCCAATTGAAATTAAAATCCCATAATTGTGATATAGTGTAATAATTGGTTTTTTTTGTAATTTTTGCTTTTTATGGAATTAAAGTGGGATAGTTTATATGAAGGCCAAGTTGGCGTATAAGGCAATGATGGCGGAGAAGATAGCACCAAACAAAACCCAGTTACCAAAGATCAATCTCAAGAATGCAACACCGAATAGAACATAGTGTTTGATGGACAAAATGGCATAAGTGACGGAACAAGAATCAGAAGCAAATTCGTAACGTAATTCATCAAGTGCGGCCACAGTTGGGACATCAGTCTTGAATAAAATCAAGGCAAAGGCCAATTTAGCCAAGGCAAATGAGAATGCATCGTAATCAAAGTCGTAGGTGAAGTTAACGTAGAATGATGCAGCAGTTGGCAATAAGTAGGCAGCGAATAACCACACAAAGGTAGTAGCCACAAACTTCAAATCAAAGGTGGAATAGTCCAAGACTGGCACATTCAATAGGGCATCTGGGATGTATTCGACAACTTGTTCTGGAACATAAGTTTCTAATTCAGTGAACTTTGATAAGCTGTACACGACAACGAGGGTTTCAAATAAGGTTGTCACTTCATTGATAGTGTATGGATCACTTAAGTAATCTCTCAATTCAAAATTCTTTTCGGCAATGTATTCAGTAGCCTCATTGAAGGTTTCACATTGATCCAAGTGTAATAAAGAAGTGATTTTCCCGACGAGGGCATCAAATGGAGATTGAGGTTCATCCTCGGCGACAATGAGTTCGACAGAGATTTCCTCTTCAGAGTCATCATCATCGGACTCAGCATCATCGGTTCCCTCATCATCCTCGGTTAATTCGATAGTTTCCTTCTTCTTAGTTGGACTACTAAGTTGATTGGCACCTCTAGAGTGAGCTAATTCATAATACTTGTGGTTTTCTGGGAACTCATCTCTGTGTTCATTGAAAAAATCCTTCACGATATCGTAGTAATCCTTCTTCACCTTACAAGCTGTCACGTCAATGTTTAGATCTTCAGCGATTTCTAATAATTCGGTTTTAGTCTTTCTGGATAATCCCTTGTATGTAGTAGACATTGTTAGAACTTTGTAGTATATAATGTAACTGGTAAATTATAAGTGAAAAAAAGGGAAAGAAGGAGAAAGTAAATAGAAATAAATAAATAAAAAAAACAACAAACAAAATAAAAAAAAAACAACAAAAATAGCGGCGCTCATTATTAGCTGCTCTGCTCCGTGTTTACTTATTACCATATTGGGAAGTTATATTTCAATATATTGATGTTATTGGATTAATAGTAATATAAATTTTATCAGATCAGATCAATCAAACGTAAAATCTATCTCCGATTATAAACTTGGCGGAAAAAAGTTACACTTTTGTCAAAGTTCCAATCTTGTAATTCCAGTAATTAACTCTTATAGAATCAACTTTATCAGCTAATAATTGATACACCTCTTTACATTTATCGGTGTCTTGTTCCTTGAGGTAGATCTCAGATAATACCTCTAAAGAGTACACTGATACACTCTCTGGAGTATCCACATCTGTGAACTTGGTAACAAACGGTTTCAAATCAGTTATGTCCAATTCATTGGATAACTTGTAGATCCCCCGAAGATAATTCCATGATGATGGATTAGTGTGAACTTCATTGATTTTACCCTTAGCATATTCAATTTCTTCATTAGCTACTTTGATGTCAACTTTAGTGGTCTCTTTATTCAATATAGACTCACCGAATTTCAATGTAAATCTATGATTCCATGCAGAATTATTTCTGATATCTTGGTCGATTTTTGATTCAACAAATTTCAGTTCATCACCACTATTAAACAATTCAAATCTCTCCACTAACCACCGTTTATATGACCACACGTGGTAATTCTTTGTGTCCTCCTCTAACATGGCATCCAAAATTGGGTATTCCCCAGAGATATCAAATGCATCAGGATACGATTTCAAGAATAATTCAATTATCAATGATCGATAATGCCATATTTGATAATTCTTCTGTTCATTTAAGGCCAAATCTTCACACCATTGTAATTCTTTTTTGAGGAATTCCACTCCATCTTGTAAATGGGATACTATATTATACCTGTAAAACCAAACTGTATAATGAGCTGACACTAAATTAATTATTAAATCTGTCAAGTATAAAGCTCGAAGTGAATATTCATTAGACTTCATCAATGGTCTCAAATATGATATCATCTGTTTATATTCATCAGAGTACATTATATCACATAGTGATAATAATTTGGGATCTCTTGATTCTAGTGGTACAGGTGTTATATCACTGAAATCAAATTGGGTAAGGTCCTTTTCCATCATTCATGAATTGTTAGTATTACATATACATCGATAAATAAATTTAAACAAACTGAGACATACCATTATGTAGCTTTTGCTTTGTTAAGATAAGTCACAAGTGTATTAAGTGCTGCTTTATTGTTGTTGAGCAAACCCAGTTATACTTATATACCACCATTAATGATCAAAATTCTCAGAATTTTCAAAATTTCCTCATTGAGCCATCTCAATGAAGATCAAGATAAATTTAATTACTAGAATAAACGATTTAATTGCTATTGTTTTTTTTTTGTTATATTCAATGTACAGATACTATATTATATATACCAAAAGATAACAAATCAGGTTCTGCCAGTTTTCTTCAATTTAGCCTTACAATCATCACAATACCATTCACCTTTAGGTAATTCTTTTAATCCAGTACATGGTAAATGGAACCATTCCCGTTCACAATTTTCACCATCGCAACCCACCATTTCACCGTATGATACTTGTTGACAGTAACAGTAAACAGGTTCAGAATCGTAATTAGTCTCCGCAACGGGGACGTAACCCTGTGTAGTGATTTCCTTTTTGGCAGTTTTAGCTGTGGTTGTCGTGGAAGTTTTCTTGACTGCACTATTGGTTGTCGTTGGTGATGGTTTATGTTGTGCACCTGTTTGCGATGTATTGGACGCACCCGAATTTGTTGACGTAGACACAGACACATTGTTTGCCGATGATGACGATGGAACTCCACTGGTTGGTGGTAAATCCCGGCGTTCCTTCTTTGGTTTACTTGGCTTTGGCTTCTTGAGACCTCCCACTTGGCTAGATCTTTCGTCTTCCACCAAGACGTCTGGAATTGGTTTCCGCTTTTTGGAATTCTGTGTTGGTTGAGTTGATGATTCCTTTTTGTTATTTCTAGATGAACTAGATTTCTTGTTTCCCCCCGATGAGCCACCTGCACCGCTACCCGATGGAGCTGGTGTACTTCTATTTGATTGTGTAGTGTCGTCTTCAAATCCGTCATCACCGTTTTTCTTTTTCTTAGCGGCCAATGCTTCTCTTCTAGTTTCACTTCTTTGAGTTTGTGCAGATTTTTGTTCCACCAATTTCATGCATGGCACGATGAGAGGTCCAATTCTGACGTCTTCCAAGATTTCATGATTTTCTATTATTTCATAAGCTTGATTCATTCTCTTTAAATGTTTATTAACAGAGTCTGACGCTATAGTAGCTACATGCATTTTCTCTTCCAAGCATGGCATCAGTTCTTTGATTAGTTCTCTGATCTTGGCTAGAAGTAATTCTCTCTTTGGATGAGTTTTTTTCATTTGAAGAAATCTTTGAATGTATGCCTTAAGGTATGGCATAGTGTAAACACATTTTGCATCGATTTCCTTGAGTAAAGTGAAATATCTGATCAAATCAGTTGGGAAAGCCTGAAACGTATCTGTGATTTCATTGAGTCCTGGATAGATATCTTGCACTGTCGGTTTCAATATTGGCTTTTGTTGTTTTAATTGTTGTAATTTTATATTCTTAGATTTTTCCTTATTAGCTCTATCGACTAACCGTCTTGATTTAACACGAGGTGGTAGTGAATCATATGTAGTCATGATCGTGGTATATACTGATGTTTTAGTTAAAAATATGCAACGCCTTGTAAATGAAATGGTTTAAACTGATTACATATTCGTTTTCCCCTTCCCTTTATTAAACCTCTTTATCCAAATTAATGTCTCCCCTCGTAATCAAAAAATTCTGTGAACGGCTATCGACACGTATGAGATGATTGACAGTGTTTCTAGAGCCGTTGATTCGACCAAACTAAATAAGATGGTTCCCCGGGGGATTGGAGGGATTGGGTTGGATTAGGGGGGGGAAGATGGTGGGGGTCATATTAAACATAGTAGTAGTATATGTAATCTGCTTAGCTGATTATTATGCACACCGTGGAATCAATTTACTCTTTATCTATATCTAATTAATATCTAATATTAGTTTGGAAAAAAAAAATTTCAAAAAAATTTTCGTTTTTTACATAAATTAAGTTGATTATCTTCCTTTTATTAAATCATATTATTAATTTGACTCTTTCATATATTCTTTTTTTTCTTTGAATCTATTCAGTTAATAATACACATATATATATAAATCAATTATGACTTCCGAAGACGTTGAACAAGTTGCTCAAGTTTTCAACACTATTTTAGTGTTAGATTTCGGTTCCCAATATTCACATTTGATCATTAGAAGATTAAGAGAAATCAATGTTTACGCTGAAATGCTTCCTTGTACTCAAAAAATTTCTGAATTACCATTCAAACCAGTCGGTGTGATTTTATCTGGTGGTCCATTCTCTGTTTACGCTGAGGGTTCTCCACATGTCGATCACGATGTCTTCAAATTGGGTGTTCCAATCTTAGGTATCTGTTATGGTATGCAAGAATTAGCTTGGATTAACGGTAAGGGTGTCACTGAAGGTGATAAGAAGGAATTCGGTCCAGCCACTTTATCCGTCGAAGATACCACTTGTCCATTATTCAAGGGTGTCGATAACTCCCAAGTGTGGATGTCTCACCACGATAAATTGATCTCCTTACCAACTGGTTTCAAGACTGTCGCCACCTCTGGTAACTCCCCATACGCAGGTATCGCTCACACTGAAAAGTCAATCTATGGTATCCAATTCCACCCAGAGGTTACCCACTCTGTGCAGGGTAAGACCTTATTAAAGAACTTTGCCGTCGGTATCTGTGAAGCTTCTCAAAACTGGACTATGGAAAACTTCATCGATACTGAAATCAAGAGAATTCAAACCTTGGTTGGTCCAACCGCTGAAGTCATCGGTGCCGTTTCCGGTGGTGTTGACTCTACCGTTGCTGCTAAATTGATGAAGGAAGCCATTGGTGATAGATTCCACGCTATTTACGTCGATAACGGTGTGATGAGATTAAATGAAACTGAAACCGTGAAGAAGACCTTAGATGAAGGTTTAGGTATTAACTTAACAGTGGTCGATGCCGGTGATGATTTCTTAGGTAGATTGGCTGGTGTCACTGATCCAGAAAAGAAGAGAAAGATCATCGGTAACACCTTCATTCACGTGTTTGAAAAAGTTGCCGCTGAAATTAAGCCAAAGGATGGTTCCGAAGTGGAATACTTATTACAAGGTACTTTATACCCAGATGTCATTGAATCTATCTCATTCAAGGGTCCTTCCCAAACTATTAAGACTCACCATAATGTCGGTGGGTTATTAGAAAACATGAAGTTGAAGTTAATTGAACCATTAAGAGAATTGTTCAAGGATGAAGTTAGACATTTAGGTCAATTATTAGGAATCCCAGAAGAATTAGTCTGGAGACACCCATTCCCAGGTCCAGGTATTGCCATCAGAGTGTTAGGTGAAGTCACCCCAGCTCAAGTGAAAATCGCTAGAGAAGCTGATTTCATCTTCATTGAAGAAATCAAGAAGGCTGGTTTATATAGAGACATTTCCCAAGCATTTGCTGCCTTATTACCTGTGAAGTCTGTCGGTGTCATGGGTGATCAAAGAACCTATGAACAAGTTATCGCTTTGAGAGCCATTTCTACCGTTGATTTCATGACTGCTGATTGGTTCGAATTTGACCACAAGTTCTTGAAGAACGTTGCCTCTAGAATTGTCAATGAAGTTGATGGTGTTGCTAGAGTTACTTACGATATCACTTCTAAACCACCAGCCACTGTTGAATGGGAATAGATTTTACATTCTTTTGATTATTATTATTACTAGTATATTTTACATTCTTTATTTAACTACCCTTGTTTTTTTTTCCTTTTACTTTCTAATTATTTAACGTTAATATTATCCATCTTGCTACAATAGACTTATTTATTGATATGACTAAATTTGTAATTTGTTACGTAGAAAATAATAGAGATAAGGACTCCCCTTCAAACAGTTTGTTGGCGTAACACAGTACATGTCACATAGTCTCCATCGTGGCTGATACTACAGAGAAATTGTTCATCTGCGTTTGCATCTTTGAAGTATTCGTTATTGCCAATCAATGGTCTACCAAAGTCATCATTGATTTTATACCAATCACTCATGACAAATGACTTTTGATGTAATGGATCTAATGATTTATAAATAGCCTCCTTGACACACCAAGCATTTGATAGCATCTTGGAACAGGATTCCATATCATTAGATTTAATAAATTCTTTGAATTTCGGGAGTTCCTTTGTTTTATGAAGTACTCTTTGAGAAAATCGAGTTGTCTTGAATCCATTTAGATCACCATTTCGAGTGAGTATCTTTTGGAATCTTATAAGTTGGTGGAGATCTGTGCCTATTCCTAATATTCTAGGCATTTAAAAGTAATCTTAACAATGAAAATTGGAGTTGGATGAAACTTCAAAGCAAGGAAGAATATTTGTATATTTTATTTTTGTACTGTAGTGGTTGTATGCCAGTGAAAAAAAGATCTTTCAACAAAGAAGGGCAGAATATATATTGAAGATGATTTCTTTTTCTTTCAAGTTGTTTTTTATTTCCTCTTCTGCTCTTATTATCTTTTCTTCTCTTTAACTCTTTTGAAAAAGACTAACTCAGATATCAGACGTTATCTGTATATAAAACATCTTCTTCATCCCTGCTGCCCTTACTGTCCACGACAAAAAAAAATTATATTTTTTTTGGCACCCCAAACCAACGTATCTATAATTTTTCAATTCCTTGATATCTTTGCAAAGTCCAATGACTGTCAATCCGACTGTTTCTACTAGGGAATTGAATAACATAAACGAAGGGCTTGTGCTGTTGTCGAGGTTTGCTGTCATTCTAATTTTACATTACATCTTGCTAACTCTTTTACCGGGAAGCAAACTGCCACTATTTTTGACATCTCTTCTTGGTGCATCCACCATTAACCAGAATTCCATGTTTGTGAAATTTAAAAGGGAATTACTATCCGGATTATTGCACGGTGGTAATAAAGACCCAATTGGAATGGATAAGGAAAGATTGGATCTTCTCAAGGCGATCTTTGACATTCAAAAATACCAGATCAGAACAAAGAAATGGAATGATAAAAGACGGTCATTGTTCAAATCAATGACTTGGAATCAACAACATCTCTGCATTCAGGCTGATTATGTGAAGAAGTTGAATACTGTGGAGAAGAAATTCACCGAAAACAGTAAATTGTTGGCAGATCTATCCAAACTTGCAAAGGAAAGATATCACGTCACAGATTTTGAATTGAAATCTAAAGTCGAGGGTACCGGTCAAAACGATCATTATAGAGTGATTGAGAGTTTGTGTCATTACAGTAGAGATTGGTCCACCCTGGGGGATAAGGAAATTCAACCATTATTGAAATACATTAAGCAACAGTTCACAGATCTCGATCTCGGAAACACCGTTGCGGTCGTGCCCGGATCTGGTCTAGGACGGGTTTCTCATGAATTGGCATTAGAGGGATTCGCTGGTGTGCACTCTGTGGAGTATTCATGGATGATGACTCTATTCAATGAGTTCGTCTATGCCAATGCGGGTAAGAGTACTGATAACAAAAGTCACAGTTACGATATTTACCCATTTGTTCATAGTTACTCTAACCATTTAAGCTTGAAAAATCAATTAAGAAGCTTCCAATTCAAACAAGTTCAGGTGAAACCCGATAATTTAACTATTCATAGAGCAGACTTTACTAAATTTGACATCAAGGACTACTATGAAAAGGGTGAACTTCCTCAAAATCTTGTCATTGTGACTTGTTTCTTTATAGACACTGCCGAGAACATGATGGAATACTTTGAAACTATAGATAAACTCGCAGGTGAATTCAAAGGTCGTAAGATCTGGATCAATGTGGGGCCATTGAAGTATGGTACAGCTGCTAAGGTGGAACTCAACAATGATGAGATCAAGATTGTCAGAAGTAGTATGGGTTGGAAGCAAATTAGTGAAATTGATCCACCACAACTTCTTGGTTACTTAACTGATACTGAAGGCTTGTGGCAAGGTTATTACGGTGTCACTTGTTGGACTTGTGAGAAGAAATAAAATAATAATACTTAATAAACTTATATAAACTTAATTTCTTTTCTTTTCTAAATCGATAGATTTTCTTTTCTTTTAGTATACAAAAAGGAGTAAAAAAGGAATAAATTCTATAAAAATTAAAAAAAAAATTGGTGGCTACACAAAGTTATTTTTTTCTTTATTTGATCTCGGCTCCTGAATTAATTTGTAGTTTCTTGTCATCACCACCACTCAAGATACCAATTTCCTTTTCCCAATCCACAGAGAACACTTTATTCTTCTTCTTAGAATCCACATCAGATTCTCTAATTATAGTATAAATAGATTTATCAGCTCTGATATCCCACACCTTCACAGTACCATCGTGGGAACCAGACAATAAAGTGTAATCGTTATCGGTGGTAGCCAACGACACCACAAAGTTAGTGTGACCAATGAGTTGTTGGTTTGACACCTTCGAAGCTCTTGGATCATGAATGTTAATGTGTCTAGCAGAGGACCCACACGCGAGCAAATTCAACTTTGGTAATGCCACAATGGAGAGTAAAGAGTAATTTGTTTGCTTAGAGTCAACACATCTACTCGTCACCAAATCCCATGTTTTTATAGTGTGATCTTGTGAAACAGAGTATGCCACGGTTTCATCCTTAGGATCAAAGATGACACCCTCGACTGGTTGTTGATGGGATTCCAACACAGATAATGGTGACTTTCTCTTGATGGTAGCATCATTGATAGCCAACTTCAATCTCTTTCTTGAAGCAGAAGATAAGTTGTTGGTTTCTTCAAATGGTTTAGAAGTGGCCATCTCCTTAGCGAGTGTAGACCAAATGGCGATAGTGTTGTCGTATGCTGATGATAAGATTCTGTTATTGTGAACGGCCAATGATGACACTGTGGACTTGTGGAAGTCCAGTATAGCTGTAGTCTTACCATTTTGTGTATCCTTGTCAAGATCCTCATCCGAGATGGTACCGGCCTTCCATAATCTTATTGATCTATCCATACCGGCAGAGATAAATCTTGTTGGAGAGATAAATTTGACAGCCTTGATAGGTTGTGAATGGCCCACAAGTTGAGTCTCCACTTTCCCCTGTGAGTTGTAGATTCTGACAATACCATCATAGGAACCGGTTATTATCTTTGGTGGAGTCACAATGTCTCCATCTGGGCCTGGTAAGGACATGGATCCGATGGAATCGATAGATGAGATCCAGTCCTCATTGTTAAAGCTGGATAAGAATTTAGGTGGAAGAATGGCTCTAGTATACTCTAAGTTCAAAAACGTTTCAGAGGATAACCCATTGGCGACTAAGTAGTCCTCAACACTTGTCTTGAGGAGAGTCCCATCAATGAGGAAGTCAAATGGGATTGGTTTGTCCGATTCTATAAGATGATTAACGATCTCAGATAGACCAAATCTTTTCAATGACACTGGCACGTAGAATGGGTTGGCCGTTGTGTGGAGAGATTCATCCTCATCTCTGGTGAAGAACTTCACCTTCACTTGTTTAGTTTCGTCAGACATTATGTATTGATTGATTATAGTCTGTAATTTGATATGCCTTCTTTCTTTTCAGTAGCAGTTTTTACAAAAAAAAAATTTTCAAAATTTTTTTTTGAAAAAAAATTCAAAAAAAGAGTTGTGCGGCTTGAATTTAGCTAAATGAAGCTATTCAAAGATTTAGTTAGTATTGGGAGGGAGTTGATAAGAGGTGTGTAAGTGTTAGTCATGAGAGGTTATGGAGTGTATTCAATAATTTATGGTATCCATAGTAAATAACACTATAGATCACACACTCTCTCTCTTCTATATACTGTCAATAAACAAGGCAGTGCCAATTATTGTCCCCCGTCGTTTTTCGTGTCGCTCTAGTTATACGAGAAATTCCGTAACATGTTTTTGGTGAATTTTTCAACTCAAAATTAAACTCAATATTTCCCTCCCCCTTGTTATACCGTATTACACTACTAATTAATTCAATACGAATGACGCTTCAATTTCCATTTGTCACTAGTGCCCCGGGGAAGGTTATCATCTTCGGTGAACACTCTGCTGTCTACAATAAGGTAAGAATTCCTCTTTTTTTCTTCAAATTTCCTTCTTTTTTTTCATCTTCATAGCACACGATACTAACTCATCTTTCACCACCCTGTATTAGCCTGCTATTGCCGCAGCTTTATCATTGAGAACGTACTTACTAGTCACCAAGGATGAGCATGATGATGAAAGCATCACCCTTGAATTCCCTGATATCCAACTCACGCACACTTGGAATAAGAACGAATTACCTTGGCATTTAGTCACCAGTGACCAGCATCAACATCAGCCATCTCCTAAGGAAGAGTTAGACCCTGAATTGGTCAATGGATTGACCCCATTGCTTACCACATTAGCATCACACTTGCATTACAGTTCTGCATATGCCTTTTTATATCTGTTTGTGTCCTTATGTTCCAAGAACGTCCCCGGTGGGTTGACCTTCACTGTGAGATCTACTCTCCCCATCGGTGCCGGTTTGGGATCTTCTGCATCCATCTCGGTGTGTTTAGCTAGTGCATTCAGTTACCTGAGTGGTCATATCAAGGAGGCTGCTTTGAATGCCGATACTATGACTGTGAGAGACTCCGATGATTGTCTCTTTGTTGATTCTTGGTCCTTCATGGGTGAAAAGTGTATCCACGGGAACCCAAGTGGTATCGATAATGCTGTGGCCACCCACGGTGGTGCTGTGATGTTCCAAAGAATGGAAAACTCTGTGCCAAGCGTGAGAACTTCCATGAGAAACCTGCCCCCATTGAACTTGTTATTGACAAACACCAAGATTCCCAGAAAGACTGCCGCCTTAGTGGCAGGTGTCGCCAATGTTGTTACTGGCTACCCAAAGACTTCTGGTCTTATATTAGAAGCCATGGATTCCATCGCTAGAGAGGCATACAACTTGATGGTTAGACCATTCCTCGATGATGAATCTAAGACGAAATTAATGGATTTGATCAGAATCAACCATGGGTTGTTGGTGGCACTCGGTGTGTCACATCCAAGTCTTGAAAAAGTCAAGTGCTACTGTGATGAGATGGGTATTGGTGAAACCAAATTGACGGGTGCCGGTGGTGGTGGTTGTGCCATCACATTGTTAGATGACAAACAATTGACCGACGATAAATTACAAAAACTTATTGCTCAGTTCCATGGTGAAGGCTTTGAAACTTATAAGACCTCATTGGGTGGTAAGGGTGTCGGTCTGTTATTACCAACAGATGATAACTTATTAGATAACTTAACCGTGGAGGCATTCAAGGGGTTCACTTCTAGAGACCAAATCGAAGATACAATTGGTTGCTCCAACGTCAGTAATTGGAAATACTGGTAGTTTCTCTCTCTCGATTCATTTGTCATTGCATATAGATTATTTTAGTTCCTGTTTTTTTGTTTTACTTCCACTTCACCTAACCTTTCTGTAATAATTATAAAATAAAAATGGTTCATTAATTAATGTAAAAATAAGAAATAAGTTAGTCCTATTATAACTTAGCCTTAAGCTTCTTGTAGTTGACCAACAATTGGACAGCCTTGTTACTCATACCAAACCCAGCCTGATAACCGTACCCACTGGCACCGTAATTATGAATGAGCAACTTTCCCTCACCAACATCTTCTAATTCAATTCTGACACCACCATGTCTACTAGGTCTCAACCCAGCAGCAACCTTGAGAATATCTAATGGTTGGTCCAAAATCTTTGGTAAAAGTTCAGTGGTTCTCTTAATGATATCTTCTGTCTCCGTTTGGAAAGTATTCCCAGTCCAGTTGTCCTTCTGCAAGAAACCACCCAAAATCAATTCATTGTTGGAGAATGGTCTTGGAATAATATATGTGGCATAGTCCGCACCCCATCTCATCATATTCTCTTGAATGTGAGGAGCTCTCACAACGACAACTTGACCTCTGGTAGGGTAAACCTTGGTGTCTTCAACACCACCCAAGGAACGGGCACCGATACCAGAACAGTTAAACACAACCTTAGTGTTAGCCAAATAAGCTTGGGAGATGTGAGTTAATTTCTTTTGTAAAAAGGTGACACCCAATGACTTCAAGTACTTACAGAGGTTGGCAAGGAAGAAAGGACAATTGAAATCCCAAGTAGTGAAGGTTATCCCATAAGCAGTTCCCTCTGGAAGTTTCTCCTTAGGAACAATCTTGAAATCCTTCAAATATGAGCGTAGGGAGTCAATTTTTTGCTTGTTTGGAATGAAGTCCCAGTATTCAGTACTTGGTCTGTAATCTAGCCCACACATTGGACCACCTAAATCCTTTTGCAAGGTGTGCAAGTTGGTGTATGTGAACTTGTCAAACTTTAAGGTTTCTGGATCATCCGGAGATATACAAGAAAAGTTACCACCAGCCCATGGGGAAGTGTAATTGATTGATTGGTCACCAGCGGAAAATTCAGACACAACGGTGATCTTAGATGGTTTGACGTTAGCGAATTTTGTCAAGCAGTAAGTGGTGTATAAACCGACAATACCTGAACCAACAACAACGTATTCAGCAGACATTATAATTGATATTTAACAAACTTGGATGAAGAAAGAAAGAAAGTCTGAACTCCTTATTAAGGGAAAACCCTGATGTTTTTATATTCTTCCGATATCCATGTTCTGTAATGGGCTCACCGCATATTTTAACCGCAATCCATAAATTCCGGTAGCGCTTACCAATTTTTTTTAATAAGTTACCAAGGCATTTATTTCAAGATAGCCGTTGCTTTAATATAATCTTACGAGTTTGTATAAAGTAATCACTTATTTATTTATAAGTATTCTTCACTAATCCATTAGATCCAGGATAGAGTTCCTTGGCATATAGCTTGAAAATCTTAGGATATTCCCAGACTCTGTCATCCCATTGGGATTCCACTGGTAGCGTTTTACCCTCTTTCAAAAGTTTTGACACTTCCTCTGCAGCCTTCCAGACCCTCAAAACATTCAGTCCCATCAATTTAGCAATTTGATCTTCAGTGGCATCGGTTTCTTCCCAAATCTTTTTGATTAAATCTGGGTATTTGGAAACATCCTCTAAACCATCTGGGCCGCATGGCATACCATCAAAATCTGACCCTAAACCGACATGATCCCAACCAATAAGGTTGACAATATACTTAACATGAGCCACAGCATCATCTATGGTAGCCTTCTCCTCCCCCTTTCTTTTGATGAACGCTGGGAAGAAGTTCACTGACACTACACCATTATTCTCTTTGACTTTCAACAAGACATCATCAGGCACATTTCTCAAATGGTCATTCAATGCAAATGCTGAACTATGTGAGAATAACACAGGTGCCTGGGTAACCTCAAGAGTGTCGATCATGGTTTGGTATGAGACATGACTCAAATCAACTAACATACCAAGTCTATTCATCTCCTTGACACATTCAACACCAAACTTTGATAACCCTTTATCCTCCTTCCCTGCTGCAACAGATGATGCTGCAGTGGCAAATGGATTGTCACAGTTATGAGTCAGTGTGATGTATCTAACCCCTAGATCGTAATATTGTCTAACAACTGCCAATGATAGATCCACTTGATGTAAACCCTCAACACCCAATGTGATTGAAATAGTATCTCCCTTCCCCTGTAAAAATTTCTCTAAGGCTTCATCGGCAGTGTACACAAACTTCAAGCTTTTAGAGTATTCATCCACAAGTCTCTTAGTGACATCTATTTGCTCTAGTGTGTCTCTGACTATAGAGTTTGGTTTGTTGAAATCTTCATAAAGAGGGTCCGAATCTTGACATCCAATGTAACAACTGAAGAATTGTAATCCAAGTCTTCCCTCCTTCATCCGAACTAAATCGGTGTGGGACGATAAGATGGAATCAAAATCGAATCCATTATCACGGAGCTGATTGTGGAGATGATATCTTAACACATAGGGGAAATCGTTATGGGTGTCCGTCAATGGAACAAGTTTAGCTAACTTATTGAATCTCTCTTCAATCGTCTCTTTAGTCATTTCTCTTAATTGTAGAATTGAGGTTGGCACAAAATGTATGGCTCTGTTTGTGGAACGAAGAAAAAGTGGAAACGATCCGGAGCTTATATATGCTGCGAAAAAAAAAAGATAAGCACCGACCGGCATTGTGGATATACATATACTGTGGATCAATTCTTGGGGAATCCCTGTAAGATTACACATATACATGTTTATTCTCTATTAAAATGATATTTAACGTCCTAAATTCAATCTCCAGTCAAACTGTTTAGTAACCTTATACCAGTCTATATACAATTTACCGTCTTGATTGATTTCCCAAATCCGTTGAACCACGGCTAGTAGCTTCTGGTAGCTACACATGTAACCACAAGTCTTGATTAAGTGTTCTAACATTTCCTTAAATTCTTTACGATCCAATTTTGTGATCACACAGGATCCTAAAACAAGCATTGGGAATGCTAGACTTTTCTTCAAGAAGTCAATACGATGGAGTGACTTGATATGTCCTTTCAAGTGAAACATTAGCAGTGCAATCTCAGGAACCACAGGTGGTAGTCTCTTGATTACCTGTCTCATATATATCTGTGCGCAAACCTTGAAGCATTCAAAAAACTCCGAATGAATTGGTACCAATTCAAGGGGGACATTCTTCAAATTTGGTTTTAGGGCTTTAACTTGTTGATCTAGGTTCTCTGCACCCTGTAAAACATCACCGATCACTTCAAATTTATCTTCTTCGCCCAAATCGAATGTCAAATGAAGTGTATTAGATTCCACCATCAATTCAAGAATTTTACCCAACGAAAAAGTGATCGGTCTTATGCAACCTTGGATTGGATCACACATTATGTTATCATTGTCCTTCCATAGGAAGTCCTCATAATCAGTTATAGGATAAAGAGCACCATTCTCATTAGATTGCGATGCCATAATGTCGATATATGCAAAATCTGCAGCTAGTACAACACCCTCATCGGAGTATTGAAGAAGTGTTTTGAATCCAGAATCTGTACTTTGAATCATATTGAAGCAAGCAGTGAAGTAATTTGACCAATTGGAGGTATCCCCACGAGATATCTCCATCAAAACTAGTAGCATGTAACAGATGAAGTTCACTATGAAATTATCATTTGTCAAGTTTCTATTATTGTCCAAAAGTGTTTGTTCAACGATTTTCAAGTATCCATCAACAGTTTGATCTTCGACTTGATAATTTATACCTTCATTTTTCATAGCCCTGCATCCCCAAATTAGTAAGCAATAAAGTACAGCCTTATTTTTGAAAGCCATTGATATGACTATCCTTGAATAGTAATTGTATTCTTGTGGTAGTATAGATAACTCTGTGAGTACATTTTTGCAGAAATATTCAAAATACAACACCTCCCTCTCGCTCAGGGGTACAGGTAGGTTGATTCTCAAATTTGAATACAATTGGAATCTCAATTCGGATATTCCCAACCTTTCTTCGGTAAAGAAGCGATCTTGTAGATCAAACATAGTTGTGTTCATAGTTGATAGTTGATCGTCATCATCTAATCTCCGATCTGGTTTGGACAGTAACATTCTCATGACTTTCAATCCAACAATCGGTTCACATAATATAGTATTGACTGGAACACTGAGATTACTCATTGATATTGCTAATAATCTATCTTGGATTGAGTTGGTGAATGATGTCTGTGTGCCGTCGTTATTAGTAGACTTATGTTCATTGTTTAATGTAGGTTCTCTGTAAAGACACTCCAAGTTCCTTTTGAAGCAACCAGAACAGATAGGTTTAATTTCATCACATTTCTTCTTTCTTTTCCTACAATTGATGCATCCGCTCCTCGATCTTGTCAATTTTCCACTTTTTTTAGTGACTTTCCCAGTGATGTCTGTTTGAGTCATTTGCGATCTGGTGAATCTGTTTGGCCAGTAACGTAGAATCTTGTTGTATGCTTTAGAACACCAAATATCCGCATAAATACAACCTTGATAATATGAATTTATGGATATATGTCACACAATTGAGGTGTTGTAATTCTAAGATCTAAAAAAAAAGACTTATCAATCGGTAAAACCATTTTTCAGATTTCCATGCAAGAGATAAGTTTAAAAAACGAAATAAAAAAGTAAGCCCGACGCGGGGCTTGAACCCGCAGCCTTGTGATTAAGAGTCACACGCTCTACCGATTGAGCTAGCCAGGCTAGAACTGTCTTAAATAAGGGCTTAGAATAATCCGACAATGTATGATTACGTATTATATTACGTAATTAATAAAAAATTAAAACAATAATTTCGATTTTTACGATAACTAAGTAAATAATAGTAATATTTTATTACTTCAGCTAATTTATCAACTTTCTTTTTATCATGTAATCTGAATAATGTATCCAAAAACTAAGTTTAAATTTTTGGGCAAAAATAGTTTGCCTGTTATTTTCCAATTTTTAAATGGAGAAAGATTTAAACTTATTTTAGAGATTACTCCCCGTATATGTATAAGTAACTTAGAGATATAACGAACTACAGAATACTGCTTCCTTCTAGAGAAAGCTCCACAATGATATTAACCTTCTTAGTCCATTTCAGGGCTTTTTAGAGAAGATGGGAAATTATTTTTTATCCATACATCTCTGTCCTCATCATGACACACAAAAGCTTCAGAATATCAGATTTGTTCTATTGTGATATCCTAAAGTAATCCTGCTGACCAGTAAAGCTATTTTATCCTTATTCTTTAGAGTACGATTCCGTTTTTATCTCCTCTTTTACAACCTCCGCTTTACTTTCTTGAGTTAGGACTTGGTCAATAAAGACCATAATCAGTCTTTTTATCCCCATATTTGATTTTCTGAAAAGGTTTGAAAATAAGTGATCTATGGATAGTAGATAAGATATATGGTATGTTAAAAGGAACACACACGAACTTAATATTTCACTAACAGACTGGTAATTAGCTGTGCTTCTCCTAAGTTCTACTCCCCTTAGAAAATAGTGCTCTGCTCTGCTTTTGCAAATTTTTTTTTCGAAAGATCTCCGATTTGTTTTTAATTCAGATGATTTTTATTTGGTTCACTTTACCACTGTTAACGTGTGAGAAAAGACCATTTACTAAAATATGTCTGAAGTGAATTCAGAATTAATAAACAAAAGGAATGCCGATCAGCTGCAAGCTGAGATGCCTCTAGTTGAAAATCCAAAGAGCGATGAGACAACAGACCTCCAAGCAAAAGAAGCTGAAACGATACAACCTCAAGTAGCAAAGAGAAGAAAAGTGGACGAGGATATTCCAGAGGGTGTGTCAAAGTCACAATGGAAGAAAATGAAGAGAAGACAAAAATGGGAAGAAAACAAGGAAAAATTCAAGGATCAAAGGAGATTGAAAAAGAAACAAAGTAGAGAAACTAGAAAATTGAAAATTCAAGAGGCCAAGGCTAATGGCTTGGATGTTTCCGAACTTTTCCCTTCCAAAAAGAATAAGAAAGTAGAAGAACAAGTTAGTTCAGGAGTTAGAATTCTAATGGATTGTGCATTTGATGATTTGATGCTTGACAAGGAAGTTGTTTCTTTATCTAGTCAGATCACAAGAGCATACTCAGACAACAGAAGATACAAGTACAACATTGACTTATCAGTCACATCCTTTGATAAGAGATTGAAGAAAAGATTTGATGAGACATTACCGGATTATGTGAATTATAAACCAGAGGGAATAAAATTCATAGAAGATAATCTGGAATCTCAACTACCAGAAGACCTTTCCACTGTTTGTTATTTGAGTGCAGACACAGATGAGAAATTAGAAGAATTGAAAGAGGGTGAAACGTATATCATTGGTGGTATTGTTGATAAAGGTAGGTACAAGAATTTATGTAAAGATAAGGCCGATAAATTAGGAATTAAAGTCAAGAGATTACCAATCGATGAGTATATTAAATTAAGTGGGAGACGTGTATTAGCTACGTCCCATGTTGTTGAACTTTTAATCAGGTGGTTTGAATTTAAGGACTGGAAGTTGGCCTTCGAAGCTGTTTTACCTGCTAGAAAGCTAAAACCTCAAGAACCAGGGAAAAAGGGAACCCAAGCTAAGGCCGAAGAAGAAGAAGAAGAAGAAGAAGAAGAAGAAGAAGAAGAAGAAGAAGAAGAAGAAGAAGAAGAAGAAGAAGAAGAAGAAGAAGAAGAAGAAGAAGAAGAAGAAGAAGAAGAAAAGGAGGAAGAGGAACAAACTGAAGAGGCTAAAGAAGTTGAATAGATTTTTGTATTTTATCATCTATATATAAATAATACTGATTTATAAATGTAAAACTAGAAGTTAGTGTACTGTTCTGTATGAGGTGGATGTTTGTCAGGAACGGTGATAATACCTTGATCTTCCTTCATTCTGAACTGAACACCTTTTAAAAGATTATAAATTAAAGTTAATACAGGGGCATCCACTCCCAATTCCTTTGCAACCTTAAGTACATTTCCTAGGATGACCTCCGACTCAATTGGATTCCCCTTTTTGACATCGACCAACATTGAAGGCTGGAAGAACCCCTTATCCTCACAATGGGCCACCTCATTGACGATATCATCAGGAAGATGGCATCCATCGGCCTTGGCGATAGCGACAATTTCCTTCATAGCAGGAACAGCGACACTGCTCAACACACCGGCCATTTGAAGCCTTCCAACATCTAACCCAGTGAGTGCACATGTAGTATTCAAAGTGGCATTGTAAATCAATTTTCTATATCTCCATAGTTTGACATCAGGGAAATATAAAATGGTGTTTTTGGAATTGGAATACAAATCAATGAATTCATCAGCCTTAGCTTTTTGTTCCTCTTTAGTGAATAATGGATTATCAAAGTAACTGATGACTTCCCTGTCGTGTCCCGTATGAGAGATCACACCGTTCTCATTATGAGATCCAATATGTGACACTCCCGATAAACAAAAGTTGTTTGGATATTTAGCAATGAATGGTCTACCTAAATCAAATCCATTCTGAACAAGAACAACAGTGGTTTTACCAGATGTGATCACAGGTTCGACGACCTCTTCCGGTTTAATAACATCTGGGATATTCTTAGTGACAATTACCACGAAATCGAACACCAGTCCAGATGCAGCGGCCGACTCAACGGAATGGTAAACATGATCCGGTTTCCATCCTTCAATGCTACCGTAGTCAACGGATTCAATCTTGTACCCATAGTTGGAGACTCTATCATAGTCCCTTCTGACAACGACTGAGATAGTAGATTTATCTGTGTAATGGATTCCGTAAGCCACCATGGCACCCACTCCACCTGTACCCACCACGAGAATATTTGGTTTAGCCATTTGTATTGATTTGATTTGTATAAACGTTTATAAGGGAAAATAGCGGAGAAAAAGAAAGAGTGGAAGGAAGAAGTAAGTATATAAATAATTAGGCTAAAGTGAAAGGACGCCGATTCCAGTTTCAATATTGTGGTGTTTTGGAAAGACGGTACCTAATTCTCTTAAATTGGAAAATACCCGTTCGCTAATGCGGAGGTTTACCGTAATTTCGGACTTAAAAAAAATCTTTATCGTCTTATCTCGAGGCAGTTAAGGTTACTGAATTGATTTTTACTACACTAGTTTAACAAATAACGATAAGTTTTTGAGTAATGGTTAACTTGGAAAAACATAGGAATAAGCCTTTTTGAAAAAAGAAAACAACGAATAACTGGTTGAAGTACCGTGAATTAAATCATTATCAACCAAGTAATCAATGTTAACCTCGATATCAGCCCAGAACTCCTTGTCGTTTGACAACTTCGGTGTCCAGCCAATGGACTTCCCTGCATCGGCTATTGTACGAGCATTGGACCCCCAGAAGAGAGGTGGCAGATCAAATATATTGGACACATCAGCCGGTGATAGCTCCTTGATTTCCTCAGAGTCTATTAATTTCTTAGCATACAATGATTTGACAACAGCCTCCGAGACGTCCTTCCAATAATGGTCAGTCCCATCACTGGCGAAGTAATACCCGTAATAACCAGATGGGAATTTCTGGTTATTCAAAAACTTACTGATAATCTCTAGATACAGGTTTCCCAAATCATGAATGTTCACATGGGACCACCGAGTATCACCCTTGTAAACAGTGAAACTGTATCCAACCTTCACTGTAGCCTTAACTAGCCAAGGAACTTGCACAGAAAGTTTGTTATCAAACCCATCACCTATCCCAAAAATAGTTGGAGGAGAAATGATAGCTGTTTTCACAAATTCTGGGTTTGTCTTTTGGATGGATAACACAATCTTATCTGCTGGTCTATGTGGCTTTGAATCATCCAAGTGGTTTATCTCATCGATATCATCAACATCGGAGTAAATCTTATCTGGTGTGTATTCAGATGGCTCAACACCATCAGAAATAACTCCTGCACCAGATGTTTGAATGAACAAGGTTGGCGTTTTCTTCCCGATTAACACTTCCTTGATGATGGTTAAACTAGGAATGTGATTGTTCGATGCTGCATTAATGGTGATGTCGGCCTTTGTAACCTCATCCCTGATGATAGATGAATCATCTAGGGATCCTAACACTGTAGTCACATTTGACTGAGGGTAAACAGATTTAAGATGTTTCGCCTTTTCATCTGATCTCATGAGAGCTACAATTGAAGCGTCGGGGTAGAGCTTAGTGAGATGGTGGAAGATCTGCCCTCCGATGTAACCACTAGCACCTAGAAAGAAAATCTTAGTCATTGGATATTGATAGTGTATATGAAAATGAATTCCAGAATATCAATTAAAAGGAGTTGGCGAATACCTTGAATCCATGTTAGAGCCACAGTGGGAAACTACTTTAAACATGAATAAGTTGAACTTTTGATAAAAAACTGTATTAAACTTAAAGAGTGCAAGTGCTCGCGAGATTCTGAAAGGCAGCTCTACTTATCCTTTTTATACAGTCAAAAAACTGATTATTTTATCAAATTCTATATTAAATGATTAGTAAGGTATATATATGTATAGGTATATAAATAAAGACGACTAGAAAAGATGAGAAAATTATTAATTAGGTGGGAAGCAAACATAGATCAATACCATTGATAACTTGTAGTATCAATAACCGTTTGCTCTTGCAATTCTTCAACTTCATCGGAATCACTCAGATAAGATTCATTTTCTTCCACTTTCTTCTTGTATTCCTCTTGTTCTCTGTGTTCATGTTGGGCCATTAGATCCTCACGTGTTGTATATGGTTTCATTTCATAGATTACCGTAGCACTGTCATCGATCTTAGCTAAGTAACAAGAATAAGCTAGATTCTTTTGCTTATATCTTTCTTCAAATGACTTACACAAACTGTTCAATTCAGCTTCAAGTTTCAAAGTCTTTCTGGAATAAGTATCAGGGTAAAACACAAAAGTATTATCGCAGACCCACTTAATAGTAGGGTTAAAAATACCAGGAGATGCTTGGCAAATATCGACAACAGCATCCTCCAATTCATCTCTAGTGACACCAAAGAATAAATCCTTGATAGCAATAGCATTGAAAATTTTGTCTTGGTCTTCTAATCTTGATTTCTCAGCAATTTTATTTCTCTCTTGTTGCAACTTTTCACGTTCCTTCATCTTCTCACTTATGAAAAGAGCCTCTTCGAGCTTAAATTGGGGTAATTTGGAATCAGTTTCAACATTGACAAACACAGATCTTTTTGGCTCTTGATCCTGTGATTCACTAAATAAATTATATGAATCTGCTAATTCGTGGACGAATCTTCTCTGTATTGGTTTCATTGGTTGGAAATGATGAGAGCTTCTACCCAGGGAACCACTCATGAGTTGTTGGAAGATTTTTTCAATGCTGGCACACCAGGATTTATGCTTAGCAAACAAGGTCAATGTGAATGACGAATAATTGGCCTCCACTATTCTCATTTGAGTCAGGTAATCCTGAGAAAGCAGGGTCTCCTTATTAGTGGAGGTATCCATTTTGAAGGCCTCAAACAACATTCTATTTCTCTTCTCTCTGGCACATTCATCATCGCATTCGATTTTAGTTTCTGGCTTGAGCAAGTGGCAAACAACTTGTTTGGATTTTCTCTTACAATCACAGTAGACAGTGACCAATTCTTTACAGGGAATTTCCTCGTTACATTTAGCAGGAGCATGACATTTCTGTGCACATTTATGACCACATTGTCTGATCTTCCCACAAGTTTCCAAACATTTTGGCATACACTCACCTGGAGGATGACACATCTTGGTACATTTATGGTCGCCACATGGTAGCAATTTCCCACAGTATTTACCACAGGAGACGTGAGTCTGATAACACATAACTTTAGGAATCAAATTATGCTTTTCACATTGACAGTATTTGGCAACCAAGAATGTACAACGTGGACAGTCCTTATTATCTGGGTGACAATTATGCATTTCAGCTCTATGACCACACTTGGTAGGTCTTTGACATTGGTGTAAACAGATTGGTAATTTGGTACCACATCTGACGGGAGCTGGCACAACTGTTGCACCACAATGGCAAACAAGATCCTCAGATGATGATTCTAAACAAGGATTACAAGGACCAGAATGGCAAGTCATCTTACAGTAATGCTTACCACACGGTAATAACTTACCACACTCCTTTGTACAAATATGCACAGCCTCAATGGCCATGGCATCATCAGCAGTTCTTGCAGTAATCAAATTCTTTCTGATATTCTTTTGACGTTCCCGTTCTCTTTCCATTGCAGCGGGTTCAAACTCACAACAAATGTTGTAACACCGGTGACGTCTACAATTTAACAACGCCTGACATTTATGTTGACAACTTGGGTGATAACCCTCTTGATTTAGGGCACATGCAATGGCAAATTGTGCATGTTGACACTGACATTTGACCTCTACAGTGGCATAACAAGGAGCACATGGACCTTCATGACACTTCCAGTAACATTTATGGCCACAACCGAGATCTTTACCACAGATGGAATCACACGTTGGAATTGGATCCAAACATGACTGTCTAGGTTTGCCAGTCAATTCAGTGATAGTAGATTTCCCACATGGACAATGGGTTAGCAGGGCAGGGCCTAGTGGACACTTGTGACCGGTGTTAGACTTTGGATGGCATCCGGATTCACACTTATGGTTGCCACAATCCAATAAATCATTACAGATTTCATCACATTCAAATGATCCAACCCATGTTGAATCTCCCTGTTCTGATTTCTTTGGATTTCTCTCTTGACATTCAATAATTTCTGTGTGTTTTCCACAGTAACATTTCACTTCGATTTCCTCTTCACAATCACCACACAATCCCGTATGACATTGCTTTTTACACCTATGTATACCACAGGGTAGTAAATCATTACAGATCTTCCCACAATTCCAACCACTCTCATATGGTGTTATCACACAGGGTAATTGTTGGGTCTTCTCACCACAATTGCATAGCATCACGGGGCCCATAGCGGTACACTTTCTAACATGGGGTCCAGGGTGACACGCAAATGAACATCCATGCACACAATGTTTCAGATGAGAGTTACAAGTTTGACCACAGGAATGTGGTTCAAAATCGTTCACCGGAGGATTGATGACCTTACCACACCAACAAGTGTATTGTCTTGGTAATTTATGATGGGTAGCATTACATGATGGACATCTCCATGATTTGTCCGCCATAGTGGAGGAACCTCGCTGAGCCCAGTCCTTAATGCAATCCAAGTCGAAAACTCTATGACATGACCGACAATTCCAAACTTTGGAGTGGGCATCAATTTCACCTGTACACACCATGCAAGTGTATAATCCATCTCTTAACTCCTTGTAAATTTCTTCTGTGAATTGAATGGCAACACTATTGGGGTCATCATCATCTTGGTAATCATCCTCACTTTCTGTTTCACTATCTGATTGAACTGTTGAGACGATTTCATCTGATTTATTAGTAAACACAGATGATTGCATTGATTGAAGATCCAATGAACTTTGAGACTCATCTAGATTTGAAGTTTGCGATACTATCAACTCTTCCTTGTCTTGTAATAATTCACCTTCCATCTAATATTATGTATTCAGCAATCTGTATTATTGCAGTTTTTTATTTTCTATTATATATAAGTGAGCACTTCTTCAGGAACAAGATTACTTTAACTAGTAATAAAAATTTTCATTATATAGAACAAGATCAAAAAAATTATAATCGCCGCTTCCATCCAAGGCAGAGCTCAAGAAGATCAACACATCTCTACACCGGGTGATAGTTTTCTTTATTCTCGTTATACCCCTCATTATAATATAATGGAAATTAAGACTAAATTGATGATATCTTTTGCTATAACATTACTTCATAATATATACACATACATATTCATATATAAAATGGCAATGTTAAATGATCCATGGAAGGCAAGGTATGTTTGACTACTTTCCAGAGGGGGTGTTATTGAGCGACTCGTAGGAGTACTCAATGGATTCCCTCTCTAACTCCCCCCACTATAATCGATCCTATTTACTAACATTTACATCCAAATACAAATAGAGATGCCTGGAAATATCAAGGTGTTTTTTCAAAGTCTCAAAGATTCAAGGGTTTACTACCAGGTTTCTGGATTGGGTTAGGTGCTTTCGTTGCCGTCTCAGTGTATGAAGATTACTTCTTGGCTAAGCCAGACCATGGCCACCATGAAGAACATCATTAAATCAATAATACAACAGCATGATACATTTAATTCAATAAACTATTATCAACCTTTGCTTCTTCTTTTCACAGTTTTAAAAAGCAACTTTTAACCTTATTTATTTATTCATTTTACAACCCCCCCTCTCTTAAATATAAATCTTACATGTTTTACGCTTACTGGACTTACAAAATTGCTCTAAATCACATAATAATTGTAGTAATGCAAATAGTGTCTATTAATTTAAACAATTTTTAATGTAGAAGTACTATATAAATATATAGCTTAAGTTCTTTCAGGGGATCTATCTCTATCCTTTTTACCTTTAGTTTCTATCCAACAGCTGTAATGATACACTTTCCCCCTCACTTTAATAGCATTCTTCCAAATCCATTCACCAGAGTCGTCATCAAATACACCAACCAACTTATCACGGCAAATACCACAAATTATCTCATTATCTGAGTCATCAGGAATAGCCACCGTTTTCTTATCCAATTCGTCTTCATTTATTGTAGCCTTTGCCACCAATCTATCACTTAACCCAACTGCAACTTCCTCAGTTGTAACACTGGCATATCCAGAAACTTCATCATCTTTGAATTCCACCCATTGTTGTAAAGGTAAATACCATGCTCTATTATTGATTTGCTTTGACAAAGATTTCAATTTCTTGTTTGTTCTGAAATGCCAATCTAAGTGTAAGTTCTTTTGATGTTCACTTTCTGGTGTATTGAAGAACCTCACTGCACAATTAGAGCATTGAGTTGAGTTAGATGGATACAATAACTCAATGTCTTGTTGTGTTGGCTTATGAGTGGTGATAAAGTCCTGGGTCAACCCAGGTGATTCTGCCGAGGTTGATATCACCGGAGTTGCCTCCTCTAAGGTTGGAGTTGTGGATTTAGCCTTTTGAATGATACCCTTCAAGAAGTCTAGGTTTTGAAGGCCAAGAGGGTTAGTACTAGCTGGTGGACTAGCTGGTGTAGGTGCAGAAACTGGTGGTTGTTGAATCTGAATAACAGGTGGTTGTGGAGTTTCCTGTTGTTGCTTCTCCCTGAGGGCTACATTCATTAGTGCGAATAACCATTGTAAGTCCTTAGAATTGAGGTTTGGTGGAGCATTCTGGGGAGGGAAAGGTTGCCCCTGAGAATGAGCCAATATATTATGGAGCTGATCAATTGATAAATGAGGAATATCCTGGTGTTGCTTTTCGAAGGCTTGTTGTTGTTGTTGTTTGAATGCATTTAATCTGATCACTTCGTCATCCCTGATCGTGGCTAACTGTTTTCTAGCGGCTTCCAATTGGGCCTTCTCTATCACTGTTGGTTTACTCATAATCTCACGTAGTTTTTGTAATAATTCGTATCTCTCCTTAGCCTTAGTATCATTTGGCATTTGTAACAGTCTAGAGTTAACTAAATTCTTCAGGTCATCTATTTCTTGCACGAGACTTTCCTTTGATAGTGGTGCATTGGCACCAGTGGCGGGCGTAGCAGTGGGGGAATTCACACGTAAATCTTGTGGTCTATTTGAAGCTGTTGCCTTGATTAAGAATTTCTCTATTTGATCCAATTCATCAGAATCGAATAGGGGTAATCCTGTCACCACGTTGGGAACTTTCCAAGTTTTGAACAAATCAATCAATTTAACTCTAGTTGGATCATCCACCAATGAATAAGTCCTACTAAAGGTAGTAAAAAGATTAGAACTGAATAGAGTAGTGTAGGGCACACCGACATTCTTACAGATTGAATCCATTAGATAAAAAGTGTACAATTTCTGAGTTGGAATGGCCTTTTGAAGTCGTTTCTCTATGGCTTTAGCTATCTCTGATGCTGCATCTGTGTTTTCTTGTGCTATAGTGGTATGACTTTGAATTATGGGTCTTGAATTAAACGTGAGTCCCGAGAGAGAGTTATAAAACTCTTCACCTATTTCCTGTGAGGCTGATTTGCTTGCCATAATCTTCTTTCTTTAATCTTTATAATACAGTATTATATATACAGGAGGACTAGGTTAAAAGTTTTTTAAAAAAAAGGAAGAGGAAAAAGAAAAAGACAGATAAGACTATTAAACAAGACTATAACAACTATTTAACAGTTTTTTAAAGTCAATTGAAGTTATTCTTGGTGAAGCATAATAATGAAAATAAAACATGTTTATAAAATACATTATCAATTTATCAATTTCAAAAGTCTCGATGAAAAAAAGAAAAAAAATTCGGGATCCGGGTAAGAGTCTATAGACGCGTCTATATTTTTTCATGTATCACGTGACTATACTTATTAGTTGATCATCGGACGACGAACGTTGAACGGTTTTCTTTGAATGACATTGAAAAAAAAAATTAACCAATTAAGGGGGTTAGTCGGGTTCTTTTCTTTTCTTATTAAAGTGTATTCAATATACAAGTACATTACTCATTAATACAATGCAAAGATCATTATTGAACTTATCCAGATTACAAGCTAGAAGATCAGTCATTATGGCTTCTCAAGCTAGAGTGATAGCTTGCTCTGCTAGACCAAGCTCATCTAGATTATTCTCCTCCACTTCTAAGTTTTTCAACGAGGAAAAGAAGGAAGCTCCAAAAGAAGAAGCCGCTGCCCCTGAGACCGAGCTAGATCCAAAGCAAAAGGAACTCGAAGAATTGAAGATAAAACTTTTAGCAAAGGATAAGGAATGCGCCGAATTCAAGGATCGTTATGTGAGATCAGTGGCTGATTTCCGTAACTTGCAAGAAACCACCAAAAGAGAAATTCAAAAGGCTAGAGATTTCGCCTTACAAAAGTTTGCTAAGGATTTGATTGAATCAGTCGATAACTTTGGTCATGCCTTGGGTGCTGTTCAAGAAGAAACCTTGAAGACTAACCAAGAAGTTTCTCAATTATACGACGGTGTGAAGATGACTAAGGATATCTTTGAAAAGACCTTACACAAACATGGTTTATCCAGAATTGAACCATTGGATGAACCATTTGATCCAAACAGACATGAGGCCACCTTCCAAAGTCCTCATCCAGATAAGGAACCAGGTACTGTGTTCTACGTTCAACAACCAGGTTTCGAATTAAATGGTAGAGTTTTGAGAGCTGCCAAGGTTGGTATCGTCAAGAGCAAGGATGAATAAATGCATCAATTAAAAGTGTTATGACCCCCCCACCCCTTCCAGATTGTCCTGTACATAGATTATTCCTTCTCTATTTCCTAAATGTACAACGTACTAATGACTCTACTTTTTTCTTTTACACAATCCCGTTATGTACATAAAAATAACCTTTGAAAATTTATTAAAATATACTATATACATTGCATGTTTCATTAAACGACATTATTGTAGTTCCCAGGTTTAGGCTCGGCGTAAGCTATTTTCATCCGTCTACCACCCACCTGTGTATCTTTCAACTGCTTCAAAGCATTCTTTGCAGCGTTAACAGAGTGGAACCGGATGAATCCATACCCCAAGCAATCTTTAGATATAGGAGATCTAGGTAACCGGCATCGTATAGCTTGGTAAGGGGCGAACAACTTCATGATATCATCTTCCGTAGTGGCATAAGGCAAATTCTTGATATACAAGATCTCACTAGGTGTAATCTTATGGGATTCCCGTGGAGTGGTCAACTTAATGGGCACACCTTTCAATACAAGTCCTTGCATCTCCGTCTTAGCTATTAAGGCAAGTCTTTCATCTTCAAATGTGATCTCCCCATAACCTTTAGATTTCTGGGTTTCTGGATCTTTGAAAATGGTCACTTTCTTGATTCCTATTATTGGTTTGAATGCTTTAATAAGCTCATCCTCTTCCAGGGAGAAACTGAGCTTGCTCACAAGTAGTTTAGCATCTTTTCTCATCAACCCTGTCGAATGAAAATTCCTTATGGGGAAAACTCCACCACTGGTTCTCTTGAACGAAAGCTTGACACTATTCACTAACATTATCACTTGACTTATAATGAAGAGTTCGGTATATCTCTGAATCATCATCGGTCGGATTTTAAAAATTTAAATTTTTTTGGTGTGTCCAATTCCAGCAAAACCTTCTTTTTATTCTTAACTAAGGGCGCAAAAAGATCAAAGTTTTGTTCTTTATCCCCCTCCTTTTGAATTGACTCTCTCATCAAACCATTCACACTATGATGATGATAAATAGAGTATCATTGCTGTCAATGGGACTCAAATCTGTGATCACAATACCCATGTTGGGACGGCTAACCCCTCTCTCAGGTACCGTTAATTCCAGGGTGTTGTTGAAAACAGCGACTTCAACATTGCAAACACATGTTTTGAGATCCTACTCTACAAGACTCAATTATCAACAACATCAACAAAAACTATATACTCAACAATTCCTAGGAGTGGGACTCCGCAATACTAAAAGTCCATCAATACTGCAACAGATCCAACCTAGACGATTCAATTCATCTACTCCGGCCAAAAAAGATGGCACCCCCAAAGAGGGACAAGATGATGATAAACCCCAAGAGAAGAAAACGGCAACCACGTCAGAAGTCTGGGAGTTGCTCAAGTTAACTAAATCCGAATTACCTACTCTTATGATAGTATTAATGTTCTTGTTTATCTCATCGGCAGTCAGTATGATGTTCCCCTCCATTATAGGGTTAGTCATTGACACAGTGAAGGCACCTGAAGATCAAGATGACAAGGATGCCCTCATAGAAGTGCCTTCCAAAATTAAAGTTTTATCATATGAGATCCCAACTAATCAATTCTACACTGCCCTGGGGGTGATGTTCTTATTTGGATCCTTAGCTAATTATGGGAGAATCGTGTTATTAAGAAAGGTCGGAGAACGGCTAATGGCTAAATTGAGATTGAACATCTTGAAGAAGATCTTCTACCAGGATTCCAAATTCTGGGATGTCAATAAGAGTGGTGATCTGATTTCTAGATTGGTTAATGATTCCACTATTGTGGCAAGATCCGTTACTCAAAATTTGAGTGATGGTATGAGATCCACAATTAGTGGGTTTGTCGGGGCAGCCATGATGCTGACAATCTCTGTGAAATTGACTGCATACATGATGTTAGTTTTCCCATTACTTGTGGCTGTGGCATTGGTGTTCGGTAGACGTGTGAAAAGGGTTTCCAGAGAGATCCAACATCAATTAGGTAATTTGACCAAGGTCTCAGAAGAACAATTCAATTTCACTAAGACTATCCAAGCCTTCAATAATGAAACCTACGAGGTGGGTAAATTTAAGAAAGAAGTTAAGAAATTATATGACCTATCTGTGTACGAGGGGAGACTTCAAGGTTATTTCTACTCCGGGAATGGGTTCATCGGTAACGTGTTTCTGATTTTCCTGCTTACTGTAGGAACATACATGGTGAGAAGAGGTGAATTGACAATTGGTGAATTGTCTTCTTACTTAATGTACACCACTTATAGTGCATCAAGTGTTTACTCTCTTTCAAATTTCTACTCCGAATTGATGAAGGGTGTCGGTGCCTCCGAAAGAATCTTTGAATTAATCAAGCTGAAACCAGCTATCATTCCAACACGTGGAGCTAAAGTCGATGTTGACGGTGATATCGTCTTTGAGAATATCAATTTCCATTATCCAACTAGACAAAACCATCAAGTGTTCAACAACTTGAATTTGCGTATCAACAAGGGTGACCACGTCTGCCTGGTTGGTCCAAGTGGTTGTGGTAAAAGTACAGTGACTCAATTGCTCTTGCGTTATTATTCACCAGACTCCGGTGACATTTATGTGAATGGGTATAAACTTGATGAAATCAGCTTGGCCAATTTTAGACAACAAGCCGGTATTGTGCAACAGGAACCTATGTTATTTTCGGGTACTCTCAGAGAGAACATTGTGTACGGTAGACGTGATGCTACAGATGAAGAGCTTTTGAAAGTGTGTGATTTAGCCAACTGCACAAAGTTTATCAACAATTTCCCTGAAAAGTTTGACACTGTGATAGGTGCCAAGGGTGCCCAATTGAGTGGTGGTCAGAAGCAAAGAATAGCTTTAGCTAGAACATTATTGCTTCCAGGTAAGGTATCACCAGAGGTTAGAAAGAAATTAGAATCAGAAAATGTGTTCAATGATAACGGTGATGTGCTTTTAGGGCCAAGCATATTGATCTTGGATGAGGCTACCTCTGCATTGGATGCCAAATCGGAGGAGGCTATCAAGAAATCATTAATTTTAAGACAAGAGGCTGAATTGACTACAATATCCATTGCCCATAGATTAAGTACGATAAAGATGGCCGATAAGATTGTTGTTTTCAATACTAAGGGTGAAATAGTCGAGATCGATGAGTTTGACCATTTGATCAATAATCCAAACAGTGAACTGACAAAGTTATTGCTCAAGAGTGAAACTGGTGAGGACACCGAAGAGGATCTATCCAGAAAGGAGAAGGAAGAAGAAGAAGAAAAAGAAGAAGAAGAGGAAAAGGAAAAGAAAGAAAGTGATAAATCTTTTGATACCACTAATCAAACCAAACAATAGACATCTTGTCATTCTTTTTTTATCTGTGTATTTAACTTTTTGATGTTTACTTTACATTTTTGTACATATTAATATTTATAAATAAATTATTAGAAAAATTAACAAAATTAAACAATACTATGCTGTATCACCGAATGCTGTAACTGTCCATGCCACAAACTGGGGTCCTGTTTTGAGAATAGTCACATCGTTTTCTCCGTTGGAGACATAGCTGTGCTCAGTATGGGCCCCAAAGCTGTTGTTAGTGTCACGCACCCCGTGAGCTATCATGGAGAACCATCCACCTGATGGATTTTTGGACATGAGCTCATATGTTCTATAGATGGCCAGAGTAGGTATGAGTGAACCTTGAAGTCTAACACACACCAAGTTGACCTCTGATTTTTTTTCAAGTAATTCACCATATCTTGAGATGTATTGATCTGTTTTATCAAACACAGCTACCTGATGACCCTGTACAGCTGTATATGCTAACCATTCATGCGTTGAGGAGATCCATTCTTCGTCTTTCACCGGGGTCAAGGATGGTACTTTGCATAATCCCAGGTCAAGCTGTTTAGTTTCGAATGTGTTTTCACTCAAAGATACCAATGGTTCAACTGTCAAAAGATCAATAAAATCCTTCGACATTGACTCCATTGTCAATGCAAATTTCATTAACTTGTCCTTCAATATGTTCTCTGCAAACCAGAGTAACCTCAAGTACAATTTATCATTTTGGCTGAGTTTGTTTTTGTATTTGGTGAGATCAAATGAAGCCTTGTACATCTGTGACTTCTTACTTTTGTTACCCTTGGAGTAATTAGATAACTTGGCGTGCATACCAGACTTAAAGTACAAATCTGATGGCATTTTGATGTTGAGGAATCCACCATTGATGGAGACGGTCAATTGATGAGAGACGTCGGTGTCCAATGAGATTAATTTGATATCCTTGAGATTTGATTGATCATGTACCTTCAAAATACATTTCAGTATGGTAGCAAAGGGACATTGAATCGTGTAGGTGGGCAGTTCGCATTTACCTAAAGCTGTTACAAGCAAGTCCGATGATAATGCATCTAGTAGTATATCTAGTCGATTGACAAAGTTGTGTCTTTGAAATAATTTCTTGACTGCACCAGAGTCATAAGCTCCACATGTGACATGACAATTTGATCTAACTTCTGAACCCATTTGTATGGTGAAACTTAACTAAAAAGACAGTTTACTTACGGACAAGATTCTTTCCCAAAAATTCAATTTTTCTAAACCTTAAGTTGAAGAGGAAAAAAATGTCGATCCGAGAAGAATCGAGTTTTAATGAAGAAGATGACTCTTTTCTTAACTTTGCAGTTTTCTCTTCAAATTTAATCATCACCTTAGTATTAATAGTTAGATATAAGATATAAGTGACACTCACTGGAATAATATAACATACACAACATATAATTACAACATACGACATATTTGTCTTGCATTTTGATTAAACAATAACTTTTTTTTTCATTTCACATGACTTATAAGATAATAGAAGAACAACCAGAGAACCCCTTCTCTAAACTGGTGAACAAACAGACCATAGTGGAAATCCCTGAGTTTGAATTAGAATCAGGAGATATCATCGAGAAAGTGCCGGTGGCATATAGAACATGGGGGAAATTAAACGAAACCGGTGACAATTGTATGGTGATTTGCCATGCCTTGACTGGGTCAGCCGATGTCTCTGATTGGTGGGGGCCTTTATTGGGTAAGGGCAAGGCATTCGATCCTACAAAGTTCTTCATCATTTGCTTGAATTCTTTGGGATCTCCCTATGGATCTGCATCTCCACTGACTTTGGACCCAGAGTTCAACGAGCGGTACGGACCAGAATTCCCATTATGTACAGTGAGAGACGATGTTAGAATACATAAACTAGTGATAGACTCCCTAGGAGTCAAACAGATTGCTGTCTGCATTGGCGGGTCCATGGGTGGTATGCTTGCCCTAGAATGGTGTTTCGTGAATGATGGAACCTTTGTGAAAAATGTGATAGCCCTAGCGACTAGTGCTAGACACTCCGCTTGGTGTATCTCCTGGGGTGAGGCACAGAGACAATGCATATATTCAGATCCTAAATATGAGGATGGTTATTACCCCTTAGATGATCCACCTGCAAGTGGGTTGGGTGCCGCTAGAATGGCTGCCCTGTTGACGTATAGATCTCGTAACTCCTTTGAGGCAAGATTTGGGAGAGCTTTGCCTACCAGTAAACAAACATCAAGATCTGTTACACCAGCATCTCCATCAACCTCTAAGGAAGACTCATCTGCTATATATGATGATTCTTCAGCCTGTCCAAGTCCTGCATTGAAGCCTAAAGAAGAACACTGGAACATCCATAATGATGGTGCCAACAGCAAGAAATCTTTTGAATCTCACCGGTCTTCCAGATCAGACTCTATTGACTCATTGGCTCTCACAAATAATGTCACTACACCGGAGGATTCCCCAAAGTCTCCTAATACCAAAGATTCCTTCTCTAGACAACGTCGGAGACCCCCACATTTCTTCTCTGCTCAAACTTATTTAAGATACCAAGCACAAAAATTTGTGGGTCGGTTCGATGCTAATTGTTATATTTCTATAACGAGAAAGTTAGATTCCCACGATGTTGGCCGTGATAGACCAGAATTTAATGAAGATGCTGCTACTGCATTACAATCCAGAAAGCAACCAGCATTGATCATCGGTGTTCAATCTGATGCTTTATTCACATTGAGTGAACAAATATTTATTGCTAAGAACTTGCCTAATTCCACATTGAAGAAGATTAATTCCCCTGAAGGTCATGATGCATTCCTTTTAGAATTTAAGGAAATTAATGACTTGATTATGAATTTCGAAAATGAACATTTGAAGGAACTCATGGAAAGTGAGGGTAACAATGAGGACTGGCAAGAAGATAACGATATCAATGATGGTAATAAGGAGAGTGTGTTTGGGGAAGCAGAGGATGTTACTTCTTGGTAAGTTATATACTTCTTTATTTTTTAAAATCCATCCAATATATATATAAAGCTTTAATAAAATTTTGTTGAAAACAAATTTCTTATAATTAAATTAAATCTAAAACACAAAGGAGAGCAAGAAAGCAAAAAGGCAAATAGTTCAAATAATATATATATAAAGAAAAAGCCATAACGAAAACACGATACGTTATGAAAGCAATATAAAAAAGGGGGAATTAATAAGGGGGAGAAAAAAAACAAGAAACTAGAAAGAAAACTATAACAAAGTGATAATTGATAAGTGAGTAAAGATAGGGATAGAAAAGCCAAAACAACCAAAACCATTATGACTCAAGGAATGAAAGGAAGGGAGAATCAAAAACCATTTATAATTATTAATCATAAAAAAAAGAAGAAAAACACACCCAAAGAACTAAAAATAAACAAGAAAATATATTAAACCATCAACCAGGAATCTTCAAATGTTTCACCAGCAACTTGGTTTAAAGGATCATTAGAGACAGCAGCAACATCAGATTTACTGACAGACAACTTAAGGGCATAATCCATTTGACTGTAAATGGTCTCGATAGCCTTACGGACACCATCTTCACCTCTAATTTGTTCACCGACAGCCTTAGCCTTAGCTATGATTCTAGTGTTAGTGGTAGCCTCCTTCAAAGCTTTAGACATTGTCTTGGCATCCAAAGTCTTCATAGCAAGACCAGCACCCAAGTCTTCCACTCTTTGAGCATAGAAATATTGATCACCGAAGAAAGGCTTGATAACAGTTGGTAAACCAAACTTAAGAGAAGTACCAGTACTACCTGAACCACCATGATGAACGGCGGCATCAATTTGGGTGAATAACCAATCATGAGGAATGGCACCAGCGTTGTAAACTTCAGGTGGCATTTCAATTTCGGAACTAGACTTGGAACCCATTCTGTCAGACCAACCCTTGTTCAAAATACATCTGACATCGGCATCAACAACGGCATCACAGACAGCTTGAGTCAAAGCCTTTGGATCAGACACAACAATGGAACCGAAACCGATATACACCAATTTCTTACCATCATCCTTAGCCTTTTTCATAAAGGCTAATAATTCTGCTGGTGGATCATAAGTGTAAGCTTCATTCAAGAACCAGTAACCAGTCACAGTAACCCATTCAGGGAAATCAACTGGAGGTGGGAACACAACAGGAGACATGTTATACAAGAATGGAACAGAAGATTGCTTCATGGCAGCCAGAGTGGTCTTCTTCAATCCTAAGTGTTCCACTCTCCATCTGTTAATTTGTTGAGCGGTACCTCTCCAATAACCAGCCTCGAAGGCAACATAAGTCATGTAGTTGTAAGCACCTCCCAATTTTTGTTCAGGCACCATGAATGCATGTGGGTAAGCTCTAGTTCTAGACCAAGGCATGGTGAAGGCTCTGAAATATGGAATCTTCAATTTTTCTGCAATATGAACACCACAGAAGGAAGATGGAGATTCAATCAACACATCAGTGTCTTGACAAGCCTTCCAAGAGGTAATCAATAAATCATCAATCCAAGTTCTGAACTTAGCCTTAGCCTCCTTGATAAAAGTGTAGTTAATATTAGGGTTGGACACCATCAAAGCAATCAAATCAGCCGGATCACCGGCAATGGTATCGAATTCAATGTTGTGGGAACGGACCCATGGACCAAACTCTTCGTGGGACACAATCTTAACTTGATGACCCTCCTTCAACAAACCTTCACCCAAGGCAATATATGGTTGCACATCACCTCTGGAACCAATAGTCAATAAGGTGAATCTTAATTTCTTAGATGGAGAGATTGGTTGACTAGTTGGTCTATTTTCAATAATAATTGGAACATCAAACCCTAATTCATCACTGATCTGGTTTTCAACCATTCTCAATTTAGCAGTAGTCAAATTACTAGCAGGTTCAGCCAAGTGTGTGCTTTCCTCGCTGGAAGTGGCTTCTTGTTGCTTTTTAGAAGCGATTTCGGCTTGAGCCTTCTTATGTTCATCAATCTGCTTTAATAAAATACTCTCACAGTCATCTCTAGATTCATCATATGAGAATTCAATGAACAGTTCTTCATGGCCATGGATGACAATAACCATACCGGCGTAACCAAATCTGAAACCCTTCTCCTTACTGATATTCTCAATATCCTTGAATGGCAAGATCATGGTGGTGCTGGAACCTGGTATCAATGATCTAAAGTAGACAGCTTCAGTACCGATATAAGCCTTACCATAAGTTGGTAACCCTCTCACCAAGTAACAGTGGTAAGATGAGATCAACTTTGCATCTTCAGCCAAGGAGAAGTGCTTTTGGAAACGCGTGATGGCAGCATTTCTGATAGTATCATCCTTGACATAGAATGGATCCTGATCCTCTTTAGCTAAAATGGAATCAGAATCATAATGAGAGGCATGAGTGGAGCTCAGGACATCGTGTGCAATGTAGTTGACACCCTTCATGATAGACTTTGATTTACTGGTCCAACTGGAGGTGGCAGGTGGTTGGTTGGTACCAGAGTAAGAGCTAGCCTCCGAGGCTTGCTTGGACAATCCTTCCGAGGCAACTTCATCCCCTTCATGGACGGATATTAGAATATCAGAGTTATTGGCCTTATTACGTTGCAACCCACCAGAGCTTGTCACTTGAGATGAGGATTTCTTCAGAATTTCAATCTTGGACTTTACCAATTGGGACTCAAATAATCTATCTTCCTCGTTATCAAATTCACCTGGTTCTGATATTTCAACACCAGCTTCCTTGATAACCTTTCTGATGTTACTGACAGCCTCTTCAGCCTTGGAGAAGAACATCAAAAAGTGGTCATCAATGGCAAAGGATTCTGCACTTTCAATAACTTTAATTCTTAAGTGTTTAGTGACACCCATAACGGCAGTCAATTCTAAATCTAAAATATTTTGCAATGGGAATTTGATAGCCACTTGACCACCTTCATTTCTGCAAGCAAAGATTTGTTTCTTAATTGAGGATACCCAAGATTTAGCAGAGTCAATTGTATCAGTGAGGAACCAATGGGTACGATTTTCAGTGATGACACGAATCCACACAGGTTGATTTGGCTTAGAGTTTGCGGCATCGTGAACTTCAGCTCTTAGGGCAGTTCTCAAGTCGATAACCAAGTTAGGAAAGTACAATTCGGTGGAACTAGAATACAAGGCCAAAACGTTATCCCTCAAGATGGCCCATTTTCTGTGTTCTCTCAATGATGATCTAGTAGTCAAAGTACCACTTTTAGTGATGGAACCCGGGTTGTGAGGTAAAAAGGCAAAGAAAAGAATAGCCTGTTTTGTGATGTACAAGTGACCCTGCAATAAGACATCACTGATTAACCAACATGGGTAATCACCGACGAATTCATCATCATCGGAAATATCAAAGGTACTTTTCAGTTTCCCTGATAAGGCGGAGGCTCTCTTTTTACCAGATTCATCAGATGCATCAGAGGTCAATTTCTTAACCACGGATATTCCAAATGGAGTAGTAGGAGCTGGCAAAAGTGGTTCAGCAATTGAGGAGACGGTATCAGATTTAGCAACAGTTGGGGCACCAATCTCTGTCTCAGTGGTAGAACCAAAAGCCAAAGAAGCTGGAATTGAGGAAGGAACTGAAGCTGCTGAACTGGTTGTCTTAGATGGATCATAATAAGTCTCTGTATCTGGTTCATTTTCAGTTTGAGTTAAGCTATATCCGTCATCATCATTTAAAGTGATTTCATCATCTTCATCACCAAAATTTTGGAACCCAGCATAAACACTGGCTGTGGTTAGAAATCCAACAAAAGATCTAGATATCCCATCCACAGATTGGTTTATATTCGGGACGAAAGATTGACTCACAGGAGTGGTGGATGACACCTTCTTTGAATCAGACATTATTTGTAAATAACAATTTTAAACAAAAGAATATACAATTGATTAATATGAATCTTTGTAAAGTTATTTATAATAACAAGAGAAAAGATAAAGGTTTCCGTTTTTTAATATAATTAATTTTTTTTTTAAAAACTAGAATATTACACACAAAATTAAATTACCTTTAAGTTTTACTTAATTACTATAATTAAAGAAAGTGAAGTAACATCCTCCTTTAAAGAAGAAAAAAACCCGGCTCCAGACATTAATGGCTATTGTCAACAATAAACGAATTAAATGCAATATAGCGTAGTAGCTTTTCCAATTTAGTTAAGTATAGCAAGAAGCACTTATCGACAAAAAAAAATTAGTGCAGCCACGGCTAGGGCTAGGAGGGAGGCTGGAAGATCATATTAGTTTCTACTCGACTAATTTCATACTAGTGTAAACCTCTATTTAATCATTAGACAGTATCATCAAGTTGTCTAGTATGGGGTAAAAAGATAAACTGTGTAATATATACACACCTCTTAACAATACACAATATACAATAAGATATAAAAAAAGCAGCATCTCTGCGTTTACCTATTTTTTCTAAATACATACACCATTTTCTTATAATCCAAATAGTAATCATAGATGATATTACTCTTATAACTAGTGTTAATCACCAAGGGTCCATCAATATGCATTAATAATGATATTAAGTAAGTGTATCCCCGAGATACCTACTCATAAATGAGTACAGAGATAGTCCGGTGACTGATTACCAAATCCTATTGTTTTTTCTCCGCTTTGTAGACATTTTTTTATTTTGGTAATTACAATAATTAGTTTTTTTAAAGTCATTAAAACATAGTATTAAGATAAACGAAAGAGAATAAGAAAATTCAAAAAAAGAGAAAAAAAAACACAAGGTATGGGAAGTTTTCGATAAAAAAAATTATAAAAGTAATAATATATGAAATATAGTTGAACTGAAAATTGAAAAGAAAACCAAATATAATAATAGTAAGATGAATATTGATAAAATTAATGATAATAGTTGGCCTTGTACACCAAGGGGGTAAGTAATACATCATCAATTGAAAAAAAATAAGAAGAGTCAAAGATGATGATGTTAAATTAAGGTGATATATTTTTTTTTTCTGATGAATATTTTCTTTTTTGTGGTTAAAGGAAGGGTATAGTTTTGGGAACGGATCGAAGTCATTAAAAAAAAGGAGGGGACGGGGGAAGCGAAGGTAGCGAGAAGGGGATCATGTAGTCAGAGCTCTCATTCTACTATATCTGGATTTAGCTTGAGACACTCTCAAGAAGTTAGATCTATCATCAACTTGATAAACAACTTCTTTCAATGCTCTCAATTCACTAGCAGTAAACAAATAACCCATTAATCCATTCAATAATCCACTCACGGTGATGATTAAACCAAACAGATACAGCAGTGGAGTAGACCAGGGCATCACAAATGAACTAAATGAGATTACCGGGATAACAGCGATACTAACGGCGAGTGATGCCAGAGCGTGATTAGTTCTCCATTGATATTGCCATTTGTTTGTGACTTGTAAGTAATCAACAACAACTTCTCTTAAGTCATCATACACCTTGAATTTTTCATTAATTTGAGCTGGAGTTCTTTGAGGTTGTAAATGATGAGGTAACACTTGGAAAGTAGCAGAGTAACCGAAATGATCAGAGTAAGAACCGATGCCTGGAATTAATTCAGTGAATTCCACTGAGGCAGCAACGGGGGCCAATTTGGAGTCATCAATCAGGGCGTAGTCTAATCTACATGCTTCATCACGACGTCTATGGGCTCTCCAAGTATTCAATTGAGAATCACAAGTAGTTGCAGCCTTTTGAATTTGTTCTTCTGGGGTCATAGTTTTCACTAATTCCAGGTCAGTCTTACCATGAACGACTTCCCAACTATCTCTCAAGTTGGCTTCATGTTGAATAATACGGTATGGCAAGGAACCCGGTTTACAATTCAAATCACCGACAAGGATCACTGCATATCCGGCGTCAGCCAAATCTGTAGCCAAAGTGGCTATTTCCCAAGCTTGGCAAGACCGATGACATGAATAAGCGGCATCACCTGAGCTAGCATAGGGAGCGTGCATATGAGAGTTTAACACTGCGATGGGGGTGGCGCCCTCACTTGTTGGTTCTAACATGGTCACAGAGACGGATTTACCGACATACCAATCACCTCTGTAGAATGCAGATGGTCTACCATTGATAGGGAACACATGTAGGGAAGTTCTCTTAATTGGGATTTTAGATAGAATGGCTAAACCTGGACCTGATAGAATTCCCGCAGAGAATAATCTTCTATATGGGTATTTCTTAGCACATTTTTTGTCAATATATCTCCAGTCATCTTCTGCCCACACTTCTTGTAGGGCCACCACGTCGTAGTCATCCTTTGGATCATCTGATGATAATCTTTCAGCTAGAGCCATTATTCTAGCCTTTCTATGTTTGGAGATGAATCTCATCCCCCATGTATTTAAAGTCAATAATCTCACTGTATCGATTGGCTTTTTATGGATTGGTGGTTTAGGTAAGTCCACCAATGGAGCATATTCCTCAATACGAGGTATATTTCTGATAGCAGTTGTGGCAGCTGTCATTTGTGTAATGTTGTGGAAAAAAGTACTTACAAATGGGAATGTGTTGTTTTTTTTTTTTGTTTGTTTGTTTTGAAACGGAGTTAACGATAGTAAGTAAGGTACTTTTAGTAAGTGATATTAATAATATTTTTGGAAAGATAAGCTTTTAGTTAATAAAACAATTGAATATGATAAGTAATAAAAATACTAAACATAAAACAAAATTAATAAAAAAGGGTTACAAAGAAAACAAGTTCCATTTATATATAAGCCTTAAAAAAGAAAGAAACGTTTTAAAATTAGTTGATGAAAAAAAAAAGACTGACTACTCGGAGTATATCCGGATTAGGAATTATTTAATTACCGGCGAAAGCCATAAAAAGTTTGTATTTTGACAGGTATCAGAGATGAGATGAGATGAGATGACATGAAGTAGGGAATAGGAGAGAGAGCGATAATAATGTTAATAGTAGCAGTGTTAATAGTAGTTGTTGTATTAGTAGTATATTCACTGATATTATCAACAGAAACTGCCTAGCAAAAAAAAGGCTGGCCCATAGCGAGAATATTAAGGGCTTGTATAAGATACGTATTTCTATTATACTACAGATGAAATTTGTTTACCAATCTATGATACACATTGTATTCTCCATCAAGGAATACGGTCCCTCTATCATCCGTAACTATGCTTAACCCTTATAATTACCTTCCGAGTAGGAAACTGGGCCCCTATTATTGTCCCTTATCCGGATCTTTCACCAAGATTCGGTCTAATTATATTATATTAAAGGCGCGGTAATAAATGAGCCGCATACAAGATCAATCATTAATTTTCCAAAAATTAATGTTACATATATTATATATATATAAACTTCTAATTAGAATGTCTTTCACGACGTTCTAATATACGCATACTATCATAAATTAAATAAAAAATACCCAAAGAGGTAAACGCAGATAAACCAGCTATTAAACTATATGTGCCACCTATAGTCATCGCTTTATTCATCTTGTCCAAACAAGAGATGAAAATTGCACTCATTCCACAACGGAAAAAATTCACCAATGACGTAGCAGACCCTGAAGCTTCAGGGTATAAATCAATTAACATAGTCATTGACACAGATAAAGGATACATACATCCCAATGATATAAAGAAAATACCGACTAAAATGGGGGCAATATTGGTTTGCTTATCCATACACCAACCATATAATATACATGCCCCGATAACCGTAACAGCAGGTAGAAAGTAATATTTTAACCGAGATCTGATAATATTAAACGGTGGAACAACACTAGCCTCAATATCCCCTGCGGAGACCTCCCTTAACATTTGCTTGTAACCAATCTTATCCTTTCTATAACTATAATCGGCTAATCTACCGGACACCAATGTACCGATGATGGTGGCCACTCCAGGAGCGAAAAAACAGAGACCAACCTTCAATGTGGAGTAACCATAGGTTTGCACAAACGAAGTAGACATTGTAGCCTGCGCCATATTCCAACTGGCAAACATAAGAGATGACGGAATCAACGTTAGATACACCTCGGGAAGCACAATCAGTTTAAAATTACTCACTGGATTGAAAGTCGTCACTTTCATAGGCTCTAAACTTTCCCCCGTAGTGTCACATAATCTATCACCGAAATACAACAAGACGGGAGACCAATGTAATTTAGATTTTGGATAAACACTGATATTACCCACAAGAGTACGTCTAGTCTCAGGTAACAGCATAAAAACGATAGCCAAAATAGTACCATCGAATGCTGCAGAAAACCAGAAAATGGCTCTCCAATTCCATGCTGTATCCATTACAGACCCCAAAAATGGAGCCAAGGCGGGTCCAATTAAGGACATTCCAGAAACTAATGAGGCAATTCCACCTCTATCATGACGCGTCGTGATATCACCAACTACAGACATCGCAATACTCACTAATGGTGACACAAACATTGCCAATAGGGCTCTCAAAAAAACCATTAACCAATATGTATCAGTGACGGCTAGACCAACATTGATCACAACGCCACCGGTCAAACAAATCACAATGATTGGACGTCTACCAAAGAAATCACCAGCACTAGCAAATAACATAGGTGCTAATGCTTGAAATATAAGATATGCCGTCACTGTCATATTGATTTGTTCTTCAGTTGTTCCAAATTGATTTTTGATTTCTGTTAATGCCACCCAGTAAATTGGCATGGTAAACGATGACCCAAAACCGACTAATGCTAAAAGAAATGTCATAAAATATTTCTCTTTTTTTGTTAAAATAGTGAATACTGTACCATTATCGGGTATATCTGAATCTAATTTCCTTAGATCAATCCTGGGCGTGTCATTATTATTATCAACTGTTTGATTCTTTTGTTTTGACTGATCCGATACCACTGTTAGCAACTTAGGTTCGATCTGATGTGGCTCTTCATCTATTGAAATTTTAGGTTCATCAGTTGTATAATTCATTTCTTCACTATAAATCTAATATAGTAATTATATGAATCTATTAGTTAATACCACAATAAAAAGTAAAAACATGTATATATATAACTGGAAAGTCCCTGATTCGGCCCTTAACTTATAGTTATGATAAAAAAAACTTTTTTCAACTATGACGTGCTCGTGTAATTCGGAGGTTAGTTTTTTATGTCCGTTTACTATTAAAATTAAATCCGAATTATCAACTATTTCTCTTATAAAATGAACCATTTTATGCTTTATCTTGGCTAAAATGATTACTAATCGTGTAATTCGCATTGTATATATTTATAACATTTGTAGATGATTAACATGGTTCGGATCGGAGACCCTTTTTTGAAAGAACCCTACTCTTCTACCCTCTAGCGGACTCGTTCCGTGTTCTCACTACCCCGTAAAAAACTAGGAAGCTACCCACCCGATGATATCACGGTATTCCGTACAGTTTATTCTCTATGTTAATAGCATTTAATAATATACGTCATTTACTGATCGATCACCTTAGATCTAAATGTGATCTCTCATATTGTGATATATCGATCGATTAAATTGATTTTTAAGTTTGCTACATCCCAATAGTGGGAGCATATACATTTAATATTTTTATAAGCGAATATTGTAATCATGTTAGAAACAACTCAAAATGAGGCAAGAAAAGAATAGATAAATGAAATAGGAAAACTAAAACCAACCAAAAATAAGATTTAAAGTAGTTTAAAAAAAAACTAGAACCCAAGAAAGAAAAAAAAAGAATATTAAAGAAACACAGTAAAAAAGTCCAACAAAAAAGAAAAACTAATGAATAAAAAAAAAACCAATATAGGTAACTAAAGAATAACCGAAAACAAAAAAAAGATAGAGAAAACAAAATCTAGAAAACAAATAAAGAAGATAAGATTGTAAAACACAGCATTAATATACAGAGTCTATTATGTGTTCAACGGCGTGGAGTGGATGGTGGTTGTTGTTGTTGAGCCGAAGCAGGTTTAGAGGAGGTAGTTTGTGGTTGTGGGGCCAATTGAGGTTGTGGAGTGGTCTGTAGTTTAGGAGGGAAGGAATAACCCTGTTGTTGATAGAATGGAGATGAAGGATATATCTGACGTTGTTGCTGTTGTTGTGGTTGACCCTGTTGTTGTGGTTGTGGGGGGAATGCCTGATGAGAGTACGGGTGTCGTAAGGGAGGATATGGAGAAGATTTTTGTCCTGATAGTGACTGTTGTTGATGCAATTGTTGTTCCCTGTAGACATAAGGTGAACCTAGAGTTGAACCTGATGAGGAGGAACCTGGTAGTAATGCAGTTCCTTCCGATCTATTTCTCTTATGTAGTGTAGATACCTTTCCACGTAGGGGAGACGATGGCAGCAGTTGTTGTTCATATTTATGACCAGACAGTTTCCGTTTACTAACAGATGAGGGGGTCTTCCTACTTGGGGTACCGACATCAGAGACATCATCACCGGTGTCAGGTTGGGTATCTTTAGAATCGGGCCCTGACCAATGATGAAATTGAAATTGTTGTTGTTGTGGGAGGTTCACCTTCCACACAGAGGTGGAAGCTGCTAAGCTGGGCACACCGGTACTAGTATGCGATCTTTGATGTGTCAATGGCTTTGCTGGAGAGGCAGCTCTCTTGTATTGAAGAGTAGGACCTAATCTCCGCGTTGGAGAAGAACTGGTTGATCTCTTTGGTTCCAGATCTTCGTATATAGGAGTTCTATGGATGGGGTAACGATCCGATTGGGATGTCTGTTGTTGTTGTTGTTGCTGCTGCGTCTGCTGCTGCTGCTGCTGCTGTGGTGGTGGTTGTTGCTGAGGATATGGCGGTGGGACACGATGTGGATCTGTCATGACAGGAGGCATTTGTGGAGGAGGAGGGAGCTTTGTTCTTGTAGCAATAAGGTAATCTATGTGTTCCTTGACCTCTCTCGGTGGGTCAGTGAAAAAGCAGGGCAGTAAACCAGGTGGCACTTGAAATGCACTAGCGGTGTTCATCAATTCTAAGGATAACGTCAAATTACGGTTTCGCAATTCTTCTTGCTTTGTTTTCTCCTGTTCAGTTCGAAGTTGAATCATTCCCTTGAGTGATTCCTCTGAATATGGCCAATTAGTGAGTCTGACACCTAGTAATTGAGAGATAGAGTCATATAGTGGAATAGAATCCTCAGCTCCAGTTGGAGACATATCTCCAGGGGAATTTGAGGACGATGAAGTTTTACCCTCGATGGGGATATCCACGGGGTTTATCAATTTTTTGAGTGGTGAATTGCTTCTCTTTGAAGTTGTGGGGGACTCAGCGGGTATTGGTGAGTCCTTCAGCTCTGACATCGAAAATCTTGTGTATAATTATAAATAAAATTGGGGGGAGGAATAAAAAAAAAACTAAGTTACAGTGTATGCATGTAAACACGGGTAGAGACAGATGTTAATATGGTAGAGACAGATTTGTTTAATGAATGAACATATATTGGTGATGTAATGGAAGTGGAGAAAATATGGGAAAACCTATGTGAAAATTAATGAAAATTTGATGTTATGTGTGCCATGTATTAGATTTATTAATAGCGTATGAAAGAGTTTAGGAAACCCTATTATGTGAAGAATATGGTACAGGAAATGTAGATGAATTAGAGTGAATGAGAATTAGTATGGGATATGTGTGGGTTTATGTGAGTGAGTGAGGGAAAGTTCTAAACACACAAGACAATGTTCTCTTTAGAAGGGGGGTCGGTCCAAAATGGGTCTGGATTCTTTGGGGAAAGGAGAAATTTGATAGGAGAAACTGAATTAAAAAGTTAACAAAGACAGGGATTGATAAAAAAAAAACACTTGATATTAATGATAATATGAATTGATGATATCCTTACTCCCCAAGATGAAATATCAATGATTATAAAAAGAGGAAAGAAAAAGGGACAAGCAAAAATGTACAAAAACAACCTTCGATTCATCCAAATCAAAATTTTTTTAAATTTTTTTTTGACACAGAAGCATCTAATTAGAAAATACATAAATGGAGGATTGTCGCCTCTTATGTAATTACTTATTGTTTTTAGTTTACATTTATCTTTATTCTTTATTGCTTATAGTATATTACAGATTACAGTAATATTGATATATGTTTTTTTTTTAACTTATTTAGATTAACAGGGGACACCAATCATAGGTAATTATGTAGCCGGAGCAACTTTAGGTTAAATTCATTCGATATATGCGCAGAGGCTCTTTTTTTTGGATTTTTTTTTTGGTGGTGAACCCTAGTTTAGTTAATTAATTAATAGTGTTTAAGTCAAATGAAATTCTAAATCGAGAAGGATCAGATAATTTAATTATTATTATAAGTTAAAAGCTTTTAGGGTAATGTACGGGAAAACTTAAAAGTTACTTGAATTATATGATATTCTTCATTAAACACACTTTATAAGAGAGAGGAAAAGAGAGAGAGAGAGAGAGAGAGCCATGGAGACCAGACCCATGAGGCATCGTACACACCATTAAATTCAATATTGAACCATGCCAAAATTGGAATTGTAATTTTATACAAGGATTATGGAACTTAAGATAATAAATAATAATATGAGATGCTTCTAATTTTATTGATTTGCTAATTTAACCAATTTTGGACATATAAATGCACTCAATTGTAACCAATAACCTCTTATTTAGGAAATTCTCATCTGTATTCACTGGAGGGTTTTATGGCTCCTAAATTGGCAACAAAAAACCCACTTCATTTACAACGGCTAGTATTTAAAAATCCACCGGTATTTTTATATCATGGTTTACTCTGCCATGTTCAACTCTCAATTCCATGATTTCATCTCATCAATCATAATGATTACTGTCTCATAATCTCCCCATTGTTTCTACCAACAATAATCAAATAAAAAAAAGCTTTCTTTCTAGACTCTCTCTGTCTGCTTAATCTAAATAAGAGCCGCCCCTCAAAATTCGGTATTTAACCAAATTGGGTAAATTACATGCATGAAAGAAGCTACCGAAGCGGACTAATCTGGGGTGAACACACCACCAAATTGATTCATTAATGTTACCTAATTGTGTTCATTATATACCTGGATTAGGATTATATTAAAGAGAAGGACAAAATCTATCGTACACTAGACTAGAATCTCAAGTTGATTTTAGTTTTTTACTCCAAGCTTTTTCAACTGTAGTAACAGCCATTGGAAGTATATCCTTGAAGGTAGGATACCATACGGTATTGCTGTTGTATCTATTCTTAAATACTCAAAGATGAAAAGTATTGAAAGTGATTATCTCTTTCGTATTTACTTAATTAAACGGAATATTCCTTGCAGAGAGCAGGATATAACCATACAACTATAAATGTAGCCACTTAAATCACACAACCAGTTTTCTCTATAATATATGCCCACCAAATTAACTTAGATGGATACCACTAATAATCCGTCATACAAAGCACCGATGAACTCAAGTAGATACTAGTAGTAGCCAATACAGTATATTATTAACCCATGAATACCATTTGACAGTCACGCCGTTTTTTTTTTTTGAATTTTTCGTTGAGACAGAGACTGGAGAGCATGTGAAGAGATCGATGTGTTGATGCTTATTTAAACTCCTTTTCCGTTAAAATAAAATAGAAACTTGCAAAAAGTATAAACCATAATGACTGCTGAAATCATTGACGGTAAGAAGATCAGTGCAGAGCTTCGTGAAAATATCACTAAAGAGATCAAAGAACTTCAATCAAAGAATCCTGATTTTAAACCAAAATTGGTGATCATCCAAGTGGGGGCTAGACCAGATTCAGCTATTTATGTTAGAATGAAATTGAAGAACTCTGCTGAAGTCGGTATTGATGGTTCATTATTGAAATTTGATGAAGATATCAAACAAGATGATTTGTTAGCTAAAATCAAGGAATTAAATGATGACTCTTCAGTTCACGGTATTTTAGTGCAATTACCTTTACCTGCTTCTTTGGATGAAGAATTGATCACTAATGCAGTCAAACAAGAAAAGGATATCGATGGATTTTCTGAATTAAACTTGGCTGCCATTTTCAAGAAAAATGCAACTGCTAAATTTGTTCCTTGTACTCCTAAGGGGATCATGTACGTGTTGAATCACGAGAAAATCCCAATATCGGGTAAGAGTGTCGTTGTTTGCGGGAGATCTGACATTGTCGGTGGTCCATTGTCTAAGTTATTAGAAAAGGCCGGTGGTACCGTCACGACGGTTCACTCTAAGACTACCCCAGAACAATTGAAGTTCTACTGTCAACACGCCGATATCGTGGTGTCTGCCGTCGGTAGAGCAAACTTCATCACTAAGGATGTGTTGAAGCCAGGTGCTGTTGTGATCGATGTGGGTACTAATTACGTTCCAGATGCTACTAAGAAATCAGGTCAAAGAATGTGTGGTGACGTTGATTTCGAAGGCTGCAGTCAAGTGGCCTCTAGAATCACCCCAGTTCCAGGTGGAGTGGGTCCAATGACCGTTGTGATGGTCTTGCATAACTTGTTAGAGAGTGCTAAAAGAGCTCATGGCTTACTTTAGAAAGATATACACCCATAATTACACTTTCATTCATTAGTTATAATTTCGGTTGTGAAATAACAAGTATGTTTGTAAAATTACAGTATTTTTTAATAATAAAAACAAAAAGTTTAACCCATTCGAAAAACTATATATTTTATGTAAGATGTAATTGTAAAGTAAAGAAAAAGAGTCATCGCTGAACTTATTTTAAATGTGCAGTGGCATTCTCATACAAAGATTGCCAAACAAAGGCTTCACTCAACATCATTTCAACATCATCTTGGTTCCAATCATTAGTCTTATTTGGATCCTGCAAAAACATAATTATATCTTGGAAATCCATCTCTAATAAATTATCACTGAATCTTCTTAAGAATGCACAACACACATAAACATGGAATTGATTAAATCCAGTTGGATAATTAGAGATATAAGTATCCCACATTCTGATTATCAGGTCTATCCTAAGTTCTCTCATCAACATACAATTCATCCAACGAAATGAAAATTGAATGAAATCGATCCCTTCATTTTCAAAATGTTGAGATAACATTGGTTCATCACGTTTGACCAAGTTTTTCAATTCAGTAACCTGTCTGATGATGCCCGGTTGTTCATGAATATAGTTATCTTGAATGGTGTCCAGGACTTTAGTCAAACACCAATAAGTGTCTGCCTCAATACAATTCATCAATTCCTTTGGCACAACATTAGGGTTGAAATTCTCAACGTCAATGTCATCTTTTAAGTAATGCTTCAGAAATACTTGATAAAAGGGGGTAGCCAAATCATTGATCCCTTGAACGTACCCACTGGCTGGATGCCTTATAGCCCAAAAATACAATATTTTCTCTAATGATCTTTGGGTCGTCTCATAACTGTATAATTTAACTGATGGGTTTGTTCTAGGAATATCGATAGTAATTTGATGCCAAACACTTTGGTCCTTTTCATTTCTAAACAATTGACTTATACTGTTTTTGTATTCTCTTCTCTTTCTACTCAACACTGACACTCTAGTTGACGAGTTTGCAGGTAAATAACTGAGTAATACTTGCCAAACAAGTGCTCGTATAGAACTTGGAATCCCGCTCCATGATTGCTTTCTCAATTCATTCATGTCAAATTGAGGGTCCATCAATGATTTGACAATCTTGTTATATCTTGTTGCATCGTTGGCAGGTGGTGCTTGAGTGGTGAGAAGTTTAAATGGATCACTCATCAAGTCTTCATAATTTTTCTTCAAAAATGGATATGGAGAGTCATCTTCTTCTTCTTTTTCCTCTGCTGGAAGGCTAAGAGCACTACCTTGACTACCCAAATCGGATTCTATATTTATGTTGGGTAGTGGAACTGACGATTTATCTTCATCTATTTTTAAATCTTTAATGTTTGGGTAAAATTGAATATCCTTCACTTTAGGTGTGTTCGGCGAGAGTATATCGTCAATAGCATCATTCCAATCACTGTCATCATCCAATGATTCCTCCACTTTATGTGCTCTAGAGAAGTTTAATCTATGCTTGGGGGGTTTATGTAATGCACCAGAGCCTCTATCTGGTGATGTAGATCTGGAATGGTTATCCTGATTGACGATGTCAAAGTGAGAATGGGATGCACCTATCACAATGTTGGAATCAATACTACTGGAGGCACCATTACTGGTGTTACTCAGTGTTCTATTCAGTTCTGAAGAGGTTCGTCCCAAGTTGGTCAACGATTTTAGGAAAGATTTGTGATGGCTGGGTCCAGATGATGACATGGAGGAACCCTGTTGTAAGGTCTGGTAAGACGAACTGGACTCAACACCAAATAGGAAATCTTCTGAGCTGGCCATATTTTTCTATAGAATGGTTTATAAAGATGTATAGAGAAAGAGAGAACGCCAACAAGCAAATATGGCAAAGGAAAGAAGAATAAAAAAAATGGTTTTGGGCTTTGTTTATTTGGATACTAACCTTAGGCACATGCACTATGAGAAATTATCAAATTGCAAATGTGAATCTGCTTGGTGAAGGTGATTGTTAAATTGTATCAACACTTGAAAAATCTTTATAGTTCAGTTATAACCTTGTTAATCTAAAAGAGAACAATTATATAACCGTTGTCTACATTGACATTTATGATCTGTTTCAAACACAGTTTTTTTTTCTCCATAGTTAAGGGGATTTTTTTTTATTAGCACTACCGCTGCTATACGAGATATATAAACATTTTCTATACAGTGTTATCTTTCAATCCAAGATTCCATAATGCATGTGATTCATTTATAGAGTAATGGAGGGTCTTCTGGGAATACCCAGATTTACCTAGGAATCTTAAATTATCTATAATTTCATCTAATAAAATGGCCTTCCCAGCAATGATGGATTCACCCAATCCATTATATTGAGCGTTCACCACATGAATGTGGAAATGGTAATATGAAGGTTGATAGTGAACATATATCCGTAATCTATCAGCTTGAATGTCATCATTTTTGTAATATTGAGGCACTGCAGTTCTTATAGCCTTCAACATTCTCTCTAAATATGGGATATGCGATTCATTGAGATCTCTTATGGATGAAATGTCCTCCCTAAACACTATACAACATAGGTATAATGAATCCATGGTGACACCATCCCATTTCATGTCTGGAATCATGATGAAGTCCTCATCCTTGTACACAACGCGTTCTGCCTCGGCACCTTCAAACAAGATATTCTTAACCCATTTTATCCGATCACCCTTCATTGTTTGAATGTATGGTTCCACAATTTCGTGGTACACTTTGGGGGTCTCCCTGATGATGTGCATCTTGGGTTTGTTGAATTTCCTGATATGAGTCTCTGTAGCTGGATAAATCAAATTAATCTTAGATGATGGTGCCTTCTCCAAATCTTGCTTTAATAAATTCATCCCCCAGTAATAAACATCGTTATTGGCTATGTCATTGATTGTTGTGATTGGAAGTTGATTCAATTCATCATCGGTGTAGTTGAAATGGGTCTTCTCTAATTGTAAGATCGCATGTTGTCCATCGATTGTACCTAGAAGGGCAATCACTTTCAATTGAGAATCAGAGTTTAACAATCTCTCAAATTTGAACTTTTGCACCAAATCAGTAATCGTCATTGTTAATTGATATGTATGATAATAAAAGATAAAGTAGATCAGTTTTACTTTTTACTTAACAATTTTTTTTTATTTTATTTTGAAAAATTTGGTCCGCCTAGCTTTTATAGAATTCACTATATATATATATATACAAAACAATTTACAACATTGAGGTTGTCAAGCTTTTGGCTTTTTTTGCTCTTGATGTTCGGATGACACTGCTCTCACTAATTCCTGAAGAATTTGAATATTTAATGAAGATCTTCTCCGATTAGCTGCTGCAATTTCCTCCTCTTCATCACTAGGTATACTACCTAGTTCAGTTTCACTGTCGGAACTAGAGTCCCTCGCCACGCTGGAAATAGAATCAAATGAAAAATTTGGAGATTGATAAAGGAATAGGGAATTTTTGGCCACGGGGGGAGTCAAAGAATTAGCATATTGCACCACACTTGACTCACTGGGGAGTTCTTCATTGATAGCTCTTATTTCTTTCAAATTGTTCTCTATTATAACCTTTCTGATAGCCTGTTGTAGAATCTTTTTTGCATTAAAGTTTTGACGAATGCTCGGCACCAAATTGAATGATGAATCTGCCTTACCATCTGTTAACCAGTCATGACGAAGTAGTTCCTCAGCTGATGGTCTTCTAGTTGGATCCGCATTTAAACATAATCTCACAAAGTCCTTACTGGACTCACTCAATGGGTGTGACTTGTCCGGTTGCACAAATATTGGGAATGATGGGCTACGCACCAATTTTAGGAACTTTGGCACATCAGAATCTTGCGACACAGGGACTCTACCTGTTAACAATATATAACTGATTACACCGATCCCCCAGATGTCAACTTTTGAATCATGTCCATTTTGTAAGAAGATCTCTGGAGCTCTGTATGTTGGAGTACCAGGAGTACCATCTAGTTTCTTTCTATTAGGATCCATTTGAATAGCCAACCCAAAATCAGCTAAAACGATAGAAGAGTTATCTCCATGTCTCATATATAGCACGTTTTCAGGTTTTAGATCTCTATGAACGATATTTCTTTGGTGGAGGTAATCAACTGCAGATAACAATTTTTTAATCACATTGATGGCATCCTTTTCACTGAAGAATCTTAAATCCACGATTCTATCAAATAATTCACCACCTCTAGCCAATTCTGTGATTATATAAAAATTAGCGTCATCCTCAAACCAATCAAGTAACCCAATAATGTTTTCATGGTTTGTCTTAGCCAATAGTTTGATCTCTCTTAAAACATCTCTAATACTGATACCTCTTAATTGACACATTCTTTTAGAGATGATCTTGACTGCAACGTGCTCTCTTGTATATCTGTTATAACCATGCACAACAGACCCAAATGATCCTGATCCCAGAGTTCTTCCAATTTTATATTTATCGGTAATATTTAAGTTCATTTTTTATAGCATTAATAGTTTAGTTTCTATGAATATATAGAAGATTACCCAAAAATTACTCATTCTGAGACCTAATGACATTTCAATCTACATTTATATATTAATCAATCAAAGTTGGGATGGGTTAAATATGGAAATAAATATGTTAACCACTAAGCCTCCAGCAACGAACGGCCTTTCACTAATAAATTGTAATGTCCGCAAGACAAGGCCCAAAAAGTTTTTTTTTTTTTCACCGTGCCCCCGAAAAGAAAAGTTTATTTAATTTTATCTACCTTGATACTTCAATATGCTCTGCGCAGCAGTTAATTTGCATTCATTAAACTCTAATGATATAAATGGAATATAAAGGTGCTCATAAACTGACCGCAGGTTTGGTATCAGCCATGCCACAGGTTATCCAGGGGTGCCCACCTAATTCTTCAGATGTAGCTCTATCATTTTTTTCAAACACTAGACATCGGCGAATGAAATCCTTTGCATTCATTGATAGCCCACTAATCTTAGGAGACAACTCTGGTAATGGTGGGAAATCCTTTCCCTTAGTTTCCACAATTAGCTCTATCTCGTTGGTAGGCCTACCATATGGGGCACACCCAGTTAACACCAAATACGCAACCACGCCCAAGGACCATACATCACATTTATTTTCGTATGCCCGCTTACTAGCATCGGGTGTGTACTTAGATCTGAACACTTCTGGGGCCATGTAACTATATGTACCCACAGTGCCCACAACTTCTTCATCTTCAGATTCGGTTAATCCCAAATTGACAAGGCACACTTCATTGATCTCCCAACAATTTTGGTATCTAAATACGATATTAGTCATATTAACATCTCTATGAATGAACCCCCTATTGTGCATGTGTCTTAGTGCATTCAACACCTGTATCATGATTTGGCGACCTTGCTCCTCAGGGAAGTGGCCAATTTGGCGAAGTGCTTCATGCAAGGTGGGGCCCTCCAACATCTCAGTGATCAAATAATATTTTATACTGTTTTCAAAGTAGCCGGTATCATCTTGGAAATACCCCACCATCTTGATAATGTTAGGGTGGCACAAATTCTTCATCACAAGAACTTCCTTTTCGAATTTACATCTCTTTTTTCTTTCCGGCTCAGATGGTTTCTTCAGCATAACTTTCATAGCAAAATATTGATTTAAGCAACTGCGATTACCAAATTTATCCTGAATTATCCATGGTTTGTAAACCTTTAAATGTGATATACATTCACTGAAATCTGTTGAACTTTGTTCCACGTAGAATAATCCAAGACTTGCAGTATGGAGACACTTTGTGAGTGGATCAAATCGAGCTCTATTTGGTTTAAATGTTTTGATCTCATCTTCAAAACTGATAGCGGAAGAGGACCTCAAGCTTGAACCTGAACTTATAGCATTCAACACTGGCCTAGTTTTGTATTTGTTAATGTCTAAAAAGCTTTCCTGGTCACTACTGGAAGCGAGATCCAGTTGTGAATTATTATCCTTGGACATCCTAAAGGATTTCCCTGAATAAATAGATGGAACCGTCGAGGAATCTGACCTGTACATCTCTTGGGTGGTTGTAGCTGAAAACAAGGGGAGAGAGAGAAGGAGAAGGAGAAGAAGGCAAAAGACGAATTACAATGTTCAGTTAAAAAAACTGAAGCATTTGTAAAAACCAAGTGCAATAAATTTGAACATATCAAAAATACGGTAGCATCAGTTTTTAATATTAAACAGCTGAAAAAAATAATTTAAACTTTTAGATCTCCCTGACAGAATATTATAATATATATGTAATTTCTATTAATAACAATAACAGTTAGCAAATAAGTCATTATAAATATAACTTTCAGATCTGCATGTCTCTTTATCATACATAAAGAAAGTCATCGCGAATAGATCATGATTCTATAAATAAAAAATAGGCTTATAATCATTGATTACGTAATACATATAGACTTATAAGCAACTTTTAAAAAAAAGAAGCCATTGAAATTGCGTACGTCTTCTTTTAAAGGGACTGTGCAATTAAATTCAATTTATCAATTTATATTCTTTTTGATATATCATTACTTGATTATTCATTTAGTTATTCAGTTTTACTTTAATTCTTAATAACACATAATAAAAACAAAAAAAAAACATCAATTAACATATACCACTTGTGCTAAGATTTTTTAATTGTTTCTCTATATATAAAAGATCATCATAACTCATTCATTGAAGATAAACACCAAAAAAATAAAACAAGAAAACACTAAAACTACTATACAACAAACATAATGATTTTATCAAGCTTAAGTTCTAAGAAGAAAGAATACGAATTTGGTGACACCTTAGGTGCTGGTTCTTTCGGTACAGTCCGTAATGCCATCCAAAAGAAAACAGGTGAAAACGTTGCCATCAAGATTATCTTAAAATCAAGATTGAAGGGTCACTTAGATGTCGTGCAAAGAGAAATCAAATTATTAGAAGCTGTGAAACACCCCCACATTGTTGAATTAATTGATTGGTTTGAAACTAAGCACAATTTTTACATCGTTACTCAGTTGGCGACCGGTGGTGAATTATTTGATAGATTAGTGCAAAAGACTTCATTCACTGAATGGGATGCCTGTAACATCACCTATCAAATGTTATCTGCTATAGATTATCTACATGGAAGAGGTATCGTTCATAGGGATATCAAACCTGAAAATGTGTTATATCTCACCCCAGATGATGAATCTCCAGTGGTGTTGGCCGATTTTGGTGTCTCTAAACAAGTCAAGGATTCTGAAGGTGAAAAATTGACAGGTGTCGCTGGGTCATTCGGTTACATTGCTCCTGAGATTTACGCCAGTGAGGGGTACGGTGATTTGTATGGCCTTGGTAAGGGGGGTTACACAAAATCATGTGACGTGTGGTCCTTAGGTATCGTGACATACACTTTGATGGGTGGTTACTCTCCTATCAGAGCAGAAAACCCACAGGCGTTCCTGGAAGAAGTCAGAACCAACAACTTTGTGGTGTTCCACAGTAAATACTGGAAGCACATTTCTGAGAATGCCAAAGATTTCATCATAAAGACATTAGATATTGATAACAGAAGAAGACCAACTACGCAGCAACTCCTACAGCATCCATGGATGACCGAATTCTTGTCGGGTACTAAGCCAAAGTCTGGCGAAGAAACTAATATCATCTCTAACATTCAAGAAGGCTTCAATGCTCAAGCTAAATTGAGAAAGGTGTTCAGAGTGGTTATGATCAACAACAGATTGAAGAAATTGAGAGAACTCAGAGAAAGAGAGAACTCCACCTTTGAAGATGACGAGGAAGATTTCATTTTCCATGGCACCCGGAATGATGCTCAACTTATGAACAAATTTGGTACAATGCCAATTACTCAATTAAAGGAAATTGTCTCTGAAGATGATAAACCAAGTAAAGAAGAAGCCAAGAGAATAAAATCTGACCATTTAGTGGCTACCTTCCAAAACTTGGTGAAGATTGCTCAAGATTCTAAAGAAGACATTAAGAAGTATCAAGCCAATGAAGATAGTTTGAAATGATTAATGATTAATTGCTCCCCCCCTCCTACTTTTTCTCCCGTTAAAACGCTTAACCATTTTTTTGTTTTATATAATATAAATTATACTTGTTTACCTCTTCTTTTTTTCGTTGTTGAAATCCACAATTAACTTTTATTTAGTATTAATTCTTAATGATTGTAATATACACAGCTATTACCGTTCTTTAAACGACGGTAACCATCAACTAGCCCTGACTTTTCAAGTACATCATGGTGATATTGCACTTCAACCACAATTCGTAGATCTTTGTGATTGAAATCAACAAGATTCAATCTAAACTTACTTAAAGTCGTAGGAACTTCAGATAACTTCAATGATACCTGACCATTTTGTCCTGCCCTCGCACGACAATTAACGTTTAACAATAACGTTCTTAATCCCTGGAATTTAAACTCTTTAAAATCAAGGTTAATTTGATACAAAGTGAGTTGCAACCATAATAAATTGGTACATTGTGACATTACATGATTTAATTCTTGTACTAAATGATCATTTTCTTCAATTTTCAAACTAAGTTCAGTTAAAAAAGGCGGTGGTATACCTGTGATGGCAGTTACTGTCCCAGTCAGTTCAAGCCTAGTTAGAGTCCGTGGTAATATATCCATATTCAAATTCTCAAAGTTCATACTCATGCTGAGGTCTTTAATTTGGGATGCTCTGAGATAATCAAATAATGGCTGTTGCACAGTGGCGGTGGTACCCGACAAGTGAAGCATCTTCAAATTATCAGGCAATTGAATATCTGAGGGAAAGCTACCCATGAAAGTTAGATATGCCTCTTGTAGGTCTACCAGTTGTGACCCATTAGAAATCTCAATGGGATCGGGGGCCTGAATATGGCCCATACCTAAAGTGGTTAGACATGGTGGGAGCAAGAGTGAGGAACCATCCTCACAGCTGCAATCCGTCATATAGATACATTGCAAGTCATCAGGTAATCTTAAGAAGGAATCATGTTGGAGTTCACAAGAATCCAAAGATAAGTTGGTAAGCCTTGGGAACCCACTAAAATCATATTCAATGGATGTACCACGTTTCTGTGCAACTGAGAGTGATACCACAGAGTTATTGGTAACATTGAAGTTCCAATGGATGTCACGACTCGAAGTGAATAACAAACTCAATGTCTTTAAATTAATAAATTCTGCCATGGAATCGAGGTATAAACTATTAGCTAAATCGAATGTAAGTGAAAGATCGGTGATGTTCTCTTTCACAGGTGCAAGATTCAACGACCAACCGAAATAGAAACTCCGATTCATCGGAATTGAATTGATCACAGTTATATTGATAGACAATCTAGGTAATTCTGTTAATTCTTTTATTACATTGATTAGTTCATCGGGTACAGACTGCAATGATGGGAAGTAAATGACCAATTCCAATTTTGTCACTGATTCATGACTCTTGATATAATCAAAAACCGTCATAGAATGGCTCACCCCGACTGGGAAAAGTAAGATGGACATGCGAATAGTTTTCAAACATGTGAGCATTTCGAAGTATGGGTAAATGTGGGTGTCATCACCCTTATCGGATACTTCAATTTCCTTAATTTTATTATGACATTGTAATCTATCAAATGCATCAATCTCAGATTGTGCAGGAGAATGTTTCAATATTAACTCAGTACAATGGTTAACTAATTGTTTTATGTGAGGATCATTTTCCACTATTTGCATGACTCTATTGAGTTTCAATTTGAATTTGATTTGCCTTGATACAAGAAATTCGACAAGTCTTTGGAATCGCACACTGGATAATGCCAGAGATCCATCACTCATGGGCACCCTACACACGGCTTCTTCAAAATCAAATATTATCAATTCAATTAACTTGTCAGAGAATACAACAACCAGTAAATCATCGACCGATTTCTCTTGTCCTATCAAGTCAACAATATCTTCAATATCTAGGTTCAGCACAAGTAAGTATTGACATATCAAGAGTTTCACTTCCAGGGGAAGTCCATCTATGATGCTGTATGGATTTTGATGCTGAATTGTCATTGTATTCATCAGAATTGGTAGTTCCCGGGGTTAAGAAAGGAACAACTATAAACCTATTTTTGGTAAATGTGGGTGAGTTCGAAAAAACATCTTCTGAGTTCTTCTTTGTGCGGCTTTTTTTCAAATATGGTTTTGTATTAAAACTACATTTATATATAAATATATGGCTATTTTATTAGAAAAAAGTGAAAATGATAACCTAACCTAAGAATAATTCTTCTTGTATCTCTCTTAAAAGATAACTCTTCAATTCATCAGATCCCAAAGTATTGATTTCCTGACTGATCTTCAAATTAGCGGTTTTCGATTTTTGTGATGTACTAACATTCAAATTCCCCGTGGGTTCATCAACTAAAAATTCATTGGGGCTCTGATTACCCAACATTGGGGATGAAATTTTGGATAACATTCTAGTGTATTTCGGTAAATTGTGGGTATTAGAATTTCTTGTAGAGTCCTCTATTAATTGTTGAATTTTACCTCTGAGTTCTTTATTAGTGCTACCACTGGTACCTGCATTTTTAGGGTTTCTTCTTCTTGATGCTAATTGATTTCTGGCATTCAATTTGTCAGCTATTTTTTCAATCTTTGCGATTTGTAAAACTTCATCTTCTTGTTTAGTATCCACCAACCCACTATACCAAAACTTTTCATCCAACAACCCTAGAATCTTCTCATCTTGTTCACTCTTGAAAATCTTAACAGCCAACGAATAATACTGAGCAGCATGATGCCCGAAATCCTTCAATTTCTGAGATGAGATACCCGACACGTTACCCAACCCGTGAGTGGCCGCTTTAGCAGAACTAGGAATATTATCCTCATAATACGTTCTGAAAGCACCAATCTCAACAAATCCTTGCCTGATGGACTTCTCAGGATCAACAACCAAGGCAACATAAGGATCCTGGAATCCCTGATTCAACCGTTGTGTTTTAACATCTATCCCCGAGAGCCAACATCCGAAATTAGGATGTGAATGATACCAACCGACGATATTTTCCGTTCTATAAGAGAATTCCTGTTGTGTTGATAAATATTGTAACATGAATTCATAAGCATCATTCAAGGGGTTCACCCGAGATTCTGTCCCATGAACGGGCAATGGATAACAATCCATGATGATCATGTCAGATCCCTTAGTGAATCCAGTGAGCATACCCATAATTTCTAGGGCACCACCAGATCTAGCGTGAATTGACATTTTCAAAAATGCCTGTAATGAGATATGCACAGTTTTGAAGTAATGTGGATCGATTCTCCATGGTTTATTAAATTGTGAACCAGTAAATTGATCTTTCGTCGAGGGAGAATAAAATGTTTCAGTTTTGGTCGATGGTGTGAATGCAATTGATGCCACACCAGTTTCCTCTGGTGCATCAGTGGATACCATTGCACCTGGTGGAAGTTCTGTATTATGATTGGCAGAGTGTTCCTTAATAGTTTGTAGAATTTCTGAATTGATTGCCACAGATGCTTGTAATTCCTCCGCTATGGAGATCGATGATGTCTCCAAGGCATATAGCTCTCCATGACCGTGACCAGAATCACTAGCACAGCAACTGGGTTTATCCACTGACATTGCTCCTTGCATTGATTGAGACGAAGCCATTTGTGGTAGATGTTTTGACAAGGGGAAAGAACAAGAAGAACCAGCCTGAATTGTTTCTCTCTCTTTTTTTCGCTTTACTTAAATTTTCTGTAAAAAAATGATTTTTTTGGTAGCCTTTTAAATATTAATTAGAACACAAAATTTAAAATTTTAGAAAAGTACAAAAATAATCTATATATAAGGAAAAACCCAGTAAAGATACACAAAATAAAAGATAAAAAAAAAACCAGCTATATAAATTAAAAAAAAAGGTAGCAATAATAATAAAGGGAAAACAACACAGATTCTATTCTATTTTTTCAATTTTCAGACACAACAAGAAATTTTTTCAATTTTTCAACTAATTCCTTATCCTGTAAGATTTGTTGAACTTCATCATCCATATTTCTTGGAATTTGAGTCTTGATAGGTGTTTGGAAATTCACATTAGCCTTGTGTTTACGATCAGGTGTAGTTGGACCAGGGGTACCATTACGAGAATGATGGACACTACTATTTGCAGTATTATCATTTGGATTATTACCATCATCATTAGAGAATTCATAACATTGTGAAGCTGATCTCTCCACAAATAATTTTCTAAATCTTTGTATTTGTGCCCATGTTGAATCAGAAGCATCATCATCATCAGATGACGTTGAACTAGAACCGGAATCATCGTCATCCACGTATGATGCTACATCATCATAATCTTCAAATGAATGACCATTACGAATGTGAGTATTCAAAATTGGATTATAATGTCCACCTATAGAGATGGACACTCTTTTCCGTTTCCGTTTCATAATAGCTATTTCATCAACTTCATAGAAATCATCGGTAACTTCATCGAATTGCCAAATTTTCAAATCTAATCCATATGGTTTAGGTTCAATACAATACACATAATCATGTTGCACATCCAATTCTGTGAGCATTTCCTTATTAAGATTCATGAAATAACAAAGTAAAACTCTAGTGATAACTCTATGAGAGATGATCAACACGTGATCTTTTAACCGTTCCAGTTCAATAATCATTGGTCTTAACCGGGCAATCACGTCTAAGTAGGATTCCCCCCCAATACCGGGGAATCTATAAGTTAATTTATTTGTCATTTGATTTTTATATTCAGTGGGGTAATTCATTCTAAAATCGTCTTCCTTTATGGAATCCAATGATCCACAACCTAAATCGTTAAGCATTCTGAATGATTCAAAAGTGTAATTAAAATCATCATTGAGGAAATAAGTAGCTGTTTCCACTGACCGTTTCAGATTACTTGTCCAAATGTTGAATTCTGGTTCTTTATGAGGTCTAGTCTTTGTATGGAAATTGAATTCATCGTGGATATATTCTTTATTCAATTGTCTTAATTTGAATTCTTGTCTTTTTTTACCAATGAATCTAGGTAATGCCTTAGCGAATCTCCAACCACGTTCCGACAGTGGGGAATCTCCACCTTTCCTGTTTTCCTCATTGAATTCTGATTCTCCATTTGTGGTTAACCAAATTTGTCTATCTGATAAATTAAAATTTAAAAGGAAGAACACACATTGTGATGATAAGAATCCACTAATATTATAAGAGACAACTTTTTTACCTGCATTAATTATTTTAACATATTGGATATCGTATTCTTCATTTTCTATTTCTTCATCGTTATCTATTGTTTCATAAACTTTTTCATAATTTTTCAATCTATTTTTGAAATCATCTAATGCAACTTGTCTATCCATTGATTTGTAATCTGGTCCAGATAATTTTAATCTAATATTTTTCTCTAATAATTCAATATCTGTGCAAATACTCTCTAAGAATAATATTTTGATTGATCCATTAGTTTTATTATTAATTGTTTCTATAATCCATTTCCGTCTAGCCTTTGTAGTATTAGTGGCATCGAATATACCAACGTTACCATCTTTTGACATTAAGAAATCCAATAGAGAATCTAATGTTTCTCTAGCCCATTGTTCTCTTCTATGGAAGTTATCTGTATTATTTGGATCAAAGAAATTTGCATCGTGAGATGTAGTAGCACCGGTGTCATCATCATCATCTTCGTGTTTCCCATAATTTGGAATGGTATCATTCAATGTTGGGCCCTGAATGGGGACATCACTGGGTTTCCCCTTTTCTTGACGTCTAGTATTACCCACATTGAAAATCTTTGTATTAAATTGCATCCAATTGAGGTATCTCATTAATTTTTTAGTTATATAAGATTTCCCCCTAGCTGGTAATCCAACACATACAATCACCAATTTGAGTTCTTCATTTGATTGTTCTAATGGAGTTGTTGAATCTAATTTCGATAATCTATGGAGACTATTAGATGAAGAAGAATTTATCAACATATGAAGATTTTTCAATGATGTTGTAGATGTGAATGCGGAGCTAGAGGGTCTAGCTGATAATAGAGTTGGTGAATTCAATTTTGATGAAGACAGCGAAGTAGCTGCACTTGATGGTAATTTTGTATCCAAGTGATGATGGTTATGTTTGGTAGGATGTGACTCTTCAGTGTTTGTCCTTATCACTGGACTGTCGATCATTATGTGGTATTTTTTCGGAGTAAGGTTGGCTGAAAAAAAAAATTTTTTTTTGTCAAAAATCTCGGGATCCTATAAACTAATGAGTTGTTGATATCAATAGGACAACTTGGTTATAAATGGTAAGAGTGAACAGTAATGGTAGTGAGAATAGGGTATTTACCAGAAAAAGTGAAATCAGATTAAATAAAAATAAAAAAAAAAGTACAAAAAAAACAACCATATAACTATTATACATAATAAACGTATCATACCCAAAACCAAAAATTAGTCACCGTAAATGGATAAACGGATCCCACGTTAAACAATGAGTGATCTTTAAATATTTGAACTTTTTTATTATTCTGTTTATAAATTATTCGAATATATTCAAAAGTTTATCCGAACCAAGTTGTTAAACAATAGCAGGATAAATGGAGGGACTTACTAGCTTTAATTAACAGCCCCTCTCATTGCGTCTTATACTGTATTTGGGTAAATATATATCTATAAAGACCTAATGATAGTAATACCCGCTTAAATTGAGGCGCGTTATACCTAATAGTAGATGTCACGTGAATTAATCGACTGATAGACCTAAAATTCGGTTAAAATCGCCAAAACGTCGATTATCAAAATTTTTCAAATTCATCACTTATTTAATAAAAGGTTTTATCCCACAATTTTATATATATGGTGATTGTGGTTTACAATTTTTATTCTTTGTTCATTTTAAAAATATCAAATCATGTCATCACTTAGATTATTGAATAGATCATTTAATGCTTTTAGATCTACTAATAGATCATGTTATTATTCAACTAAATCAGTCAAATTGACTGCTGACTCTTATCCAAATTTACAAAGAAATTCAAATTTTAAAAAATTAGACTCTGATGATATTAATGCATTCCAAAAAATCTTAGCTAGTGATGCCAAAAATGGAATAATCACTGATGCAGATGATTTATTATTCTTCAATGAAGATTGGATGAAAAAATATAAAGGTCAATCTTCATTGTGTATTAAACCAAAGACAACTCAACAAGTTTCCGAAATTTTAAAATACTGTAATGACCAAAAATTGGCTGTGGTCCCACAGGGTGGTAACACTGGACTTGTTGGTGGTTCAGTTCCAGTGTTTGATGAAATTGTTTTATCCTTAGTCAACATGAATAAAGTTAGATCATTCGATAATGTGTCAGGGATACTCAAGGCTGATACAGGTTTAATCTTGGAAAATGCTGATAATTATTTAGCTGAACAGGGATTCATTTTCCCATTAGATTTAGGTGCTAAGGGATCATGCCACATTGGTGGTAACGTCGCCACTAATGCTGGTGGATTGAGATTATTAAGATATGGTTCATTACATGGTTCAGTGTTAGGTTTAGAAGTTGTCTTACCTGATGGTACCATAGTGGATTCCATGCATGCATTAAGAAAGGATAACACCGGGTATGATACAAAGCAATTATTTATTGGATCAGAGGGAACATTGGGTGTCATCACGGGGGTGTCAATATTGTGTCCAGCTAGACCTAAGGCTGTCAATATTGCATTCTTAGGTGTTGAATCATATGCCTCAGTGTTGGAAACCTTCAAGAGAGCTAAAAATGAATTATCTGAAATCTTATCAGCTTTCGAATTCATGGATAACAGATCTCAAGTGTTGGCTTCAAAAATTTTAAAAATGGCTCACCCATTGTCTCAAGATGAACCTGACGTACCATGCCCAGAATATCCATTCTTCATTTTAATTGAAACTTCTGGATCAAATAAAGATCACGATGATGCTAAATTGGAAGCATTCTTAGAAGGTGCCATGGAAGATGAAATTGTATTAGATGGTACCGTCTCTCAAGATGAATCTCAATTGAAAACTCTTTGGAGCTGGCGTGAAATTATTGCTGAAGCTAGTAACCAATTCGGTGGTGTTTATAAATATGATGTCTCTGTGCCGTTACCTAAATTGTATGATTTGGTCGAAGCAGTTAATGCTAGATTAGCTGAAAAGGGGTTAATCTCAAGAGACGATGAAAGTAAACCAGTTGTGGAAGCCGTCGGATATGGTCACATCGGTGATGGTAATTTACATTTGAATGTCTCTGTTAGAGAATACAATAAAGAAGTTGAAAAAGCTTTAGAACCATTTGTGTATGAATGGATCGCTCAACATAAAGGTTCAATCTCTGCTGAACATGGTTTAGGATTCCAAAAGAAGAATTACGTTAGTTATTCAAAGTCTGAGACTGAATTGAAATTAATTAGGGAATTGAAGAACCATTATGATCCAAATGGTATCATGAATCCATATAAGTACATTTAATTTAATTTATTTTATATATTATTAAAAAAATACAAGTTTGAAGTTTTATTTTTTTTTTGTTAAAAAAATGGAGGGGGGGAATAACACAGGAGAAAGCAAGCAAAGACCAGAACTATAAACTAAAGGAATAGGAGGAAGGAAGAAAAAAACACCAGAAAAGAAGTAAAGATAACCAAGAAAAAAAAAGGGGGGGGAGACAAAATAAAAGATCGTAAATATATAAATAGCGTGGAGAGGAAAAGAGGAGGGGGGGATATCAAAGAGGGTATTAATAATGGTCATCAGGGTTTGCCACTCTTAACACTTTTCTATTATAGTCTGCAGCGTCAGCCAATGAACCATCACTTAATCTTCTTCTTCCTAATGCTACACTATTATCAACAATTGAATCATCATCTGGAGATTCAAATGGATTTTTATTTGATTTCAGAGCTTCTTCATATGCAATATCGTCAGCTAAAATTGGATCTTCATCATCGGAATCATCACGTGAACGTCTTAATAATAACAAAAGACCACCTAATATAATGGCAGCCCCGATGACACCACCGACTACACCACCAATGATGGCACCCTTATTCGTACTACTACCCGATGAGGATGATTCTTTAGATGTCGCAGATTGAGATGCAGAGGCAGATGCAGATGCAGTGGAATCAGTTTTCGTAGCTGTAGCAGATTCAGTGACGTACACAATGGATGTGACGGCACCACCCCCTGAGGTGACCACGGATGTCACAGTTGCAACCGAGTCAGAAGTGGAAGAGGAAGAGGCAGTTGTAGTTGTGGCACCATTATTGGTGGTGGAGGACGACGAGGAGGAAGTTGAAGTTGTGGATGTGGTTGTTGGAGTGGTCGATGTGGTTGATGAGGTAGTTGGCGTGGTGGAGGTAGTTTTGATACCTGTAGAGGATGTAGTTGAAGTTGTGGATGATGTAGTTGAAGTTGTATCAGTTGCTGTAGCGGCTTGAGTAGATGAAGTTGAAGTGTTGTCATCTTCGGTAGATGCTTGTGTAGTTGAAGTTTCATCATCCGAAGCGGACACCACAGTATCACCATTTGTATACACGTCATATACGCCATCACCACCGCACATCTCTAATCCATAACCGGCACAAACCGTAGTACAAGTATCTGTCGTAGAACCAGATGGTTCTGAATTACCACAGTAACAAACGTTACCTCCTGTTAGGGCAAAATAATCATAACCTGAACAAGTTCCAGCACATGTTGATGATGACTGATAAGTTGTTGTACCTTGATTGAGGAATGAAGATGGAATAGATGAATAACAACCTAGGAGGTTGTACGCGGCCGCGTTGGCCCAATTTGATAGTAATAGTAAACTTAGTGTGAGTTGAATTATATTAAGAACCATATGGAGAATTGTTGTATAGGATTAACGAATGTGAGTATTGTTTTAAGGATATAACGAATGGAAGTTGTTGTTGAGCTTGTTGTTTAGTATGTAAAGTGGGGTGGTATTAGAAAGAAGGGGATCAAAAAAAAATAAAAATAAGAATTCTCTCTCTTTTTTTTTATTAGTATTTTTAATAAAAAAGAAACAAATGTTAAAAGAAATGAAAAAAAAGTAAAGAGTGACTAAATGTAGTTTTTGTTATGTATTCTTTTTAAAGTAATAGTTATAGATTAAAGAGAAGAAGAGGTTTAAATAAAAGAAAGAACAAAAAAAAAGGTCTTGATTCAAGTAGAGCAAAAAAGAAAAAATTTTCCAAAATTAGTGTTAAGAGAGTACTAAAGAGAGTCCCAAAGTTTGTAGGGCCGCGTTTAAGGGAGACATCGAGAGAGGGGGGGGGGGTTGGGGTTGGTCAATCGCGCGTCGCGTGTACTGGGAATGGTTAATAGATGTCACTAGATGGGTATAGTAGTTTACAAGAGTGGTTAGTGTATTATTACTACTAATAGCAATGTTAAAATGTTGTTTACATTTAGTGTAGTTGTTGTTTGTTTATTTAGTAAAAGTGTAGTGTGATTAGTTATATATTGTAAGGTTTCAGTATACGTGTACTAGTGAATAAATAATAAGTTCTAGAACATTTTACACACAGCCGTATACAATAGTCACGTGATTCAAGTCACCAAAACACATCTGTACACCACACACTTCTCCTTCTCCCTTCTCCTCAGATCCGGTGTACAGATGTAGGTTTGTATAAGGTGGTACCACTCTATAAAAATTGTGTAATAACGTTATTTTAAATCGGGTGGAACGGGATACATAGTCAATTAATTGACTATATAATTAGTGTAAAATAGTGGTACAATAAATATACCACTATGATGAGATCACCCTATTAGTATAGTTTATGGTGAAAGTGATTTCTATGATTATAATTTACTAATTAGTTTTAACCAATTTAATCTCCGTTTAACACTGTGTCTATTTGTCTTTTTAAATAACGCATTTCCATTTTCATCGATCACTCCAGTTTTTTTTTTGTAATTTTTTTTTTATTAGTAGTTTATAAAACATTTATATTCCAGTTGTTCTTTCTGGTTTCATAATTATCTTTATATATTCTTATCAATTATAATTCAATTATATATATAATAAACTATGCCTCATACAGATTTAGTCCCAGATAATGAAGAAGCCACATACAATGAATTAGTGGTTATTAGACAACGGTTATCTCAAATTAAAAGAGACCATTCCACTTTTATATCATCAAAGGAAATTAATTCACTTTACAGTGAAGTTTTAGGTAAAATTCAAACATTAAAGGAAATTCGTCATGAATCTGAAGATTCAGCTATTCATGCAATCGAAATTCCAAATAAAGTTGATACATTGGTTGACGAAATTTTCCAATTATTATCACTTTGCTTTGTCACTTGTGGATTATCAAACACTGCACCAGCTACTTATGCTTCATTATCAACAGTGCAAAGATTATTAGAACATATGCATGAAACTGATTTATTTTCACCAAATGATTTATTACCAATTAAGGAAAGATTAGGTGAAATTGAAGCTATCATCAAGGCTGACACTTCATCAGATGAAGAACATAAATTATTAGAAGTTAAATTGGCTACTTGTTATAATGAATATCACACTTTAGAAAAATCAATTAATGAACTACCGACTAATGTTGTCTCAGTGATGAAACATTTGTTGAAAATTAAAACTGAATTGATTAATTTAATCACCAATGATGAAACCTCTAATAAGGCTGCAGTCACCATGTTAACTAAAGAATTAGAAAATGTTCAAATTGAATGTGAAGGTTTATTCTCTAAAGATGAAGAAAGTAGAGGTGAAGGTATCCTCAAAGGATTAATCGATGAATGTCACAATTTAATTCAAGATATTCAATTAGGATCAGGTAACGTTGACCCCGCATTGAAGGAAATTTATGATAAATTGGAATCATTGAAATCTACTTTAGAAAGTCTTTTAGTGACAAGAAGATGGACCCTGAGAACTACCGATATCTTTAATTACCAAAGAGAATTGAATACCATTGATAGCTCAAGAGTCAATGGTTACTTCATCGATAAAAATTATAAAGGTCAATCAGTGTTATTACATTTATTAAGACGTTGTTTCTCCATCATTTATACTTTATTAGAATCATCTGAACCGGTGTCTGAATCTTTACAACCAATCCATAACCAATTGAATACCGTGCGTAAATGTTTATTAGATTTAAAGAGAATGGGTGGTATTCAATCAATTAGAGAATTATATCCTTATCAATTAAAATTGGGATCATTAGATGATCAAAAAGTTGATGGTAAATTCATCATCAATGGTCAAGTCCCAGAGGGTCAAGGTACAGTTTGTGCTTTATTAGCTGAATGTTTCGATATCGCTCATGAATTGAAAATGGAATTATATGAAAAGGAAGAAGAATCTGAAGACGATAATAATAAATTTAAATCTGCAGTTATCGGAACTAAAGCCTTACAAGATACCACTTATGATTATAATGATGTTGGTGAACATGATTATGATGAAGCCGAAGATAATTTGGCTAGTTTTAATGCTAGTATGAATGAAAGTGATGATCTCACTGATGCTTAATGTCTCATTTTTTTTCGATATGACCCCCCCCCTCCTTATCCCTCCTTTTTTTTTTCTTTAAACTGGTGTTTTTTTTCCTCCTTTTCCTTCTTTCTTTTATCTTGGTTATCTCTTCCTCTCATCTTTTTTTACCCACACATTATTATTTCCATTACAAAAGATTAGAGAAAAAAATGAATTCTTTTTCCTATACATAATCACATCTCCATCGATACATACATACACCCAATACAATACATACATTTCATTCCATTTCCATTACCGGTTTTTGCTTTTGCTCCCCCCCCTTCATCCCCCCCCCCATGTTATATTTATTTTTCTCCTTTTTCATGTTGTCTTTTTTTTGTTCTTTCTTTCTTGGTATCCCCCAATCCTTTCTAAAGCTTTTTTATTATTATTATTATTCGATGTTTTTTTTTCTTTATGTCTTGTTCCTTTTTTCTTCTTCTGGCTGGTGTTACTTTCTTTTACTTCCCCTCCCTATTTTACAACATCCTATCTTTCTTCTCTTCTCCTAAATTTAAATAAACTTATTCGTATACTTATGCTCCCCTGCTACGAAACAAAAAAAAATTTTTTTTTCGAGTGGACGAAAAAATCAACGAAAAACAGACGAGCTCATAATGGGAAGTTTTACTGTTTTTTTACTTTCAATTACTCTTAAACAATAACATATAGTACTTGTATTATAGCACTTTTATCTTTTTCTTACTGCTTTGCTCTATACCTATATCCTGCTTTTACCCTTACTTGGGCCTTTTTTTTTTGTTTTCAATTCCCTCCATCCTCCGCTTTAATTTTGATTTGCTAATACAAAACCTCTCCCCCCCGGATACACAAACAAAACTATACAGACCTCTTCCATTATCGGCTGTTCATCACATTAACAACACCTACCATCAGCTTAACATCCATACGTTTCCCCCCATACTCCTCATTTCCTCTCATAATGTCCAAATTCTTTGAAACCGGATCATCTAGATCATCTTCTATAAATTCATCTTTCTTAAAGGGCACAACAGGGCAACCCCCAGTGACAACCACAACCACCACGTCTACATCCTCTGTGGACAAGAAATTGACTCCAGAGTCATTACATAGACTTCCCGACTTCTGGAGCGTATACTACCATGAAAGATCGATGGCTCACATTCCAACTCCTACCCCAACCAAACCAGAACCTGAAACTCCAACAGTGGAATCCACTAATGATACCACACCACAAGTACAATTACAGAAACTACCACTACAGGAATACCTCCAAGATATCAAATTGATAGATTTCCCCCAACTTGGATCTCCACTTAATGACACCACTAACAAAATTGATTCTGTTGAACAAATGTGGCAGTTTTTGGGGAATTTGAAAAATCCACATGAATTACCATTTGATACAGAATTGTTCATCTTCAAAAATGATATTAAACCAATTTGGGAAGACCCAGCAAACTCAAATGGTGGTCGTTGGGTGTTCTCATTTGATCGGACTAACCATAAATTAAGAAATAACGGTAATAAGAAACTCAGCAAAGAACAATTAGTTTTACAATTTAGACAACGAGTTTCCATTATTTGGGAAAGATTAATTTTGAAATTATGTTCTAATCAATTCATCCCTGATGATAATTTATTCAAGGAAATCATTGAAAGTGATATCTGTGGTATAACCTTAAGTGTTCGTGATGATCGTGATATCATTTGTATTTGGAATACCCATTTAACTTATAATAATTACGTGCGGGACGAAATTAAGAAGTATAAAGAAGTTGCCCAGAAATTACATGACGAATTGAATAACGTGGAAACTGAAGAGAATAATTCAATTGACGGGGTTAAACTACAACGAGTGCTGGATACCCTTGGTGATAAACGTGGAGAAGCCGCTAGTGTGGAATTAGAAAACTTACAACAAGAGCTCACTGCAGAGGCCGCTCAAGAGGAAGTTGTCGAAGATAACGATGACGATGATGACGATGATGAAGACGATAATGCTGTCGATGATGCATTGAAAAAAAGAAAGGAGTTTAGAGATATCATCAAATTGACACCATTCTTATTAAGACGTGGAATCGCTGACTCAATGTATAGAATCATCAATGAGGCAGACATGATCACCAAACAGGGAAAGTCTCCAATTAATACATTCGATGATGGATCCAATATTGATGTGAAAAATAACGTTGATCGGTGTAAATACAAGATTCACAATTACACAAAGCAATCCAAGAAGAAATCCAATAATAACAACAACAATGGTAATTCTAATAGAAAGGATAACCGGAAGACAGATAAGAAAAGACGGTCATCTAATAATCGTACGGGGAATTCAGGTAATACCTTTAAACGGAATGATGCCAATTCTTCTTCGACTTCCTCATCATCGACTGCCATTAATGGGGCACGGAAATATAAACCTAGACGGTTCAACAAGGATGGCAGTGATGAAGCCGATTCCGGTCATCACCATTTCCATCATAACTTGACATACACTAACAATCACAGCAACAATAATTATAATAACAATAATCATGATAGACCTGCTACCGAGGACTCCACGACATCTACTACATCCATTTCAACTAGCACTCAAACTTCTGACATCAATGCTGGGTTTTCTGAGTTGGGGAAGCAAAGAAAACGGATTGATGACACTGAGAATAATCACAACTTGAGTTTTAATAACGAATTCTCCGAATTAGGGAAGCAAAGAAAGCAGTTAAATCTCGATAGTGATGGTAATGTCTTCGAAGAAGTTAACATGTTGAGTTTTGGTTCTAGAAGAAGAAGAATGTTACAACAACAACATCAGCAACAACAACAACAACAATAATAGTTCATATATATATATCTTTAGTTTTAATAGTTTTAATAGTATCTTTTCATGTACACCAAAAAATTTTTTTTATAAGATTAGTAAAGTTTCGCTGATTTAAATAAAGTTGTTTTGATGTTGTGTTCTTTCAAAGTTAAGAATACACTAGTTAAATCATAAAACTACATACTTTAAAGTCATGTTTTGGCCTATATCGATAGCTAACCAATTCAAATTACCCGAGGTGAAACCATTGGATGAAATAAAGAAATCTTCAAAGATTAAAGATGCAGAGAAAATCACCTATAAATCACCTGAACCAGATTTAGACCCGATAATTGCAACGATGTCTAGTCCTCATAATCCGAAAAATAACTTACCCTACGTGGCATTGACGTATAGAGGAATCTACCTGTTTGATTGTAAAACAGATTCTCCATTGGCTGCTCATCTGAGGTCAGATGTATCATTAGAAACTCATGGTGATAACGTCAAGGTGAGAATCTCCCCCCATGGGAAGACTATAGCTGTGTTAACCAGTGGCAATGATATCTTGGTGTATACTATTAAAACGGAATTGGATGATGAATTGTTAACGGTGTTCAACAAAGATGGTAAAATTATTCAAAATGGGTTACCCTCATTAAGTCCAGATTACAGAGATTCCGATTTCTTAGTGTCATCTAATGGAGAGGGAAAATCAGGTAAAAATAATAATGGAAATAACCCATTGGGTAACGGTGGTGGAGGCACCACTGGTGTGTCATCCGGTGGTGACGGTGGTGACGGGTTTGCTTCAGAGGGGATAGTGAAATCGTTTATCAGTGCGTTCTTCCATAATGCATTAGAGACACCTAATATGGATGTCGGATTAAGATTGAAATTGATCATCAATGTGCAGAGTCCGTTAGTGGATTTCTGTTTCATGGGGAACATGGAATTATTACTTACTCATTCGCAACCTCAAGCATTCCAATTAATTCATTTAAATAACAAACAACAACAACAAACGGAAGAACATGATAATATGAAATTCATCATGTTTAATGAATTGCCCTGGTATAACTCTGACTCACCTATCGTTCATGCTTACTACAACTTTGAAATGAATTGTTTCATTTGGATAAATGAACAGGGGAATTGTTGGTTGACATATAGAACTTTACCAGACACGGGGAAATTAGAATTTCAAGGTAGAGCCATCTATGATAGACAAAAAGAGGGGACCGAATCTGATCTTGGTTCTAAGGCAGTGACTTGTTTGATCAATCACCATAAAAATATTTGTTATATAGGATTACAGAATGGTAACATTTTGATATACAAATTGAGAAAGGATTTATCAACTACAAAATTAAAAACTTTGAAAGTGCAAAACAGTTCATTAGAATTGAAAAGATTAGTGTTGAGCCCCAATGGAGAATCATTCATAGTGGTGTACCATAATGGATGGAATTCTTATTCTTGTTTGGGGAATCTTGGATTTTCCACATCAAATTTTGATACAAAGGATTGGATGAAACCAGATAGAATAAATTTCATTAATTGGACAACAATGGTATTAAACACTAGTGATAGAATTTTCCGTATTAATTTGGTAACTTTAAATCACTCATTTCAATTGAATTCTGTGAATATGAAAAGACCTGTATTATTACAGAAGGATAGAATTTCAATTTTCAAGGCTTATGAAAAACGGAATATCACAGAATACAATGAAAGAGAATTTGGTGCTAAGGAATCTAACGTGTGGTTTACCCAACAATTGCCATCAACGTTTAGATTGACTAATAAGGAAATACGGGCATGCTCAGTGAGTGATGACGGTAATTATGTGTGTGTTGTTGGAGATCAAGATGTGTTATTATATGATTTATTCACTAACCAATATAAATTCTTAAGAAAAAGTGACTTGACTGGTGGTAACATGAATACAGAGGATACATCACCTAGTCCTATAAGAACATGTCTATGGTGGAAAAGCCATTTGATTCTGGTGTTGAAAACAATTGACAGGGATATCAAATCTGAGATCATTGTGTTCTCTAATAAAATTTTAGACAAATATGAAACATTCAGTTTCGACCATGTGATTTGGAGTTTCAATTTTGAGGAAACAGGGAAAAATGAGAATTACCTGGCTATGAATTTGGATCTGTTTGAAGATGAATTGATGGTGATGACCGATGAACTGAATTGTTACACTTGGAAATTGAAGACAGAGTTGAAGAAAAATAGTACCACCTTGCAATTCAAGAAGTCACACATGTTCCCTTTCAGAAACTGCTTCGAAAAGGATATGGATAACTCCGTGTTACTAAACTTCAAGGGTGTCATGAAAGTGATGAATGATGATTATCTACTTTTGATCGGTACAGAGTTACTATATGTGAAGAAATCAAGAGACGGTATGAATGCCGTGTTTGAAACATACAAGGTGAGTGAATGTGTTGAGTACATTCAAAAATTGTCACCTAATTTAATTGCCGTCTTTGATGGATCACAACTGCTACATTATAACATCCCAGAACAAGAAAAGAACATTATGAAGTTGAGTCCATTCAAGATTCAAGTGGGTAATATTATAATCAAGGATAGTGTGGATGATTATATTGTGGACTCTGTGGGGACTGCATCGTACCCGTTGACCACCGTTGATGATAAAAAGGTTATATATGGGATAGAGATTGATTTTGGGAAATTCAATTTGAAATTAGAACCAACCAAGAAGAATTACTTGAATGATTTGATTCATCATTACATTGTATTAAACATTGAGAACATTCAGAGAGATCCTTCAGAGAATGCGATTTCTATCTCCGTGGTGTATAAGAGATACCATAAATTTAAGATGTTCAAATTTGTATTAGAATTGCTTTTGATGAATTATATTCAAGCTAGTTATGAGGATGACCAATATGATCCAAATGATGAATATTTCAAGAGATTGATTGAGTTGATTGGTATGACCAATCAACAATATGCAATCATCATGAATTGTATCAAGAAAATTGAATTGCAATATTGGGATACATTCTTTGAAAAGTTCAAGCAAACTCCTAGAGATGTTTTAGATAAGTTGTTCACTATTTACAAGGATTACCGGTTGAGTGCTCATTACTTTATCATCATGCTAAACTATGAAAAAGTGGAAAAATTAAGTGATCAGGATGTCAAATTGATCAACGAGATCTTATTGAAGTTGGTGTTGATCAAGGATTATGAGACATCATTTGAATTAGTCAGATTCATTAAGATTGTGGATGATAAAGTTTGTAATACTATTGTGGAGAAATTGAGAACGAATCTACAAGAGTATTCTTCTAAAGTGTAATATTAAATCAGGTTTTTTTTTAAATCAATAAATAATATAATGGATATTTGATTTCATCATATATAATAAATAGGTAGTGTAACAGGTAAGGGAAAAGGATGGAGAGGTAAGCGTAACTCAAGAAAAAATGAAAATGCAATTTATATTTGTTGGAAGGGTGTATGTATGTGTGTGTATGTGTATTTTTGACTGAACATTTTTAGTTAGCACCTTTCAAGAACTTTTGCACAAAGTTATCACCAGCGGTGGAGCCATATGATTGGAATGGTTCAAAGTATTTCAAAACGTGACATTGTTGCTTCCAGAAGTTAACCAATTCTTGGAATTCCATTTGAGCCTTCATATATAAAACATTTTTCACAGCCAAGTCTTCAACAAATCTATGTCTCTCGAATTCTTGTCTTATCTTAGTCTTCACTTGAGAAGCTGGGACATCTAAATCATAGGAGTTAACAAAGTCCTTTGAATGTCTCAAGTATCTTCTATACAAGTTTAACACACGGATTCTCATCTCGGCGTTAGAAGTGGAGAACTTGGTAGTCTCTGCAAATGCTGTAGCTAATGTCATATTAAATTGTAGATGATTGACGTTGTATAGTAACAAGAATTAATTATAAGTAGTAGTTTGACCCCAGTTTAATCCTCTTTCTCTGTTCCCCTCTTTTTTTTATTTGTTGAAGGAAACTATGATGGTGTAAGGGTGCAGATATAGATAGACTATCGACGTTTTTATCGACGTGACATTGAGCCGCTTGGTCTGTATTCAAATTACATTTTATTTAAATTCAATACGATAAGATATAGATTAAGACCTTATAGATGACAAGAAACATATATCAGGCAAATTATATACAATGGATGAGGGTTGTGGAATATACATTCATCCATCTAAGTTCAATTTTTCGTTGGGTCTTTTATTAGCATTGGGGATTTATATCTCTTATGTGCCTCAACATATTAGAATTATCAAGAGAAGAACAAGTGAAGGATTATCGCCGGTGTTTCTATTACTCGGTTCAACGTCTGCCTTCTCTGCATTCATCAATTTATATTTAGTGAGTCTTCCCGCTAGAAATTGTTGCCGTATAGGACTTACAATGTTTCAATGCGTGAATTCTCAAATGGGACTCATCCAGGTGGGACTTCAAATGCTTGGTTACTGTGCAATTCTATTTCTTTGTGTATTTTTGACTAATAACGAGACCACGGGAACCACCCAATACAGAAAAATATATGATACTTTCCAAATATTCTTATTCTATGCATTTGTGAATTTTGTGATCGTGATATATATGGTATTTTTCCAAAATAATGTGGATTCTATAGTGAAGTTGGCCACCATTAGTGGTCTCCTGGCTACGGGGTTAGCCATGGTGCAATACCTACCACAAATATATACAACATACATATTGGGCCACGCTGGTAGTCTTTCCATTCTGATGATGCTAATACAAACTCCTGGGGGGTTCCTATGGTCCTACTCCTTGTATTCGCAACCAGGGTCAAAATGGAGTTCATGGATGCCCTACTTTGTAGCAGCCTGTCTACAATGTGTTGTCTTATTGATGTGCCTATATTTCAGATGGCGATACGAGCTCCCCGCTCAAAGAGCTGAAACCCAACCATTACTCGTTGCATGAACAAAAAAGAAGGAGAAATGATAATTAAAAGTACATATTTTATATAATTCTTTGTGATTTTTTTAGTTTTTTTTTTAAATATTAATCTAATACCCTTTGCTTTATTACACAGAAATGGTCTTCCACACATTCAAACCATCTGTACCTGTGCTCACGAGGGCACCAGGTATTTGTTTATGCCATCTGACATCCTTGACATCCTTTTGCCAATGCACAAACAACAATTGAGCTGGAATATCTTGTAACTCTGCGGTTTCCTCCTTTTGTTGTTTAATTTCTTCATCATCTGCTTCAACACCCAAATCCCATAAAGTAACAGTGTTATCTTCGGATGACACAGCCACAGAGGATTCATCTAATGGGTTAAATGCAATGGAAGTGATTGGAGATCTGTGGAAATCGTAAGACACCACAGGGGTTGGATTTTGTGATTGTGAAAGCTTTGAAAGGTCCCAGATAGACCAGGTACCGTCATCATGACCAGATGCCAATAAATGGTCAATCTTGTCAGACCAAGAAATAACGTTCACATCAGAGTTAGATGCACGGAAACTGATAGCTGGCTTGTGCTTCTTGGATCTGATATCCCAGATTCTGATGTACCCATCAGTTCCAGCAGTAGCAAACACAGTTGGGTCATTGGAAGATGTAGACCATTGGATATCCTCAATGGAAGCATCTGATGCTTGGAATGGTTGTTTGTCAGTGACCCATTTGTTTCCTGTTCTTTGAGTCAAATATATACGTCCAGTGAGGTCACCAGATAGAAGAGCACCCGTGGAGATACTTGGAGACCAGGCAAGCCCATAACCCTCCACGTTTCCATGACTTCTTATGGTGTGGATTGGTCTCTTAGATTGCTTTGGCACCACCAAACCTGGGGTGTCAAAGGCCTTAAATTGTTGGGTTAAATCAAAGATGTGCACTTCACCATTTTCAGCAAAGGTAGCTGTGAGGTATTCCTTGTTCTGTTGTGCAAATGGAGACACTCTCAATCTATTAGTTGTGAATTTCAATGGAACATTTTCGGATTCCAAGATTGGATCCTTACCATCGTAGTCGTCATCATCTTCATCATCTTCGTCTTCTTCATCATCATCTTTCACCAAGGTCTTTGCGAGTTGACTCAATTTCATCACAATCAATTCGTTATCCTTGTTCTTGGAGGCCTGAGTGGCGGTAGTCAAGTACATAGTAGCTGGGAAGCCTCTTCTTTCTGAACCAAGGTTATCAGGTAACACATCCAAGGTTAGACATGGCCATGGCATATTGACATTATGTAACATTTCGTAAACAGATGGATCAGCTTCGATGACTTCATCTGGACCCAATGGTCTAGATCTGTGAGGCAAGTAGACAGTTTCCTGCTTGCTGGCATCCTCCGCTTGAGGTTCAGTAGCCAACTTGTTTTGTGAAATCAATTCTTCAGCTTTTTGTGCACTGATTTCCATCAATTGTTCGTCATTCAAGTCGGCGTTATCTTCTTCCCCAGAGGTATCAATCTCGATGATCTCACCTTCACTCTCGTAGTCATCACCAGAGAGATCTTCCATGCCACCTTCGATGTCCATATCGAAATCACCGTCTGTGTCTGGAACCACAGATGCCGGTGGTAAATCGTTCTGGTCTCTCTTAGCAGCCTTCTGAGGGGCACTATCTTCAGCTGTTCTCTTTGACATTTTGTATCTCAAGTATATTCTTAATTAACTAGCAAGTATGAAATGGTAGTAGTTATGTTAACCTAAAAAGAAAATTTTTTTTTAAAATTTTTTTTTTAATCCTGTTTAAGAGGGTGCTGCTATATGTAAAATATTCAGATCCTGAAAAACTAAAACTAGTATATCTTGCTTTCTTTCGTTAATAGTAAAACCAATTCAAACCACACAATGGAGAGAAAGAGTTTCTTAGATCAAGAGGCTCCAGCGAACTACGTTGCCGGTATAGGAAGAGGTGCCACTGGGTTCTCCACTGCCGCTGCAGTGGGCGGGATAGGGTCTTCAAGGTTCAATCAGCCATTGCAAGATGACGACGAAGATCAGGATGACAGATTCTCTGATGCCGACGAAAATGAATACGGAGACACTATACGGACCACTGGTGCCACTGAAGATGACGATCTCGAGGCAGATCAGATATATGATGAAATTGAAAAGCGAATGCAGATGAGACGAACCAAAACTAACAACAAAAAACGGAAGGCCAACGATAACGATAATGATAACGAGAAAGATGATGAAGAGATCCAGTCTCATGATATATCCACGGGACAATCAATTAAGGCAATCAGTGCTCAATTCAAAGATTACAAGCAGGACCTAGCAAGCGTGACGGAGGACGATTGGCTTAATTTACCAGAATCGGGTGACTTCACTAGACGTAACAAGAGAATACGGAAAGAATTGCAAGAACAACAACGGTTCTACAGAAATTCGGATGCATTTATAACAGAGATGAGAGATTCTGATCAGAAAGTGGATGACCGCATAACAGATGGGGACATCGATATCGCTAGTGTTAACTTGGCCAGAGATAAAGTGTTAGCCGGTCAACTTGCTGGGTTGGGAAACACCGATGGTAATGCCCAGGTGGATACTTCTCTATACTTGAAACAACTCAATCAAGATGAAAATGATAGCGAAAACAATATGCTGAAATCGTCAAGTAAGATAACGAGTAATGTCGGAGATTACCACAAGAACAGGATCTTGTTTAATAAAATGAGAGAAACTTCACCAAACAAACCAAGCTACTGGATAGCTAGCGCTAGACTGGAATACGAGGTGAAGAAATACGAAAGAGCAAAGAAATTGATCCAAGAAGGTTGTGAAAAATGTCCGAAATCGGAAGAGATCTGGCTTGTCAATGTGGAAATGAATCACTCCGATGTTCACGCTTGTAAAGTTATCATCGCTGAGGGTATCAAGTATAATTCTAAATCATTGAAACTATGGTTAAAAGGTGCGGAATTGGAAACCGATAGTGTGTTCAAGAAAAGAGTTCTCAGAAAGGCATTGGAACATCTACCCAAGTCAGAAACACTATGGTTGGAGATCGCCAAGTATGAATATGACACAGAAATGGAGATTAAAATACTCACAAAGGCTACAGATTTATTGCCACAGTCTATCGAATTATGGCTGAAATTGGCAAACATTGAACCTCCCGATGCGGCCAGAAAGACGTTGAACAAGGCAAGAAAGACTGTGTCGCCCGAGGACCTACACCTTATTTACATAGAAGGTGCCAAGTTGGAGGAGAAAACCACTGAGAATGAAATCAAGGTTAACAAATTGATGGAAAGATGTTTCAAGGATACATTTGAAACCATATCCAGAGATGACTGGTTGGCAATTGCCGTGGATTGTGATAACAAGGGATTCACTATGACTGCAAAGGCCGTCACTTTGAACTGCATGAACTTGGGATTTGTCGAAGGCAATGACGAAGTTAAATTCAACACCTGGCTATCAGATGCACACTTTGCGTTTGAAAATGGTAATATTGAAATAGCTAGATCAATGTACTTGTTTATCACATCAAACTTTAGTGATAGAGTCAATGGTTGGGATGCATGGATTCAAATGGAGAAGACTATCCCTGATTATTCTTCATTGTATGCTACATATGACATGGCTATCACAGCTAACACCACAGTGGAGAGATTCTATTTGATGTATGCTAAAGATAAATGGATCCATGATGGTGACGTGGAAAGAGCCAGAGAGATTTTGGCTGAGGGTTTGGACCACAACCCCAACTGTGAAGACTTATGGTTTGCCGCTACAAAATTAGAATGGAAGGCTGGATCGAAAGTTCGTGCACAGGAACTCTGCGAGATGTGTAGGGAGACCATCGAAGATCCATCTGCAAGAGTGTGGTATAAGAGTGTCACTATAGAAAGACAACAGGGCCACTCTGAAACGGCTCTGGAGTTGATCGAGGAAGCACTAGCAAACTACCCACAAGAACCCAAGTTGTATTTACAAATGGGTCAAATTTATGAAAACCAAGAGAACTGGGAAAAGGCATCTGAAAGTTATGAATCGGGTACCAAGATGTGCCACGATTCTGCTCTACTCTGGATCCATTGGGCCTCTGTGGAGGAACTTTCATTGAACAAGATCTTGAAGGCTAGATCCATATTAGACCAAGCATTAGCTGTCAACCCTAAGAGTGATCTATTATACCTTGCTAGAATCAAATTAGAATTGAGAGCAAAGAAGTATGATCAAGCAAAGTTAATTGCAAGAGCACTCAAGACTTTACCCCAATCTGGTATCATTTGGTCAGAGAACTTGAAAATAGCAAAACCACAACAAAGAAAGAATCTATATAGAATGGCATTGAATTCGACAGATGATGATTGCTATGTTGTGTTGGCCATTGCATTAGACCTATGGAGTCTAGGTAAACTTTCCAGGGCCAAGCAATTCTTTGATTCAATTTATGAGAAAGACCCTGATTTCGGTGATTATTATATCCACTTTTATCAGTTCTTGTTAAAACATGGATCTTCAAGTGAAATAAAAGACTTGGAGCAGAAGTTCACTAAAAACGATCCACATCATGGGCATGAATGGTGTGCCATTTTCAAGAAATTAGAGAATCTCGATAGAGAACCATTAGATTTATTAAGAGAAGAAGCCAAGAAGCTTGCTTCTGATTAAAATCCCTGTATATTATTACTTTACTTTTGTATATTTATTCAAAACCATCTTAAATTAAACAACTAAATCCTATAGATAGCTAATATTCAGAAGATCTCCACCAATAGTTTACAGTACCTGGCCCAACCGCCATAACATTGTAAGACAATTGTCAAAGGATTTTCATTAGGCTTGAAATATTCTTGATGTATAGTTGCATCTTGAACCATGATAAGTTAAACTAACAGGAACCCAGTTAAGAAAAAGAACTCCCACTTACTAACGGGAATCAAATCAGGTAGCCGCTCAAATTTATATACGTCGATAAACGTCTATCGACGCTTCCATTGCAAAATTTCAATTCGAGAAAAGATCCATCATTAATTGATCATCAAACTTACTAATTCTTTTGATTCGGTGTTTGGGTATACGACTATAATTCACAGATACAATGTTCTTAAGAGGTAGATTACTACCGGTGCCAGTGCGTGCTGGATTTAAAAGAAGAAACTATGCCACAGTGAAAACTTTGAACATTGATTGGAATCCGATGAAGACCAATAGACAATTGGTGCAGAGAGACACAGGTAGTCAGGGGTCTCGTAAGGTTGTGTTTGCCCTAATGTGTTTGACTCCTATAGTTACCTTTGCATTGGGTGTCTGGCAAGTGAGAAGATTGAAATGGAAAAACAAGTTAATTGCCGAATGTGAAGATAGATTGACTTATAAAGCTACTCCATTACCTAAGAGTGTCACTCCAGATCAAATCGCTTCATTGGAATACCGTAAAGTGTTACTTACAGGACACTTTGATTACTCTAGAGAGTTATTTGTGGGGCCTAGACTACACGATGATTTAAAGGGGTACCTCTTAGTCTGTCCATTTGTGCAATCCAATGGTGCCGGAGAAATCTTGGTTGAAAGAGGTTGGATTGCCGACGACAAGGTGATCCCAGAGAATAGAAACTTGCAACACTTATCCTGTCCACAGGGTGAGATCACAATAGAATGCCTATTGAAAGTGACTCCAAAGAAGGGGATGTTCCATTTTGAACATGAAACAGGGTCCCGTTTATTCAACTACGTTGATTTGGATGCCATGGCTGCACAAACTGGATCTAGACCTATCTATGCACAAGTGATTGAGGATTACAAAGATAGACCAGAATGGTTACATGAAACCGTCACGGAAGATACAAAGTCTAGCGGTAAACCATGGTACAAGTTTTGGGGAAGCAACAACACCCCTGCTAAACAAGAAAATTCAGGAAAGAAAGAGCAATCATATGATGACTCTGTGGAATTCTCTCCATTACAATTCATTAATGCAGGTGTGCCACTTGGGAAGGCCCCTAAACTTGATTACAAGAATAACCATATGCAATACTTGGTCACCTGGTTCGGTTTATCCTTCGCCTCCATGATCTTGTTATTCATGTCTATCAAGAAGAACAAGATGATCAACCCTAGAGACGAGAAACTAAGACACGCTAACAGGGTGTTCAAATAAACATATTCTTATCTTATTAAATCTGTATATATCAATTATTTATTTTTTTTTCAGAGTTGACCGCGTAGTATGTAAGACAAACTTAAGACGGAGAGTTGGTTAGAGGTTCTTTTTCATGACATATCACTACTTACACTACCTACAATGAGATCATCCACGGTGCCATCAGATCCTAGACTCTCTAGGGTGCCCACTGTGCGCCCTACAACGCCTAGAAGAACGCGTACTTCGCTTTATCAACAACCATCATCTCCACAACCCCAATCACAACAACAACAACAACAGACACCAGCTGTCACACCCCTGATTCCAACTGTGACACCGTCCAAGGGTGAGGGAGAACAACCACTACTCCCTATTAACCCATCAGAGTTCCCCTTCTTTGATTCTTCAAGACAAACAGACTTCATCAATCAATTATCCACCGTCAATGACACGCTAACTACAATTAACAAAGCTAATAGATCACTAAACAATTTTAATGAATCCATTGCCTCGTTACTCTTTGGACTCAATATTAATGCGTGGTGTATTCACTTTGACCAATCTCCGAACACTAAAACATGGGGGTTCAAAGATGAATTACTCACTTTGAATTCTAAGATCAAGGAATTGAAATCTAATATTAACAATTTAGAATCAGTCAAACAGGACAGACAACGTATGCCACCACCATCAGTGATGACTCCACGTAGAGCTAAGGGCTCTCGTAAATCTGCTGCTTATTTGAATAGCATTTACAATAAATCTAGAGTCAGTAAGACCCCAGTGAAACACAATACTAATGCTATCACGCCTAAGAGAACCCCAAGTTTGAATTTGGCTAAGGCATCTCGTTCTGTTAGACGGTACTCTTCGATTCCGGTGAGAACGGGGAGTTCGTCTGAAAGATCATCATTGGTGGGTAGTACCCCCTCTGTGTCTGCTGCTCATAGAGAGAGCAGGATCCCAGGACCAGTGAAGAAGAAACCTACAGATGAATCATGGAAAGTCAGAGGAAGAATTCCATTTAGATAATAAAAGAGAATGTATAATAGTAATAATAAATATTTATCTGCGAAATTTAGTATATTGACAAGAGTTCAAAAGAAACAATCGAAAGAAAACACAGAAACAGTAAAACACAAGTACACAAGAAATAATAAAACTCAAGGCTTTGGAATGTGGAGACTCTTAGAGATCATGAGACATCCTTGAATGAAGAACAATCCAGTGATAGGATGCCATTCGAAGAAAGTGTTTTCAAACCAAACACCACCCAAGATATTCTCATTGTATAAACCTAGCTTAACAAGAACAGCCATCAAGGCGACTAACCATAATGATGTTGGAATTGGTAACCCTTCGAAATACTTGGATTTCCCAGTTTGATCCTTAGGTATGAATGCCACTGACACATTGAATCTAGCCAATCTACAAAGACCAGATAACACGCAGAATACCAATAAAAGTCCATCTGCAGTAGTTTGCAATCCAATTGAGAATGCAATTGATGCTGGAGCAACCCCGAATGAGATTAAATCAGCTAAGGAATCCAATTCTTGACCTATAAGACTTGCCTTATTTCTTAATCTAGCAACTTTACCATCAAAGAAATCAAAGAATAACCCTAAGAATGTGAAAAACATGGCTCTATAGATATAATGATGTTGATTAGTCAACATGAATCTCAGACAAGATATTATTGAATAAAATCCTGAGAATCCATTTAATAAAGTGATGCAATCAGCCATATGTAAATTTCTTATAAAAGACAAATGTCTATCATCAGAGGTGAATGCCAAGATGGTTTTCTCATCAGGTGGAGGCAATGGATCTTCATGGAGGGAGAATATCGATGACATAGATGATGTTCTTCTTTTTCTGTTGGTTGCTGGGTCAAATTGGTTAGTCTTAGATGGGGCAATGTCCAATTCATCATCTGAGGTATCAGACACCGCCGATGAAGATGGTGGTGGGATCTCTGATTTGTTTAGTCTCTTAGACATGTTATGATATATAATTGATATGTATATTAATTGCCACTTTGTAAGAAATTTAGTTTTGTTTTTAATAAAATTGGCGAATTAATTGAATTTTTATAAGGGGAAACCACGCGCGTTTATAAGCCTTGATTACAGAACATGTGAATTTTTATATATGGTTGGTTAATAACAGTATATTTAAATAGTATTTAGTTAAGTTAAATTTAAGCATTTCTGACAACTTCATCGAATGCCTTAGCAATTTGTGCCACGTTATGTTCATTGACACCGGCAACAGAGATTCTACCTGAGCCAACTAAGTAAACACCGTGTTCCTTTTCACATCTAGCAACTTGAGCTGGAGTCAACCCAGTGAAGGAGAACATACCTTGTTGTGTCACAATGTGATCCCAAGTACCTGGAGTGTTCAACTTCACTAATTCATCTCTCAAGGCGGTTCTCATCTTACCAATTCTAGATGACATGGTAATCAAATCATCTTCCCATTGCTTCATCAATTCTGGAGTATTCAAGATAGTAGAAACAATCTTAGCACCATAAGCTGGAGGGTTAGACAATTCAGATCTGATAATCTTAGATAATTGAGATAAGATAGCCTTATTAAGCTTTTCATCCTTTTCACCAGGTAAAATAACGTGCACAGCACCAACTCTTTCACCGTACATACCAACGTTCTTGGCGAATGATTGACAAATCAAGTTTGGGAATGAGTAATCACCGTTAACAGCTTCTCTGACGGCCCAAGCGTCTTTAGCCAAGTAACCAGAGGTGAAACCTTGGTAAGCAGAGTCAAACAATGGTAAGTGACCCTTTTCATCGATTAATTTCAAAATCTTCTTCCATTGTTCTGGCTTTGGATCTAACCCAGTTGGATTGTGAGCAGTAGCGTGTAATAAGAAAACAGATCCCTTTGGAGCAGCTTCAATGGCCTTGAGGAACCCATCTAAGTCTAAGTCCTTAGTAGCATTATCCCAGTAAGGATATGAAGCAGTCTTTAAACCGATGAATTCAAAGATCTGCACGTGATTAGCCCAAGTTGGGTTAGACAAATAGATAGTTGGTAATGAGTCAGATGATGAATCCTTGTAGAATTGCTTAATAAAGTTACCAACAACATGCAAAGCACCAGTACCGGAAAGGGATTGAATTGAAGTCAAAGTACCCTTCTTGATGGCAGCGGAGTCGTCACCCAAGATGATCTTAGCAGCGGCATCAGTGAAACTTTTCAAACCAGAGATTGGCAAGTATTCGTGATTGTAATCTTTAGAACTTTGTAAGATTTTTTCAGCAGCCTTAACTGATGGTAAAATCCATGGTTTACCATCGTTATCTCTGTAAGCACCAATCCCTAAGTCAACCTTGTCAGTTCTGGCGTCTTCAGAGTAACGAGCCTTTAACCCAAATAATGGGTCAGGTGGAAGTTGTGGAATGTTGGCAGCGGTGAAACCTCTAGTCATTGTATTAATATAAATTTGGTGTACGTTATTAGAAACAATTAAAGTAAAATTCAAGAAGAAGTAGAGTGAAACAGAATAAAGAAAACAGCAAATAGGGTTGTATATATATAAGGGGACACGGAGGCAGCTATAACTATGGAGAAAATAGACAAACAGATTTACCCCGGAGAATATAAAAATTTCGTTGACCAGCCATCGTATTAGTTTAGTATTACTAAATTACCAGTAATATCTACTCTACCACCACCCATTCTAACAACTACCACCTGATAATACTCCTTATCACCACTTTCCACCTCAATTCCATCTCTCTCTTCCCATCCCATCATCTCTTTACTTTCTCTTCACTTCATTTCACCCCCACGTAGCCCCCCGGCTCACTCCTCTTAACCGTTTTCTCGCGCGACATCCGGTCGACGACGAGGTACGTCATATTAAAAATCGACCCTGAGTCGATACGCGTCGTTGATCAACACGTGATCTAATTTCAGTTATGTATGTTTACCCACGTGACTTTCATTTTTCCCAAAATTTTTTTTTTGTTGTTGATGGATTTCGATTACTAGTTATGGTATCATAATTAGAAAGCATACTGTAACATAATTTAAGTTTATGGTTGTTTTTTTTGTATAGATTATACTGATTGATCTTATATTCATTTCATCTTAAATTAGTTTACCTGATATTATCATTTTCATATCTAGATTATTCCTATTTGTGAAATCACATCTCATCCATCTCCTTTTTATCTGCTTTTCTTATCTTTTTAGTCATCCAAAATAAAAAAACAAATAAAATAACACCTCCACCATGGATTTAATAGGTGAAATAGTGGAACACTCCACTCCCAACGAAAACGAAGTGACTGCTCCTCAACCACCTGTGGTGTCCCAATTCTCCGCTACTGGGTTCCCTAAAAAACAATCAAAGTTCAAATCAATATTGCTTAAGCAAAACTCTGAAAAACGGTCCCCCGCAGCTGCAGCAGCTGCAGCAACAACTAACAGAAGATCCTCATCTTTCTCTTCCAAGGAGAGACAATCTATAGACAAAGAAAATAAGGACTTTCTATCTCATCTATCTAAAGATGAAATATTGGAAACCCAAAATGAACTATTACAAAATTTGGACCCCAAATTATTAAATTTTCTTATCAAGAAGGCTAAGGAAGATGAAGAAAAAATACAAAAATATTCAGTTATAGAAGGTGATGGAACTTGGATCGGTGGTGACAAATCGGGTAACATGGTTTACGATGATGATCAGGATAGCAGTAGCGCTTCCACGACACCAGCAACCTCACCAGTGCTGTATGCAACATCACCATCTCTTAAATCATCACTGCGTGATAACTCTTCCACAACTTCAATCGATAAAAAAGTGAGGTTCGAGAGGGAAGCAAAAGTCTTCTACAAGAATGGGGCCACCGGATCAACAAGCCGTACTAATAGTGTGATATCCGATCATGGTGACATCAAAGAGGAGGAAACAGAAGAATGGGAAGACGTGCAACCACTCAATGATGAAACCACAGAGGGATTAGAAGATGATGAGGATGCATACCAGGATAACATTGATCAAATTAAACAACTGGACTCATTGACTAACCCAGAACTTGTAGCAGGTGTGCACTTCCCTAAACCAACTACACCTTATGAACCATTAGATATCGATGATCCTGAATTCCAAGACAAATTACATGCAAAGTATTTCCCAGATTTGCCCAAAAATGTTAAACAATTGGATTGGATGAAACCAGTTAATGACCCTGTTCCGCAAAACTTGGAATACGATTCCATCGAATCACTTCGGTTCGACCTCGCCGGTGCGCTCATCACTGACTTGACAAATACAGAAAATAAGGGACTATATCATCACTCTGATAATCCTGAATTACCAGGGTACACCCTATCAGAATTATCCCATCTACTAAGATCCAGCTTTGCCCCACAACGGTGTATAGCAATAAGGACTCTAGGTAGAATCTTATATAAATTAGGGACATTAGAATACGGTAACAACATTGTTGAAGTTGAAGATACCAACAATGAATCACAATTCGTGAAACCACAGGGTCAAGAAACAGAATTCGAAACTCGGTGTTGGGAATTAATCTTACAATTGAAAGTACTCGATTTATTAAACCACTATGCATCTGATAAGGAAAGAAACTTGTCTGTGAAAAACTATGCCATTGAAGCATTATACCTCTGGCAAAAGGCAGGCGGCGTCGAAAAATGTAAGACCTTAAGGGAGAAGCAGAAGAAGCAAGACACTGACGATACAACTACATGATTATACCCACATTTAATGATTTTTTTTTAATTTATTTTTAATAGATTTTTTATTCTTCTTTATTTATTATTATTTGAAAAGTTAACACCCCCTACTTAAATCTCCGTAATTCTGACTTGACTAATAGTGGAATTCAATCTTTGATTTCTGGCAACTCTGTAATAATATTCAGTGTATTTACCAGCATCCATATATCTCAAAAACTTCTCATCATGAGTAATCACAATGATTTGAAAATTCTTTTGTTCTTGTCTTAATTCCACTAATGCATTCAATGATCTAGCCAAACTTTCAATGTTCTCCTCATCTAAATTGGTTGTTGGTTCATCTAGGGCAATGACACCAAAGTTTGTACCAAAATTCTCTGCTAACGCCAATCTAATAATGATTGATGCCAAAACTCGTTGTCCAGCAGAACACCGACCTCTCATATCTAATTCAACACCATTTTTCACCATGACCACTCTATAATTATATGACCGTGTAGTGGAATCCTTCTTACTGACAACGGGATCTGCCCTGATCTTCAAAGTCTCAATGTCATTCCCTGTATACGTCTTCTTCCATAATTCATCCACTGTTCTATTGATTTGTTTCATCTTGAATTGATGGAATTTCATGATCCCATTATCGGTGGCCTTATAACATGTAGTCAAATCAGTCACCAATGCTAACTTTGTTTGCAATTTCGCATACTCCTTAGTATACCTATTATCAATGTCACTGTAATCCCTGGTCAATTCTAAATTGATTTGCTCAATTTGCTTCCGTAACTGAGTGATTTGCCCTGCCTTGGAGGAATATTCATCTTGCAGGGCACGTTGGTTGCTTTGCAATTCCGAACTCTTTTCTAAATATCTCTCCCTTTCAGAACCAGCATTTTGTTCTAATAATTCAGAAATCTTAGACTTAGTATCCCCTAATTCAACTTCTAATCCACATAAATCTAAATTGAATCTAATGATCCTCTCCTCATTATCTGCATTATTCAATGCATCTTCCAGTTCACGCATTTCTTTACTCAATGATTCAATGGTTTGCTCAGAATTGGCTATTTCTACTTGGAGTTGTTCAGATTTGGTTTGCAAAATAGAATGCTGTGTTTCACCTCCACTGTTAACAAATTCTTCAATTTCTTGTGCTAATCTTGCCAGTTTAAACTTTACACCCTCTAATTCATCAACTTGAGATTGTAACTTATTCTTTTCGGAAGTCATGTGAGTCTTGAAATCAGAATACTCTTGTGATTTCAATTGTAAGGTTTTCTTGTATTCAACCAGTGATTTCTCATTGGTAGCCAGAATTTCCTCCAATTTAGTGACTTGTTCTTGTACTTCCTTAATGGATTTCTCAATATTAATTTTATCCATGAATTTCATCTCCATGTTACTGATATTCAATTTCAAATCCTTAATTGAATTATCCAGTTCATTCAATTTGTTCAGGGACTGTTCACGCTTATTATTAAGACTGTCCAATTCAAATCTCTTGTTTTTTATTTGTTGATTGATTGACCGTTGATTATCTTCCAATTCCTCTGGAGTCAAGATTTGACCACTGACTGCACTTTGGTCATTGATAGACTCATTGTGCTTTTCGATTTCTTGTTGTCTCTCCTTGAGTTCATCTGTGACACGCGATAATTCATTAATACTATCAAATAATGATTTCAATGACGTTTGCTGTTGTTGTAAAGTATCACCAAGCATTTCCAATTCATGGATTTCAGTTCTCACTGAAGTCAAACTACTTTCAGTGGTTTGTAATTCTTCGGAGTATTGATTCAATTTAAGTGTCTTAAATTTAGAAGCGTTACTACTGGATTTCCGTAATCTATTCATGCAATCTTCGATATCCTTGAGGTCATCCTTCAGGGTTTCGATTTTCTTATAATTGTTTAATTCCTCGGTAACCTGCTTAATGAATGCTTGGGCATCCTTCTCATTGAAGTTTCTCTTACACAACACACAACAATGATCTTTCGTAGCGGTAGCCTTAGCCTTGCTATAGAAAACACTATATGCTTCGTGATGGTTTAATTTCAATTGATTCTCTTTGTAGTCTTCCTCGGTCTCCTTATATATATCATCAAATTCATTGACGAACATGGTGAAATCAACATCGTCAGGTTTATAAGCAGCTAGATAAATTTGATATGCATCTTTTAAATCTTTTTCAAGTTGTTGATGCTCTTGTTTGATTTCTTGTTTTGACTGTTCAAGTCGTTTCAATTGATCCAGAGCTCCACTTTCAGCTTGCCGTTTCGAATACAATTCATTCTTCACTCTGTCAACCTCATTATTAATTTCTTTCAATTTATAATCGAATTCCTGTTTGAAATCTTCATTAACATTTAATGGTTTTCCGAACACTCCAGAGAAATCGTTACCTATCTCACCAATTATGAATTCTTGTCTTCTATTAAGGCTCTTAAGCATATCCTTTAGGACAGTCATCTTAGCCAAGGTATCGGCAAATCGTCTAGATGCAGACATTTGGTTTTGATTGGAATCCAAATCAATCTCTAATCTCGAGATCTCAGTCTTGGTGTTATTGATATCAGAGACCAAGTTGGCAATATCATTACGTTTCTTGAATTCCACCAGATCTGATTCCTTCTCTGATAATTCAAATTTGACACTACTCAACTTAGATTCATTTGAGATAATACCTTGAAGGTCTCTTTGGAAATTCTGCTTTTTAGATTTCAATGTATTTATATCCTTTGTAACATACTCACTTTGTTGAGTGAGCTTAGTGATTTCCTCCTTCACAGCAGTAATTTCAAAAGTGTGATCATCATCTTGTTCTTGGAAATCACGGAGTTGTTGATTATATTGATCAGTCAAAGTCTTAGCGTATTTCTTCATGGCATCCTCAAGTTTATCTGGGTCGGCAACATCAAATTTCGAAGAGATAGTAGAAATCAATTCAGTTCTTGCCTGTTTATTCTTCTCAAACTGTTCGATTTGTGCTTTGAGTTTACCAAGAGAGGACGAAATCTGCAAGTAGGATGACCGTAACTGTTCTAATTGTGTATTAGCAGCATTGATTGTGTCTCCATGTTCTGTGACTTTTTGTCTCTTTTGATATAAGAAGTTGGCAAAATCATTTAACATATTTTTGAGTTCCTCTGACGGTTTATTGATCATTTTTGTTGTTGTGCGGATTCTTTCGATTTGTTGTGACAAGCTACGCTCGTGTTGTTCAAGTGAGTCAATCTTACTCAACGTTCTCTCAAAGTTTTGGTTGGAAGTGTATAATTTATTTAATTCCTTATCATTCTCAGTCATCCGCTTTGCTATATCCTCAACTTCACTATTGAATGATTCTATCTGCTGATTTATGCCATTTACATCGGTCATCTTAGTGTGAGCTCTGTATCTATCATTTTTCAAATGAACCACATTATTATTGATTAGTTTGATTTCAATATTGAGTTCCTTAGTAATAGATTTAATACTTTCCAATATCTTGATGAACTTCACAGAATCAAATATTTCATCGAATTTCTTCTTCAAAGTGGCAGATTCACTAATTGGCCAAAGTGATTCATCTTGATGGCAGAAAATCACATAATTTAAGATAGCCTTTGAGACTCCTAATTGTTGTGGAATCAAATTTTCGATGTCTGCAACTTTAGCACTAACAGTTTGCTTTTCACCACCATGGATTGCCATCAATTGGTTTTCTCTTGTTTTAAAACTGATTGTATCTGACCGTGGGTTCTTTGAAGCCATCAATGATTTTGATAAGATCATATTTGTTCCATTCACATTTTGGAAGGCCAATTTCACCTGTGCCTTTGTTTCATTAGATGCATGTAAATTTGGATCATTAATGAATGCTCCATTTTTAGAATTAGGAGGTAATTCACTTGTAGTTGCATACCGGAGACATTCGATGATGGTGGTCTTCCCAGAACCGTTTGTGCCCACTATTAATGTTAGAGGTTTCCCAAATTGAATTGTCTCTTGAGATTCATCACTGAATGACCGAATACCAGATATTGAGAGTTTATATATACTGGCCATTTTGCTAGGGTTGTTGAGTAGAAAGAAAATTGATTGCTTGCCCTTCAAACCCTCTTTCGGTGCCCTTTTTAAATCACCTAGGGTTCACACACACGAAATATCGCGTTTTTTAGGTTCACGTGGTGTAAATCACGTGAAGGTGAAATATCACGTGCTATACCTTAACTCTCCACCAAATTTTTTTCTGTTTTTCGATGAACAGAATTGTGGTTTTTTAAAAAAAAAGACACCATCCTTGGACTATTCGAAAAGCTAAAAGTGAGTCATTACTAGTGTGTGTTCTTTTTTTTTTACTGTTACTTGTTAGAAGGAAACCCATTCTTTATGATTAAGCAACTGATTTCAAGAATAATAATCAATAAACCTGCTAACATTATATCACCAATTATTAATACTAGAACAATCATGTCATCTCCAACTGACCAACAAGAACAACAACAAACAAGTTGGATTAAACCAACCACTACAAACAGTGATACACAACCCGTGTTGAAATTATACAATTCGTTGACTAGATCTAAAGTGGAATTCATTCCAAGAGATGCCACTGAAGTTACTTGGTATTCATGTGGTCCAACAGTGTATAATTCTTCTCATATGGGTCATGCTAGAAATTATGTTACTATTGATATTAATAGAAGAATTTTACAAGATTATTTTGGTTATAATGTGAAATTTGTGCAAAATGTTACAGATATAGATGATAAAATTATTTTAAAGGCTAGACAAGAATATTTGTTTAATGAATTTTCTAAGAAATTTGAATCCGTTAATAAGGAACTCGTTGATGTTGCTCAAGATGGATGGGACAAATATGTTTCCAAGAATTTGCCTGAATTTGCTGAATCTAAAGAATCTGATTTTGCTGAATGGGCTGGAAAGCAAAACTTGAAGGAAATTGGATTAGTTAAACCTAAATTTCCAATGCATGTGAAGGCCACATTAGCTTCACTTGATGTTATTAAGAAATCATCTAGTGTAGAATTATCTGAATTTTTGGCTGCTACACAAGATGTCATTGTTCCCGTGTTGGATGCTAAATTAGGATCAACTGTGACTGATCCAGAAATTTTCAGAGCTTGTTCTTCATATTGGGAAAAGAAATATGATGAAGATATGGCTAAATTGAATGTGTTGCCATCTACTGTGACGACTAGAGTGTCTGAGTATGTCCCAGAGATTGTGGAATTTGTGGAAAAGATCATTGGTCATGGCTATGCTTACCAAACCGATGATGGATCTGTTTATTTTAATACCGCTAAATTTGATAATGATCCTAACCACGACTATGCCAAATGTCAACCTTGGTCCAAGGGTAACATGGAATTAATTGAAGATGGTGAAGGTTCACTTACTAAATCTGATGGGAAGATTAATCCATCTGATTTTGCTCTTTGGAAATCATCAAAGCCTGGTGAACCATCATGGGAGTCTCCATGGGGTAAGGGTAGACCAGGATGGCATATTGAATGTTCCGTGATGGCATCCGATTTTGTTGGTGAAGGTATGGATATCCACTCTGGTGGTATTGATTTAGCATTCCCACATCATGATAATGAATTAGCTCAAAGTGAAGCTCATTATGATTGTAAACAATGGGTTGATTATTTCTTACATACTGGTCATTTACATATTGAAGGACAAAAGATGTCTAAATCTTTAAAGAATTTTATCACTATTGAAGAAGCCTTGGAGAAGTATTCATCTAGACAATTGAGATTAACCTTTGGGTTAGTGCAATGGAATAATCCATTAGATTTCAAGGAAAGTTTATTACATGAAGTTAGATCAATTGAATCTACATTGAATAAATTTTTCAAGAATGTTAGAGCATTGAAGTTAGATAATGATCATAAATTGGCTTCCGGGGTTGTCATTTCTAAGAAATTTGGTGAATTAGAGAAGACCTTGTTTAGTGATTTAGCTCGTGCTAAGGTTAACGTTCGTGCTGCATTCTGCGATAATTTGGCTACTCCATTAGCGATTAGAGCGTTGATGGATTTAGTTAATAATGCTAACACTTATATTAGTAGTTCTGGTGCTGAAATTAGAGTTGATCCATTGATTCAAGTTGTTTACTATATCACTAAGATTTTGAAAGTTTTAGGGTTCCAAACTAGACAAGATGAATTAGGTTGGATTGAAGAGGGTGCCAGTGAGGAATCTTCTGGTGCTTCTAAGGAGGAAATTGTGATGCCGTATGTGAAATTATTAGCTACATTCCGTGATTTAGTGCGGACATCTGCTATTAATAAGGAAGATTATAAAGTTTTATTGAAAGCCTGTGATGATGTTAGAGATAAAGATTTATTAAATTTGAATATTTCATTAGATGATAGATCAGATAATCAAGGTGCATTAGTGAAATTTCTTACTGATTCCGAAAAGCAAGAATTGATAAGGCAACAAGAAGAGAAATTAAAATTACAACAAGAAAAGGAACAAAAGAAATTATTACAAAAGCAAGAACAAGAAAGAAAGGAGAAGGAAAGATTAGCTAAGGGGAAGACAAGTCCGGCTGATTTATTTAAAACTGATCAATATTCTGAATGGGATGATGATGGATTACCGATTAAAGATTCTAAAGGTGAAGAAATCACTAAGAGTGCTAGAAAGAAATTAGCTAAACAACAAGCTCAACAATCTAAATTACATGATGAATACTTGAAGAAGGTTCAAGAATAAATCTTATTTATCTAATTTAATTAAATTACTAGTTTTAATATATTCGGAGTGTAGAATTCCAAAATAAAAAAAAAAAAACTTTTTTCGGAGTAGAGTATGAATGAGTCTCCTGGACCGGAGGGACAAGTAGTGGGGGATAGAGGGGGTGTAAAATAGGGGTGGAATGGTGTATTACAATTAGTAAAGGACTTTAGAGATTATCTTTTAGATATTAATTTGTTGATTAACCAATTACATTTTGTAATACGTTTAAGGATATTTTATTAATATTTTGGTTTTGTATATATGGGGGATTAAACATACGGAGTAATTCAAGGAAAAAAAAAGTAAATTAAATTAAGTAAATCTGCCATACGGAAGCTAGCTTCCAAGGTTGATCAGTCATTCGGAAAATAGGTCTAGTGTACTCCGTACTTAAACTTTTAATTTTTATTTATTTTTTTTTACTAGTTAGTTTATTAAATATTAGTTACTATATAATGGAATTCATTAATCCATATCCTTCTCCGAAAACTTCATAAAATTCATTGTTTTAATGGTGTATGAAATTTTTCTTTTTTTTTTTTTTCAAAGAGAGAGAGTGTGTATAAGAGTGCTTGATGATTCATTAGTCAATCAATGTTAGATAATAGACATAGGGGAATATATTATAGTAAAAATATCATTAAGTAATTAGAGTTGAATATTAAAATAACTCATCCTACCCTGTAAACTCTATAAATACTAGTTTTAATAAATTATATTTATATAAATTACGAAATCCAAGCAATCTGATTTGCCATTATGAGTCGGACTATACGGACTTCCAAAAATGATTCAGGGAGTGTAGTGTGGAGGAGAGAGGGGGGCCAGTGGTTCGTAAGAATACGGGAATTAAAAAAAAATATCCACACTATATAAACGGTTTTAAAAAAGAAGTCGGACTTTCAAATTAGTGAGGTGAGAGTCATCTATTTTTTTGGGGGGGTTGAAGCATTTCCGGATCTGACTCCGAAGTGGATTGAATGACTTAGCGTATTATCAACAGAAAAAATAGCAAGAATAATGGAATAGGGGGGAAAATACGGGGTGTAACAGAATTGAAGATTAAGGAATACGATGTTGATACAATGAAATTATAGATATGGGTATAACGGTGGATCACTCTTAACTGTGTAAACACTTACACATGATTGTATACGAGTAATGTGGAGTCTTTATTTTCAATGAAGAGATTTTTTATGTCTTTAAACTCCTTGAATAAAATTTATTTGATCGTGTGAAAGCAAATATAGAGAAAGAGTGGGGGGGGGGAGGGATGGGGGATGGGGTCCCTCTTAGGGTGATACCGCGTACCCGGTGTACAGCGAGCTTCCCCGTATCGGTGTCGAGGGTGCGGTCCCTCTCCGTTCTATAACTCCGAGAATTTTTATTATAGTATATAAATGGCAATAGTAGAGTCTGTGTGTGTCTGTGTGTGCTCCGTCTACCCAGTCATACCTCGAATGGCTCTAGCATACATTACATATACAATGGGGGACAAATAATAATAAAGCAAAAAATTGTATGAGACACAAACAAACAAAAAAAAAAAGCTCTCATTATACTGGGTACACACTTCCGTGAATGTCCCCCACTCTCTCTTATATATATCTATTTACTAATCTTTCTTATCATATAGCAATTTTAGAAAATATTAATATACTTAAATCACATCCTTTAAATGGGAAGACGGAGAACAGGGGCGGAGGAGATAGATTAATTGAATAAAAAAAGAAGTAGTAAGAGGGGTGAAATATATTATAATATTGTTGTTAACCGAGTCCGATAAGCACACCGAATTCTCTTCTCGTAAGAAATCGCTTGAAATTTCTTTAACATTTTGCCCCTCCTTGGGCCCCACCTTCCGTTAACAGAGTGGATCTAACGGGGGGTGGAGTGCCTTCCCAATTCAGCCTCTCTTTGTGTGTTCTCCGTATCTGATTGAACCATCTCATTTTTTCAACGGAGTTGGGATTTCCAAGACAATTCCAGGGTTAAAACCTATTTATACTTTTAGTAATCCTGTTTTTTTTTTCTGTCTTACCCCTCAACTTTCTAACTAGACTTTTCTGATTTTTTCCCTTTTTTATCTCTTCTAAACTCTTACTAGTTTTTTGCTACCACCTTCTTCGATCATATTCTATCTCCACATATTATTCATCCCCAAAAACTTTTTTTTTCACTCCCCGTAACAATGTGCACTCCAAAGTATTTGAGAACGGGAACCCCTATAACTGATCTATCACACTACTCTTTAAAATTAAATAACAATATCCCAACAACTTTCACTACAACTCAATATGGTGGTAACTCGACTCCTCTTCCCAGTATAGCTAACATCCACTCCCCGCTACCAAAGCTTGGTTCCACCACTGCAACCTCCCCTGGTGACCCCATCTTACCACCTCCTCTTAGTCTCCCATCATTCAGAGAGACAACCCAAGCTGCAACCCAATACCAATACCATTACGCTAAATCAACATCGGGACTATCTAAATTAGACTTACTCATTCAAACTGCTACCTCTGCTGATTTTAATACCCTTCCAATGGGTAATACCACTGCTGCTAGTACTCCTCCATCTCCGCCACTCTCAGATAGATCATCGGTGACTTCCATCGATGACCCACTCTCACTCAAGAGATTCCATGAAGATGATTCAGCTTCATCTGCTCCCGACTCAAAGAAAGCTAAGAAATCGCCATCATTAGACACCACTAAGAAATCTAATAAGGGTAAGCAACAACCAAAATCAATTAAACTTGCTTCCCCATCTAATGCATCAAAAAGACAAAGATCAGGTCCATCATGTGATTGTTGTAGATCTCGTAAGATCAAATGTGATTCAGAAATTACTATTATCTCGGGTATCCCAACTAGTCTCGATGGTCCACAATATTCTAGAACAATGTTGGAATCTCATATTGCTCGTTGCAACTTCATCAAACGTGATGGTGATTACCAATATTTCAAAATAATTAAACCAGATGATTTTAATTCTACACCAGGTTCTCCTACACTTAATGAATCATTTGCTGCTTCCAAAAAACTTGGTAGCTTTGATTATTTGAAATTTAAATCATGTTCTGCGTGTAATTCAAAAGGTCTCAAATGTTGTTTCTCTAAAGGATTCACTAGAAATGATATAATTAAATTCAATAAATCTGAAAAATTAGTCAAATCATTGACACCACCATCTAGCTATCAACAATTAGCTCCATTAGCAGTCGCATCTCCTGTGATTGCTGCTACTCCTTCATTTACTACTCAAATCACAGCTACTAATAATAATGACAACACAGCTATTAACGACACCGATAACAATAATAACAATAATGCCACCCCTTCAACCTTCAATATCCCAAACATGCAACCACAAAATTTACCATCACCATCATCTACAACATCTAGTTTCTCTGATTATGAATCAACAACGACCACAAAGACTACTAATTCTAGTCCAAAATTATCTAAAAAGACTAGTTGTAGATCATGTAGATATAAGAAAATTAAGTGCATGAAAGTCGAAGGGTCTAACGAATGTTTAAGTTGTTCTAAAAGACACTTAGATTGTTGTTATGAATAGAAAATAGATAATACAATATAGTTAAAAAAAAACTTTGGCTTTTTAATAATAGGTTTAACCGGTTCTTCATTTTGGGTTCTTTTCATTTCTTCTCTTTACATCGTTTTGCTTTCAAATTTTTAACTCTTTTCTTTACAGTTACTTTTATTAAAAATATACATATATTTTGTTTTCTTCATTAAAAAAAATGTAAAAAGTAAAGTATCACAAACGTAACTATACTAACGACGTGGTGGTGGAGGTGGATGTTGTCTTGATAAATTAGATGGTGGAGGTGGAGGTAATTTGGAATTAATAGGTTTAGACATCCCAGGTGGACCAGCTAATCCCGGTGGTGCAGATAATGCTGGAGGATGTGGTGGTGGCGTTGATGTGGTAGCTTGAGATGTCGGTGTTGGGGATGCTCTAGATAACCCGGGTGGTCCCTTCAATGAATTGGCAGTTGGTGAATTATACGGTTTAGGATATGCAGCTGGAGATGCAGAAGCAGGAACAGGTGATCTTGTTGCTGGAGGTGGAGAATTATATTGTGGATATGGTGCACCATAATCATTTCTTGGTCTCTTTGTGTACCCCTGTTGATAACTTCCCTGAGGAGGATATCCACCCTGATCATAGTACCCACCATTATTATTGTCATATCCTCTTTTTCTGTAATTACCACCACCGTAGTAGCCATCATCATATCCTCTACCTCCACTCTGGTAATTATCATAATACCCACCCTGGCGTTGTTGTGATCCATATCCGTCATTGTAAGTTTGTTGATACCCTCCGTACCCCTGGTTATCGTAGTATGATTGTCTTTCTGGTTTATTATAATCTGGGTATCTGTTATGCGGCACTAATTCACCACCACCAGTGGACTGCTGTTGTTGTTGTTGTGGAGCATGAGCTGGTGCAGTTGACCCTTCAATTGCCTTTGGTGGTTCATCGGTAACCTCACCATTAAGATCCTTCATCATGTTTTCAAATTCAGTATCTATAGCAGCAGCAGCACCGGCATTACCATTGAGATCGACTCTACAATCACGTTCTAAATGGCCGACATTACCACACTGTGCACAGACAAGAGTTGCTGTGAAGTTAAGCTTATCCTTACTAGGGCAATCATATTTTTTGTGACCCCTTTCATGACACAAGGGACAAACTCTCTCCTCATCTGTACGAAGAGTACCATTTAATATAGCTAATGCCTTCAATTGATCTCTCTTGTGGAAATTTTGACCCACTGGTGCAAATATAGCCTTTTTGATTATTTCATTACATAATTCAACAGCTTTTCTAATTTTTTCAGGGGTATCAGCAGTGATCAAACAATGTAATGGTTCCTGTAAATCATTCATTGCTGCAGGTAGAGTCGTTCTTGATCTACCCTGCTTGACTGATCCTTTACCACGGATTGCTATAGTAGCACCGCTCTCAGCTTGCAATGATTTCAATGTACTAGCTCTCGGTCCCATCAATTGCCCAATAAAATTTATATCTGGGTGTTCCTTCACTGGTAAAAACAATTTCTCTACCGTTTTAGTTGGTCTCTTATAATATTCTGGTGCCGCATATTCTGGGATCACCTTGAGGGCCTTCGTTATTAGGGCATTTCTTTCTTGAAAGTATTTCTTACGGTATCTAACATCTCTGGTGTTTGTTCTCTTACCGGAATCATCATAAGTAGGTGGTGGAGATGGTGACCGAATTGAATCATCGGGAATATAATTGTTATTGTTTAACATGTGTGTAATCTCTTCTATTCTGACAAGCATCACGTATGCATCTATCTGTTCTGGGGTCAAACTATTACTGATCACTGTAGGAAAGGGTTTGGCAACATCTAAGTAAACCAATTTCTGAGAATGGCCTCTCCATCTCGATGGCACACCCGCTGATTGTTCTGACGATTGTCTATTGAGTCTTTCAAATCTTCCTTGTCTTTCCTCTGGCATGGTTGAATGTGTATATGTTATTGAAGGAAAACAGTTAGTTTAAGTAATCTTCTTCTTCTTCCTAATAAAATTAAATTTTAGTAAGAGAGAAGAGGTGTAAAGGTGTTTCCTTCCGTGTGTTCTCATTTTTTACTCCTCAATTTGTGTAAACCAAAAATTAAAAAAAACTAAATGTTTAACCCTAGATTGTCTTAGTTGATTTTTAATAGTTTTATAAAAGCAATAACTAAATCTTATTTCACTCTAATATACTTATAATATGCCTTTACAACAAGTCAGCAGAGTTGGTGGTCCAAACAAATGTTTTGGTCAATTTCAAAAGGCCATTGAATGTATGACCAACGAAAATGTTAAGAATAACGATGAATGTGCTAACTTCAAGAATGATTTCATAGAATGTAGAAGACATAGATTGGAAACTTATAAGATGGCTCTTATGCAACAACACTTGGAGAAGGATAGATCTGATTTGAAACAAGAAGAAGTTGGTGCTCCATATGTTAAGAAGAGAGATTACTTGACACCAAAGACATTAGGTTTAGTCGATGGTGATGACAAGGCTATTGCTGCTAGAAGATTTTAGTCACATTACTATTTTGCATAACGATAACATATACACCAAAAACTGTACACTTATCCAAGTGATAAAAAGGCAAAAGGATTCACTCTTTGCTTCTTAAAGTGCTATCTTTATTTTATTTCATTCACACTCTATTTATTATTGGTTACTCTCTTTATTCAATCCCCATTTATCCTCCCTCATCGTCCTCCTATTTATTTATCTTTTTTCTTGTGTTTTTAATGCTACATATTTATATATATTTCTGTCAATGATTTGTAGTTACCAACTATTTGGTGTTTAAAAAAATGAGGGGTAATAAACCCATGGCTGTGTTCAAGTCACATGATCGAATCTGCCATTTTTCAATACCGTGCATTTTGAGTATTTTTTTTCAACGAAACGAAGAAAAAAAACGTCGAAGATTTTTTTTCATAGCTTTTTAATATAATTATTTGATTCTGTTTACCCAGTATACAATACTTATATATAATTAACAATGTCTGAAGCTAAGATCGAAGAAATTGCTGAACAAATCCCAGAAGGTGCCCAAGTTAAGGTTTTAAACAAGAACGAAAAGAAGGCCAGAGCTGCCATCTTGAAGTTAGGTTTAAAGCAAGTTAAGGGTATCACCAGAGTCACCTTCAAGAGAAAGAACAACATCATTGTTGCCATTGAAGAACCAGAAGTCTACAAGTCTGCTGGTGGTTCTTACGTTGTCTTCGGTGAAGCTAAGATTGAAGACTTAAACCAAAGATACGCTGAAGCTAGAAAGGCTCAAGAAGCTGCTCAAGCTGCCGCTGCTGCCTCTGGTGCTGCCGGTTCTGCCGCTAAGGACCCAGCTTCCATCACTGCTGATTTAGAAGCTGCTACCTTAGAAGATAAGGAAGCTCCAGCTGAAGATGATGAAGAAGGTGAAGTTGATGAATCAGGTTTAGAAGCTGCCGATATTGACATCATTGTTGAACAAACCAACGTCTCCAGAGCTAAGGCTGTTAAGGCCTTGAAGGAACACAATGGTGATATGGTGAATGCTATTATGGCTTTGACTTCCTAATTATTATGATCTGTTTATACGTTATATAATTGAATCACTTGAAAAATTTATTCAAAGTTTCTACCTTGTAAATCAGTTAAGTAAAGATTTTCTTTTAAAATTATACACGATTTTGCAATTACATAAGAACTTTTAGTTTTTAGCTTGTGGGGACGTTTCAGATTGCGGTTCAACTGACTCCTCTTGCTTTAACTTTTGAGGTGATTCAAGCTTCTCCTTTATTGGTGTAACCGGTTCAGAAGTACTTCTAGCCTTACCATTCAGTAATCCACATTTAGGGCAAATATATTTCACTTCATCTGGGTTGACACCAGGTGGAGCTAACCCGTTATGTTGGAAGCACCCACTGCACACGAGGGCGTATCTGACTTCAGTACGCATCTCATCTTCACCTAACATATAATTGAGTAATCCATCATACAATGATGAACCACTATTCTTAGGATGAGGGATCTTACCATCTTTTATCAAATTGAGATATTCCTGTTTCTTCCGGTCAATCTCCATGGCTTGGATCTCCAATTCTTTCAAATCTTCTCCATTGGAAAATCTAGTCAATAATTCATTAGTTTTGTAAAAATTCGTCTGTTCCTTCAATTCATCCAATTTTTCATGATGCTGTTGTCTTGATCTTTCTAATTTTAGTTGATTCTTCGTTATCAAGTAATTGAATACATAGAAAATAATATAGTAAAGGAGTACCGCTATTATAGGAGACACTGTTGCAATTATTATGTATTCATTAGTCCAGTGATTATCTTTCAGATAGTAAACATATCCTAAGAAAGAAAGGTAAATCCCTGCAAGATATGCTGGAATGGCCTTGGAGTAGTACGATTTGTTGGTCTCTAATGTGTGCAGGTGTTTATCTGTCTTCAATATGCTTGAAGACAAGCGTTTCAAATCTTTTTCAAATCTGTCAGGATTGAACTGTTTTGATGAAAACAATGAAAACATGATTAAGTAATATATCCAATCTGGTGATCTTTATAGTCGTGATTATATAGTTGATCAAAGGGTAAAAAAGATATCAAGTTAGCAAGGCAAACCAATTATCATTTTTTTCCGTCCCCGTATAAACTCGAACTCAACCAATTTTTTAAGCCTGATTTTCAGATAAGTATTTTGAAATATATATTTTTACATACAAAAGTTATACACAGTAAAGTCTAGTTTTCTAATTTATCTTCAGCATCCTGTAATTTATCCAATTCGGTGTTCAATTTCGAAATGTAATCCTTCTTTTTCTCAAAATCGGAACCAAAGTCTTTATCATTCTGAGTAAGCTTTTCATTCAAATATATCAAATTCTTGTCTATGGAACCTCTCAAGTTATCCAAATACCAATCCTTGAAATTACTCACAAATTTATGAGCATCCTTAGAAACATTGTATGATGCTAGTGCTATACTGAATACAGAAAAAGCCACAGCTGTATTAAGATCAATGTAATTTATCAAATCACCTATTGTAGTCACTGCCATCACTGGCGCAGATATTAATCCATAATTCGATATCAACAAATGATTAATTTGGGATTGTAAATCAGGTAATTTAACATCAATTATATGTTGTTTCAACTCCTTCAATGGATTGCTTGAAGGTGTTTCCTTGATCGCAGAGGCTGGTGGTAAGACGGCATCTATCTTACCCTCTAAATAATGAAGCTTGGAGTTGGACTCTTGTAATGTCCCGTGACACTTTTCCTTACTAAAACTCAAAAATGAAGTCTTAATATCTTGTTCAGTCTCAAACAATGAATTTGAAATGACAATAGCTAACTCATCGGAATACCAAATCAATTGAGACACTTTGGTGAATTTATGCATTAAGGTGTTTTCCAAATATGGAGTAATCTTGGATTGTAATTCATAATGAGATAATTGAGCCCAATCATTGATCTCAGATTTCAGAGATGTGACTTCCTTAGCTATTTGTTGATTATCCGAAACCTTGAATTCTTTTGATAAATTACTTAATAAAGATTTCAATAATAAAATGGTTGGTCTATACCCACTTGTTTCTTTGTTTATCGTGAATAATGCAGAGTTAAAGTTGGATTCTGTGATGAGTTTCAAGTATTCCGATGAATTGCTTGAACTTTCCCTTAATAATTCATTGGCCTTGATGACATTTTCTAAATTTACCGACACACTTTCCGTTGCAGATTTAAAATTTGATCCAATCTCGTGTCTTGAATCATTAACGATTGTAAGAGATGGATAGTCATTTAATTCAATGAGGTCAGAATCTTTCGATTTTAGGTAAATGTAAAGATGGCACCCTTGGTTAGTTGGATCATTTTTACCACTTGATGAATCAAGAAATTGAATGGTTTCCACATTCTCAACACCGCCAAAATCTTTAAAGTTCGGATCATTAATCTCGATTATATCTATGTCATTGAATAGCTCTCTTTTCAAAGTACTCTTGGTATTGTTGTCACCGACTGTTTCATTTTGAATGATTCTTAATTCCTTACTTAATAGAGGTGAATTCACGGCAAACGTGGATCCTTCCAGTTGTTTGAATTCAGGAGCATATGTCAAGTGGATATTTCTTGGTGGAGTTTTATTACGTATCTCTTGGAGCTTCTCGAACCATTCTTGGTTATCCATTGGGTCGCCAAGTAACGCATCCAGGAATTGTCCCTTCGGGATACCTGGAGCTTGGATAAGACCTATTTTGACAGTGGTCGGCTGGAACTTGGATTCGTCCTCATTTGGATTCACAATTGTTCTTAATGTGTCAGCCTTGGAGATAACCTTACCACTTTGTGGGAAAACAGTTTTAACTTCTTGTAAGAGTTTGTATAGGGGAGAAGTCGGCGTTATAGGTTTATCCTCATGCAAGTCTTGTGTATGGTTAAATCTCACGAGTGTAGATCTTTGCACTAATCGTTTGGACACCCGTATTGATGGATATCTAATAGTATTCAACATGATATAATTGAGATTTAATTTAACTTCACAAATATACAAGGACAGTCATCCTGTTAAATTAAAGGTTTCCGTCAAATTTGAATTTTCTAAATTCTCTCTCTGTGTTTTTTTAATTTTCTCGTCTGCAAATCAGATGTCACAGAAATGGATTTAACTAAATGATTTACTGATAAGAAACAGTGTATTCAATCCCCGTTATCAAGGATAATGAATAAGATATTCATTAGACAATTCCATACTACCCTACGATCATTTCATGAGAACCCATTGGTATGTTAACTCAAAAGAGAATTATTCACTTTCATCTTGGTGAAACTTTCCCCCCACAATTATATACTAACAAATGGTTTTTTTTAATTTAATTTTTATAGGGACTTCCCAATATAAGAAGACAAAACACTAAACTCCCAGTGAAACATACTCTACCTAATGTTAAAAAGATATTACTGGTATCATCAGGGAAAGGTGGAGTCGGTAAATCAACAGTCTCTGCCAATCTAGCGATAGCACTAAGAAACTCTAACTTGAATGTCGGATTACTAGATGCAGACATTTTCGGGCCTAGTATACCCAAATTGTTTAACTTGAAGGGAGAACCACGCTTGTCAGATAAAGGTAAATTGATTCCAATGGTGAATTATGGGATTCAAACTATGTCAATGGGATATTTACTTCCATCTGAGGATAATCCCGTTGTATGGAGGGGTATGATGGTGCAGAAGGCCATCCAACAATTATTATTTGATGTTGACTGGTCCGCATTGGACCTTTTGGTTGTCGATATGCCACCAGGGACAGGTGATGTGCAATTGACGATGAGTCAATTATTAAAAATTGATGGAGCAGTGATTGTCTCTACGAGCCAAGATTTAGCATTGTTAGATGTAAAGAAGGGGATATCCATGTTCCAGAAGGTCAATGTTCCAATTCTGGGATTAGTGGAGAACATGTCAGTGTTTGTGTGCCCTAATTGTAACCACGAAGAGCACTTATTCGGTACCCAAGGAGTTTTGAAAGAATCTGATAGGTTAGATGTTGAATTCTTAGGTTCTATCCCACTTAGTAAGCAGATTTGTAGCACATCTGATCAGGGGTTTCCTGTTGCTCTAGAGAAAGATAACATATTGAGTGGTCCCTACTATGCCATCGCAAAGAGGGTCAAAGAGATCTTGTTCAAAGTGTGATTTTTTTTCTGGCTGTGCTCTCTGCGGCGATTTTTGCTTTTGTTAAAACAAAAGAGAGAACGCTTCCATGCTACCCTGGGGTAGTTTTAAACTCTTTCTTTGTCTATATATATATATTTTTCTTCTAAACTCTTTATTTGCTAGACTATATTACATTTGTTCAATTTATCCATAGAATACATTTCCATATTACAGTCTGATCCGGTATCACAATGCGTATTCTATTCAGTACTCTTGTTCATTTTATTTACACTGCAACATCATTATATATTGACACAAACACAACATTGACACAGCATATTCCTACAACTGAAAGAGACAAGTTACTAGGAGCCAAGAAGATTATTGAAGAATACACCCATTTATCTCCAAGTTCGACTGTGTATGAAAGATGGACTTCCCCAGAGGGCGCTTATTATGTTATTCCTAGAGCAAATTCTACAGAATCCCGAAATGATAATTATTTTAATGGATTTGGATTCAAGTTATCGAACTCCACAAATCAAGAGAATATTATCCAGAAAACCAATCTTCTCAATGCAAACATAACTGTTCTTGAAGAGGAAGATGTTATCAGCATGGGATTCCCATTCTTTTGGAAAAAGGATGATGACTGTGAACCAGAGGAAACACAGTCCACTCAGGAATCTTTGTTCCCATTTGGTGCTAGAAAGTTTTTACTTATTGGTATTAAGGAGGAAACAAAGAAGAGAAAGAGAGAGTTATCAGATGATCAAATAGAAGAGGTTGATGAATATGTTAATTCAAGTGGGTTACCATTCTTCCATAAGAAAGAAGAGGAAGATGATTGTGACGGTGGATCAGAAAAGCTTTTTGGTACTGATAAATTTTTGTTTGTTGGTATCGGTAGCGTTGATTATTATCCATTGAGTGATCCTGCTAGAACCAAAGAAAAGGCTGGAGAGTCTCATAGAGCACAACACCTAGTTCAAGTAATGGGATCCTTGCTGGTTCAAAACTACACAAACTCCAGTATGTCTCCTGGTAATACTCTTGAACACGAAAGACAACATGAGGACAAACCATGGGATGGTAAATATGCTGTTTCCAATGGAAGTTTATTGATTGCAACTCCATCAGAGGATGAAACTGCATCTAACTTCGGATTTGACGATCATCACAATGAATCGGAGACTACTCTCTCTAAATCGAAATCTACGAATTTCAAACAATTTGCAAATTCTAGTACCCAGGATTGGGAAAATGAAGCTATAAGACAAGAACATTGGTCCTATTTCGGTGCTTTAGTTGCAGTTACAATCTCTGTTTTGTTACTTTAGTCGATACATTTGGGTTCCTTATATGCACACCCAATATATACACACATTTTTCCGAATGTTTCTTATATTTACACATATGTAATATTTACTAAATACACTTGAAAAGCTACAATATACGATTTTTTCAAAAAGCAAGTAAAAAAAGTGCATTGTATTAATCAGTTATGTCAAAAAATATGTGTATATATATCGGTTATATTTAGTTAATTAACTCTCGAAGAAGGATTATTAGGTAAAGTGTAAAATCATTGCAGGGCATCCAATCTTTGTCTCATGTTTGCCAACATTTCATCATCTTCCTCATCTTCAATAGGTTGAGCCTCCTCAGGTTCAACAACCGGAGATGAGATAGTATCTGGCATGTGTTCCACCTCTGCATTTGTTTTATCACCCACCACTGATTTCAAGATTTCATCAATTTGTTCTTGTTCATCTTCATCCAAATCATCTTCTAATTCAGCGGAGTCCACAATGTCTTCCACCATTTCATCGATGATACCACTCTTCACTAATTCTTTACTCAATTCTTGTACAGTACGAGACATTTCAGGTAAATGCATTAAACTATTCATTTGTTTCATTATAACTGTAGATTTTTGCATTGAACCAGTAATTTTCATTAATTGTTGTTGTTCACTCAATTTCATTCCTATCGAATCCAATGTGGCCTTAGAGACATACATTCTTTCCTTATGTTTGCCTATATTTCTGTATTCCCTGGCATACAATCTAGCTGTTTTCATATCATTCTTCTTAGCGGCTTGCTTTATCAAGATTTTAGTTTTCTTCTCTGTTGTATTTAAGTCTTGTATTTGTCTATCTAATTGTCTCTTATTTTTCCGTAATGCGGCCTGACAATTTCTAAATTGTTCCTTAGGATCAGGTCCCCATATAGCCTTCTTGATGAAATCCATTTGTATATTAATAAGTTGTTTGTATTACCCCAAAATAAAACAGTCATCTTTAATCACTTATCTTTTAATAAACTCCAGTTTATTTTTTAATTGACGGCTTTTTTCTATAAACTTACATCTTTACACCAAATACACGAACGCGAATATCTTATTCTTCAACATCTTTTAGGACGCGTTAATTTTCAGTTATTTCTATTAACTTGTTCTTCCTTTTCTTCTTTACCTTTCTTTATAACTATACAAAACTAACTAAAATACAGTATTACCATATAAACAATGCTAGAAGGTAAATTTGATGAAGCTGCTCTTTTGAAAAAGGTAAGTTGTTACAACTTTATTCTATCCACCAATCTCTTTTTCAAATACTAACTGAAATTTTTATCTCTCTTCATACAGGTCATTGATTCTATTAAGGATTCCGTGAAATTATGTAACTTCCACTGTTCCCAAAGCGAAGGTATCACTGTGCAAGCCATTGATGATTCTAGAGTTTTGTTAATTGCCTTGAAGATGGATCCAGCTTGTTTCCAAGATTTCAGATGTGACAGAGATGTCGTTCTTGGATTAGATTTGGAATCATTAGGTAAGATCTTAAAGCAAGGTAACAGTGAGGATTACCTCACTCTTATCGCAGAGGATGCTCCAGATTCCTTGTCTATTGTCTTTGAAGATAAAAAGAAGGATAGAATCTCTGAATTCTCATTAAAATTGATGGATATCGATTCTGATACTTTATCAATTGAAGATATGGAACACGATTGTTCTATAACTTTACCATCCAGTGAATTCGCTAAGATTGCTAGAGATATGAAAATCTTGAGTGAATCTTTACAAATTGTTATCACAAAGGAATCTGTTAAGTTCAAGGCCGAAGGTAGTATCGGTAACGGGTCTGTCATCTTAAAGCCTCACACTGATATCGATCACCCAGATGAATCAATTAGAATCGATTTAGCTCAACCTGTTAACTTAACTTTTGGTGCTAAGTACTTGAATGATATAGTCAAGGCTTCTGCTTTGTCCCCAACTGTGACCATCAAATTGACAGACAAGGCTCCAGCTCTTTTCGAATACAAGTTATCCAGTGGTTACTTGAGATACTACTTGGCTCCTAAGTTTGAAGATGAGGAATAGATGCTCGTGTGTGTGTCTGTCTAATTTATATAATACCAAATACCAATATTACAAAATTGCTTTTTTTACATATCTCTTCTTTCTTTATCTTTATAATTTTTTTCTAATGTTATATTATTTAAGTGCGTTAATATACAAAATGAAAGCTGAAATAGTGGGAGTCATTAATATTTAGATTCTATCATGTCATCTGGTGACAAATGTGGTAGGAATGTTGATCTAACTGTGGATTTCTCAGTGATAGGTAAGATGAGCCTATATGCATCATGCTTGTTTAAGTAGTATCTATATAATCTTTTTGTTCTAAGGAATCCAAAATTCTCGTATAACCGCAGGGCCTTCTTATTAACCACTTCAGTTTCCAGTATGATTTCATCACATTTGTAATCCTCTGTCATTGACGTTATATTCAGATCAATCAACTTTTTAGCTATACCTAATCCTCTGTATTCCTCATCGACCGCTAACATCCCTATGTATCCACGTAATCTTGTATCTCTATGAGCTTCCACCTTCGATATTATACAACCGATGATCTTCCCATTATGCTTTGCCAGTATACATAGTTCTGGCCAATTATTTAAAAAAAACCGATACACATAAATGGAGTATGGCTCACTTAAGTGAACATTGATTAATCCCTTGATCTCTTTAATTTGAGAATCAATTTCTTGTTTGGGTATTTTGGTGGTGTCCAAAGTCAACGGCACATATTCTATATCAGATGCATCAACCATGGTATTGGTGTGTTGATTCAGTTATAAGAGAAGAGTAACATGTACAAGAAGATGTCAATTGACGATCAAAAATAGAAAAATTCAGTGATTATAGGTGGTGTAAAGATGTTAGTGAGTGCTTAGTTATTTTTTGTTGAGAGAGAGAAGAGAAGGGAAGAGCCTTGTGTAAATAGATAAACCCATCCTCCTTTTATTATACATCACAGGTTAATTATCTTTACATATTATCAAGTGTAATTGATTAATCAATTACTAATATAGTCTACTGTGTCTTTGGGTTGACTTAAAAATTGCATTAAGGTATTCTTTTCTCATTGGCAAACTTGCATTACCTCTCTTTACCCTTATTATAGATCATCTCTCTTGCCACCCTGCACTACATTCCTATACTATTCTAAGCAAATATAACTAGTTTAAGGTCATGAGTATACCTATAATACCCAGTACAAATCCCATCTCCATGATGTCGTCATTGTACAGGCACTCAAATCAACAAACGATGCAAAGCACATTAGATAAGAACTTGCCCTCCACATTATCTATTTACAATTCACTCACGGGAGAGAAAGTGGTTGCTAGTTCATATCAATTTAACAACATAGATCAATTAAAACAATACATAGCAGACTCCTTCAAGATTCAACAAGAGAATTTGTTTTTGTTGACGCCCTTTGGTATCAAACTTCGATTCAACATGATTGTTCATGAGGAGGTTTCGGAGATATTTGCCTTTGATAGAAAGTTCTTTAATGTCCATCAATTGGTCGATACTACTAAAACTGATACAACTACTAATACCAATCAAGCATACCCTGCGGAATTACTCAAAGATTTGGATCTGGCTGATGTGATCAGTATGATCAAGCCTATGCAATCACCAATAATATCAGATTATCTACCTAAAGTTGTTGAGAGTATTTCGACCGTGGTGTCTAAATCCAAAAACGTGAATTCATCTGATTTAGATATCGGTGGATTGAGATTACTTTTGAATTCATTGAAGAGAAACTCGGGTTGGGCCTCAGCTTTGCTATCCGATTTTAAGAAAACATTACTATCAGATGAGCAAATTCAACAAAGCAATGAATACATTGAAAACATGCTTACATCTTTAAATGTGCTGATACAATATGCAAGTTTAGTGTTTAAAACTTTGGAGAAGAAGTTCAATGATACGATCGACAATTTCATAGTACTACAATCTCATTCCCTGGCTGATAAATGGAAAGATGAATATTCTAAGTTGGAAAAAATTAAGTTTTCTTTTTTAAACAAGGATACAGGTCTAAAACAAACGATCAGACTATCAGATTTGCTCTCATTGAAAGATTTAGAAGATTATTCAAAAAATTCTAAACAGTTAAACAAATTGGTCACAAAGAAATTGATGGAATTGAGATCCCGTATTGAAGGTAGTATCATTGTGCAAAAACAGGATATCATCAAAGAGTATGATATATACAAAGTGCAATTCCTGACAAGTCATGACCAAAGTGCCCATGACAAATCAATTGAGGAATGTAAAACTGTTTTGAACGAATTGGAAAATACAATCTCATCCCTGATTGATATGAGTAAGGAACTCCCCGACTTCGAAGATCTCATTACTACCTCCACACAGAACTCCACTAATTTAACAACGGCATCAATCAATAATCTGAAATCTCTTCTAAAGCTATATCATTCTGAAGCCGATGAGCTTGTGCCCAGTATCACTTCATTGGCTAATAAGCTATATGAGTCACAATCTAAACGTCTATCTCTGAGACGGCAACTTCAAGAGAAAATGGTGACTACTACATTAGTGACAATAACGTCTCTTCAATGGAACATCATGAAAGCTAATATCTCTTTAGATAACGATATTACTAAGAAACTAGAGAAATTAAAGGAAAACGAATTGCAACTATCTATCGTTTCCGATCTACCACTAATTTTTGGTGTTTGGTCCACAGCTAATATTAGCAATCTTAAGTATTCTCTCACAATCTCTAAATTGATGCACAAGACTAATGAAATTTTTGAAATGCTGAAATTCATGGAGATCGCAAATAGAACTAAATGGTTGGATAGTTTCATTACGACAAACGGTGGTGAAGAGAAACTTTGCTTTTTGAATTTGAATGAAGATGATAAAACTAAATTTATCAATGATCATTTATTGGGTTATAAACTTGTGACAGCTAGCTCCACTCTCAGAAGCAAGAGCCCAGAGAAAGATGCCTCTCGCTCCAAGTCTCCTCAAACTCCACTTCAGCAACACCAGCAATACAATAACAATTATAATTATTTGACTCCATTCAACAAGTTGATCCAGAATATCAACAATTTCCCACTCCATGCCAAAACTCCAGATGCTATCGACACACCTCTCATTAAGAAAACATCACCTATGCCATATCAACTTCAACAACAACAGGAACAACATGTACAACAAGAACAGATATCTCCATCACTGGGGCATCAACAGAATCAATTAAAGCCAACTTTATCAACAAGAGATTTAGTTCTCATGAATATGACTAATGTCACTGTTAAGGATGTTGTGAATTACATCAACTCATTGAAGAAATCCAAGGTCAACTCTAATATTATATCTCAACTAGAGAGTTGTATTATGGAATTTGGTGCTGATACCTTGTCTACCAAGTCTAGTAAACCACAAAAAATGATTGATGAGGATGGCGATGAAGTTGTCATGAGAGGTTCTAACGTTGATGATTTGGGTTCTTTTGATTCATCCGATCCTGGATTCGTTAAACTCTTTAAGAAATTCATCAAAAGCTTTGAAATCAAAGGCGTCGCTATAGATGTGATCTTGGGTGACCCAGACGCTAAGTCAGATACGAAAAATAATGCTGACTTGATTAAAGGTTACGAAAAGAGAATCAAAAATTTAGAGAATTTGCTTCATCAACAGACTTTCAAACAATTCAATGATCAATGGTCACATCAACAACCAAATAAATATGTTGTTCCGGCTTCACCTCCTGCTACTCAATCAGAATCTAATTCGGTGACAACGAGTCCGAATGGTACACACACGGTACTTTTCAATAATGATATTGGATTGGGTCGGAAAACTGTTGATTTACCACCTAGTCATTTTGGAGAGAAAATTGATAAACTAACCGAGGAGAATGAAAGATTGAAAGAAGAGATTGCAGCATTAAAGACAAAACCAATGAGTGATCAATTGCATGCTTTTGAAGAACAACTTAAGTCCCGTTCATTAGAGAATGAAGTTTTGAAGAGCGCTAACGATGAGAAGGATTCTCGAATCAAGGAGTTAGAGGATCAATTAGCCATTCTAACCCAATCCAATTCGGATCTCAACGCTGCTAATAATGAATTACAAGACTTATGCAAGGAGTTGAGATCGATGAACTCTGATTTGTTAGAAAATATGACTCAAAAGGAACAAGATTTCTCTAGAGAAGCTAAATTTAACCAAGAGGAAATCAATGATTTGAAATTAAGAGTTGAAGAGATGCAAGAAGATGAAAACAATATTGTTGACCAGAACAAGTTATTCATCGAAAGAGTCATGAAGAAAGACGCCTTGCTTTTACAATGTTTCGATGTGTTGCAGACGTTATACAACAAATTGAACACATTGAGTAATGAGGTGTTTGGTAATTTGACATGTTATTGTTTGATTCTTGAATCTGTGGGGTTATTACTTATCAGAGAGACTGCCTCAGATGAGGCAGATTCCGGTCCATTGAAGATCAAGAGAGTCAAGGGATTGAGAAATAAAAAGAAGCAATTAAAGCACGGAGAGTCAACATACAGGGTTAACCACAATAGTACTCAACTTTCAGTCGATCAAGGTAATACAACATTAGATGATGAAGATGCATTAGATAATGCCATGTTAGAGGTTGTTTCTAGTGATGTCGTTCCTCAAGCTGAAACTCATTTACATTGGCTTGATGAACAGAAATGGCATGATAGTGCAAACTTTGAAGATTCTAAGATTGTTGAAGTGAAGGATGATAAAATATCAGAAGACACCAAGTCAGATGATGAAGAAGATGAAGATGGTGACAACGATAAGGGTCAAAACTCTATTCTCTGCGAAGAGAGTAACATTGAAAAAAAGGTTGATTTACTCATGCAAGCGGTCAATGTTTATGATTTGGATACTGCATTCAACAGATTCATGGATTATACTCATGTTGATAATCACATGTTAGTTGACAAGGTGTATAGAAGATTTAATGATGTCGAGACATTAGCTAGAAGATTACAAAAGGATAAGAATCAGCAAAAAGTTGAGCTCAAAAATTTGACTTCTGAACTCAACAATCGGTTATCTATCAAGAATTTCAAGGTTGGTGATTTGGTGTTATTCTTGAAAACATTAACACCATCTACTGATCCTGGTAAATCAAATGAAGGTGATGAGGAAGAAACTAGACAACCATGGGCTGCATTCAATATTGGATCACCAAATTACTATTTGAATAATTCTAAATTTGATAAACAAAGTAAGAAAAAGAATGAAAATTACATCAAGTTGAAAAATAGAGATTGGTTTGTCGGTAGAATTGTGAACATTGAGACTAAAACAGTCACTGATGATAATTTTGAGGATCCAGATGGTAATCCATTGAAATTGACTAAAGGATTGTCATGGCATTTCGTGGAGGCTAAAGAGGAGAAATTTGGTTATGATATTTGAAATTAACAACTGCTAACGTTTCTTTTTGATTATGGAATAGGTAGTCATTCATTGTAATATAGATATGTATAAATGATATTAATAGGTCGGTTTTCTTAATTATTGGTAATAGTAAAATTGAAAAAAAAGTGTGGCAACGGAATCGCGGTTAATCACGGTTAATATCGGTTATGTGTGGGTTTGGGCTCCTCCTTAAGTAGCCGTTCCTTTGGAGCATCACCCAATCCGTTAACCTCCAACTATTGCTGGTTTGCCTTAAAGATGATCACGTTCCTTTAATAACCGTTGTTTCCATTAATATATAAATGAAATTAGATTCCTTCCTTTTTTTTTGATTTCCTAATTTCTTATTTAAAATACCATAGTTTTGTAAAAAACTTTGATAAATCTAAAATTTTCGAAACTAAAAACTAATAAAATTAATTAATCAATAATGGCTCCAGTCAGTGATATCGACCCAATAAGACAAAATTTTAATGTTTTACTCTCAGAAATTCATGAGACCAAATCAGAGATCACAATCTCTGAATATATCTACCTAAGAATCCTACAACTTGGTATTAAATCTGTTTTTGGTGTTCCAGGAGATTTCAATTTGAATTTCCTAGAGCACCTGTATGATGTGGAAGAGTTAAATTGGATTGGGTGTTGTAATGAATTGAATGCTGCGTACGCAGCAGACGCCTACGCTAAGGCTACCAAATTAATGGCTGTTGTTGTTACCACATATGGTGTCGGTGAGTTGAGTGCTATTAATGGTATAGCCGGCTCTTACTCTGAGTATGCCCCAGTATTACACATTGTGGGTACCTCAGCCCTAGCTAAGAAAAGGGATCCAACTGCAATCAACCTCCACCATTTGATTTCTGCTAATAAGACTTATGCCAAACCTGATCATTACACTTATGAAAAGATGGCATCCTTTGTGAGTTGCATTAGAGAATCCATCGAGGACAATGTTGTTGAGGCATGCAAGAAAGTTGATAATGTTATTCAAACTGTGTGGAAACAATCCAGACCGGGATATTTGTTTTTACCATGTGATTTAACTGAAATGAAGATCCCACTTGAAAGAATTTATCAACCTTTATATTTAGAGTACGATGCACAATGCGATGCTAAATTGGAACAAGTGAGTGATATCATTTTGAACAAGCTGTATGCTTCCGAGAAACCATCTATTCTTCTCGATACCTTCATTAGAACGTTTAGAATGGAAGATCAAGCAACAGAATTAATAAAGATTTTGGACGGAAAAGTTAACATATTTGACACGTTTAACGGTAAAGGGTTAATCGATGAAGATCACGAGAGATTTTTGGGTACATACATTGGTACACTTGGTGACAAGACCGTGACGGGCGCCATCGAGAGCTCCGATTGTTTATTACATTTAGGTAAATTTGACAATGAGTTCAATAATGGATTCTTCACATTTAAATTGAATCCAGCTAATGTGATCAGTTTGGGACCAGATAATGTCACGATTTGTGGTGAAAGATACGAGGATATTAATTTACAAAACTTGCTTCCAAAGTTGATTTCCAAATTGGAAATCAGTAGAGTGGCAACTTCCCCTAGATATGAGGTCACACCTTTGGGTGAGCTTCCTAGTCACCCACAATACAAGCTATCTGAGAATGATGTTTTCAATGCTCTACAAAAAACTATACAGCCTGACGATGTGGTAATTGTGGAGACTTGTTCGTTCGGTTTCTCGTGTTTTGATTTGAAATTTAAGGGTGCTACTTTCATTAACCAAATGCATTGGGCCTCTATTGGGTATGCTCTTCCCGCTACACTTGGTGCCTCATTAGCTTTAAGAGACTTCAACTTACCAGGAAAGGTGATAACTGTTGAGGGTGATGGGTCTGCTCAAATGACTCTGCAGGAGTTATCATCGATCTTGAGATACGAAGTTAACCCTGTGATGTTCATTTTGAATAACTCTGGATACACCATTGAGAGAGTAATCAAGGGTCCCCACAGATCATATAATGATATCTCTGGTAACTGGCAATGGACCCAGATGTTGAAGACCTTCGGTGATTTATCGGGGAACAGATCGGAATCTTACCAGATATCCACAAGCAAGGATCTTGACCTTCTCACACAGTCTACCCGTTTCCGGTCATTAAAGAAATTCCAATTGATTGAATTACTAGTGCCCAAGTTTGATGCCCCCCAGAGACTGCTCAATATGATTTCTGGTAATGTGTAAACTACTATTTATAACCAATATACCAATTACCTTGGAGGTTGCCGCGCACCGTCGGCAATTGTTCCACAGTTTTAAAATTTTGAGTAACAGCGCCTTATCAGTAAAAGGGAAAAAAGTTGTCCAAATTTACTTTTTGCCCTCCTTCCCCGTAGTTCTTCCTTTTCTTTACTTATATTATCATATACACTCTATCCAACTCCATAATGGGTGCCAACGCTTCTAAGGAATCATCTAAAAGACCAACTTACACTTATATGTCATCTGCCTCCTCCGAGGATGATGAATTAGTGTCCAAACTGCAAAACATTTTAACTATTGATCAATCTCAAGGTTCCATATCCGACTCAAATGTGGATGAATCTGAAAACTCTCCATTTGCTGTGAACCCTATTTCTACTACCAACTTGAACAAGTGGCAAGGGGAATTGCTATCTGATCCTAAAAATCAATTGGCATTAAACTGTTTCACTGGCAATGACATCACCAAAATTATTGCAAACACCGAGAAGATCAACACCCACAACGTTGATCTCTTTAATGCCTCCGTCAAATTTGATGGTGGTCCAATCACTAACCAGAAGTCATCTGGTAGATGTTGGTTGTTTGCTTCCACAAATGTTTTCAAGGAATTCATCAAATCAAAGTACAACTTGGAATCCTTTGAATTCTCTCAAAACTATTTGTTTTTCTATGATAAGTTGGAGAAGTCCAACTGGTTCTTGAACAGAATTTTGGAATGCTACGATGAAGATATCGACTCAAGATTAGTTCAATTCTTATGCGCCCTCCCAGAAAATGATGGTGGTCAATGGGATATGGTTGTCAACTTGGTCACCACTTTTGGGTTGGTTCCAAAGACAGTCTACCCTGATTCTGCCTCTTCATTGTCTTCCTCCAAATTGAACTACTTAGTCAATGACAAATTGAGAGAGTTCGCTATGATCTTGAGAGGTTTAAAGAAGAATGAGAAGGCCACATCTGACATTGTTGCAGTGAAGGAATCCATGTTAAAGGAAATCCACACCATTTTGTCCTTGACTCTAGGTGTTCCTCCAAAGCCAGACGATAAGATCACCTGGGAATACAAGGATAAGTTTGGTAACTTCCACTCTGAAGAGACCACTCCAAAGAAATTCTACAAGAAGAACTTGGGCTTCGATGCTGAGACTTACTTCTCCTTGATTAACGACCCAAGAAACTCTGAAGGTTTATATACCGTTGATAAATTGGGTAACATCGAAGGTGGGAAGCCAATCGAATATGTTAACACCTCCAGTAACAATTTGAAATTGGCTGCTATCAACATGATCAAGAACAACGAACCTGTGTTCTTTGGTTCCGATGTTGGTAAATTTGAAGACACCACAATTGGCTTATTAGATGTTGACTCATGGAGTTACAAGTTAGGTTTCGGTACCGGTATCAACTTAACTAAGAAACAAAGATTGATGACTGGTTCATCTCAAATGACCCACGCTATGGTTTTGACTGCTGTTCACCTTGTTGATGGTAAGCCAGTTAGATGGAGAGTCGAAAACTCTTGGGGTGAATATGGTGAACATAAGGGTTACTTTGTTATGACCGATAAATGGTTTGACGAGTTTGTGTTCCAAATTGTGACTAATGAAACTTATGTCGATGATAAAAAATTGGTCAAATACTGGAAGAGTAAGGATTACAAGGTTTTACCATATTACGATCCAATGGGTGCCTTAGCTTGCTCTTGTCACAAGCACTAATTTCATTACTTATACAACATTTTTTACATTTCATCTTTTTGTTTTCTAATCTCATTTTTATTTCTGCTCTCTTTTTGTCATTGATACTTGTGTTTTTCTCTTTTGTTTTCTTTCTGGGTTAAGCTATTAGTTTATTTTGTTTGGAGATTCGGTTGTTCTTGTTTTGACTATTTCCTACACCGTTTATTTCTTTTCTTTTGTTCCCAAGGGTGTCATTATTCGTATATTAAATAGAAATACAACTTTATAAGTCTTTTTTAAAGAGTATGCATGCAAAAATTAGTAAAATTGAAATAAAGGATAGAAAAATCAAAGTATTTAATATAATTAATTTAGTAAAACAAATATAAAGGGGGTAAGGGGTAGGGCATAAAACAAAGAGGAACAAAAATTTATCATTTTCTGAACTTAAATTTATCCCTCTTTTTAATCTTGGCTGGTTCCACATCACCGTAATCAAGACCACTCGCCCAAATATCATCATTAATATAATCAGGCATCTTCCGACCATAAAGACACTGATCAATCAACCACATCCCAACGATAAATTCTAATTTATCTAAACAACCATTGTCTTCCTTACCCTGTTTCAATAGCTGCCACACTTTAGCCAAGGTATCGTCCGACAATTTGGAACGTTGCCAAATGGCACGAACGACAACACCATGAACCAGGTCATTATCTACCGGTTCGCTGATTCCTGAAATCTTTGGATCCAAATAATTTCCACGATTCCAGGCCCAAACACCTTCATATCGTTTCTTCTCTTCCTTGCTTAACATGTTGGCATCGTTATGGTTTTTCCAGGGCTTTGCCTCATCGAATTCAGCCTTATTATGCTTTTTCTTATTATGGTGTTCCTTTCTCATGGTAGTTCTAAATTTTAATTGTTGTTGCAGTTGACCAGTAGATTGTTGTAATTGATTATACGTAGGGACCGGTTTTGGCAACTTCAATAATTTAGAAAGCTTTGGCTGTCCACCTTGATGCTTCAACATATGGGTGTAACCATTTCTAGATAAAGAGTATTGTGGCATAGTGGAATCGTTTTCTGTCGTGGTGGATGCTGTTTCAGAACTCTCTGTTGCACTCTGCGTGTTTATATCCGATTCAGATTTAAAAGAGGGTGGTGGAATTTCGTTTGTTATCTCAGGGGAACTAATAGCAGCTGGAGGTAGCGGAGGTGGCAGTTTTCTAGAAAGTTTTGTCTCGGGTGTTATAGTAGCATACCTGTCTGAATATGAACTATAAGAGGAACTGTTCTCCTTGGACATGGCTTCAGCGTCAAGTTGTGGTGGTGGCTTGCGTCGTCCAAGTGATGGCTGTGTGGACGTCTGTGATTGTTGTAATGATGAAGCTATTAATTGTGAATTAGGAAGCAAACGTTGGTCATGTGAACCATGATGACGTGGTGATTCCACAGACGATATTGATGAATTAGAGGAGAATCCACCTTTCAGAGTATTTTCGTAGTCGAGGTAGCTAGGGGAGAGCGTTGCATAGAAGTAGTCATCTTCTGTAAGTTCATCCCCCATAACAGGTGCATTTTCGGTTACCAATTCATCAGGATTAGACGAGGTAAAACTGAAAGTTGAAGCTGACCTACCGACGACTTCATTATTGTAGGGTGATCCCAGAAGCACAGGGCTGACAGGAGGCTCTAACATAGTGTTCACATATCTTGGAGATAGTAATGTCTGTGATCCACTAGCAATAGGACTTAGTGATAGAGGGTCCTGAGTAAACGAAGGATTATGTTTAGGTGTTGGTGGCTGAACACTTGAGAAGTCTGGTATCTTCAACAAGTTGCCATGTTTATTAGGAGTAGTGGAATTATCTGTAGTAGTGATCAATGGTGACTGCGATGGTGATGGATTTTTGAGTAGCAAAGAGGATGAAGAAGTATTAGATAGAGACGTCTTAGATGATGGGCTTTTGGAGTATGTGAGATTTGGAGGTCTATGTAACAGATCATTTGAAGTTGGAGAAACCATGGAGCTAGGCTTAGATTTGGCAACTAATGAGGCAGCTGCCAATGCCGCTGAAGAGCTTGTCTTATTGACCGAATCAAAACTGGCTTTCTTGTTGTTCTTGTTCTGCTTGAGTGCTACACTCAATCTAGAGCTCTGTATGGAACTGGAGTTTGATGCTTGTTCTTGACGTCTCTCAAAGTAAGTTGAAGTATCTGAAGCTTTACGAGGAGTTGAGGGCACCCCAATTGAATGTTTAAACTTGTTATCTTTCCCACTCTGTCCAGTTTGTCCACTGCCATTTCTCGAATTAGTCAATACTGTAGATGGAAGACCCATTGAATGGGACACAGATTGAGAGGTAAGAGGTAAACTCCTAGATGTATTATTCTTCGCATATGACGGTCTGGGGAGTTCAGTTGTAGATGCCGATTTGAGACCTGGAGACTTGATATTATTATTATTATTGATGTTATTGTTGTTATTAGATATATTAGCTGTAGCCGATCGGATGGCTCTAGATCGTTGATCCTGTTCTTGTTGTTGCTGTTGTTGATGTAATTCTGATTTCCTAAATGTAATAGCAGCGGCCTGAGCTGCTAAACTGATCTGTGAGCTGGCTGCACTGGACTTCGAGCCGAGTTCCGGCGGACGAGATGTAGGCATGTCACCTTTGAATCAATTCGATACGATAACTTTCAGTTCTAGAATTGGTTAGATTATCGTTAAGATAAGATCATTTTATAAACGGCTTTGTTATACCTCCTTCAATTTCTTTAAATTATATCAAAATATGCCAATCCGGGCAGTGGAATACTCATGTGACTCAATTACCTTTTTCGGAATTTTTCTTTCTTTTTGTAAATTTTTTCACAAAAAAAAATAAAAAAAAAAATGATTTTCAAACAACTATTATGTTTCAGAGATTTAATTCATTATAAATATATATATATAGATATCAATCAACCAATCAATCAATGTCAAAGTCATCTGAATACGCCACAGATAAGAAGTCTCTTGCCTTCTCAGAACAACATTATTTCTCATCATATGATCATTTTGGGATCCATGAAGAGATGTTAAAGGACAGAGTCAGAACTCTTTCTTACAGATCTGCTATCATGAAGAACAAGAGTCTATTCAAGGATAAAATTGTGTTAGACGTCGGTTGTGGTACCGGTGTGTTATCAATGTTTGCCGCTCAAGCCGGTGCTAAACATGTGATTGCCGTGGATATGTCTAACATCATTGAAATGGCTCAACAAGTTATCGATTTGAATGGATTCTCCGATAAGATCACTTTATTGAAGGGTAAATTGGAAGACGTGAAAATGCCATATGACAAGGTGGATATCATAATCAGTGAATGGATGGGGTACTTTTTGTTATATGAATCCATGTTAGATACAGTCTTAGTTGCCAGAGATAGATACTTGAAAGAAGGTGGATTGATCTTCCCAGACAAGGCTAACATTCAAATCGCACTAATTGAAGATGCTGATTACAAGGAGGAGAAAATCCACTTCTGGGAAAATCCAGAACAATTATACGGATTTGATTACTCCCCATTTGTCAAAATTGCCATGTCTGAACCATTGGTGGACACTGTTGAAAACAGAGCCGTTGTGTCAAGCCATTACGAATTAATTGAATTTGATTTGAATACGGTCAAGATAGAGGATCTCGCTTTCCACCGTCAATTCAAATTGAGAGCCACTAAGGATGAATTGGCTCACGCCTTGTTAGCTTGGTTCGACATTGAATTCCCATACGATTCTGAGCAAAATAAGGTGACTTTCTCCACTGGTCCACAAGCTAACTACACTCATTGGAAGCAAACTGTGTTTTACTTGGATCAAGTTTTAGATTTAAAGAAGGGTGAAACCGTCGAAGGGTCATTAGCTTCTAGACCAAATGAATTCAACAACAGAGAATTGGACATTGAATTAGAATGGGACTACAGGGCATCCGGTGAGGGCGATTCTAGAGCTACCACTGGTAAGTACAACTACTTCTTACGTTAAACATAGATAAAAGGATAATGGCCACCCGCTTCTTTTCTTCTTCTTTCGATAGTTAATTAATTATGTTTTTTTTTGTTTCTTCATTGCAATGCGTCTTGTTATGAGTTTATATATAGATATTACTTTGTTACATTCTCTTTCTCTCTCTCTCCTACTATTTTGCTATCCATTATCGTCTTTCTTTTATGATTTTTGTACTATAATACGACCGAGGAAATTTTTATCTTAAAACGTGGGGTCAAAAAAAAAAAATTCAATGAGCAACATGTAAATTATTATAATAACTTATTCTTCCTGATGATTATGTCTTCAATTGATATCAAAAGTTTCAACTAAACCAAGAAATATAGACAATTTAACATTATCACTGGCAAAAGAAAATTAAGACAATTTATATTTTAAATTTCTCTCGTCAATCAGAACTAAACAAATATTACAAAATACATAGAACAAGAGTATATACCCTACCCAATGTTAGCATATAAATATATTATCTCTACGGTTTTCGGGTCAACCCTAGGTACAGCCCTACCAGCTCATTTAGATCCTGCATTTCAACCTAGTCTGTATGATCTGGATACATTGAGTAGGATTACGAATGATAAACCAGTCAAACAAATTCATTCTCATAATGATTACTGGAGAGAGAAACCACTTTTGACTGCATTGAGTTATGGGGTGCAATCAGTTGAAGCCGATGTGTGGAAATTCCCAGAAGATGATAAAGTCTATGTGGGTCACAATTTTATCAGCTTGACTAATTCAAGAACTTTACAATCACTATATGTGGATCCAATTCATGATTTATTAGAGATTAAGAATACTCAGAATGAAATCGATAATAAATATGATGATAGACGGCATGCATCCGGTGTTTTTGAAATGGATTCCGGTGCTACATTATATCTGTTTATAGATTTCAAGACCGAGGGTGAATCAACCTATGATCCTGTGTATGATGCATTAGCACCATTGAGAGAACAAGGGTGGTTGACTACGTACGACACTAAGGCTGAGAGTCTAAAATGGGGCCCCGTGACCGTGATTGGTACAGGAAATGTCCCATATGATAGAGTGAAGAATGCTGAATCGAGAGATATCTTCTTTGATGGATCATTGGCGAATATCACTGATGATGTCACTGCTGATGTGTCACCTATTGTATCAGCCTCTTTAAGAGAATTACTCAAGGATGAGAATCCTGAATATAGTCAAAGTGGTCTCACAGAAGAACAATTAGCCATTGTGAAAAAGGCCATTGATTCCGCACACAAGCAGGGGCTGAAAACTAGAGTTTGGGATACTCCTCTGTGGACTGTTAAAACTAAGATTAATGTTTGGGAACAAATGATTGAATTAGGTAGTGATTTTTTAAATGCAGATGATTTGAAGGCGGCTTCCGAGCTTTAAAACCTTAGTAATACATATATGTATATATATATAATATATAACTAGAGAATCTTCCAATGTTAAGTACCGTGCCGATGTACTGTGGAGAAAATTTTTTAAAAAAACTCCGTCGCAACGCACGTATGTAAGTCGGATGGCTCCTGAGCGGGAATCTCGGATCGATCGATTTTTAGAGTCGGAGATTAATTTTCATGCTAGAAGAACTTTAAGCATAATTATATATATACTGTATAAGAATACAATTTGTAATGTCATCAATCTTGCCTATAAAATTAAAATCACGCTCAAGGTGAACAGAATTAAGGGTATAACGCAGTAGAGAATTACAGATCTCACAGCTCTCTCTCCCTGTAGGGTGAACCCATAGTATAGTAGATGCGCATATATTACGCCGCGGAATAATTTTATATATATATATAATGGCTTCCGGATTAAATTCGGAAATGGCTCTTTTTTCTTTCTCCATACTTAGCCTAGAGAGGGCTTGTTCATGCATTAACAATCAACTAGTAAGTTAACTAACTCTATATATCAAGTGAGATAACCACGCCCACACCATTCATCATCAGCCTACTCACAATAAATAAATAAAAAAAAACACTAAACATATACAAACAAATCTCAACTGGTTTCCGGAACTTAAGGGAATTTAATTACTAATCGCTCGGGGCAGAATAAGAAGAGAAAAAATATTTTTTAAGCTTTCTTAAGCCATATGGTTAAGGGTGTGAGTTCATTATATGATCACGGAGTTTCGGTTTAAACAAAGGGGTATGACATTAAGTAAAGCGTGTTGGACGTGTATATATATATATACTAATATATATCCCTCTCTCATACACTATTTCAATATCTTAGTAATCTTTCTATTTGTTAATTCATTTATAATTTATCAATATTTAACCCACGTTTTCAAGAGTGTAAGTAATCCAAACTATACACATACCAAGAATAAAATAAAAACTACTCTGCAATTCTATCAGAGTTATATCATACCACAAGAAAACTACACAACACATTATAAATCTATTGCATTAGTCATATCTGCTTCATACAGACTTACCTTTACAGATACTCCCCAAAAAATTAGAACTGCCTTTTTTTAAAGCATATCAATTCTAATTTACCAAAATATATAACACTGTAATATAACTATTATAAACTAGTACTTTATATTACTTATACAGCTGAATTACAAGAATATAATAAATACATCTTGCCATTCAAACATATTCTGCACAATCAAACAAATAAACAAATAGCGGTATTTTCACGTGGGAAGCACAATTCATACACGAAAATAAATTTTTTTTGACTCCCTTATTAACACACTTATATCCCTTTAATTTATACTACAAAGAATAGGATTTAATATATCCCCTTTTCTTTCTATAACCAACTACAACCAAATAAACAACAAAACCAAAAAATATAATGAGATTCGAAATTATAGTATTCCAATTACTATCACTACTCATATACATCTCAGAAGCTTTACCAATAACTGATTTCCCTTTCAAACAATACCCATTTATTTACAGACCAGAAAGACAAATCCCAGATTTAACAAGAGACATACCTATAAGGAAAATCCACTCTCATAATGATTATTGGAGAATTCAACCATTATATGATGCCCTATCATTGGGGATTCAATCGGTTGAAGCCGATGTTTGGACCTTCAAAGATATACTTGGTGACCCAGCCATATACGTCGGTCATCGGTGGTTCACATTGAATGGACTAAGAACTTTGAATTCCCTTTATATTGATCCAATTTTTAAGATGCTAGATGACAGAAACCCAATACAAGTGGTCACCAAGGAAGAAGACATGGATCTCAGTCTTGTTAAGAAAACTGATGATTCATTTTACGGATTATTCGATGAAGATCCATCTAAGACTCTATACTTATTCATTGATTTCAAGACGGCTGGTAACATCACATACGACGAAGTTCATGCTGCTTTGGAACCACTAAGAGAAAGAGGCTGGTTGTCCACATATTACAACGACACCGATGAATTCGTTGAAGCACCAGTTACAGTTATTGGCTCTGGTAATATCCCCCTAGAAAGAGTGAAGAATGAAGAAATTAGAGATATATTCTTCGATGCACCACTCAATAAATTGAATGATGAATACACGCCCAACTTATCTCCAATCACATCTGCCCAACTAAAAGCTTGTGTTGGTGAGGTGGATTCAATTCACGGTATGGACGATGAACAATATAATAAACTAGAGGAAATGATTACACAAGCTCATAGAAAAGGTCTCATGACTAGAGTCTGGGATACCCCATCCTTCCCTACAGTTAAACAAACATCAGTTTGGAGACAATTGATATCAATGAAATCCGATTACCTTAATGCCGATAATTTAAATCTAGCTGTACAGTTTGTTTAGACTGCCCCATTAATATTCACTGCTTTTTTATCTTCTTGCTCTTTATTTTACATTGTCACACTACCTGTGTATTAATTAATATTAACGTTTTTAATGATTTATAAGCTTAATTCACGTAGCATAAAAGAAATTAAATTGAGATGCCGCCGCTCCTTGATCGTCTGTCATCAAAAAAATTGTTGAATTATTAGATAATTAGAGGTTTACGGAAACACTGTGCCTACTCTTTCAAAATAAGAACAAAAGAAATATGGATCAAGAAACAATGGATTCTGTGACATACTACGATGCACAAGAATACTGGGATGACCAATTGGATTCCAGTTCGGGTGTCACCACAAATTCCTCTGAATCATCATACAGTTCCACTATCAGTGATTGTGTGATTAATAACTTCAATGATTTTGCAGAAGCTACCCAAAAGCCACTATCACTGACTACGCCTATCCTTATTACATCTATTGATGAAAAATTGGATCCTAAATTCCATGCCTTAGTTGATTCCCTGTCCGATATCCACCCAGAAGATTTGCTTGGGTTTAAGAAATTCCTTGTTGTTGTGGATGCACTCATCCCTGATTTGCAGATAAGAATCTTTCAACACACTTTCTACCGGTTTTATCAACACACCTTAATTGATTTATTGAAATATGATACATTGAGACCTGTTCTTGGTAAGCCATTCGGTGAATTACTAATATCAGAGGGGAAACTCTACTTTGGAGGGTTCAATGAATATGATGTTATCAAATTTGTGTCACCGGAGTATCAAATTTTGCAAAATTACATAGCTGACAATTCAATACACATTAGAATATTGAAAATATATGATTTTAATGACGCAGAAGATGATGTATTAACATTACTATTATCCAAGGCACAAACAATTTGGATAGCCACGGAGGCTCCAGTACTTAAGATGAAAGAACTATGTCCTGAATCATTAGGAAGAGTGGTAGACCTATCTGTGGAGAATGAGATATCACTGGACTTAAATACATTCAAGCTACTCTTACCTAATTTGAAAAATTTGACTCTATCCCTAACGAATCATGAAATAACGCAAGAAATTTGGAATATTCTTACTTCTATAGATCACGAAATAAACTTATACCTCCCCATGAGTTACTATGATAGTACTGATTATTGGGAAAAGCTCCTTTTCTCTGATGAGGATGCCTTGTCTTTACTTAACAGTGAACTAGAACAGATCCCAGATGTACCACAATTAAAAAAGAACTATATTTTGTTCAGTTTAATGGACCACCGGAGTAGTTATGATTTACACAGAATAAGTGACTTTATACTGAAAAGGTATGATCCAGGGGATTTCAATGATCTATGCATGATTCTGTATCCAGGTTTGAAACCAACAGGTAATTTATCATTCATACCGAAGATGACAAATTTGACCTCGTTAGTGATATCGGGGGAATTTGAAGTAACTAAAGCATCAATTGGAAGTCTGAAAGAGTTAACCAAGTTAAAAGATTTAATGCTTGGTTCATGTATGGTGTCTGTTGATTGGTTGAACCACAACATTCCACCTAATTGTCAGGAAATCACAGCTAGATATTCAACATTCCTTTGGGATGCTCCACAATTTCATGTTCCAGGAACATTAAAATCACTGACTTTACTAGAGGGATCTCGATCCTATATTGATTTATCAAGCTTTGATTTCTCTGAGGCATACCTTTGCAATTTAAAATTCAGACTCAGAGAAGAGAGAATTAGAGCCAATCAAGATTCTGGGGTTCATTCGTTGTATTATATAAGGATCAAGGTTTTGCCCAAATACCTTACGGAAATAAATTTTTATAAATTGGCTGAATTAATTGTGGAAAAGGATGTTAAATTCTCTAGACATTATGATGGATTACGGGTTATTCTCATTTTGGAAGAACCTCCGTTCAGAAGGCTTAAATTGAATGAATTGAAAACCAATGTCCCTATGACAGTTTATTTGTCCAATGATCAAGGTGATATTCAACTAGGCAAAATTCCTATTACTGAATCTATAGGTGGTCTACCAAGAAGATTTTTAACAGAATAGACGGGCATCAAGCCCGTTTATATTTTTTATTTACTAAAACAAATATAAATCCGGTTATATAATGAAATAATCAATCCGACACACAAAACAAGTTTTTTATTTTCTGACAAGGATCAGAAGGAGTATCAAGCAAAAACAAATTCAATCAGCCTATCAAAGGCATAACATTTCTAGTGAAATAGTAACTTGGGTTACCACTCAAGATTAAGTTACCAGTGGATTGGTAGTCACACACGATATAGTAACCGTAAGTAGACCCACAATATTTGTAACCACAACCAAGAATACTACTTGACTTCCAAATCAATTGGGTAAAGTGACCAGTAGATGAACTGTAACCTGGAGCAGAGTAATTGTACTTTGAGATTTCGTTGTACCAAGCTTGAACAGCACCAGCAGCTTCGTAACTATATCCATAAGCTAAGTTTTGACCCATACCAGCACCGTTATATTGATCACTAGAATGAGTCAAGATCCCATTACAAGTGTAACTATCAGCCATTGTTTGAGCGACCTCAGCGAGACCAGCATCCCAAGTTAAAGCAGGGGTGTCACTATGGAGGGCTCTGAGTGAGTTGTGCTTGGCTAAGTAAACTGAAGCAAAGTCAAAACCTGTTGAGGTTGTAGTACTAGTCGTGGAAGTAGATGTCACAGTAGTCTTGGCTTGACTAGTGGATGGAGTAGTAGTGGTGACAATTAAGGATGTAGCAGAACTAGAGGTAGACTTTGTCACAAAAGAGGTGATTATAGAAAGACTGGTAGTGCTCTTTGTTGTAGAAGCAGTAGTGGTAGTACCAGGTCTAGTGACAGTTGTCCAAGTTAGTGGAATAAGAGTACCTGTTTTAATTCCGGTGCTAGAACTACTGGAACTACTCTTGCTAGAAGAAGAAGAAGTAGTGGTAGTCTTGGAAGACGAGGAAGTAGTAGTGGAAGTTGTGGTGGCCTTGGAAGACGAGGAAGTAGTAGTGGAAGTTGTGGTGGCCTTGGAAGATGAAGAAGTAGAAGTAGAAGTAGTAGAAGTAGTGGTAGTGGTAGTCTTGCTAGAGGATGAGGATGTAGTAGTGGTCTTCAAAGCAGATGAAGTAGTACTAGTGGTCTTACTAGAGGATGAAGCAGTAGTGGTTGTCCCAGGTCTAGTGACGGTTGTCCAAGTTAGTGGAATAAGAGTACCTGTTTTAATTCCGGTACTCGAAGTACTAGAACTAATCTTGCTAGAAGAAGAAGAAGAAGTAGTGGTAGTCTTGGAAGACGATGAAGTAGTAGTGGAAGTTGTGGTAGTCTTGGAAGACGAGGAAGTAGTAGTGGAAGTAGTAGTAGTCTTCAAAGTGGAAGAAGTAGTGGTGGCTTTCGAGGAGGAAGAAGTAGTAGTAGTCTTCAAAGAAGAAGATGTAGAAGTGGTCTTTGCAACAGATGACGAGGAGCTGGATGTCGTCTTTGTGGTAGCAGTAGTAGATGTGGAGGAGGAAGTAGTCTTCGTGGTAGCACTAGACGATGAAGGAGCAGAAGAAGAGGTAGAAAGAGCTTTACCTTGAGCATCAAGGTACACGTATTGCAACTGTGTAACAGTTTGGACATTCAAAGTACATTCATCAGTACTTGAGTGAGGAATAGTAAGAGCAGAAGACCAATGCGCTGACAATGAAAGTAAAGCTATTAAGAAAGGTTGGTTGAATTTCATTTAGAAAAGTTATTTGTTTTTTAAGAGATATCTTTTTAGAAATTAAAAAGGAAGTTAGGGAACCAAAATAATAGGAAGGAAATCTTTCAGGTTTTATAGAGTTTGTATTGAGATCTAAGATTTCAGAAATGGGAGAAAAAATGGAGGGGGAAGGAAGATGGTGACCAGAATTAGTATGGATCATGCACATTTCTGTCCCGAAAGTGGTGGCAACACTAAATCTGTATTAGTTCCGTCTATTTTATTCGCCGATAACTTTATGACCTATAACTATGAAGGATTGAGACACTAATAGCTTAATACAAATGGCTGGATTGTTAAAGCAGTCTAATGCATATATCGTGCACCATCACCCGGAAGCAGGCCAATCAAAAATAAAATTTCCGGATTTGCGATAGATCTAAAAATATAGTACAATAGAGATAAATTATTTCCCCACTCTCTCTGGAATCTTAAATAATGATAGATATTCAACCAGTGGGTGAATATACAAGATATGGAACCATACATACAGATACTCGCTTTTAAATTATAATAAGAAAGTGACATATAATACCATAATCATTTTTGAATCTCTTGAGTGCACACCCTCACTTGAAACCCGCACCTTTTGTATATCCTGACATTGTTACTTTATTGTTCTCAAACTAGTGGTTATTTATTAGATTACTAAGATTTATCGGCAAATCTGATACGTCATGTGTAGCCTATTATGACGGAAATTAAAGTTCATTTATTAAAAGTAAAGGAAGTGTGTATATATAATACCCAAATAAACGTGCGTCACAGTGTTAGCATCTTTGTATCTTTAACAGCGTCGAATTGATTATACCCATTAGAAGCAGCACCAAATTCGGTGTTTACATTATTATCGGAGTTGGTTGTCCAACCATAATATGTTTTAGCCCTGACAAATCCACAACTAAAGTTAACAAAGCAAAATGCTATACAACAAATCACTATGAATGCAAAACTCTTATATCCAATAGGTTCAAATAATCCATTAAAAAATGACCCCACTATATTAGCACCAATAGTACTATATGATACAGCAGAGTATGGATCCCTCATCATACATGATTTCCATTCAGCACATTGTTCTTTCAATGCAGGCAATATAGTATCTGGGTAGCAATTGTTTTCATTATAATGACCGCGACATACGTCAATTTGAAATACAATTTCATTAATTTGGTTCTCAATTTGGTATTCTATATCCTTTTTAAGCACTTGCATCATAGAATACAATAAATTCAGTGTGAATAGTGTAGCAAATGTGTTTAATAATATCTGTAAGTATGATGATATCAAGTATGGTGTGCGCCATGTTGGGGTGGAGATCTGATTCCAAGGGTCAGGGAGATCCCCAGTGAGAGCACCTTGGCCTGTTTGTGACGTATAATTATCATTATTATTATTATCTGCGGGGGGGTAATAGTAATGATGGTGATTATTAACAATGATTGGCATATCTTTCAGGCCATATAATCTATTTTGATTGTATTTTTGTATGTCCTCATTGGCGGGATCCGGATTTCTATGTCTTAGAGTGGCACTGCCAGATCCTCGGGTGACCGTCTCCTCAATATTGTTGTCTTGACCCTCGGCATGGTTATGCTCTTCTGACCTGATATTATTATTATCTATGCTGTGGGCCAATTTTGATGTTGCTAATTTAGCTCCAGCCTTAGTTGGGTGCAAAAGAAATTCAGAAACGTGGTTTATAGCAGATGAATAAGTGGAGGAGATGTCATTATCTAAGTCTATGAGGTTATCTGCTTGGGGAACGGAGTGCGAGCACTCTGGAGTTGTGGTTCGATTTGATGATAATGATTGACAATATGTGGAGAGTGGTTCATTATTGAGTGGGGGTCGTTGATTATAATCACTATTTTGCTGTATGTGATTTCGTATTTCTGTCCCACATAATTCCATGGGTATGTCATCCTCCATTTGTATATCACTTGGATACTCCTGTTGAATATCGTATGATGCGTCAAGCATAGAGACATCTCTCATAGAGGCGTCGTCATCAGTATTACCGTTGCCATCATGTGAATCAAGACCAACTCCTCTACCACTGAGACTATTTTCATTAAGAGTCAGCCTCGAAAGCAGAACCTCTTCTGTACTCGTATCTTGATCATTAATTGTCAGTTTCTTAAAGGCATTCATTTGTGGATGACATTAATAATAAAAAAGAATGACCAGTCAACCAATTGATATTGATGATCTTTGTTTATCTTTTAATCTTAAACTTTTTTGGCGCAAAAAGTGAAAAAAAAAATTTTTTTTTAAATTTTTTTAAAGAAATCTATGATACTATAGATACTTTCAATTAATAGATTTTATAACAAACAATGGGTTCTAAGAAGAAAAGACAAGAAAAGAAAAAGGATTTCCAGAAGACCAAACTTAAAGTTGGTAAAACAGCTGCTAAAAATGCTAATTTCACGGATACATCCTTCAAGGCTAAATCAATTCATCTTAGACAACAACTTCAAATGAATTTATCTAAGGATGAAGAATTTAAGAAACAATTAGCTCTTTTGAAGCATCATGCATCTACATCTCGTAAGGAAGTTGTCACTCAAATAACAAATCAAATTTCTGCGTTACCTCCTAATACTGCATTCCCTTATGATGAATTATTGACTAAATTGAAACCATTAATCTTGGATCAATCAAGAAAAGTTAGAGAAGCCGTGATAGATTTACTTAAATTGATATCTCAAAAGCAACCTTCCATCATGGTGTTACATCAGGGGTCTCTAATATTGTTTATATTATCTGCGATGACACATATTGAACAACCTATCAGAAATGATAGTTTGAAATTTTTGAATATCTTGTTGGATTCCGATTCTGAAGAATTAAAGGATTCCATCATACGAGCTAATTGGGCAAAGTTGTTAAGAAATTTTATGCAATTATTAGATTGGATTATTGAAGGTAAGAAATTGGGTACAAAAGCTGTTAGTTTCTCTGTGACTACTAGTAATGCATCTTTGACTAATTCTAAAAATGTGAAAAACATGCAAGAAAGAAAAATCAACCAAATCAAAACGTTAACCAAAATCATCAACTTGGGGTGCCCATTTGAAGTTCCAGAGGAAACCTCTGTGGAAACCAAAGATACAGCAAATACACAGGTTCAAATCCATTCACTCACGTACGCTTATATGATCCAACGGAAGACTAGTCCATATGATAATTTGAAATTATTCAATAACATAATAGACTTGAACTCTACACATGGTAAATCCAAGGACAACAAAGCTGGTAGTAACCCATTGATTAATGTTGAGGGACTCCCATCTGAAGACGTTTCCAACAGACGTAAAATCTTGGTTGAGATTTTCTATGGTGGGTTAGTCAAGGGGTTATCAGATTTACAAAATGATGATTCTGGTCAACTTCGGAATTTAGCTAGTAAACTCTTGGAAGGGTTGGCTACTATTAAAACGGATTACGATGAAGATTCACAAACATAAGTTTTTGTTTTTTTTTATGTACATTAATATACACAGTCTATAGAATTTTAATTAGAAAATAGAGTAGCAGGGTCATAATCGTCGTCAGACGATGGTTCTTCTTTACGAACTTCAATTTTTGGGTCCTCTTTGATAGCTTCCACTGAGTTGATAACGGGATCAGAAGAAGGAGGCGCCTTAGATGATTCCTCTTCAGGTTGATCATCACTAGACTCGTCAGAGTCTGAATCATCAGATGATGAGTCATCTGAACTATCTGATGAATCACTATCTGAATCAGAATCCGTTTCTGACTCAGATGAGCTCTCGAGACTAGATCCAAATGGAACAACCTTGTAGTTTTCGAATTCATCATATAATGAAACGTATATTATTGGATATTCAATGAACAGTTGATCTTTGATAACAGTCATCAACTGACTATCGGATGGGATCTTTATGAGTTTATCCTTGTATTCTTCTGTCTTCAAAAAATAATGGAATTCAGTTTTCAGAATAGCCAAAAGACTCTTGTGGAATTGTGGAGGTACAGAATCAACCCCGGTATCAACCTCGGGTTTAGTTATCTCAGTTATTGTTTCATTTATTGGGTTCACTGTTTCCTTTGGTGTCTCCTGGACGTTCTCCGAGAGTTGTTTCTCGATTTGTTCTTTCAAGGCCAAATAACTCATGTCATGGGATCCCTCCAATACTTTCAGAAATCTTCTGACGGGTATAATATCTTTTATAACAGAATCTTCTGCATTCTTAAAACTAGTAAATTTATTGATCTCCTTAGATTCCTTATCTATTAATATCCAATCCAAGGTCCACATAAATTTCTTCTTCTTTTGATCAAATGTCGATCTATTTGATTGTCGTCTGGACATCCCATTTGGTAGTTGTTTCAATCGCACACCTCTCTTTATTAGTATATTAGTGTCATCACCTATGTTTCGTCTTTTATTGTGTTGATTGTTATTCTGATTATGTATCTGTCTTTTATTATTGGTTGTCAATATTTTAGTAGATCTAGCATCTCTTTTGCCTACATCCATTTCTCTTTTCACCCTATTCAAAAAATTGTAATCTCTTTGCACATCTGCACCTTCCATTTCTTCACGGGTCTTATAAGTAGTTGTCTTAGAACTTAGATCACTTTGACCTGAACAATCAAATTGTGATTTATGTCTATTAAAGCAAATCAAAGAGCAAGTTCTTCTGGAACACCGGGGGCAATTATATTTAGATTCATTGATATGGCAAATAAAGCATTTTGTGTTAACAGCCTTATCGGTCATAGTATGGTTATTATCTTATCCTAAGTTACTCTATAGTTAAAGTATGGCAAAATTGAAAATTTTCATTTTTTTAAATTTTTTAAGCTACGCGTAAAAGAGATGTTAAAAGAGATCAGCTTTTCCAATTTTATCGTGTCTCTGTTTCTTCTTGTCGTTTTAGCAATTAAACAACTATACAATGTCACTTTGGGCAGATAAATACAGACCAAGAAGTATAGACCAATTGGATTTCCATCCATTAATTAACAATAGACTTAAATCGTTAGCTACTTCGGGTGACTTCCCTCATTTATTGGTGTATGGTCCATCGGGGGCTGGTAAGAAGACTAGAATATTAGCTACATTGAAGGAATTATACGGTTCCAGTGTGGAGAAATTGAAAGTGGATATTAAAACTTTTGTGACTCCATCTAACCGTAAATTGGAATTCAATGTGATTTCGTCTCCATATCATATCGAGATTACTCCAAGTGATATGGGGAACAACGACAGAATTGTGATCCAAGATTTATTGAAGGAAGTTGCTCAAGTGGAGAGTATCGATTTCACTAACCTTGTCGCTCATGATGAATCCCATGTGCAACAACCAAACAAGAAGAAATTCAAAATTGTCATTATAAATGAAGCCGAATTGTTGACTAGAGATGCTCAAGCAGCATTAAGAAGAACTATGGAGAAATACTCTGCTAATATTAGATTAGTGTTGATCTGTAACTCCACTTCAAACATCATTGACCCTATTAAATCTAGAACTCTTTCAGTGAGAGTGCCAGCGCCAACTCTTTATGATGTCGGTCCAGTGTTTGATAATATATTGAATAAAGAACAAGAAGCAAAGCGGATATACCCTGAGGCTGAATCTGATAGACAAGTTGTGTATAAGCATATTGTGGAGGCCTTCGATAAGAATTTAAGAATGGGGATCATGATGTTGGAGGCATTATACATGAACAATGATAGAATCACTACTTCCACCAAAATGATAATACCAGATTGGCAATTAGTGATTGATGATATAGCTAGTTCTATCATTAAAGATAGATCAGTGACTAGATTACAACAGACTAGAACAATCTTGTATGAACTTTTAGCTCATTCAATTCCAGCTAAATTGATTTTAAAAAAAATGACATTACAATTATGGGATTTGATTGATTCTAATGGGAACTTCAAGAATGTCGATTCAGTGAAATTGGGTATTGTTGATGCATCTGCCTTATTTGATGAAAGATTAAGTTTGGGAAATAAAGATATCTTCCATTTAGAGGGATTCGTTACGAGATCCATGGTGATCATGGAGAAGGATGCTAAATAAATAATATAATTGTTTTATATATTTTTGCTATATGTACAAGTTAATAATATTAGTATATATATATATATATGATGGAAGAGGTTTATTTACGGCCAGTGAAATCTTTGTATTCAGGAAGTTTAGATTTCAAGTAGTTTGCGTATTTTTTCGTTGGGGCCTTCTTTAATTCTTCCAAGTAATTAATATTGGAATCTTCAATTGGCTTTCTAGTAGTCAAACTCACTCTAGCTGGAGTATTTAGGTCCACGAATTCCCAGACACCAGGTAATTTATCACAGGCTCTTCTAAGGGCTTCCTTAGCTTCAGCTTCATGCATATTAGCCACTTCATACACAATCTTCCCCGTTGGCACTCTAGCGGCGTAGTGATCGAAGGCACCTTTACCCTTACCCATACGGGTGGTGTTACCCTTGATACACACAGCAATGTTTGTACAAATTCTCTTCCACCAGATACCATTCCCCTTCTTCACCATTCTTAACATAACAGCGTGTGATGCTTTTAAATGGCCAGCGGTTAATCTTAAACCTTCCGTTTTCAATCTGGCACCGTATTGACCAAATTTTAACACAGATCCCTTGTCCGATCCACCTGTTCTCACTGTGACTCTACCCTTAAATTTCTTCTTCTGTTGAACGTATCTTGGTGATAATTCATGACTGAATCTTTTTCCTATGGTGGTGATGTGTGGTGATATAAATTGCACTGATGGTCTTGCAGCCAATCTGAGACCCAAGCTTAGTCTATTAGTGATTTCTCCAAGCATGATTATAGGTGTTTGTGGAGTGTATTACTGTGGGAAGTAAACTAATGATGTCTCTATGTTTTCTCCAACGAGTTTTTCCAATTTTTGAAAAAAAGTCGAAAAATCGAAAACGAGCGAGACAAGACCGGGTAAATCTGATTAGTAGGAAGTTGAAAATTGAACACAGTTCGAGAACTTAGTGGAGAGATCGGGGAGAGTTGTTTATTGGATCCACCAAGTGACTAATTATTCAATGATCTCTACTAGATTACCAGTTGGTGTGATATCTTGTTCTAGGAAATCCCTTCTCGGGTTATCAATAAAATCTGTCAGATCTTACTCTGCTCCAGGTATGTATTTCCAGTACATTGGGAATTTTTCAATTACCGTATACTAACAATTATTCATACGTTTTCCAGCTAAACCTACTGAACTCACTGTACAAAACGAGACAATCAAAACTGATGAATGGACTAATGCTACTCCTAGAATATTGGGGCTCGTCGGGAGAGACTTGCATAGAAACTCTAGCCACCCAATCGGTATCTTGAGAGACCTCATAGAGACAAGATTCCATAATATGGGGTACACTTTCTATAACGATTTCAAACCAGTAGTCACCGTGCACGAGAATTTCGATGTGTTAGGATTCCCAATGGATCACCCGGGGAGATCCAAGTCTGACACTTATTACTTGAACAAGGATATCCTATTGAGAACTCATACTAGTGCGCACGAACATGAATGTTTCCAAACTTGTCCGACTCCAGGTTACTTCATCTCTGGTGATGTGTATCGGAGAGATGAAATTGATAGAACTCATTACCCAGTGTTCCACCAAATGGAGGGTGCCAGAATTTGGTCTCGTGAACAATACGGTGATAAACTATTAGAGAAGATTCAAGAAGATATCGATGCTATCCCTAACGTTGATATCATCGTTGAAGATATCAACCCATCATTCAATGAACAGACTAACCCTAAACAACCTTATATGACTAATGAGGAAACTGAATTGGTTGGTAAACATTTAAGAAGAACCGTGGAATTATTAGTCAATGAAGTTTTCAATGAAGCTAAAAAGGCTGCTAAATTAGCTGGGTCCACCGAGGAATACTTAAATGAACCATTGAAAATTAGATGGATCGAGGGTTACTTCCCATGGACAGCTCCATCATGGGAAATTGAAGTTTGGTGGAAGGGTGAATGGTTAGAATGTTGTGGATGTGGTGTTGTTCGTGAACAAGTGTTAAAGGGGTCCGGTATAGAGAATACTATCGGTTGGGCCTTCGGTATTGGATTAGATAGAATTGCCATGTTATTATTTGGTATCCCAGATATTAGATTATTTTGGACTTTAGATGAAAGATTCGGTAATCAATTCCAAGAAAAGACTATCTCCATTTTCAAACCATATTCCAAATTCCCAGGTACTTATAAGGATATCTCCTTTTGGTTACCAAAGTCTGATGCCGGATTTGAACATCTTCATGAAAATGATTTAATGGAGATTGTCAGAGAGAATGCTGGTGACTTGGTGGAAAGTGTTAAATTAATTGATGAATTTGTTCACCCAAAGACGGGTAAGAAATCTCAATGTTACAGAGTTAATTATCAATCAATGGATAGATTATTGACTAACGAGGAGATTAATAAACTCCATAACGTCTCTAGAGATACTTTAGCTGATAGATTCGGTGTCGAATTACGTTAGAGTATATTTATACATATATACACTTAACCTTGTAAATAGAATTACATACTTGAATCTTCCGTACACCAGTTAATTTCTCGATTTTTTTTTGTTTTTTCTCCTGTAACGAAGAACAGGTTTTCATTGGAAAGAGAGGCACAGGACATATTGATCTTATTAAATTAGTCAATAACAATATATATATTAATAGTTATAAAAATACAGAATGGATCAACCAATTGGTAAGTATAAGTCAATTGATGGGAGGAAGTCGTGATAGGTGGTACTCACTATGCGTACACTTTGCATCAACAAAAATTTGGAATACACTCTTTTACAACACTTTCAGTGTTTTTTACTTGTCTTCTAGTCAATTGCATTTCAATATACTAACAATTACCTCTAACATTCATTTTCCATTTAGTTCTTGATCAAGGTACTGGTTTCGTGAAAATCGGTAGAGCAGGGACCAATTTCCCAGACCACACTTTCCCCTCCATTGTGGGTAGACCAATCTTAAGAGCGGAAGAAAAGGCATTTGATGATATAGAAATCAAAGATATAATGTGTGGTGATGAGGCAGCCAAGGTTAGATCTGCATTACAAATATCATACCCAATGGAAAATGGTATCATCAAAAATTGGGAAGACATGGAATACCTCTGGGATTATGCATTTTATGAAAGAATGAAAATAAACCCAGCTGGTAGAAAAGTGTTATTAACTGAACCACCAATGAATCCATTGAAAAATAGAGAAAAGATGTGTGATGTGATGTTTGAAAAATATCAATTTGGTGGTGTGTACGTTGCCATTCAAGCAGTTTTAGCATTATACGCTCAAGGGTTATCATCAGGTGTCGTTGTCGATTCCGGTGATGGTGTTACCCACATTGTCCCAGTGTATGAATCTACAGTGTTAAATCATCAAATAAAGAGACTCGATGTGGCCGGTAGAGATGTGACCAGAAATTTAATTAATTTATTATTCAGAAGAGGTTACACATTCAATAGAACTGCCGATTTCGAAACAGTTAGAGCATTGAAGGAAAAACTTTGTTATGTTTCATATGATTTAGATTTCGATACAAAATTGAGTAATGAAACAACTACCCTGGTTGAAAGTTATGAATTACCTGATGGTAGAGTTATCAAGATTGGTTCAGAAAGATTTGAAGCACCAGAATGTTTATTCCAACCTGCCTTAGTGGATGTTGAACAACCTGGTGTCGGTGAATCTTTATTCAACGTGATTCAATCTTGTGATGTCGATATTAGATCAACTTTATTCAAATCTATTGTGTTATCCGGTGGATCCTCAATGTATCCAGGTTTACCATCTAGATTAGAAAAAGAATTAAAACAACAATGGTTTACTAAAGTGTTAAAGGGTGATCCATCAAGATTAGAAAAATTCAAAGTCAGAATTGAAGATCCACCAAGAAGAAGACATATGGTGTTCATCGGTGGTGCCGTGTTGGCTAATATCATGGCTGATAAAGAACATATGTGGATATCTAAACAAGAATGGGAAGAACAAGGTCCAAGGGTTTTGGATAAGTTAGGACCAAGATAAATAAACGTTTATTGTGTTTTTCTTTTTTTTTCGCTTTATAGTACTATTCTATTTTTTGTACTTCCCCTTCTCTTATTATATATGTTCCCTTCCCTTTACGTTTTGTTGTATTCATTAAATCTTAGTTTTTTTGTTTGTTTTCTCTCTCCATTACAAGTTGTTTTATAATGATAGTAATCTATATTCAATACACGTCGTAAATAATTAGTATTATACAATTTTTAAAAAAATGCAAAGTTTTTGGTTAACTATATTCATTAACACGATTCCAAACATCAGTAACCAATGTATCCAATTTTTTATCACTAATTTCAGGATGAGTACAACCATATTTAACAGCGTTCCTAACTAAATCATCCATGAACTTTTGAGTTATCAGTTTAGGATTCAAGAATGGCATTTGTAACACATCTGCTGCAGTGGCTCTCTTTTGGACATCCCTCAATAAACAACTCTTAATGACATCCGTGATTAACCCATTAATGCGAGGTCCACCATTGGGGGATTGTCTAGGGTATTGGATTTCAATTTTCGGATTAGTGATGGCTAAGATTTTCTTGCTTCCGGAGTATTGCGCATACGGTGGCTTTCCATAAACCATTTGATAAATCATGCAACCACAAGACCAGATATCAGCCGGTTTACCAACTTTCCAAGTACCGGGGCTATCATCAGAATCTTCGTTGGATCCCTCATCAGTAGAACTCTTCAAGGATTGATTTGCCTCAATGAGTGTCTCTGGAGCCATATAATTAGGTGTCCCAATCTGACACTCTCTATAAATATTCATTGTTTGATCAGATAATGAATTGGAGATCCCAAAATCAATTAATTTTAATGATCCCTTCACAAACAAGAAATTAGCTGGCTTCAAATCAGAGTGAACAACACCCATATCATGAACAGCTTGAACGCATTTCATCATTTCGCTGACGTGATATCTGACAAATCCTGGATCAAATGGTTTACTAGCTCTAGCTGACAGTACGTGAGCTAAATCGATTTCACCACATTCTAGTACAACCATCAATAATCCGGATTTCAAACTGTGATCAATGAGTTGAACCACTCGGTCTTGATTTTTCAATTTCTTTAGGATACCAATTTCACCTTTGAATCCACTGATGGCACCATCGTCATGTTGATCAAATGTGACAACCTTCACGGCATACGTTTTCTTAGTTTTAATGGATCTAGTTTTGTACACTTTGGATGAGCCACCCTTTCCGATGAGTTCAAGGCATTCATAATCAACGCCGTTGATTGTGATGGTGTTAGAAGATGAAGATGAAGAAGAAGTTGGTGGTTTAGATTTCCGTTTGTTAATTAATTCTTGTTCCGATTTCACCTCTTTCAAAATTTGTTCTTTCTGTGATTTCAATTTTTGTTCCAACATCAAATTGAATTCATCTTGATTATAATAATGATTAGCATTTTCCTTCCCCTTTGTAGCGAATAAATCTATCTGTACGTTACTCTTGGATGCCGATAATGGCACTAATGCCTTTCTAGCCTTCTCTGGAGTTTCATACATGTCAAAGTTCTTTTCAGTGGTTTCAATTGTAGCTTGATTGAGTACTAATGTTGATTTCTTGTATGGAGTTGGATTCAAATTGTTGCGTTTATGTAAGGGAGAGTAATGGGTAGTTGATGCAGCCGAGTTATTATTTGATGTTCTTTCATGTCTTGGGGTAGTATTCATGCGATGTTTCCCTGACGTTGTTGTGGATGGGTCAGGGTACCCTATTGTTGTTGTGATTGCAGTTGATCTAGCTGTATCGGTGAACACGTTAGTGGAGGAGTAAGAGGTTTTACCATCATCTAGTTGTTGTTGTTGTTGTTGTTGTTGTTGTAATTCCATTATTTCTGCGTCTGTGAGTCTTCTTGGGGCACCTAGCCCAACCTTGGACATGAATCTAAATGAGTGTCTAGTTGTTGTGGCAGTTTTCGTGTTATGATCTTGTAAATCGGATGGTTGTCGTGAGAAGTTATTGTTATTAATATTGTGTCGTATCTTATTTGAGGGAGTCCTTGAGCGACCCGTTGTCGCTATTTGCAGAGAGTTATCCTTCTCCAAGAAGGACATAGCGTATGAACTCAATGCTGGAGGACTAAAGTCGTCATCATCTGAGTCATCCGGGTATTGCATGGGTTGTTGTGTGGTAGTGGTTGTGTTTTTATTATTAAATGACAGTCTGGGGCTAGGTGTTTCATGATTGGTTTCCGATTTCAACCTGCTGTTAGCCTCATTCAAGCCTAGTTTTGGTGATGATAAGCCATATATTTTTCTATGCAGTTCAGCCATGGAGGAGATAGGGGAGTTTCTATAAAATTATTATTGTTTTATGTTGTTGTATTTGATCATATAATTTTTTTGAATGAATTCGAGTGTAGTTTTGGTTAAGAAGTATGCAAGACGTGATATTTGAAATGATTAGTGATAATTAGTAAGTATATATAATGCGAATGTAGTTGTTATAGAGTGTACCCAGGGAAAAGGAATCATTCAGAGGAGTTCTTTGTTTTGTTTTTGTTTGTTTAAGAATTTTTTTAATTTTTTTTTTGACACGCGTATAAGTGATAATATAAAACACAAGTACATTTAAACGAAATATAAGAAAGAGAGTAGAGAAAATACAATAATAAACACAGTCGAGAGAATTGGTAACATAATTAATGTGTAGACGTTTAGAAAAAAAAAGGGGGGGGGGGGAAAGAGGTCAAGAGATCATGCACTGAAATCAACGATATCCAAATAATTACTTGGAGTCATACCGATTTCACCCTTAGCATTCTTTGCTTGCCACCAATTACCATTAGTGTCTTTAACTCTGAACACATCACCTTTTTTGAATGATAATTCATTTGGATCATCCTCACTTGAATCATAATCATAAAGTCCCTTAACTAAAATTGGATATTCTGGATCCGCAGTCATCGTCATTCTATTGTTAGCACCCGTATTTTCTAAACCAGGTAAATAACTTTGTTGATTTTCGAATGGATCTTGATCTCTATTCATAGATTGATTCACTGATAGAGCATCATCTTTATAGGCTTGACCTGTAGTGTGACCTCCAACGGATGGTGAAACAGTAGCGACTCCGGACATTGAATTATGTTTTTTATTATACGATTTTTCCTTAGCATCCACAATTAAATTACCACCACCGAATGAATCAATTTGAGTAATAATTGGTGCATTTGGTTCACTACCAAAATAAAATAACCATAAGAAATCGATGATACATAAAATGATGAATCCAGCTGAGGCAGCTTGACCTGACGAAACATCGGAGTATACAAGATTGTTTGCTGAATTTGAATTATAAATGAATGCCACTGCGATTGATGCTGTCACAAAGAATCTGTAATAATGGAATGTATAAGTTGTATACACTATAGCCACCATAATTAATAAGAATAATTGGTAAACTAACCCCCACCAAGAAAATTTTGGGTAAGCTAAATCTTGACTAGCAGCGATTGAACTAGCAAACGCGATGATCCAAGCTATGCATGCCATAATGAAAGTCCCCAGGGCAAATGGGTTAAAAGGGTAAACAGTGTTAGGTTCGGTCATTAGAGATAATAAGGAGGTATTTGAATATAAATGAGTAGCAAGTATTAGTGTATTATATTAAATCAATCTTGATAGTATTAGATCGGAATGCAGCCAGTGCAATGAGAGAGTGTGGGAACTATTTTAGGTATATATGTGAGTAATATTTGTTCTTTTGATAGTTATAAAAAGAAAAACTAAAATGAGTGATAATAAGCAAAAGAATGAATAAACTAAATGAATATTGTATTCAATAGATAAATTATGTTAATACAAGTAGTTTGTTTAACTTGTTTATTTTCATAAAATTTTCGTGTCTCAAGAGACGACAACTATTATATACCCATTAAGGGGAAATGACAGAAATAGGTAGGTACCAGATAAAAGGTAACCCGTAATTAGTAAATGACAGATGGTGATGTGTTTTTTTGAGAACCCGTCATTGTAAACTGACAGATCAATTTTATTAAGTTTTACTTAGACACCATTCTTAGTGAATGATACAGTGTTAATATAGTGGTTATAATAATTACCTAAACAAGATTAAGCGCGCTATTAGTATAATTACACATGCTAATAGATGTATTTGTTGGATTTAACAAAGGAAATCACTATTATCAACAGCGGTTTAAGTAATTAGCGGACACCCTTAATAAGGAACCCGCTATAAAAAAAAAAAAAAGAGTCATTATGAAAATTAATTATACTCAGAGTCAACTAATATTTGTTGAATGGTTATATAATGACTAATATATGATCTAGAATTCATATACCGATACGAACCGTGAATCAGTTAAATATAATTCATGATCATGATTATTGATCATGTAATGACTAGTAATAAACTAAATTTTAATATATTAAAAATAAGTATGGGGTAAAATGAACGGCTTCTCGGAGTACACAAATGGCAATACACCCGCTGAATTCACTAGGCAATAGTTAGTATACATTAAAATACCTCAAAGGCATACAACTAACTGATTTTAACTCCACTAATACACTATCACACATTCACATTTACCCATTTCACTCCACTCAGTCACACTCAAATATTTCTTAACCAATGTAAATGACCTATATGGTAGTCCCCGCCTAATTTAACCTATCCGTTAAGATCTATTAACTGCTACACTAAGCGAATATTGAAAAAAATAAATTTCTTTTTCCATCAAAGCCTATAAGACAATTTGGTTTAATTGATCCCTTTATTTTTATACAAGTCTATATGTTATGTGGTTGTATCATTGTAGACTAATACAGGCTATTAAATAAATAGTAAATAACAGGTAAACAACTACAACTGTGGTATTCCACAAATAATAACAAGAACAACAGTGGAAAATACCTCTAATAGCAGATAAAAAAAATATCCTTTTGTGGAGATGGCCCCTAGAATAACAAATATACACGTACACACAGTTATTCTTTGTTTCTTTTTTGTTCTGTTTTTAGAAAGTGAATAGGGTATAAAAGGATCTCTGTTTCCTGATAATTATACAGTAATTCAATTGACTATTCTTAATTATAAAAAATTATATATATATTACTATTATATTTTTATACAAAAACACCTTTTCACACACAAAAATGCCCGCTGATGTTATTACAAAGTTAGGTGGTTTAACACTTAACAATAATTTCAGTGCTAGTTCATTCCAAAATGTTCCTGATTCAGAATTGAAATCATCCGGTTACACCGCTGCTTCATTTAAGGGTAGAGAACAACAAATCTCTGACGTTATGGATGCCCTCGATGCTTCAGGGTTCATCCCAGAAAACTTAATTGAACAAGAGACAAAATATTTCTATGAATCATTGGGGATCAATGATACTTACTTTGCTAACGAATCCGTTCCAACTATAGTGTCCCACATATTGGCTCTTTACTCTGCTAAAGTGGATGCCTTCGCTAGAGGTGTCACCGATAAACCTTTCCTTCATCATAGAAGAGAATTCGATGATCACGCTGTTTACTTTGACGTTGATGACTCAACAGAATTTGAACACGAAATTGATGATAAATATTTAGATCGTCCAATCGGTGATGACGCTTACAGAATGGAATACTTCCGTTCAAAATTACCAAATGGTGATGCAGTTAAATGTCAATTCGTTTACAAGTGTGATTTCCCTACTCCAACTAATGATTCCACTTATATTGATTCAATCTCCGATAAAACATTCTCCACTATCGCATCTACCCATACAAAGATTCTCTACGATGAAGTGTTGACCACACTGGAAAACACTGAAGGCCCAGTCATTAAACACTTTACCGTGGCTGCCACAGGTGAACAAAGAATCATCATTGGTTATAAAAGAAATAGCTCTGCTCGTTATTCATCTGCATTGTCATCCTTAGCTAAATACTATAAATTGGATTTGACCCGGAAATACGTGGAAAACTTTGCTAATGGTAGCTCCATCATTTCGATGTACTTTGAACATACCGATTCTGTTAGCCCAGAATTGACAGTGTATCAAATCGCTAAAGAGGCTTCCTTACTTTATTGTATCCCAAACAATTTGTTCCACGATAAGTTTGCCTCCGGTGAATTGTCCATCCAAGAAGCCATCTACGCTCACTGTGGTGTCATCTTTGTGACCCATTTCTTGAACAGACTTGGACCAGAGTTTAACTCCTTGAGACAATTGTTATCTCAATCAAACATCCCAAAGCATGCTGAATTGATGTACAAGTTGAAAAACAGATTGACTTCAGAGACTTATACTCAATCTTTTATCACTGAATGCTTCTCGGAACACATTGAATTAGTTAGTTCTCTTTACCGTAACTTTTTGGATATCCATTATACTTCCTCATCTATCAACAAAACCTTATCATACCAAAGAGCATCCACCATTGCTCCAATCACCACCGATGCTGGCTTTGAAAAGGCATTAAACTCTTCTTGTGGTGCTAATGAGGCTCACATGCTCGTGATGAAGGCATTATATTCATTTAATAAGAGTATCCTCAAGACTAACTTCTTTGTGACTTCCAAGATTGCCATTTCCTTTAGATTAAACCCATCATTCTTGCCAACTACTGAATACCCAAATACACCATTCGGTATGTTCTTCGTTGTTGGATCCGGATTTAGAGGTTTCCATATTAGATTCAGAGATGTCGCTAGAGGTGGTATCAGAATTGTGAAATCTAGATCAATAGATGCTTATCAAACTAACATGAGAACAATGTTTGATGAAAATTATAATTTGGCTTCCACTCAACAAAGAAAGAATAAGGATATCCCAGAGGGTGGATCTAAAGGTGTCATCTTGTTGAATCCTGGTGCTGCCCAAGATAGACCAAAGGAATGTTTCACTAAATATATTGATTCCTTACTTGATTTATTGATTGATGATCCATCTAGAGAAAAGATTATTGACTTGTACAATAAACCAGAGATGTTATACATGGGTCCAGATGAAAATACTGCTCATTACGTTGACTGGGCTACTTTACATGCTAAGAAAAGAGGTGCTAAGTTTGGATTCCCATGGAAGGCCTTCTTCACTGGTAAATCACCAAGTTTAGGTGGTATCCCTCACGATGAATATGGTATGACTTCATTAAGTGTTAGAGCTTACGTTGAAAGTACTTATGAAAAATTGGGTATCACTAATTGGGGTGAAGTTACTAAATTACAAATGGGTGGTGGTGATGGTGACTTGGGATCCAATGAAATCAAATTATCTGGTGATGAAAAATATGTCGGTATCGTTGATGGATTTGGTGTGATTGTCGATGAAGATGGTATCGATAAGAAGGAATTATTAAGAATGGCTGAAGCTAGAGTTGGTAATAATGCCTTTGATAAATCTAAATTGGGTCCAAAGGGTTACATTATCTTGGTTGATGACACTGATGTCACACTTCCAAATGGTGAGATTGTTCCAAATGGTTTAATTTTCAGAAACAACTTCCATTTGAACTTGCAAACTCATTATCCAGCTAATTTCATTAAACTTTTCGTTCCTTGTGGTGGTAGACCAAATGCCATTGATGGTAATAATGTTCACCATTTAATTGATGAAAAGACTGGTAAATCCATCATTCCTATCATTGTTGAAGGTGCTAACTTGTTCATTACACAACCAGCTAAATTAATCTTAGAACAAGCTGGTGCCGTTGTTATTAAGGATGCCTCTGCTAACAAGGGTGGAGTCACTTCTTCATCATTAGAAGTTTTAGCTGCATTATCGTTTGATGATGCTGGATTCTCAAAGCACATGTGTGTCGATAATGAAACCAAGGTTGTGCCTGAATTTTACAAGAGTTATGTTAAGGAAGTGCAATCCATTGTTATCAGAAATGCTAAGAATGAATTTGAAATGTTGTGGAAGTTGAAACAATCCACTGGTAAGCCATTCTCTATCTTGTCTGATGATTTGTCTGTGTCTATTAACAAATTGGCTGATGAATTAGAATCTTCCAAGGAATTATGGAATGACGATGTCGAATTCAGAAACAATGTGTTAAAGGATGCTCTTCCAAAGTTATTGTTGAATGAAATCGGTATTGATAACATTTTGAAGAATGTTCCAACCGCTTATTTAAGAGCTATCTTTGCAGTTAGATTGGCTTCTGAATTTGTCTACACTAGAGGTATCGATGCTAATCCTGCTAATTTCTTAGAATTTATCTCTACTTTAAAGAGATCATTTGGGTCTAACTAGGAAAAGTTATGACCCCCATTTTCTTTTATATAATTTAATTATTTTTTTAAAAAAAAAAAGATTGTTTGTTTGCGTTTCCTTATGTCCTGCTATTTTTCTCCCTTATATCGAACTTGATTTTCCGTTTATATATATCTAATTAACTAATTTTATGACTCTATTAACTTGATTTCCTTAATGTATTGAAATAGTAATATATATATACAAGTAGAAGAAAAAAATGTATTAACCATTGATTGGAGTGTCACTATTCTTATTGTTATCTTGCTCTCTCAATTTAGCCAATTCAAGTTCAACACGACGATTAGCTTCATGTTCAATCATGTCTTTCTCCATTAATTTATCACCAATACTGTCTGCTAAGAACGCTACCACAAATGTGGAGACACCGATGTATAATTTCCATCTTAATGGAATGTTCAAGTATTTTTGATATAGTGTAGGTTTACCCTGTTGAGGTGGTGGTGGTGGTGGTGGTTGTACCCGTGGGGTAGGTCTTTTGCTTGTTGAAACCGCCATATCTTGAAGTGAGTGGATGCGTTTGTGTGTTGATTGCAAGATGAAGAGTGAATTAATTGGATATGCTAGAGTGGAGAAAAAGATCAAATAATTTCGGAGAGGTGATTGCGGCTTATATTTAGGGGAGCCTAATATTTATAAAAGGGTTCTTTTAATTTCTATTCACAATTACAAAATGGTATAAGTATATAAATTAACGATGTAGTTCATCATTTTCATCTGTGATACGRTATAGCTCGTCTGAATTTTCATCATCAGGTTCAATACCATTGAACGTATCAAATAACTTGTCTCTTGCTTCGTCATCCTGCTTCAGATAATCACTGTCCTTCTTTCCTCGATCAGCCTCCTTTTGTTGTTGTAGCATCTGTTTCGCCTTTGTAGCATCTAGACTGTTTCTAGCGGGAAGTAATGTGCTAGATGGGAATGCGTCATCGTCATCGTCACCCGTCTGAAAACTACGATCCATCTCTGATTCCTCTTCAGGCTCAATGATATCAAATTCATACTCATCACGTCTTCTGGCTCTCCCTGGCGCCCGTCTGGTCTTCAAGAACCATATACACACAATGAACCCAATAACCACAAAGAAAAACAAATACTCCTCAAAGTGGCTGTTGGTTTCTTTGTATGCACCTTCCTCATCATTACCGAGTTCATCTTCATTAGGAGTGGTTGTTGGTTTGGAGATGGCGGATGTAGAAGATGATGTGACCTTTGGCTTGGATTCATCAGCGGACAGAGTTGATGTGGYTATTGGATTGGTGGTTTCGGCAGACGACACCACAACAGCCTTGTCAGGGACAATTGAAGTAGTTGAGTTAGTTGTATTGTCACTATAATCACCATTGTTGATGGAACTGTAGTCCTCATTTATATTGAATCTCTTGGCCTTGCTTGGGTCAATACACTCACCAAATAATTTCAATTGCCAGTCATCAATATTAATCACCACGTCATCATGACTACCTGCCACAAACAATTTCCATTCACCGATACCATCTTCTCCCCAATGGGCCACCGAAGAGAATGTCCAGTTAACGAAACCAGTAGAGGCGGTATCACGAGGTCTAGGTAGAGCCAATTGCGACACGATATTAGAAGGGGAAATCAAATTCACGGCAACTTTACCTCTAGTATTAGCCCTAATATTGACAGTGACTGTTAGTTGTTCGATGGATTCCAAATTGGCCTTCTTCAATATATCTTTATCAATAGTGAAAACAGATTCCACATAATTTCTCCCCTTAATAGATTGATTCACTGGTATCACGTTACCATAATACCATGATTGTGGTTTTAACGGTGACCATTCCTGTGCTAATGTGATAAAATTGTCAGCATCAATTTTACCCCACCCAAATTTAGGTGAATACCGTCTTCCCTCAATTGCAGTATCCTGCCAACTTGGATCATCAGAGGCAACCTCTGCAGCACCAAGCACTGACAAGTACTGAACGTCTCTCCAAGTGAGCTCTGGGTTAGCTTCAAGCACCAGCGCATAGATACCAGCAGCTAATGGGGCAGCCGCGGATGTCCCTCCGTGGGTATCACAACACTTGTCATGGAAATCAGTAGTATGGATAAACTCTCCAGATCCAGACGAGTAAGTAACCACCATAACGGCTGTGCATGCTTCAGCATAGTTTGGATGGAGTCCCCTATGGTCCACTGACCCCACTGTCAATGAATATATACTATTAGTGTAACCATCAAAGTTACAACTGTCACCAAAGTTGGCACCGTTACCACTAGCAAAGACATAAAGTGCTCCCTTGGAGTCTCTCCCATCCTGGATACCCTTAAGCATGGCTTCCTTCACCACCATGGCTGGTGCTTCCATAGATTTGCCGTTATCTGGCGGGCCCCAAGAGCAAGAATATATGTCATTCACCTCTAGAGCGTGCACCATGGCGATGGCCTCATCTTCTGCGGTGATGTCACCTGACAAGATTCTTATACCAGAAACTTTAGAATCGTAGGCAACACCGACACCACAGAATCCATTTCCCTTCTCAGCGGCGATTTCGGCTGCGCAACGGGTCCCGTGATAATCATTATTTAATCGAGGTTTAGGTAATGGTCCATTATCATTATAATCGTATGAACCCTCGGGTGAAAAATTCTTAGCAAGATCTTTACTTTCATAATCTAATCCATCATCCACTAATGCAGTTATCACACCTTTCCCCGTAATATTCTTCTTCCACACAGGCACAACATTAACGTCATGTCCAGGAAAGTTGCTGTTGACAATGTGCCATTGATTAGGAAATGAAGGATCATCGATTCCAAATGCCTTTGCTGCATCATTCATTGCCTGTTGCGACGAATCCACTACTTTAAAGGGAACTGGAGCTCTCTTCGTAAGTCTCTTCACTGGTAACATATGGATCGATTTAACTCCAGAGTCTATGAGGTCGCTGAACAGTGGGTTTCCGTCTCTCTTTATTAGTGTGTGGTCGTCCGAATTGTAGTTCCCCAATGAGGCCAAATCTTCGTGTTCCTTGGGTAATGAGAACACGTGGTATTTCTCTAAGGCTCTAGATTGATGTTCGTAATTGAAGTTAGGGAATAACTGTTGGAACTCTTGTAGTAGGCTTGGATCTTCAAGTTCGATCATGAAATATTCCTTTGCTGAATAGTCTCTCTTGGGTATCTGTACAGATGCCTCGGCAAAGCATGATAGATACAAAAACAGCCCTATATTGTAAAGTATAGATAATTTCATGGCTTGTTGATGTCTTTTATTACAAAGAATAAGGTGAAGAAGAAAGTTACCTGTTCAAATTTTGTTGAACTTTTTTAATACACGTAATTGCGCGTTTAAGATACATTTAATAATAGTTTTATATATACAATAGATAATACCATCTTGCACTTGTTGAACTATTAAGCAATGAGAAATAGGTCTTATATTTAAAAACTTTGAGCTAGGGCTCCCATTGGATCATATGGTGGTAACACAATAGGAGACTCGTCTTCTAATAGAGACACAAACTCAGGGATGTCTTCCTTTTCGACAACAACTTGATACACATATTCCTTAAAGTAATCATGGGTCATCACATAGTAACCATCAGTACCAGAAGTCTTGGACCAACTGTTCTCGACCCTGTATCTAACAGGCTTCCCATCCGCATCCAAGTGAACAGCAGTGATCAACATAGCATGGGTCATCAGGGAGTTCCCGTAAACCACTCTAGAGGCCTTATCCATGGACCGGGTATTGTAGCCGATCAATTCAAAGTCCCATAGATCGATATCCATGATACCCTTCTTCTTATGCATGAATTTTGGTGTGTCAGTACCAAAGAAAACAGCCTTGTTGTTCTTGATTCTATCAACAACTGCAGCAGCCAAGTGGTCAATCTCCAAATTCAAGTAAGACACATTTTTACCTCCAGTGACGTTACCCAATCTGTCAATAGTGATCACTTTGTTGTATTCATTTCTTGGATCATTCAATAATGAAACATAGTTTGGAGTTTCAAATTCGATAACTTCCTTAACAAATTTTAATGGAGTTGAGGTGACAGATTGGTACTTCCCATCTTTGTCATAGAAATCCCAAGTAAACTCGTCATTTGGCTTAGGAGGCACACCCAAAAAGATCACAAGCAATCTGTACACCTCATGTTGCATCTCTAACTTAGTCTCGGTGATATCTTCACCCTTGGCTAACTTTTCTCTCAAAACTTGAGCAAATTCTCTCAATTTTGAGGTCAACAATCTGTTCATAATTCTTGAAGTGGTAGTATTGAATGAATCAGGGTATATAGCATTAGGCACAATACCATACTTATCGACGACTTGTGTCATCATATCAAATTGACCCCCATCATTGACTGGGGAAGTCAAGAACCATTGAACTAATCTAGAATCGGCATCCTCCTCGTAGGTGTCCACGATTTGTTCCAAGAAATAATTAGCCTTTTCTAATTTATCATAGAAGAATAAATAAGATGGACTCAATAAGCATTCCTTCATATTCAATTTAGTCATCACTTTCAACCGTAACATGTTAGTTGAAGCGAATAACCAACACCGGCCAGAAGCCTTCTGATCACTGACTGGTGCACCTTCTGGGTCCACCTTGTGAGAGAACACTTGAATATTAGCAATCTCTCTTGATCTGTTGATTAGCAATTCATCAATGTTACCATGTTGGAACACAGAGGCGGCCAATTGACCGACCTTGTCTTGTGTTTCGAATTCCTTTGTCCAATTGGATAAGTTATCGATGGAAATAGTCTTAGCGCCTGAGCCTTGTGATGTCATTGTTCTGTAATTAATGAATTTTAATGCAAGTAATCTGTTAATTGATATATTTCTTCTTAGAAGAACCGATAGGATCATTTAACAGAGTGAAAGAAAAAAAGGAATAAGTGACTATTGGGGAACAGGTTAAATGGCTAATGGCCAACTGGGTTGAAAAAAGTCCGTAGCTGGCGTGTACTGTATATCGGTCGGTAATTAATTTTTATTTTTGGTGATAGCCCTATGATTAGACGGCAGTATGAGGAATATAATATAATGTGTAAAAGTCATATATGACTTAATATTACTTAGCACAATACACAAGGTGAATGGGGATATAAAGATAAATTAAAAAACACAAGTAGAGTAAACATCATAGAGAGAGAGGAAAAGAGAGGAATTCACAGCTAGGATGGAACATGGAACTGTAAAGAGAGAGAAAAAATTCAAAAAATCAAAACACAAAAGTGACACTAGAAAAGCAACAAAAGAAAAGGTTAAATGGTATATGGAATAGTTTTATAATCTTTTGAAAAAATGCATAATGATGGAGAGAACATGGTGGAAACAAAAACAAAGCAAGAAGAAATAGAAAGGCCAATTGATCATTTATCATCACCAGCCATGAAGCTTGCCTCCTCAACAGCATCATCATATTGAGATTCAAGTGCTGTAGCTATAGAAGTCCGCTTCTCTAAAGGCACTGTGCCGTCATTTGCCGTGGCCTGTGATGGTGAAGTTTCTCTAGTACTATGTAAAGATTGACTGAATTCACTAGAACCGCCATTGGTAGCAACGGCAGCAGAAGATGTACCGTTAGTAGCATGGATTTTCTCCAATTCTTGTTTCTTGGCTAATTGCTCTCTGAGCTTCTTTTCTCTTAATTTTAATTCCATAGCCTTCTTCTCTAGATCGGCAGCTCTTCTAGCCAATTCCACTGCAGATTTTTGTTCTAGTTGTTCCAATTTCTGTTGTTTTGTGATTAATGATTCATGTCTTAACACATAAGGCACAGTTTCACTGATCTTTCTGATCTTCTTGGTATCCACAGTAGATCTGTTTGAGTGGATGGATGGAGAACTTGGTATTCTAGGAGATGCATATGGAGTACTGTTGACGGACCGTTGTGATTCGGTGTAAGATTTCAAATCCTTGTTGTCCAAGATGGATTCATCCTTACCGTCGATCTTAGACTTGAGTAAGGCAGGGGTACCGTTGGCGTTCTTCTGCACAGGTGCAACATCATCATCTAAGAGCATGGATCTCTTTGGCTTGACCACTGGAGACTCCTTTGGAGGAGGCACAGGCTTAACAGTACTACTGCTGTTCAAGGACATCTCACTTGTCTTCTTGGATAAGCTTTGCACGTCTCTGAGAGAGCCAGCACCGGTAGGAGGAAGTGTATCAAATTTAGACATGGACTTGGAGTTAGCGATGTCGGCCAAGTTAGACATAGATGGTGGAGCAGTTCTCTCGGAGTCCTCTCTGAAGTCTTCTTCCAAGTCGGCAACACTGACCAACTTGTCCGTTCTGTAAGCTTCATATAAGAAATCGTGAGTGATATCCTTCAGATCCTGTAAGTGTGACCCTAATAGCACGGATTTCAAAATGGCGAAATCGGACACGTTGGTATCATTAATATCGACAGACCCCCATGGGTAGTTTCTGACTCTGGTCTTGTTACCATTCAATTCGATTTCTTCATCAGAGGTAATGATAGCGAATGGTTGTAATTGAGTCAAGAAGCTGTTTTCTTGGATGGTCTCGTCATCATCCTCTTCATCATCATAAGCGAATTGGAAAATAGGGATCTTGAATCTATCGATATCTTGCATGACAATTCTCTTGAAGTTGGCTAATTCCAATTTAGTGAATGAATCAGCTCTTGACACCACTGGAATGATGTTAACAAATTTGGATAATTTTTTCATAGTTTGCACATCCAATTCTCTTAATCCATGACCAGTTGGTTCCACAAAGTATAAACACACGTGAACTCTGGTATCTTCGAATCTAGGGTTTCTTCTCACTCTAGTTTCTTCTGCTAACACCAAATCAAATTGTTGTTCCAAGAAGTTGCACACTTCATTGATGCAAATGGTGTTATCCAAGTTATCACCGAAACCTGGGGTATCAATGATGGTTAATAATAGCTTCGAATCATCTTCATCGACGATCTCCACTGAGGTTTCTGTGATGGCAATCCCTGGTTCTTCGTGAGCGATAGATGGATCAAATTTCTTTTCAAATTCAAATGCGTCAGTCACGGTACCATTCAAGTTTGCAAAAGTGATAGTCTTAGGAATGGAATGAGTAGGTTCCAAATTTTGGTACCCAAACTTATGAGGCACCAAGTTTTGGTCTAATAGGGAGTTGATGAAGGTAGTTTTCCCCGTTCCTGAGGCACCAACCACCATCATGGTGAAACGGATACCACGCTTTTGATCTTTTTGCCGTCTTAGTGCTGCTGAAGAGTTTCTCATTGTATAAGAAAATTCTGTGAGTCTAAATGTGATATGATGATCTTGTTAGTGATTCTTACTCTGTAACACACACACACAAAAAGTAGATGAGATCAAGTTTGTAAATAAGATTATATTTGTTGTTTTCATTTAAACATTTTCATTGTACACGCGTTCGTTGAAAATTCAGGGGTAAAACAAGTGTAAGGATGTTTAAATATATCAGATGAAGAAGAGCTTTACATAAGATCAGGTTACATCTATTTAATACATTTCTTTCTTATTATATGTATAAGTTTCTTTTATTATCAATTATTATATTAATAAGTTATTACTATAATACAAAAAATATGTCATTCAAAGTTATCGCTGCTAAACAGGCATCTCTGTTAGATCAAGAATTGATGTCCACAATGGGGTTCTCCATAGATCAGTTGATGGAATTGGCTGGACTATCTGTGGCACAAGCTATCTATAAAACTTACCCACCACAATCACATCCAAATTGTCTTATATTATGTGGGCCAGGGAATAATGGTGGTGATGGGCTAGTCGCTGCTAGACATTTGAAATTGTTTGGATATCAAGATTTGAAAGTGTATTATCCTAAACCAACAAATAGACCAATTTTCAATGGATTAGTTACTCAATTGAAACAATTCGATATTGAATTCATTGATGATGCTACAACATTGAATAATTCATTTCAAAGTACAAACTTGATCATAGATTCCTTATTTGGGTTCTCTTTTAAACCACCAATCAGACCACCATTCGATTCATTAATCGTTAGTATGCTTGATTCCCAAAAATCAAATAATAAAAAGATAATAGCTGTCGATATCCCATCAGGTTGGGATGTCGATGAAGGTCCATCAACTCCTGAAGTGGCCAATTATCAACCAGATTTACTAGTGTCTTTGACAGCTCCTAAACCTTGTTCTTTGAAATTAGCCTCGGGTAGTAAACATTACCTCGGTGGTAGATTCATTAATCCCGACTTTGCCGCTAAATGGGGGATCGAAGTTCCTAAATATCCTGGTGTTGATCAGGTTGTCGAATTAAAATAATTTTTTTAGTTTTATTATATAAGTCAAAAATATATTATACATTCCGGAAATATTATAAAGGAAAACAACAATAAAAGAAGTAGGAAATTCGGAAACAAAACAAGTATTAATATTATCTAAAAGAAAAAAAAAAGTTTAATCGTTAAATAAGAAAAAATAACGATAACCAGAAAAAAAAGAGTTATTAAAAGAAATAAAAGTATTGGAAACAAAAAGTAGTAAAAGAATGTTCTCTTGGAGGGAATGAGGGGGGGCGTGAAAGAAAAAGGATAAAGGGAATATTATATGAAGAAAGAGAATACAAAAAAGCAAAATCATTTAACAGCTAGAGAAGAGATAAAACACAAGAGATAAAAGATATAGAGACATATATATGAAAAAATAGGATGTAAAGTACAACAAGTTAAAACACAAGCATAGCAGAATGATTAATAAAATGTAGAAGAAAAGAGATAATTGAAAATTGGAAAGGAAAAACAAAGAAAAATAAGAAACAAAGAAAAAAACCCATATGATGCAAGAAAAAAATAAAATTATTTTGGATATTGAGTTAATGGAGGTATCTGTTGATAATTGAATTGATTAAACCCAGGATAACTTCCTTGTGTATTCAAACCAGTTGATTGATTACCACCACCAAGCATGCCACCATTGACATTCCCATTTTGTTGGGGAGCACCAGCTTGGGGAGCTTGTTGTTGTTGAGGTTGCTGAGGCTGCACTTGAGGTTGTTGTTGTTGAATGACATTACCGTTACCACTAACGTTAGCACCTGGGACATTAAATTGTGGATTGTTAGATCCTCTTCTGTTTTGACCAGGACCTCTGACACCCAATGGATTCTTACTGAAACTCAATCTGATACCACCCTTATTGTTATTAGCATTGTTACCATTAGCTCTTGGGAGAGTTCTCCCATATAATTCAGCTAACGCTCTGGTAGCATGAGCAACGTCTTCAAATTCAACAAAACACATTGGACCATGATGAGCGTTACCACCATTGACACTATTTTGTTTAGTACGGAATGACAGTCTGCGGAACCCCTTCTGAGGTTGGAACAAGGCCCGTAATTCCATCTCCGTGGCATCAGGTGGCAAATTACCAACGTATAAGGTGTTACACGGTGGATTCTGGTCAGCTGGATTAGCCGGTGGAGGCACTCTAGCTAAAAGTGATAATTCTGGGATCTGTTGTTGTTGCTGTTGTTGTAATTGTTGTTGGATTGATGGTTGCGTTTGGTATGTAGGGGACGTAATCGATGGAGTATTAGGGCCATTCAAAACCATATTCTGTAATGCAGGAGCACCGTTAGCACCTTGAGATGGGTTGCCAGGGAAGAATGATGAGCCAGGTCCTTGTTGTCTACGACGATCCCAATCGTTAGATAATTGTTGTTGTTGGAGACCACCATTAGCAGACGCAAGAGATGTATTGATAGTCAATGAATCAGGAAGTGTGGACTTAGATGGGGTAGGATTAGGAGTTGACGTAGCAGCGTTAGGGTTGGTGCTAGCGGAATTAGAAGACCAAGGTCTCACCAATTGATCGTATTCAGATTGAGATTCCATCAACATCATATTCTTACCATTAGGTCCAAGCAGGGGTGAACTTAAATGGTCCAGCACGGTTGGTAATTGTTGAGGTTGAAGAGACGGCACTGGTTGAGCAGATGATGGGGGGGTAGTTTGTGATTGAGGTTGTTGTTGCTGTTGCTGTGGTTGTTGCTGCGCTGATTGTGAAGGTTGAGTGGTGGATTGTATCTGCTGCTGCGGCTGCTGTTGTTGTGCTGACTGCGGCTGTTGTTGAGGAGGTTGTTGGGGTTGCGATTGCGGCTGTGCTTGTTGAGATGCTTGTTGCTGTTGTTGTTGTTGTTGGTTTTGAGAATTAGACTGTTGCATGCCTACAGAGGCCACGGCACCACCTGGAGGGGGTTGTTGGCCACTGAAAGGATCGCTAAACAAAAATCTGGATCTTTGGTTCCCCACGGATGGTCTCTTTTGGAACCCGTTAGCGGTTGCAGATTGGTTCTGGAGAGACATGTTAGTGATATTCTTTGGTGGTGATGATTGCAAATATGATGGTGAATTTGTAACCTCAATTTCCTCTGACACTTCAACCTTAACAGGTAAGAAAGCAGTTCCAAATAAGCATTTACCATCTAATAATTGAGCCACTTGTTGAGCCGTTCTCTGGGCAGTGAACTTAGCTATTATAACAGGACTAGATGATAATGAGTTCTGACTTGATGAAGATGTGGATATCGTGTTGTTTTGAAGTTGTAATGAGGTTGCAGAAGGTGGAGAATTTGGTTCTTGAATTATATCCACAAATGTAACCTCATCGAGACAAAGAGAGAAAACCAAGAAAGCCTCACGCAGGGTGGTATCTGTAGGAATATTCTTTATCTTGAGCATAACATAGGTCTCGGTTTGTGGTTGTTGTTGTTGTTGTTGTTGGGCATTCCCATAGAGGGACACTTTCTGTAAAGAACTGGACAAGTTAGAGTCATCATATTGAGAGTTCTCTAATAGTGTATCATTTGAAATAGCTTTAGATTCGGAATCTGAAGGAGGATTCGACGTTGATGTATTATTCTCTGACATTATGAATTATGTATATATGTGAGTATGTGTAAATGTTATGCAAAATGAAAGGGGTAAAAGAGTTGAAAAAATCGTGGATATTAATGCAAGATAAATAATGCTTGAGATATGAGAATGGAGTCGGAGAAAGTTAATGTTGTAAAGCTTGAAATAGAAATGTGATGTAAATGAATGGATATAATAAAGAGTATTAGGAAACTAGTTTAAAAAAATTGCCTTTGAAAGTTATCTCTTTTTTTTGTATATCGGGAAAAAAACCAAAGAAACAAGTCACGTATTAAAAAAATTGAAAATAATGTACAGTCAGATATAGTTGGAATACCTTAGAGGGTAATATAATACAATGGTATAGGTCTGTGTGGTATCTTTCCTTTGGGTTCACGAGAGAGAGAGAGAGAAAAAAAACGGAGGTTTTTTGTGAATTTAATTAAAAAACAACCCAGTTCTTCAATAATCTTATTTTTATCCGTTTCTATTTTGAATAATGATAGGATATAAATTGAAATATGATACCTTAATTGGATTAACCTTGCAATGGAATGTTATAAAATTAAAGAAAAGAGTAAAAGACGCGTTGCTTTATGGAGTTTAAGTTTTATCTGTTTCTGTTAAAAGTAATTGAATAGATGAATGGAGATGGGGGTGGGGGGCAATTCCTGTAATTTTAAATGATAAGAATAGCTTGGTAGTAGTTCAGTGATGTATATGTAGTAGTTTGACAATGAGGTAGAATGTGTGTAGTGTTAATGAATGATAAATTCCTTTTTAAAAAAAAAAGACGTATATGAAAACAAAGGTAATTTATAATAAAAGGGTTTAAATTGATAAAAAGATTAAAAAAATGGTGAACGGGGGTCGGGGGGATGAGGTTTTTTAGTCGATCATGGGAGTCGAAAAGACTAATTTTCTGTATATCGTGACTGAAATTACTATGGGACACCATAGTTAAAACCCAGCCATGTCGTGGGTAAACGTGAGAACGGCACTGCGGTGGCAAATTAATGACGCGCCGAACTGACAATTACCGCATTAGTCGATTAAATGCCGGGTTACCCATTGTTGGGCATAAATGTAATGGACAAAGATTCATTTGAGCATATGTACATGGGAGTTATGCTGGATACCCTTTACAACCTAGCACACACACTGTATAATATGGGGTAGTCAACTTTGAGTGTGTTATTTCCCAATATTTATTGCAAAAATTGATAATACTATTCAAATGATTGGAATTGCCAAATGGTAGGGCTATGAAAGATATCTTTGTGATATATATATACGTTTCAATTGATAAAACCAAAATTTTATTTCACACTCCCATTGATTTGAATGCAGTACGAAACTGATCTGCTCCTCTTGATTCAAACCATTCAATTGTCAATCAATGAGTTATATAATGTTTATATATTGGATCTCCATCATTATAATCACCCTCTTTGATAGTTATCTGGATCTTTCATCAGTAATAGAGTAAGAAAAAGGACACCTAACTACGCTTTTACTAAAAATTTCTTTGATTTCAGTAGTCTCCCCTAACTATGTAGTAAGGTACTTAGTCGATTGACCTCAAATATATAAAATCCCGAAATCCCGCCTTGTTTCCCCGTGCCCCCCATTCTTTCTCTTCCTTGATCCCCCCCTCTTAAACTACGACTTGATTGGTCCCCCACCACTAGCCCTGAAATAATGGAGAGTACGACTACAAAGAAAAGGACTAGACGGAAATCGAGATTATCTAGAAAGGATACCCCGGATCAATCGATCACCACAATCACAGCAAATGATCCTTGCACCCTGGTGGGGCCCCTTTTACTTCCTGATAGATATAAATTGAATGACTCTAGGTACCCTCAGGATAAGTCATTGGACTCCTTTTACGCATTATTTGCTAATCACGATAATCATAAGTCTCTCCCTGTCGATCCCATTGGTGGTCAGGGTACTAAAACAAGGCATTCCCTAATCGAGGTCATCACTAAATCTTTAAACTTGATGGATTCCCTAGTTCATAAGAATTTGATGCCAGCATTAGAACCAGATCATGATCATGATGACTACGATGATGATGATGATCAAGATGAAAAGCATCAACAGCTTCTAACTTTTAAACCCAATCTGAATATCACCTTAAAAGATGCTTCCAATGATATTACATTTCAATTTGGTTCTAACGCTAACTAATAGAGAACACAGTTTACGTGTCACCCCCTCATTCTTTTCTACATGTGCTTAAAAACAGAAAAAAATAAATGCCATTGATAATTTGATTTAGTAAATAGAAAGATAGATATTTTATACATAATTTGCTGACCCCTTTCTGGATATAGGGTGTTATTTGTTGTTGTTGTTTTTTTTTTGGTCTTTTTTAATAGCTTTACATACATTGTCCCACTTGCATTCAATAAGTAGCCTTTGCATTGATCAATCTCATGAAATCTTCCTTTAACCGTTTGTCCTTAGTAGTGTATTCTTCTAAATCAACTCTAGTTTGAATTACCCAATCTGTTCTAAAGATTTCAAGCATAGATATTCTCTTCACAGGATCAGGATTTAACATTTTGATTATTGTAGTTCTAATCAACGTATTCAAATCGTTGAACTCGTGATATTTACTTGATGCCAATGTTTTTTCTAATTTGAAATTATCAAGTGTGTTCAATTGTCCTAAATGGTACAAGTTTTCGAATCCCTTGAATGTCATATCGGCAGGACTCGCATCTTCCCACGGTTTCGAGAGTGTCATTAATTGGTAATAAAGGATCCCCAGTGACCAAACATCTATTTTCTTGAAATCCACAGTTTTCAGCTTACTTTGTATATCTTCTGGAGTCCAATTCAAGTATGTAAATAATTCCGGTGACTTAAACGATCTAGTCCCCAAGTTTAGAAACACGTTAGTGATTGGGTATGAATCTAACTTATTTAAATCCATGGCGTACCCAAAATCACCTAACTTCAAATGGCCCTCAGAATCAATGAGGAAATTCTCTGGTTTCAAATCTCTATGCACTATCCCCTTACCGTGAAGGAATTTCACTGCACTTAGTATCTTCAAGAAGGTGTAATCTTTCATCTTTGGAGTATACTTTAGGTTCATCTTTCTAGCTTTACTTATCAAGTTGAGTAAATCACCATTCTTGTAATATTCTGTCACCAGACAACACTGCAATTGGTGATCAATTTCATTCACTATGAAAGAAAATGGGCTAACCACTTCTGCCTTAATTTGTTCAGCCTTCTTCAACATTAGATATTCATTAGCACAATTGAAACAATAAGTCTTATCTGACTCCTCTGGCTTCTTAATAAACTGTTTAATGACAATGACGGACCTAGAAACGAGATCCTTACATTTCAAAACCGTTCCACCAGCACCTTCATCTAATTGAGCTTCCACTTTGATTTTTTCGTCTTCTAATTCATTAAATTTAGGTAACTGCAGAGAAATCAGAGAATCAGTTGATATTTCTCCGGTTAATAACAATTCTAATAACTTGTCATCCATTTCCTGTGTCAAATTTATATGGGTTCCCGATGTAGATGACATGACTATTGATTCTGTTTTTGCTTTTTGCTTATCAAAAGTCCATCTAATTAGAAATGATTGATTAAAGAAATGAAAGATTCAAACTAATCTAGTAAAATTATGTGGAGAAGAAATAAAAATAGAAAAATTGATACAGCACGATGATTAATATTATCCGGATTAAGCGGCCACGGCGCGGGAGAGGGGGTGGGTGGTTAATATCAGGAAATTTATAATTTATTAAAGTTGTAGTAAGGATATGGCCAGTTTACTCCTTTATCAGTGACTGTATCCCCTTCATAAAACCATGGCTGGATTCACTACTGCATTTAGGGCAGCCACGACTACTGCTTCCATGATGACTGTTAGTACCACTAATGGGTCGAATATCAACTCTGATAGATCTAATTGGAAATTGAAACGATTAGTGGAATCATTCACTGATGCCATCATTGAGCAATCTAATGATTCCACTGGTGGTGCTTATAATAGATCTAAATCATTAATATCATATTGTGTGTCTCCATTTGCAGTGTTTTGTATGCTGACGGCTACAATATTGAATAGAATATTGATATTCGCATCATCTAATAAGAAATTACCCACGGTGTCCAAAGTTTTGTTGAGGTTGATCTCAATTTATTTATTAATTGATGGGTCATACGGTGTACTCGTCTCAGTGAAGACATACTCCGGGATTCCTCTATTTAATTCATTGTTACCTGCACTTTATGATTTCGATAAGGAAAATTTTAACAAATTTACCTTCCTCGGGATCCATTTTAGTCGTCATTATTATCAGGACATCGGACCTAGTCCGACCATATTTAAACCATTTTACCTTGCCCTATGTTGCTCTCAGATATTAGAAACATTTGTAGCGGTCACCAGTGGGTTGGACACCTACGTGGAGAATGGGTTGACCCTATTTGAATACTCTTTGGCATTCCAAGAAGTGCAGAACGCAAAGAAACCATCCGTGGAACTCCTTTTGATCTCATTGAGTGCGTTGCTCTGCCAATTGAATGTTCATATTATGGGGTTGCTCGATTTACAGAATTACAGATTGATCCCATCTACTATTATTGGACTCTCGTCATTATTGTTTTATATGAAAATCTTGGTGACGGGTAAAATCTTCCAAATCCCATTTACGATGATCATGGGGTACCTCCCCCAAATGATAACACTACTGATCATCCTCATGAGTGTCATTATATACCTCATTGCTGTGATATTGAAAGGTGGTGCATCATCAGACATGCTTCTACACTCTGTGACTTCGATCAACAACATCACGCTGGCCGATGATTTCTATACGGCGTTGATCAATTTGGGATCCTTTGTGATTAATATGACAGGAAAAAAGAATTACATTCGTAGATTTGGTAATGTTAGAGCACCAGTGTTTAATTACATTGAAGCTGAACTCAATACTGAGTCTGTGTTTGATGCATTACTCAGTGGGTATGGTAAAGAGATGGCATCACATCCTGATCTCATTGAATACAATAAGAAGTTATCGAAAACCGATAGAGGTGACAGCAAATGGGTTATCACACTTAGGGTGTCCAAATTGAAATTCTTGATTAAAAAATTTTGTAAATTGATTATCTGTTTGGTGACTAGACGACCATTCGAGATTGAAAAGGAGGAGCAAGAGCAACAGAAACAACAATTGAAGGCTCAAGATAAGAGAAGTGGGACATTACAGGGGAATCTTGATACCATTAAGAAGAATGGTGAAATCTCTATTGATGATTTGAATGGGGATCAATTGACTGCAGGTTTGTTGTTGTTACCTAATGATCTCTCGGAGGTTGATAATTCACAGGATTACGTACCAGGTAATAGTGCTGAAGATAATGAGAGTGAATTGGAGGACGAAGGTAGTGTGGTTGCAGATAATAGCTTGATGGAGGAATTGATCACATCAGATGATTTCAAGACAATGATAATGCCCGATAATGGGGAAGATATCAAATTTAATAGAATCTTGAATTACCATATGGGACAGGATAATGGTGTTATGACTACCAGATCTAGATTTAATGATTATTATGATGAAGAACTCAAATTACTGGATTTAATTAGAGAGAAGCGCAATGGTAATCATCATCATCATGATCATCACCACCCTAGACATTATAGTAGGGGTGACGTTTATGAAGTTTTAGAAGAAGTTGATTTAGAGGAAGCTCTCGGCACATGTGTTATCTGTCATGTTAACTCTAGACACATCATTCTATGGCCATGCAAGTGTCTATCTATATGTGAAAACTGTCGTGTCAATCTCTTTGTGAGAAACTTCAATGAATGTGTCTGTTGTAGATCTAAAGTGGAAGGTTACTCCAAGATCTATGTTCCATAATAAACTTTTATAGATATATATAATAAATAATAATACACGTATTTGACTTATGACAGATTACCCTCTTCACGCGTAAATTTTAATATTCCCAAAATAACTGCCTATGTAAACAAATGAGATTGTTGAGCGAAGAAAAAAAACAAAACAAAACAAAACAAAACAAAAAAAAAAAAACACCAAGATATCCCTTGATACAAGAGCTTTCCTTTTATACATATACTCATATAAATAGTTAGCTAACTTATACCCATTTCCATTATCTATTAATCATGAGAGAAATTGTATGTTATTCACAAAAGAGAATTAAACTCTAATTGGAAGGGGGAAGGAGATTTATTTCACGAAAAAAGAGAAATGCCCCATTCCCCCAAGTCACTGTATATATATACCAATTATACTAACACACTCAACCTTTTTACTTTTCTATAGATCCATTTATCTGCAGGTCAATGTGGTAACCAAATCGTATGTATTCAAAAGAACTACAACAAATCATGATCCCTCTCAATATTGAAAATATATTTCAGAACAAGGCATTTTAACCATTGAAAATCATATTGAAGAGATGCAAATTCACGTATATTCCATGATAACTTTTCTTAATACTAACATATTATCTATTTTTTGTTTTTACTATAGGGTTCTGCCTTTTGGGAAACCATTTGTGGTGAACACGGTTTAGACGCCGAAGGTAACTACCACGGTACCGATGACATTTTGAAATCTGGTTTAAACGTGTATTTCAATGAAGCCAACGGTGGTAAATATGTTCCAAGATCTGTTTCCATTGATTTAGAACCAGGTACCATCGATGTCATTAAAAACTCCAACATTGGTAAATTATTCAGACCAGATAACTTCATCTATGGGCAATCCTCAGCCGGTAACGTCTGGGCTAAAGGTCACTACACTGAGGGTGCCGAATTAGTCGAATCCGTTTTGGATGTCGTCAGAAGAGAAGCCGAAGGTTGTGATTCTTTACAAGGTTTCCAAATCACCCATTCCTTAGGTGGTGGTACCGGTTCCGGTATGGGTACCTTATTGATCTCTAAGATTAGAGAGGAATACCCAGATAGAATGATGGCTACCTTCTCAGTTATGCCATCCCCAAAGACTTCCGATACTGTTGTCGAACCATATAATGCGACTTTGTCTGTTCATCAATTGGTTGAAAACTCTGATGAGACCTTTTGTATCGATAACGAGGCTCTATATGATATCTGTGTGAGAACCTTGAAATTACCACAACCAAACTATGCCGATTTGAACCACTTGGTGTCCTCCGTGATGTCCGGTGTTACTACTTCATTACGTTTCCCAGGTCAATTAAACTCTGACTTGAGAAAGTTGGCTGTTAACTTGGTGCCATTCCCAAGATTACATTTCTTCATGGTTGGTTATGCTCCATTGACCGCCTTAAACTCTAAATCATTTAGAGCCTTGAGTGTTCCAGAATTGACTCAACAAATGTTTGATGCCAAGAACATGATGGCTGCCGCTGATCCAAGAAATGGTAGATACTTAACCGTGGCTGCCTTCTTCAGAGGTAAGGTTTCTGTCAAGGAAGTTGAAGATGAAATGCACAAGGTGCAAACCAAGAATTCTGATTACTTTGTTGAATGGATTCCAAATAATGTTCAATCTGCTGTGTGTTCTGTTGCTCCAAAGGATTTGGAGATGGCTGCTACTTTCATTGGTAACTCTACATCCATCCAAGAAATATTCAGAAGAGTCGGTGACCAATTCAGTGCGATGTTTAGAAGAAAGGCCTTCTTGCATTGGTATATCTCTGAAGGTATGGATGAAATGGAATTCACTGAAGCTGAATCTAACATGAACGATTTGGTTAGTGAATATCAACAATACCAAGATGCCACCGATATTGATGAAGATTTGGACTTTGCTGATGAAGCTCCATTACAAGACATGATGGAATAATCATGTTTTTGTGTGTTGGTTGTCTTTGTTGTATTCTCTTATCTTTATTAATTATTTTTTGTTGTTTTAATCTGGTTTATCTTTATTGGGCCTACTCTCTCTCTCTCTTCTAATACTCTGCGATGTGTTTTTTCTCCTTTTATTTGTATTCTCTTTACCTTTCCCTTTTTATTCTCTTTCTTTTATTTTTTTACTTCATTTTGTTTTACCTTTTTTTTGTCACCTTTTATTTGATAATGACTTTTGCTCCCAAATTTCTTGATGCTTTTATAACTTACTCATGTTAGGAAGTATTAAAGAAGGATGCAACCACTCCCCCTCTCATTATCCTATCCACTTTATATTTTTGTTTGTATAGTTGATAGTTATATATATATACCCCCCTAAGTTTCTATTTTTATCATAAAAGACAGTAGTGAAAAATGTGTACACAAGATCGATTTTCTTTTTTTGTAGCTATAATTTTTTGGAGATGAACATCCACTGGCTTTCATTTCCACTTTTTCTTAGGATCGCCCTTGCTAATTCATTTGGAGATCTGATTCACCTTTAGAAGTATTAGAATTACCAACTTTAGTCAGAAATTGAGAATTTCCGGAAAAAAGTATTAATCTTCATATCTTTAACTACAATACGAGCTATTTCTCTATAATGTCTTCAAAATAATTTAGCAATTTGTATCATTGACATTATCATGAATAATAGAGTAACAGCAAGCATCAATTATACTATTTTGTGAACGTATTTAATGAATATTTAATATAATATTTTTACATCCTTAAGAGCTGCTATTAATTACTTAATGACAATATCACTTGCAACGCGATATGGACAAGCATCCCAATTTAATCTAATAGTTAATGATTCACGGAACTTGTCGAATTCAAATGATATTGAGTTTATATAACAAACTATAATAAACATATATTTACCAGGTCTCATCGGGTGTGTGGTTAACCTATAATTAGTCGTCCACTATTATATTATGCCATTTTTTTTTTTACTACCTAGAAGATGCAACTATAGTACTGAAGATGTGGGCTTGCTATTGTTATTACTAATTCATGATTGGACCTATTGTATATACCGGACCTCATCGGAATATATAATATAAACATACAAATAAAACAGTATACACATGTATGATGAACCGGATGTTATAATTAAGATTATATAAGGCTTAAAGGCTGGAAACACTAGTAACGAAAAACTCAAAAAATGAAGTTCGGCTTTAAAATTAAAATTATGTAAACATGGATCTAGTTTCAATTATTTTGTTTCATTAACTTAATATACTTCTTTTCCTTCCTTTTATTAATTAAAGATAATTCAATTAAATTAGAGGATCTTTTTATTATTTAAAACTTGTGCTTTCAACTCTGCTTTTGCACCTTTACTAGGTTTTTTTATACACATATTACTATTACTATAGAGCCGAGCCTTGTTTATTATTTGTTTTTTTCCTTTCCTCTAGTTTATTTCCAACAATCCTTGTTTTTTTTTTTTTGCTCCATTCCCCAATTGCAATATATTCATATCATTGATTACCCATAAATGTTTTCCACTGGGCAGGGTAGTAGCGACGGTGACGTTGTCAACTTATTTAAAAAATGGTTCATCAAGGAAAAACCTGTGGATACCTCTAATAGAAGGGTCTTTGTCAATTTGCCATTACCTGATGACCTTATAGATCCAAAGACTCACCTTCCCAAAAGGAGTTACCCAAGAAACAAGATTAGAACTACAAAGTATACCCCAGTGACTTTCATACCAAAGAATCTTATCTTTCAATTCTCTAATATTGCCAATATTTATTTCTTGTTTGTTATCATCTTGGGTGCATGGTCCATTTTCGGTGTGCAAAACCCAGGTATGCAAGCCGTGCCGTTGATTGTTGTGGTGGTGTTGACTGGACTTAAAGATGCTTTTGAAGATTACAAGAGAGCTACATCTGATTTGGAGATGAATGCCTCTAGAGTGCATGTCATTGCCGGTATGGATAACCCTAACGTTATCGTGGATAACGTCAGTCTCTGGAGAAGATTCAAAAAGCGGTGTACTAGATGTATGAGACAAATGGGATCACTCTTCAAGAAAACAAGAAATCCCGTGTTGGATATGGTTGAAGAGGATGTGCCCGACTTGGAAAGTTTAACTAGTACAGGTACTAAAAGAAAGTCAATGAACTCTCAGAGAAAGAGTTTGGCATCTAGACCTAACGCTAAGATCTCACCATTTGTTCCCAATACAGTGGTTAACCCAACTATTCACGCTGAGATGACTTATAAATTCCGTAACAGTTTCTGGAAAAGTATTAAAGTGGGTGACATTATCAGAGTCAGAAACAATGAGGAAGTGCCTGCTGATTCCATCATTTTATCAACAAGTGACAGTGACGGTAATTGTTATATCGAGACTAAGAACTTGGATGGTGAAACCAATTTGAAAAATAGACTCGCTCTTCATTGTGGACATGGATTGAAACATGCTTGTGATTTCGAAAGAGTTCAAATGACTATAGAAACAGAGGCTCCTAATCCAATGTTGTACAAGTTTAGAGGTGTCGTGGAATTCACTGGTTACTCCTCTGAGGATGACATTGTCGGAACTGCTGTGTCTGAACCCGTTGGTATGGATAACGTCTTGTTAAGAGGTGTCACCTTGAGAAATACCAAGTGGGCGCTATGTGTTGTGGTGGCTACCGGTGTCGAAACCAAAATCATGATGAATTCTGGTGTGACCCCAACAAAGAAATCTAGAATCTCTGCTCAATTGAATCTTTCTATTATCTTCAATTTCATCATTTTATTTATTCTCTGTTTCATTTCTGGGTTGATCAATGGGTTGTTCTATCACAAGAAAGATAATTCATTCAAAAAATTCGAATATAAGCCTTATGCTGGTTGGAGTTCTGCTGCTAATGGTATCGTGTCATTCTTTGCTGCATTAATTTTGTATCAAACTTTGGTGCCTATCTCTTTCTATGTGTCCATTGAAATTATTAGAACTATTCAAGCCTTCTTCATTTATGCAGATGCTAAGATGTACTACAAGAGATTGGATTTCTCGTGTACTCCTAAATCATGGAATATCTCTGATGATTTGGGTCAGGTGGAATACATCTTTAGTGATAAAACAGGTACTTTGACTCAAAACGTTATGGAATTCAAGAAATGTATCATTGCTGGTAAGGAATACGGTATCACTTATACTGAGGCTCAACAGGGTATGGACAAGAGAAACGGTATTGACGTTGTCGCTCAAGCGGAAAAGATGAGATTACAAATACAAGATGATAGAGTTGACATGGTTAAACAATTGAGTTCCTTGGACAATGAACAATTCAAGGAAGCCGGTTTGACTTTTGTGTCTGCTGAATTTGTTAAGGATACCTTAGGTGGTTCTGATAAGGCACAGAAGGCTGCTAATGAGGCATTCATGACTGCATTGGCATTGTGTCACACTGTCATCACTGAGGCCAACCATAATGGCGATTTATCGTATAAGGCTGAATCTCCGGATGAAGCTGCATTAGTTCAGGTTGCCAGAGATGTCGGTATTGTGTTTAGAGAGAGAACCAGTAAGGGTCAAGTGATCACCATGTATGACTCCAATAAGCCAATGCTGTATGAATTACTAGATATTATTCCATTCAACTCTACCAGAAAGAGAATGTCTATCATATTGAGATGTCCAGACGGTAAAATTAAGTTATACTGTAAGGGTGCTGATAATATCATTTATGAAAGATTGGATCCAAAATCTGATGAACAATTGTTATCCAAGACTGCTATCCATTTAGGTGAATTTGCTCAAGAAGGTTTGAGAACATTGTGTATTGCATCTAAGGATATTGACCCTGGGTTCTTCCAATCTTGGCATACAAAATTCAAGGAAGTTAGTGCATCTGTGTCTGAAGATAGAGATGCTAAATTGGAAGAAATCGGTGAAGAAATCGAAAGTGGATTAACTTTATTAGGTGGTACTGCCATTGAAGATAAATTACAGGATGGTGTCCCAGAATCTATTTCTTTGTTACGTAAGGCTGGTATCAAGTTATGGGTGTTAACCGGTGATAAAGTGGAAACTGCCATTAATATTGGGTTTTCCTGTAACTTACTTGATAACTCTATGGAGTTGCTTGTCATTCAAAATAACTCCGATGAGGGTACTGACAATGAAAGTGCTAAAAATTTGGTTGAAAAATTCCTTTCTGAGAAGTTTGGTATGTCCGGGTCTGCTGAAGAAGTTGAGAAGGCAAAGGGTGATCACTCTATTCCAACCAGTGATACCGCTATCATTGTGGATGGTGCTTCCTTGATTAACATTTTCGCTGATAACGACACTACTATGAAGTTTTTGTTGTTATGTAAGCAATGTAAGTCTGTACTATGTTGCAGAGTGACACCTGCTCAAAAGGCTGATATTGTCAAGATGGTTAAGAATACATTGAATGTGATGACTTTAGCCATTGGTGATGGTGCTAATGATGTTTCTATGATTCAATGTGCTAACGTTGGTGTTGGTATTGCCGGTGAAGAAGGTAGACAAGCTGTTATGTCATCCGATTATGCATTTGGTCAATTCAGATATTTGACAAGATTATTACTAGTGCATGGTAAATGGGATTATAAGAGATTAGCCGAGATGATTCCATGTTTTTTTTACAAGAATGTCAATTTCGTCATGGTTTTGTTTTTCTACGGTATTTTCTGTAATTTCGATGGTACTTATATGTATGAATTCACTTATTTGATGTGTTACAATTTGTTCTTCACATCGGTGCCTATTATTATGCTGGCTATCTTGGATCAAGATGTTTCTGATGTTGTTTCATTGGCTGTTCCTGAACTTTATAGAACTGGTGTCCTGGGTACTGAATGGTCTCAATATAAGTTCTTTTACTATATGTTGGATGGGTTATATCAATCTGGTGTTGCCTTTTGGTTCCCATATTTGTGTTTCTACCATGGTAAGTTTGAAAACATGAAGGGTTTAAATTTGGATCACAGATTTTGGGTTGGTGTGTTCTCCGCTCATATATCTATTGTGGCTGCCAATTTCTATGTGTTGTTTAGACAATACTCTTGGGATTGGCTTTCCGCATTATTAGTGGTGTTGTCGTGTTTAATGGTGTTCTTCTGGACCGGTGCCTGGACGTCATCTCTGATTTCTGAGAATTTTTATAAGGCAGCTTCACAATGTTATGGGAGTGCCATTTTCTGGGTGTGTTTCTTTGTTGGTGTTTTGGCATCATTATTACCTAGATTTGTTTACGATGTGTTGAAACGTTTGTATCAACCAACTGATGTTAACATTATTCAAGAGATGGTTTCTCAGGGTCACTTTGATGATTATCCAGAGGATTACGATCCAACTGATGCCTCTCAAGCTAAACATATCAATTTCAAGGATGTCAATAATTATTCTAGTGATGATTCATTGAAGGGATCCAATGATGTTGAAAAGCGTGCTGCTAGTGGATGGTCTCATAGATTGAATCCTCTTAAGAAGAAGAGAGAAGAGAAGAAGTTGACCAGATTGGAGGCCATCAAGCAAGATATGGTTAACAATGGTAACAGTTCACCAAGATCATCATTAAATGTTAGATCAAGTGTTGATGGTATTGTCTCCAATCCTGCTAATTTGATGAAAATTCATACTAGAAACTCAGTTCTTCAAGATTAGGTTTACTACAATTTTTTTTTCTTGATTCCCCCCCCCCCACCTTCCCCCTGTTTTGTTTTTGTCTTTTTCTTTTGTTCATAGTTTGTATAGTATTCCATTTTGTTCTTTTTGTTTTTCTGTCATTTTTATTCTTTCCTATTTTTATTTACTTCTTTTCGTTTGTTATAATTCATTCATTCATAAATATATTTACTCTTTCAAATAATTTTTTTTCAGCCATGCGCTAAAAGCAGCCGATAAAAAGACAACGAAAAAACTTATCAACAAAGTATTGGTTTATATAATTAAACATAAATATATTTAGAAATATTTATACATTAATCTATATCATGTCTGACGTTACTGAAACTCCAAAGATTGATGAAACGGAAAAGCCAATTGAGGAAGAACCAGAAAAGGAATTACCTGAATTCAATTTAACTAATTTCTTAGGTGATATTAGATATGGTATTTGGAGTTTATTCTTTAATACTGATCTCACTATTGCTATGGGATTTTTCTTACTCATTGTGGAACAAATCATTTTAAAATGTATCATTATCTTTGTTCCATATACTGAAATTGATTATTCTACTTATGTTCAACAAATTATTCAAATTGAACAGGGGGAATATGATTATTCTAAAATTGCAGGTGATACTGGTCCATTAGTGTATCCAGGTGGTCATGTGTTTTTCTATTCTTGGTTAAAGTATTTCACTGATGGTGTTGAACACATTGATGAGGGACAATTTATGTTTAGATATTTATATTTATTCACTTTTGCTATGGCTGCCTTGACTTATGTTATGTCTTCATATAAGGTTACTCCAGTGTATTTATACATGATAGTTGCATCTAAACGGATTCATTCAATCTTTGTGTTAAGATTATTCAATGATTGTTTTACTGCATATTTTTCTGTGTTTGCCATTCTAACATTACAAGTTGCTGTGTTTTGTAAGCAAAAGGGATTCGGTGTGGCATCTTGGTTATTGACATTCATTGCTGTTGATTTATTAGCTATTGGTATATCTGTGAAGATGAATGTTTTATTATATGTTCCTGGATTTTTGATTGTGGTGTATTTCCTCAATGATGAAAATTTATTGTTGACGTTATTACATGTTGCCTTTGGATTATTCATTGAATATGGGATGAACATGAAATTTTTGAATAAGGGTTCAGAGATTAGAGATAATTTCTTAGCTGGTGCATTCAATTTTGATAGACAATTCTTATATGAATGGACGGTGAATTGGAAATTCTTAGATGAAGAAATTTTCTCTAGTGAAGGATTCCATAGATTATTATTAATTTTATATGTTGCCACATTGACTACATTTGTGTTTGGTAAATGGGTTAGTGAAAAAGTCACTGGTAAACCATTAAAACAATTTTTGTTAGATGCATTAAAATTTTGGTCAAGTACTGGTACCAAGGAAAATGTTATAAATTCATATGAGAATGGTTGTAAATTTGTTTTATTAGTGATGTCATTGAGTAATTTGATTGGTATTTTATTTGCTAGAAGTTTACATTATCAATTTTTAGCTTGGTATCATTTCAGTTTACCATTTTTATTATACAATTTACAATTACCAACTATTGTGGTTATAGTTTTATTTGGTGCTCATGAATTATGTTGGGATTTTTATCCAACTACTGCATTGAGTTCTGGTGTGTTAGTTTCAATTTTATCATTCATCGTTATTAGAAGTTATTTTGTTGATTCATTTGAAGAACCAGAATTATCAGATGATGATAGGGAAAAGAAGGATAATTAATACTAAGTATCGTTAACTATATAAAACTGTATCTCTTTTAAGAATAACTATGTGTTTAGCACTACCTTTTTCTCTCCTCTCGCTGTGTGTGTGTGTCTTTACGAAAAAAATTGTAATTTTAAGATCACATAACACACAACACTTTTATAAGTTTTAATTTAATTAAATAGATTTAAATTTATATTGATTATTCAATTTTATCAAAATATTATAAATCATCATTGTCAAATTTTTTAAAGGTTTTGTTTATCACTTTCTTGTGTGTACTTAAAACTGTTTTTTTTTCTTATTCTGTATTTTCTCATTGTGTCAATTTCAGATAAGACCCTCCACTTCTTTATTAGAGAGTTAATAACAAATATATTATATTCTACTCTTTTCTACATCATCATTATTAAATCCTCTAATAAGGATTATCATCCACTATCCTACCCCTACCATCTACCTTAACTTCAACTTACAAAAGACAACGAAAAAGGGGAATCTGAAAAAGAAAAACTCACCTCATTTTTTTCGTTTTTTTTTTTATACCTACTTCACCTGTCTCCGTTATCTTTCGTTTGAACTCATTACTGAATCACCATAACCCCATAACCACTACCACATTATCCTACTATCGATATATTACACTACTGGTTAATTTATTAATTTTTTTTTTTTCTTTCGTCCCCCTTCTCCCATCTCTCATATTAAATACTTTTTTTCTCAACGAAAAAATGAACCAACAACACAATTCTCGAGCTAGTAATGCCTCGACGTCTATCCCCAATTCGGGTAACAACCCAAATCAACGTCATACCCCTAATAAGCCAACAGTGTCAGACTCCACAGCAGTGAATTCAAGAGAATTATTGAATGCTTACATTTATGACTTTTTGATAAAATCGGGTTTCTCTACTACAGCTGGGGCGTTCTTCAAAGAGGCTAATATCCCAGTACTCAATGGTGATAAAAATTTCAATGGGGACAATGGTAGCAATAATTCAAATAACTCTAACAACAATAATAAATTAAAGGAATTACCGGTGTCATACATGACTATGGATGCCCCCAAGGGGTTCCTATATGAATGGTGGCAGATCTTTTGGGACGTTTTCAATGCTAGAACCCAAAGAGGTGGTACATCTAATGCCTCCCAATATTACCAATACATCACATTGAAACAAAGACAAGACCAATTGATGAACCAACAGGCCGCCGCCCTAGCGGCATCTAGTATAGTGGGACCAGGTGGTAACCCAATGATGCATGGGGGTACCCCAACGGGTGTGCAGATGATGACTCCAGGTCAGGGTGGCCCTCATCCAGGTGGCCCTCTACCCCCTCAAGGTCGGCAACAGGGCCCCCAAGGTGGGCCACAACAGCAACAACAACAACAACAGATGGGTCCTGGTCAACAAAGGGTCAATGTTAGATTACAACCTCAACAAGGGCAACCGGTGCCTACTCACCCTCAAGCTGCAGCACAAGCTCAAATGAATAATTTGCGTCAACAACAACAACAAGCTCAACAGCAACAACAGCAACAACAACAGCAACAACAGCAAGTGCATCAGGCTCATCCTCAAGGTCAACAAACTCAACAGGGCCAACAACAACAACCAATCCCTCCACAACAACAACAACCTCCACAACAAGGATCTCCAAATAAGAGACAACGGATGGATTCCACTGTGTCTGCCAATGGTGTTCAACAAGTTGGTGACATGGGTGGTGCCGCTATCGTTAATATGAACCCAGGAATGAACATGCAGCAACCACCAATGGCTATGGCACAAGGTGTGATGATTCCTAACCAATTTGGAGTGGTTCCACAGCAATATGCAGTCTTTGCAGGTTCACAGGCTCAAACAGCTCACGGACAACCTCCTCAACAACAAGGACAGGGACAAGTGCCAAACCAAAACCAAAAATTCAATCCTTATGTGGTGCCTAATTTCCAACAGGTGCCTCAACAGATGATAATCCAACAAGCTTCACAGAATCCAAATCAACCTGTCATCATTCAGAGCCCACAGATGCAACAACAAGGTCCACACCAACAACAGCAAGGTCCACAACAACAACAGATACCTGGTGCCGATCCAAAGGGCGCCGCCGGTGTTCCTAATCCTTCTGAATTCTACAGAGAACTCTCCAAGACAGCTAATACAGGTACCAGAAATAATGATAATGCAATTAAAGATTATGAAAAACAATTAAAATTAATGGAGAGCCAGAATAGAAGAAGATTGGATTCGCATCGGAACACCAATGATAAAGACGTCTCCTCTCCTGGTGGTGCCGCTGGTGGTAGACCAGGATCACAACAATCACAACAACAATACAGGGAGTATTCCACAGTGTTACAAGCTCAAAAATCTGGTTCATTGATGCCACAGAGATCTTCTCCTGGTGATAAATTATCACCTGCTAATAAGTCCTCTCCTGCTAATAAATTATCCCCTGCTGCTAACGGTAAAGTGAAGAAAGCTCCTAGAAAATCAAGAAAGAATTCTAATTCAGTGCCGGCTACTCCATTGACCCCTGCTAATTCTCATCCAACACCACAGGGTATTCCACCTACTCCTCAGAATGCTCCTACTCCACAAAACGCTGCTACGCCGTCACAACAGACACCTACAACAATGGGTGCCCCAGCTCCAACCAAGAGAGCCAATAAGAGAAAGAACACCACTACGACGAATACCGCCACAATCAAGGAGGAAGAACCATTCACGCTGACTGCCAATCCATCAGATCATAGCACGAATGGTAGTTCCACGAATATTAATCATCTTGATACTGGTTCAGGTAATGGTAACTTGGGATCTCTTTCATTGGCATCATCAGCTCCAAGAAACAGTAACTTGAGTTTGGATTCACAAACTGCTGCTGCCGCTGCCGCCGCTGCTGCTGCTAGTGCATCTGTGAGTGCTGTTGATCCTCATGGATCTTTATTACAAGACTTCAATACTGGGTCTAATGATATCTTTGATTTTGATGCTTTGTTAACTGGTGACCAAGAACACAGCGGTAATCTAGGATTGAATGAAGTGTTTAATTGGGGTGAGTCTGTTGAGACCGATGAGATATAATCCCATTTAATATCTTAGTTTCGTCTATTTGAATTTTCTTTTGTTTTATCTACATTGTTTTTTTCTTATTTTTTGTTTTGTTTCTAATTCGTTCCGTCTTCTTTTTTTCCTTATTCTTTTCCATTATCTGTACCTAATTCTCTTTTTTTCCCCTTATTTTCGGTTTGTTTTAATAGCACATTTGTTTTGATTTTTGACTTGTTTTTTCCTCCTTTTTTTACATTCTGTTTTAATTTTAACCTTTTTCTCTTCTTTCTTTACTCCTTTTTTTTCTTCCCCATCTTGTTTTGTATAACATTCTCTCAATTCATTGTCTTTTTATTCCTCCTCTTTTCTGGTACTTCTTTTTTTTGCAATTAATAAAACAAATATCCTTTTGAACTTACTAGGTTATATATAAACAAAAAATATCATTTGTAATATACACAGATTTGTATATAGAAAGGCAAAATTTACTTTCTCTTCTGTCTTTGTTTAACTTCTTCATCCTTACAAAGATGTAATCTGACAACATTAGGATAATCTGGTCTATTATATTCATGACCTTTACTCCAATCATAACTTAAAGCATAAGCGAACAATGTACCGTTTCTGTTAAAGTTGGTCACAGGAATCGTGGCATTCAATGATGGGTAACCCTTAAGTCTGTGTTTGGCATCCTTATCCCAGAAACTGAAAGTACCATCTGATCCAGCAGTAACAAAAGTTCCATACACTGGATGGAAGGCAATGGAATTCAATGAATATATTAATGTTTCCTTTGTCGTTGTTTGTTGATCTCTTTGACACTTGAATGAGAATCCTAATTGTTTCTGTTGCATTTCATCCACATATTGAATGGCACATCTCCCCTCTATGGATCCGACAGCAAATCCATCACCTTTAGGGTAACATGAAATAGATCTTGTTTGTAATTTCAAGGGTGACATACTTTGTCTAAATATTTTATCAGGGTTATTCAAATCTATAATATTTATGTGTCTTTCAGCGGTAGCCACAACTAGTAACTTATTTGATGAATCCATGGCGTACACTCTCTCTGGCATATTCAATGTGCAAATTGGGTTTTGTTGTCTCATATCCCAATACTTGATGGTTTTATCCCATGATCCACTCACTATACATTGAGTATTAGTTGGACCACATTCAACATATCTGACAGCTTTCACCGGTTCAGTATGGATGCCTACCGTCTGAGCTTGTTGTGATTGAAGATCAAACAATTTAACTTGCTTGTCAGCACCACCACTGATCACTTTGGTACCATCCATTGACCATCTTGTGGATAACACTGGACCATCGTGTTCAAACAATGCACGACCATCAACTTGACCAGTATTCATGTTAATTTCGTAGATTCTCACTTTCTTATCCCATGATGACACAGATAGGTATTCTGCCTGTGGAGAGAATGCCAAATCCGAGATTGAATCTTCTGGACCGTTAGGAACATTGATATCATTTTGTAAATCTTGAAGGGTACCCACAGAGGTAGATTGTGCGGCAGCCCCAAGAGTGGACCCCGTATTAAATGATCCTATTGATCTTGTGAATGACATATGTGTAGTGTATGTTTATTGAATTCTTGACTGATCACAATTGGTAAACTATCATATTACTACAACTTTATGTGTTTATTATTAAAACTGGCCAAAATTATAAAAATTTAAAAAAAGTTGCGGTCGATCGGCGGGATAATTATTTGCGTCGAGTTTTCAGAATCGACGTACGATAGTTATACGGTAGCACATATTCTATAATTATAGACAAATTAATTTATAAGAATAAAAAATAACAACAATTAAAAAGTAAAATGGAAATAAAACGAAAAAAAGGAATAAAGGGTTAAGAGATTAACATTTATAACTTCAACAATCTCAAAGACACGACGGTGTCATTAATATTAGCTTCCTCTTCACCAATGATTTCATTATTGGTTTCAGAGTAAACTTCCAATGGTCTTCTGGTGGTCTTCTCTAATAATTCAGAGTGTTGCTTGATAGCATCAGATAACCCAACAGTATCCTTCTTGATATCGTATTGAACCAAGACATCATCAGTTTGTTGTAAGTTGAACTTCTTTCTCAATCTTTGGATTCTGTTAACCAATTCTCTGGCAATACCTTCAGTTTGTAACTCTGGGTATAAGTTAATATCCAAAATGATTAAAACGTCACCTTCAGCTCTGGCTTCCTTACCAGAGTTCTCCTTGGATTCTGGTAATCCTCTTAACACAGTGAGATCACCCTCGACTAAGTCAATGTCTGAAACGGTGACCTTACCGGTTTTCAAGTAGTCCTTAACCTCAGTGGAGGTCAACTTTGGCAAACCATCCTTAACCTTCTTTGCATCTCTCTTCAACTTCTTACCTAACACTGGCCAGTCAGCAACGGCTCTGTATTCAACACCGTATTTATCCTCATCGGAAGTGATGACGATGTCTCTGACGTTCAATTCTTCGACAATGTAGTTCTTCAAAGATTCAACATCAGCCAAGTAACCCTTATCAGAGTGTAAGACAATCAATTCCTTCAATGGAGTCTTCAAGGAAATGGTCTTCTTCTCTCTGATGTTTCTACCTAATTCAATGATCTTTTGCATTCTTGACACAGCCAACTCAATCTTTTCATCGAACAATGATTCATTCACAGTTGGGTATGACAAGAAGTGAACAGATCTGTGGTCAACACCGTAAGTATTCAAAGTTTCTTGAGTGAATAATGGCTTCATTCTAGTGTAAATGTTATCAGCTAAGTATGGAGTGAATGGAGCCATGGCTCTAACCAAAGTGAACAAGGCCTCAGTTAATGTGTTCAAGGCAGTCAAACAATCATCAACACCGTTTTCACCCTTCAATCTCTTTCTGTTGAATCTAATATACCAGTTAGTCAATTCATCGATTAAACTCAATAATCTTGGAACCACAGTGTACAATCTGTATTCTTGCATTTCAGTGTGAATGAATTTGATCAAGGATTGGATGGAAGCTAATAACCATCTGTCCATGACGTTGGTAGTCTTGAAGTTTGGATCAAACTTGAAATCGATACCTTCGATCTTCTTCAATAAGGCAACTTGACCCTCTAAGAACTTGTAAGAGTTCCACCATGGTAACAACACCTTGGAGACAACTTCCTTAACACCTTCTTCCTTAAACTTCAAAGTTTCAGCTCTCAACACAGGAGAGTTAATCAAGTATAATCTCAAAGCATCGGCACCGTACTTATCTAAGACAATGTTTGGATCTGGATAATTCTTCAATCTCTTGGACATCTTCTTACCGTCAGCAGCCAAAACGATACCGGAAACGATAACATTTTGATATGGAGCAGTCTGGAACAAGTGTGTACCTAAAATGGTCAAAGTGTAGAACCAACCTCTGGTTTGATCTAAACCTTCAGAAATGAAGTTAGCTGGGAACCCGTTGGAGAAAGTTTCCTTGTTCTCGAATGGGTAGTGCTTGGAGGCATAAGGCATGGACCCAGATTCGAACCAACAATCAAACACATCATCAATTCTCTTCAAGTTACCCTTACCCTTCTTGGATGGGATGGTTAAGTGATCAATCTTGTCTCTGTGGATATCAGTGATGTTTGGATCACCAGTCAATTCCTTCAATTCATCAATGGAACCAACACAGACAACCTCTTCAAAGTCATCAGAAACCCATAATGGGATTGGAGTACCCCAGTATCTGTTTCTTGAAACGTTCCAATCTCTGGCATTAGCAACCCAGTTAGAGAATCTCTTTTCCTTGATAGTGTTTGGAACCCACTTAGTTCTTTCAACATTTTCCAACATTTGAGGAACGATCTCCTTGACTCTGACGAACCAAGATGGAACAGTTCTGTACAATAATGGAGTATCAGATCTCCAACAGAAAGGATAACTATGTCTAACTTGTGTGGCCAAAAGAAGGTTACCAGTCTTAGTCAAGTATTTGATGATTTCCTTATCGGCATCTTTGACATACATCCCCTTGAAGTCAGTCACTTCGGCGGTGAACTTACCATCATCATCGACTGGGTTTGGGGGAGTCAACTTCTCAGTGATGACACCAGCAGCAAAAGAAACGTCATAATCTGCTTCACCAAAGGATGGAGCTTGATGAACAATACCAGTACCAGAATCGTCGGTAACATAGTCAGCAGTGATAACTCTGAAACCGGTCTCCTTGAAATTGTCATAGAAGTAATCAAACAATGGCTTATATTTGGTACCAGCCAATTCGGAACCCTTAACCTTACCGACAACCTTGTATTTGGCATCCTTTGGCTTTTTATAAAGGGACTTGATTAATGATTCTAATAAAATGTAGGTGACTTGTTTTTCTTCATCAAAGATTTTCACGTATTCAAAATTTGGATTCACACACAAAGCGATGTTAGATGGTAAAGTCCATGGAGTGGTAGTCCAAGCGACTAAGAAAGTCTTTGGGTCATCCAACAATTCAAAACCGATGGTAACAGCTGGGTCATTGGCATCCTTATAATTCAATTGAGCTTCAAAATTGGATAAGGCAGTAGTCACACCAGTGGAGTAAGGCATCACTCTTAAACCTCTGTAGACGGCATCCTTCTCGAATAATTGCTTGAAGGCCCACCAAACTGATTCCATGAAACTTGGGTAAAGGGTCTTGTAATCATCATCGAAATCAATCCATCTCCCTAATCTACCGACAGTCTTTCTCCATTCATCGGCATAAGTCATCACAATGGCTCTACATTCAGCGTTATATTTGTCAATACCTAAGTCCATGACATCTTGCTTACAAGTGATACCCAATTTCTTGTCGATTTCATGTTCAACTGGTAACCCATGGGTATCCCAACCGAATCTTCTTTCAACATAGTGGCCATTCATGGTAGCATATCTTGGGACAATATCCTTGATGGTAGAAGCTAAGATGTGACCATAGTGGGGAGTACCAGTGGCGAATGGTGGACCATCGTAGAATGCAAACTGAGGTTTACCCTCGGTCAACTTCAAAGAGGTGTGGAAGGCATCTATTTCGTTCCAATATTTCAAAACTTTCTCCTCCTCCTTTGGGAAGGAAAAAGATTGTGATTCTTCTGCAGACATGTTGAAAATAATAGAGAAACGTATTTAATCCCAGTGGAAACTAATATTGACTCACCATCGATGAATAATGTGAATATCTTTTTCAGTTTTAAGTTGAATACCTCGCATTTGCGTCGATTTTTTATTAACTGAAAAATTTTTCAAGAGTCGATCGGGGTAAGAATTATATGACACGTTTGAGTAAATTGGCGGATCCATTTTCTCGCAACTGACCAGCACAAATTACTTCTTCTAGTTTATCGTCTGGCTTCACTTGTTCCAGTATACCTCCTCTCCTCCTTGTATGTCGCCAACATAGGAGCTTGCATTAATAAAATCCTTTAACAACTCCATCGTGTCACGGTCGTGACGAGTCTCATTATTCTGGGGTTGCACCTCCAATTCCAACAGCCCGATATATTCTATATCATTTCCTTGGAGTTGACGATATGAACAAAATTCGCCACTCGATTGACCGACGCAGCCGTACCGTTGTTCTGGCGACGTAGTCTACGTGGGTGAGGACAATTGACACTCATATGTCCAAATTCTCCACAGTTGTAACAATTGCCTCTAAACCCTCTAGGGTTTCTTCTTTGGACACCAACTCTATTCATAGTGAATCACTGTCAACATCAGTTCCGTGGAATTGTCTAGCTGGAGTAGCAGGGAAAACACGATGATCTCGGTTAGGGAAATCCGCATAACTTGGTCTTGGTGCCCTACCAGCTCTTCTATCTCTGAACCCAAATGCATTGGTTTGATAAAGATGTTGATCGATAGTATTGATTCTGTTAAAAGACCAAATGGCTACTAAGTTCTACTCCTGCCAAAGTAAACTTCATCTGGGTTTGAAACCCTTCCGAAGCTTCTCTAGCTCTCCCGTGAGCGTTTCTTATTGTTATCTGGGGAGCTGGTTCAATCATGTTTTTCAAGTTGTTTTTTATTATGAAGGACTTGAATATAGCGTTCACTCTTGCCCCTGTATCCAGAATGGCTAGGAGCTGCACATTTTTTTCGTTTTCTCTGTTTTTAAAATATAATTTCAACGTATACACCTGCGAAATCGCAGGGGACAATAAAAGAAGGTCAAGGACCATTAAGTTGGAATCGGTATTGGTAGTCAGTCGCCTATTGGCGACTGGGATTGACCGACGCAGCTGCTCTTGCTCCTGTGTCCACAAAATCAATTGATGATTAATTAGCTTTAGTTTCTTGTGCTGTGTTTGCTACCAGTCCTTCCTGGTTTATTATTGTTGCCTAAATAGATAATCAGGATTGAATCCTAAATTTGTTATTTGCCTTAAAGTTCATTTCTTTTTTTATCAATAATTAATATAATTTTAATTTATTAGGTCTATACCATATACATATATCTATAGAATACGTCTAACTATCTGCCATAGCTAGAATCCTTCAATTCAATAGTCAACAGTAAGTATAACTCTTTTTTAATACTGATTAAGGGAACGTAATCTGGCTAGACCATCTGTGTTACCGAGTGATTAACTTCTCTAGGTCGGTATATCACAGGGGTGACGTTGTTGATAGACCTTTACAAGTCTAATCCCGATTGTGCTACCAGTCCTTACCGTGATTATCTAATTCCCTAATTAGGATGGGATCCTATATCCATTAATCTTTACTTGTAAATTGTTAATATGTTTAAGACAATAAATCGGACAATCCGGAATAGTACTTTCTCTTATTAAGGATATCCTGAAATTCATGTTCTAGCGCAAGTGGTTTAGTGGTAAAATCCAACGTTGCCATCGTTGGGCCCCCGGTTCGATTCCGGGCTTGCGCAATCTTTTTTTGGATTCATATTTTTTTGAACTTTTTTTAGTCCGACTAATTTTGGTACATGAAGATAGAGATCTTTTTTTGTCAACGAGCTATTTATCCAGATAAATTAGATCAAGACAGGCGACTGAAGAAGGAAAGACATAGAATATCAAAAAAATGAGTTCTGGTGATCAAAAGAAACATCTTCAACAGCTTCAAGAACAATACAACAAGTTTTTGAAGGCACCAAAATATAACCTTGAATCAGAGGAAGTATTCTGCGTATGCCGGAGGATTGACAATGGTGAATTAATGGTTGCCTGTGATGGATGTGATGAATGGTATCATTTCAAATGCATGAAATTGAATATGAAGTTTAAAGATCTCGTGAATAATTATTATTGTCCGTTCTGTGATGAACTCTTACATAAGGGTAAAACTGTGTGGAAACGGAAATGCAGATTAGAGTCGTGTTACAATCCAATCAGAATAGACAAATCGACTGGCGTGGGATCAAAGTATTGTTGCGAAGAACATGGAGTGGAATTTTTCAAGAATCAGATGATTAAACATATTGAGAAATCACAAAGTGAGACAAGATTAAAAGAATCACAGGTGGTGAAGATCTTCCAAAATTCCAAGGACATCACATATTTCAAAGATCTGGGTAATCAGTTGCCTGAATTTGATAAACCTGGAATGGAGGGCAAACAAGAGACTGAATTGAAAATGGCCAATATACAGGGAGAAATCAAATCGTTGACCGATTTGAAAGAAATATACACGTCCAAAGGGAAATATTTACACAAACTTAGAGAGAAAATCAAGCTTCTCAATGAAATTCTTTCTCGCATTGAAGATCCAGAAGGTGGAAATGCCGATGCATCTACTACAAAGAAATCGAGTAAATCTAAAAAGAGCAAAAAGTCAAAGAAGACTAAGATTGACATCTGTGGGTATGATTCACGGTTGAGATTGGATACTTCGCAATGGAAGGATTTCAAAAACACTGATGATTTCAAGAAGGTTATATTCTTTGATGGGAATTTTGATGGGATCACAAATGAACAAATCAAGGCCCAATACAAGTCTGCAAGAGGTAATGATGACGAAAATGAACAAAATAACGATCAAGATACGGTGATGACTGAAGATGTTCCATCCGTGTTTGACAATATTTGTCTTAACGATAAGAAGAAGTGTGCAAAGCATATGACATGGTATAGTATCATGGACGACGATTTTGAATTGAAGTTGAATGAAATAGCTGTGAAGGTTTCTCAAAATAATGTGAAAACCGGAAAGTTAAAGGCTGACTTTACTATCCGTAATTGGGAAAGATGGGAAGCCCAATGTCCATGAGGGCATTTCTGTTTTCTCCCTTCTACTTGTATACTAATTGTAAGATTATACTAATATAAAGAAAATTAATTCTAGATTAATCAAAACATATTTTTTTTGGGGGGTAGGGTTGATATATATATTGTACATTAAATAGTTAAGCTTATTTCATTTCTTCATCTGGTTTATCCTCTTCTTCTTGTGGAATTTCTTCTTCTTCATCTTCAATGTAGTCATCTAACAAGTGACGAGCCTTCCAGACTTCCATCAACCCATCTTCACCACAACTGGCAACGACGTGGTCTAACACTGGGTGCCAATCGCACTCACTAATTCTACCAGTGTGACCACCATGCATGAATGTTAAACATGGATCTATATAACTGGTTTTCTTCTTTTCATACTCCTTCAAATCAAAATCACCGTTACTTATCTTAGCGAGATCCCAAATGAGGATTCTACGATCCACTGACCCAGACATCAACAAGTTTTCATTGAATTTCAAATTCAAAACAGATGAGTTATGACCATACAAGGTTCTCAATGGTTTAACCAAGTTTCTCAAATCCCAAGTATGTATCAAATTATCGGAGGACCCCGTAGCCAACAAGTATTCCAAATCGGCATGGAATTCGACAGCATTGATAGAGCCATCATGGGCATCATCTAAACGAATAGCCGGGGTGGTACTTTCTGCTGCTCTTGAATCATGGACATGAAGAGACTTATCATCACCGACAGATGCAAACAAGTCGTTAGCCTTGGCGTTCCAAGAAATGTCATTCACGATGGATGATCCATGAGTTTCAAAAGTTCTAGTTGGCTTCAAGGTTTTACTATCCTTCTCTGAGTTTATATCCCATAATGCAATCTTACTATCCTCTGATGAGGACAACAATTGATTTTTCGAAAACACAGGGTTCCACTCAAGTCCGAATCCTTCCTTAGAATGATATTTTAGAGTCTTCTTGAAAGTTGATGAAGATGAATCCTTCGTGTCAAAGATCAGGATGTCACCATAATTTGTTTGGGTGGCCACAAGTCCATTATCATGATTGATTCTGAGTTTATTGATTTCACCTGGGTGTTCCCATTCCTTCTTCAATTCGTATTGATTACCGTGTCCCTCAAAGTTAGGAATGCCAACAGGGGATGTCACTTCCGGAGCCAAAGTTGATGGTAACGTCACCGTGTAGGATCTAAGGTAGTTTTGTGTATTTTTGGAAGTCAAAGTACCCATAAACAAAGTTGCATTGACAGACTTCTTATCCTCTGTGAATGTGTAGTCCTTTGCCCATTGTAAGGTCAAACTTGGCCAAGTAGTGGAATAAGTGTATAATAAATCGTACAACAGTGGAGAAGTCTTCTTCCATATTTTGAACTCTTCATTGATTAATTTTTCATTTTGAATGTATTTTTCCTTGATATCTAGTGCTATTATAAGGGATGGGAAAAGAGAGAGTGTGTGTTAGTATATATGAACTTTTGGTATCAGGCTTTCATGGAACAAATGAAGATTCAAGAAAAAAACACAAATTAACAAACGAAACATACGTTTTGAATCAGGTTGCTGTTCAGAGACAGCAGCTGTGGTTGGTGCCATTGTTGTTAATGTTAGTGATGGATATAAGACAAGGCAACATCACTCACTGTAAATCTATAGATATCGTTTTTTTTCCTTTTCTTCTCCAAATCCAAAAAAAATTCAAAATTACGTGGGGTCGATTTTGAAAAGGTCGAAAGGTCGATGGAATCTAAATTATATATCAGCCTGAGGTATAAGTCGACGTATTGATACTAGATCTAGCTGCTATTTTTTATCTTTTATAAATTTACACTTGAATGTTGAACATAACTAGTTTTGATCCACTTTCAAACTAGATACTCAAACTGAATAAATTAATGGCTGCAAGGAAGTTTTACGCTGTTGCAAACGGGAGAACAACAGGAGTATTCACTGATTGGAATACATGTCTGAACAGTGTCAAGGGTTATTCGAATGCCAAATACAAGGCATTCAATAATCTTGAGGATGCCCGGGAATTTGCCAACGGTGATAATAATTCCTCTTCATCGGATGGAAAGAGACCTATGCATGTAACCCCATTAAAGCTCCTCCCTCTATCAGAATCAGAATATAAATCCCATCAAAAAGGCCCAATTGTCTCTTCATCGGAGGGGCAAGGTGTCACAGGTGGACGCGGTCCAATCAGAGTCACGACTCTTCAAAGTGTACCTGCCGCTCCAATAATACACACTATTTACACTGATGGTGCTTCCAAGAATAATCAAAACCAACATATGAGAAAGGCAGGGTATGGTGTTTTCTTCGGTGATGATGATCCAAGAAATATTGCTGCCCCATTGGAGGGTCCCCATCAGACCAATCAATTAGCTGAATTGACTGCCATTGACAAGGCCACCGATTTCATTTGCCGGGCTTCTGGAACAAATAATAATATTAAGTATAAGATTTGCACCGATTCTAAGTATAGTATCGATTGTGTTACTAATTGGTCTAAGAAATGGAGAGCCAATGGATGGAGGGGTTCTACTGGACAACCTGTCAGAAACAAAAAAGTCATTGAATATATTGTGAAAAAAGTTGATAAAATCAATTCCAATTACCGATCTAAAGGTTGGAGTGATCTCGAATTTGAACATGTTAGGGGTCATATGGGCCATTACGGTAATGAAAGAGCTGATGAACTCGCCAATTTGGGAGCAAGTATGAAATTATGACTTAATTAATGACTGGTATGATAAGATTTTGTGTACTTTACTAATTAAACCAAACGAATACCAATTACTTAGAAAAAATAGTTTGCTAATCAAGCGATGTGTAGTCTATACGAATATCCTTGATGGAATGAATCGCGATCGGAGATTAAAAGATCAAAAGATCAAATTGATATCGGTGTATCTAATTTCAAAGTTGTTACAAGTAAATATGTAACTACAGTACTGCATGTCATAGCAATAATGGAAATTAGATGAATTTACAAAGGGTTGATTGCTTTTCAAGTAAAGGGATATAACAAAAAAAAAAAAAAATAAACCAGTTAGAGACATGAACGATAAGTTCGAAAACAAGAGTGACGTAGATTAAGTGAATGAAACTCATCGGCGATCGAAGAAAACGCATCATATGTAAATATCTAACTAAGGTCTTAGCAAATATAGAATAAGCACCGAGAACTAAAGCCGGCTATATACATAGAAGCTGTAATTTTGAACCCTAGTAAGGAGGGACCGAGAAAACCATTAGTTTGTTTACATATTTCCTGATACTAGAGGCCAGACACGTAAATACAAGTTTACAATGGCTACCAATTTATAACACGTAAAATTAAAATATTTTCTGTAACGTGTCTTTGTCACGTAATTTACGCGTTGTTCTGTCACGAAAAGAAGAAAAAAATAAATAATACGCTTGTACCGGTAACCTGTGTAATTAGGATTGATATTACTATTAATTCATACAAGATCAACTATTAAGATAGTTAATCATCATAGTATACATTGGTAATACACAAATATATATATATATAATGGTATACTAACATAAATAACCACCAATACACAAACGCCAAAAACTCCAGTCACACACAAAATAATTTTTTTTTTTTATTTCCACTTTCCATTGTATTACTAAATCTGGTAATGACAATAACCGAAGAAACCTCTTCGGAGTTGATAAGTTACTGTAAAAGGTTATACTGAAAATATATATATGTATACATACTACTAATATACATACTTTACTTTCTCTCATTGGAATTACCGGAGAATATTTCTTCTATTAATGTAGCAAACCTATAGTACGTAAAATTAACTATGAACCACTCACTCAACCACTAAAAATAAAAAAAAAATTTGCCCATTTAACAAAGCCATTTTAAAACTGTATTGTGTTTTTGTTTATTTATTGCCTTTCCTAATTCCATTTTTAACAGAACTCTTTGATACCCCGATTTCAAGACGCGTTTCTTAATTCTATCCCTCCATCTGTTGTATATAAATACCCTTGAGTTTATCCAGTTTTTATTTTTGATTCAACAACTAACTCTTTTTTCCAAATTCTTCTTTCTCTTCTTTCATTGTACCATTATTATATATATACACTCACTTTATCATACACAATGTCTATCCAAGAAACTCCATCAAAGGTCGCCGCCAACGCCCTTTCCAATTTAGATTTAGATTCCGCTGACAAGAAGGACTTGACAGCTACTTTGACTGCCGCTGCTAAGGCTAAGGCTGCCGCCGCCGGTATCAAGGAAGAAGAAACCACTAAGGAAAAGGATGTTGACGTTGAACACTCTGCCTTCTTAGAAAAGCACAAGGTTCACAGACACAAGTTAAAGGCCTTAGAAAAGGATGAACCTTTATTAACTGAAAACAAGAAGAGATTCGTCTTATTCCCAATCAAATATCACGAGATCTGGCAAATGTACAAGAAGGCCGAAGCTTCCTTCTGGACTGCCGAAGAAATTGATTTATCCAAGGACTTACACGACTGGAACAACAGATTGAATGACAACGAAAGATACTTCATCTCTAGAGTGTTAGCCTTCTTCGCTGCATCTGATGGTATTGTCAATGAAAATTTGGTTGAAAACTTCTCTGCTGAAGTGCAAATCCCAGAAGCCAAATGTTTCTACGGTTTCCAAATCATGATGGAAAACATACACTCTGAGACTTACTCCTTATTGATCGACACTTACGTTAAGGATCCAAAGGAAGCTGATTACTTATTCAACGCCATTGAACACATCCCATGTATTAGAGAAAAGGCTGAATGGGCCTTAAGATGGATCTCCGATGATGAAGCCTTATTCGGTGAAAGATTGGTTGCCTTCGCTGCCGTTGAGGGTATCTTCTTCTCTGGTTCCTTTGCTTCCATCTTCTGGTTGAAGAAGAGAGGTTTAATGCCAGGTTTAACTTTCTCTAACGAATTCATCTGTAGAGATGAAGGTTTACACACTGACTTTGCTTGTCTATTGTTCTCTCACTTGAATAACACTCCAGATGAAAGCATTGTTGCTAAGATCATCACCGAAGCTGTTGACATTGAAAAGAGATACTTCACCGATGCCTTGCCAGTCAAGTTATTAGGTATGAACTGTGATTTAATGTGTCAATACGTTGAATTCGTCGCTGATAGATTATTAGTTGCCCTCGGTTGTAAGAAGATTTACAATGTTACCAACCCATTCGACTTCATGGAGAACATCTCCTTGGCTGGTAAGACTAACTTCTTCGAAAAGAGAGTTTCCGATTACCAAAAGGCTGGTGTTATGGCTAACACCGTTAAAAAGGATGAATCCAACGCTGGGTTCTCCTTCGATGATGATTTCTAATTGGTATATACATCAATTTTTAATCATGTTTTAACGTTGCTTCTGAATTGTTATTAACATTTTGTCTTTTTTTTGGGTTTTTCTTTTTTTTGTTTTATTTCTTTCTTTCTTTTTCTTAAATGGGTTCTAGTTTTCTCCGGGAGAGTTCCTCCTTTTGTATTTCTTTCTATACTACGGTGCCTATCGCAAGATAATAGGTGCTTCTCTACCCGCTTCCTCTTTGTATAATAGTTAATGTCAAAATTTTTTAATTAGTTTAAATGATCAATTTTATTCTAGCTACCAAATCTCTGCACCGAAACAAAAAAAAGATTTTTTTTTCAACGAAACAGATTATAAAATGAGTTTACAGATATTTCCCTGTTATTATGATTCTTACAAAATTTCTTATTCTCTCCCCATTATACATTCCTTTTGAAGATACCATTGTTCTTGATACAAACCCAAAATACCAATTAAAGGGGTCAGCAGACAACTAACAACAGACACCAGTGAGTTCTTTCCTTGCTTTTGTTAACAAAACAGCATATATAAATAATTTTTTATAACAGAAACAAACTTTAATTAGAGGTTTTTTTTTTCAAAATAAAACAATCTTATTCCTCTATAAATGTCAATCCAAGACAATAACAACACCACAGATCAAATGTTATCACGGACTTACAAGGATGCAATCAAATTGCTGAACTCGGTCCAGTCCAATTTCTCTACAATTGAAGCTGCTAGAAAGTCCGGCGTGAATAGAAATTCCATGTTGATCCCAGAGATGGTGGAATGGACTAGAAGAATCGGATACAAGCCATCTGACTTTAATAAGTTAAACGTGATTCATGTTACAGGTACCAAGGGTAAGGGATCAACCTGTGCATTTGTGCAGAGTATTTTGTCACAATACAGATCTCCTTTAACCAGTGGGTATTCTGATAGAGCTAACTCTGTGGATTCTCACGTTACTGAGTCTGCTCCGAGAATCACCAAAATTGGATTATACACATCTCCTCATTTAAAGAGCGTCAGAGAGAGAGTTATGATCAATGGGAAACCCATCAGTGAAGAATTGTTTGCCAAATATTTCTTTGATGTTTGGGATAGATTAAGTGAATCCGAGTCTGATACCTCGGTGTTCCCAGATATGGGCAAGGGAGTGAAGCCTGCTTACTTTAGATACTTGACCTTGTTATCATACCACGCATTTGTGAAGGAAGGTGTTGACACAGCAATCTATGAAGTTGGTGTCGGTGGGGAATATGATTCTACTAATTTATTTGAAAAGCCAACGGCATGCGGTATTTCTTCCTTAGGGATTGACCACACTGTGATGTTGGGTAACACATTAGAAGAGATTGCCTGGAATAAGAGTGGTATCTTCAAGGAAGGTGCCGATTGCTTCTCAGTGGTGCAACCAGAGGGAGCCATGAAGGTGATTGAAGAGAGAGCCCTAGAAAAGAAGGCTGCCAGTTTCACTGTGGTGACTGGTAGAAAGGACATTGATGAGATCAAGTTAGGATTAAATGGTGACTTCCAGAAACAGAATGCGGCATTGGCTGTGGCACTTTGTGAAGCTCATTTGAGTAAATTGGGATTCAGCATTGATAGAGAGAGCTTGAGTACCGAGTTTGTCAATGGGTTAGAGTCAGCTCAATGGCCAGGTAGATGTCAAGTTATAGAGGACAACAAAAAGGAGGACGGATTGACCTGGTTTATAGATGGTGCACATACAAAGGAGAGCATAACAAACGGTGCCAAGTGGTTCTCCACGGTGGTTCGTCCTAACCACAAGAAGGTGTTGTTATTCAATCAACAATCTAGAGATGTTCAACCACTAATCAAAACTCTATTTGAAACTTTAGATGCTGCCAATGTGAAATTTGATAACGCAATCTTCACCACTAATGTTACCTGGTCATCCGGAGATTACTCTGCCGATTTGGTGTCAATGAATACATCCAAGAAACAAGTTGACTCTTTAGAGGTGCAAACCAAAATGGCCGGCTATTGGGATGAACTCGATAAGAAAACTAGAAAACATATCTTTCATGACATTGAGACTTCTGTCAATTTTGTCAGATCATTAGAAGGGCCATTGGATGTGTTTGTTTGTGGCTCATTGCATTTAGTTGGAGGTTTCCTTGTCGTTTTAGACGGCCACCCTTAATATACTTTTAAATCTTCCTTCACCTTCCCCCTTATAATACACTTTTAATTTATTTCTATTTTGCAAATTTTATGTCTTTCAATTCTTCTTCTCTATATATCTATTCATATATAATTTGATACAATAACTATTTATGTATAGCCTTTTAGTAAGCTCCCAATATTTTTAGCGCTGCTCTATTTTTAAAATTGAAATTATTTTAGGCTCCAGAAAAAAAGAACCATGAAAGTTTGATCCCGTTACCGATATTTCTGTAAATAATAAACAAATAATCAATCAATCTATCAATCAAGTGATACTCAAGGGTTGACTCATCTGATTTAACATTCTGACATCAGAGAGATAGAAATAATCGAAAACAGAAACCATACTGAGAGGAAAACAAAGGAATTCAATTATCTCTCAGACTAAAATAACGTTACAGCTGATTACAATTCAGTTCAATTCCTATACGCCCTTATAAGTTATATCGCCTGTTTACCCAAGTCCACCGGTACATTACTCTCCACACATTTCTTGTCCCCCCATTGGTGGTGATACAACACTGGAAATCCCAACGGTTGATACAGAATACACATATAGATATAACCATGAACAATAGAAGTATAATAGAGGAAAGAGCTGTCTACACCAAACGTACCCAAGATTACATAGACTTGATCAAGAACTTCACCGATCCAGAGTTAACAGAGATAGGCAATTATAAACTATTGAAGGAAATCGGATGTGGTGCGTTTGGTCAAATTTATCTGGGGTACCACAAATTTCTCAAGATGAGAGTATGTCTGAAAAGAGGTGAACGCACAACAGAAGACAGTCTCAGTGATAACCTCATGAGAGAATACTATTATCTAAGAGAATTCAGAAGACACCCACACATAACAAAGATCTATGAGATCATTTTCACCGAGACAAAGGCCTATATGGTGATGGAATACTACCACGAGGGAGACCTTTTCGAATACTTGACCAAACGTAAGAGAATACCCACAGATGAGGCACTCAAATTGTTCACTCAAATATTGGGTGCTGTATATTACATGCACAAGAATGGGTGTTGTCATAGAGATTTGAAACTTGAGAATGTCTTGTTAGATAAGAAATTGAATACCAAACTCTCAGATTTTGGATTCACTAGAGAATTACCCTTTGCTCAACATGGAACTAAATCATTATTGAATGAATTCTGTGGAACTACAGCTTACATGGCCCCTGAAATCATACGAAGAGAAAATTACTCCGGTGTTAAGACAGATACATGGGCTTTAGGTGTGATGCTTTACACCATGATTGCCGGTGAAATGCCATTCGATGATACATTAGAGGAGGATACATTGGAAGATAGAATCCAAAATACTGAACCAAACTATGAAGGTGATGTTTTCAAGAGTGAATTAGTGTCATTGATTAAATGGATGCTCTCTAAATCACCTGATGATAGACCAAACTGCTTGGATGAAGTGTTGAGATTACCTATTTTACAACCTTATGGAGGAACTAATCAAATAGAGATTGTTAGCAAACTAATGTATGCCACCCATTCTGAGCCAGATTTAACTACATCAGATAGAACTTTGTTGAAAGATCTATCAAGAATCGGACTGGATAAAGAATTGTTTTTGAATTCCATCCAAAATGATTACCTGGATTCTGTCTCAGGGTTTTGGCAATTATTGAAGGAGAAGAATCAAAAGAAAGGTCTCAGAAAGAAAAGCAAGCACAGAAGTAGAAGCATGTTAAGAATTTCAACCTCCAAATCGTTCATGGATAACGCTAAATTGGCCTTTTCTCCTTCTAACACTATTCCAAGTGTGAACGATAGCAACAATTTCATTGCGAGAGCAGAGATGACTCAATCAACAGAAGTCTTGGGAACTCCATCTAGTAGGCAACCCTCGTCTTCGACTGTACCACAGAGAACAGATTCAATACAAACTACAAGAACAAGCAGCTTGGCTACAAAGATCATACCCAGCAATTCAAGACCTTCTAACGGTGCTAATAGTAAGAAAGAATCTTTTAATTCTGAAGATACCATATCCACTTCGATACATGACAACAATGATCAACATTCCCTTGTTTCCCAAAAGAAACATAAATTCTCTTTGAAAAATATATTCAGAGGTAAAAAGACAGCATCACCAACAAACAACATAATTCATTCTAGAACCCCGACAATGTCTTCATCTCACATGTCTACTATACCAAGTGTGTCAGAAGTTGCAACTCAGGAGCAAAGAAATGTTGAATCTTCAATTCGCAACAGTCAAAGCTCCACTGCTAAGGGATCAAACTATGACCCATTGAATACAGATAAGCTGATACCAGTATCTGATAATCCAGCCTCACTAAAGAGAAATAAGCCAACAAGACCTGGATCTGTGATTTCTTCTTACTCCATGCAAACTACAGTATCCGAGACATCAAATGGTTCTGGTTATTTGACGGGTTACTCCACGGAAAACCCAAGTACGACTCCGGTACACCAGGGACAATTATTCTATAATCCCTCGTCAGGGAATGGCAATACCAGACCGATATACGTGAGAGGTATGAGTGAAAACTCGGTTAATCCACCTAGTCAACCTGATTCCCCTAATTCATCATTTACTGCATTGTCTAGATCAAATTCCATTGATTCTTCATCAAGAGGTCGTGGTAGACGGAAAAAGTCTTCTAATAGTAACTTTGTTTTGAAGAGAGGTAAATCACCATTGCAATCAAAGATGAACACTAAATGGAACTTCAATGTTAACAATGTTACCAATCATAAGAAGTTCGCTAAGAATACAAAGCAAAAGCAGAAGCAGCAACAACAAAAGCAGCAACAAACCATCGAGGAGGAGGAATCCGAAGAGGAAGTGGAAGATGAAGGAAAGGATATCACTTTAGAACCAATTGATTCTACTGATGGTGAACTGATAGTTGATGAAATTGCTGCTAGCGATTCTGATATACCTGACATTAATGAATTCAAGAGAGGCAATGGGCATTTTGACAATGGGTTACAACCCGGTGGTAAGACCATACCAAGCATGGAGACAGTTAATAAGAAGTTGAGTGGGTTGAGTATACATAGAGAGGAAGAACCTGATACAACTAACTAATTTTAATAATTTTTTGTCGTGTTCCCAAATTTTTTTATTCTTCTTCATTTGCATGCAATTTTGTATATTTTTTACAACTTTCAGTCGTATTTTTTTATTGCAATCTAATATTTATTTATTCATATATTTTCTAAAGGAAAAAAAAAAACAGAAATCACCATCTTCACCTCAATGAAGTCGTAAAACTAAAAAAAAGAATGCGCAAGCCCGGAATCGAACCGGGGGCCCAACGATGGCAACGTTGGATTTTACCACTAAACCACTTGCGCTGATGTTGATTCGGAAAATCTATTTGATTTTATCCGGGTAATGTCTGAGAAAAACAATGGCGTAGGAGGCGTATACCCTTATTATTTCCTGTAATTAGCCTCCTTTGATTATGTAATATATTACGGTAGCTGAATGGTTTTAATACCCAAAAATCCTAAAATCACAAAATAATGGTTTAATTTCTGTAATAATGCACATTAATGTACCTACATCTTTCTATATAGGGGAAATTAGAATTCAAAAGTCAATTTTCAGAAAAAAATGAGCCTTAGCACTCTGGTAAAACAAGAAATGTATAATTTCCGGAGATTTTGTTTTATGTAATTGCAATTTACGAACTTTTTTTCATGAGAATAAAAGAGAGATTCAATGAATTTAGAGTTTTCATATATTAAATAGATCAACCAGAGTGATTATTACAGTATATCTAATTCCAACACATTATGACAACTAAGATAATAGAGAACGATTGATACCTTTTAATTACAGATAAAAAAAAAAAGGCAACAGCATGATACAACAGATTTTATCAATCGTAAAAAATAGTACATATATATTGAACAATATTGGAGTTTATATATCTATGTATAAGGAGAAAAAGAGCATCACTAAAATAAATCACCAAAGAAGCACACTTTAACACCGATGGCGTAACCCAAATGACACAACATCAAGATACTTAAAAGAATCAATGAAACTTTCTTTTGATCATCACCAAACACTATATTAAAATATTGATTCAATTTAACACCAAGACTGACACCACTCAATAAAGCACCTATTCCTATACAAAGCCATTTCAAGATTGCATCAGTTTTATGGTGGTTAACTAATAAACCTCTAAATATGGATAAGAATGCAGCAGGGATCCAAAGTAAATTTGAGTATGAATAAATTGAAATTAATTTAGTGATAGCGATCACTCCTGAGACTTTAAAATAGAATCTCAAGGTTAACCAAAGTAAGACAGGGATGATGATGATGTATCCATATAATAAATTGATTGATGTTAAGATCATTTTAAAATAATTCACATTACCAGTGACTTTCTTTGAGAAAAATTCAGCTAATAATTCAGCAAATGAATTACAGAAAAACAGTAAAAACACTAAAGTTGCGGTAATCCAAATTGATCCATATAGGTCACCGACTTGTTGAAATTCATCTGGATGTAATTGCACTATTGGATTTAAACTTTTATAACAATTATAAAAGAATTCAGGGGTATCTAAATCAAAGTATTTTCTGTAATAGTTTAATGAGAAAATTCCACCTTCATAAGTTTTCTTAACTTTAGGTCTGTTAGGTTGATTTAAATTTGGAGCTGATATATTGACTTCTTGAAGTGAATCTGTATTTGTAGATAAAGGAACAGATGGAGTTGTCGTTGTTGGTTTTTTAGTATCCGTTGAATCACCATTGAAATCTGGTTGAATTATGACATCATCGTCATCGTCTATACTGAAGTTATTTATATTTTGATAATTGGACATCTGTGATTGATTTAATAAGTAATAATTAGTTAACTTGGTATTAGATTTATACCGGTAATATCTTCAATTACTTGTCTTCTTCTTCTTTTTTTTTTTTCTGTGAGAAGGAGTACTAATAACACATCTCTACACGGCTTCTGAGAAATAAAACGTCGATAGACTGATAGACCTTATTTTCCAATTTAACCATACTACTAATATGACAGATAAATGGATCCATTATAATTTCTTCATATTAAGTCTAGAATGTTATAAAAAGGATCTTCATTAACTATAGAAATTACGCGTTTAGTACTCTTTACATGAATTCCAAGCAAAGCAAAAAAAGGAACTACTACAATAAAGCTGTAATTTAAACTCTTTGATTACTTATAACTCCTTTACAATAAGATCGACTATTAAATCAAAAAAATTTAAACTAATGTATTAATTTATATCTAGTTACTTCAAATAAGGGCAGTTTTAAATGAAAAAAAGCTAACTAAATAAACAAATAAATAAATAAAAATTTTTCAACGTAAACAAAAAAAAAAAGAACAAAAATTTTGACAGATTACACTAATTAGGAATCCTGAATTTCGTTACTGTGTTAAATCATAATATTAATAGATGAATCCTAATTTATTATCCGGTAAATGTTTTACTTTTATTTTATTTGTTCCTACATCAGGGGTACTCAAATTTTAAAAATTAAAAGTATAAATTATTGCTACACTTGTTTCAACTGTTTTCGGTTCATTTTAGTTCTTCAAGGCTAGAATATTTGAACTAATTGTGTCTCAAACTTTTATCAGTCTAGCCATTTAAGTTAATTTGTTGTTATTTAACAAGGAGGTGTCAAAAAGAATGAAAAAAGAATTATTTCCTTTTTCAATTTAAATTAACTACCTCCTGTTGCTTTCCCCAATTATTAATTATTCAGTTATTCAGTAAAATGATTATATTCAAATTGTAATAACGTATACACATAATAAATGTAACAATTAATTTTTCACAAAAAATGAAAATAACCAAAACAAAACTTAGGAATCCGTACGGAATGTGGATGAAGCCCAGATTTATAGAGGTCAATCCGAATTAATCCCTTCGACTCCCCCTACACATCGACGAGACTTTCCTAATTGAGCGAAAAGTTGGTACTTAGGTATCTGGATTCATTGCCTAATTGGGACAAGCATACACAGACACCAGGCGGGCATAACCTGCCTGACCTGCAACAACCCCCCCGGTAGTCCCACATACCTGGCCTCGCTCTCTCAGCCAGTCCCCCGTGGTCTGCCCCCCCCCCCTCTCTGACACGGTCTCCAGCTCCACAGGGGACTCTGCAAACTTTAAATTTTTTTTTCTTTTTTCGGGTGTACGATGGTTATGATCCACTTACTTCAACAAAAACAAATCTTTCCCCTTCACTGGAGGGAAAACACAAAACTCATTCCATGTCCCGTTTTTCTCTCTTTCCTTTGACTACTCCCCCCCATTCTTCTGAGAAGACATAGAGATACCCCCTTTTCTTGATTATATACTCTACTCAAAGGACTTTATAATTTAGAATACAACTCAACACAACACACTCTTACTTTGTTGATTTTTTTTTTTGTTACATTTTCATATTTGGTTTTCCTCTTTTTAAATAACAAAACAAATTTCTAACAAACACCAAATCAAGTGTGTTTTATCTTTTAATTGTCAACAAGCCAAAAATAACACTTTAAGATAGAATAACTAGCATTTTGTTTATTTGATTCATCTCTTGTATTGATTCTCAAGACAAAAATAAACAACACCACTATTTCCAATATCGTGTTTCGTTTTTTTTTTTTTAATTTCCAATTAATAACATTATTTTGAATTCAATTTTCAATATATAAGATTAAATTCTTCGTTATTACTCTCTGATACCCACTTTCGTTCATTCGTTCTTCAACAACAAAATTTACACTATCGTTTATGCAGAATTAAGAGTTATTAAAAATTTCATCCTTTTTCTATTCATATTTTTTTTTCTTGATTCCCCCCGCAACATTCACATATACATACTTATAGTCACATAATGCGTTTCTCTACAAAACATTTAATAGCTGTGCTATTGGCTACCGCAAACGTTTCTGAATCTCTATATATCCCATCTGATTTACTGAATATCTTGAAGAAAAGATCCTTCGGTAACAGTGTCGCTTATGGGAATTCGTCTAACAACGCTCTCACGACTTCAGATCATGATTATCACACAGTGACTACATCATCTTCATCTTCATACATATTCGATGATTCAACATATTCCGATCTCAATGAAGGTAGAATCACTACCGATTTCGGTGACGATGATACCGCTTCTGAGACTACAACATCCACACCAACGAGTACAACTGATACAGTGGCAGATGAGACTCGTCCAGTTGTGGGACAGTCCTCCTCATCTACTTCTTCTGAAACCCATAATAACTACTACACAGCTGTGACATCATCTGATTCCTACACCGAGCCATCAACGGAAGAAACACCAACAACAACAACAACATCTTCTTCAGAGACTACAAAGGCTAACGCTGCTACCACTGCTGACACGGAGACTACTTCTTCTACTCCTACTACTACGGAAGCTACTCCAACGGAGGATACCACTACTCCTTCTACAACGGAAGCTATTACTCCTACTACAACAGATGATACCACTTCTACCCCAGAAGAGGACACCACTACTCCTACTACAACGGATGATACCACCACTACTCCAGAGGAGGACACCACTACTACTCCTTCCGCCACCACAAGTTCCAGTGGTGTTGCCGGTACCACAGTGACTAGTCCAACTACTTCATCCACCCCAACTACAACAGATGATACCACTTCTACCCCAGAAGAGGACACCACCACTCCTACTACAACGGATGATACCACCACTACTCCAGAGGAGGACACCACTACTACTCCTTCCGCCACCACAAGTTCCAGTGGTGTTGCCGGTACCACAGTGACTAGTCCAACTACTTCATCCACCCCAACTACAACAGATGATACCACTTCTACCCCAGAAGAGGACACCACTACTCCTACTACAACGGATGATACCACCACTACTCCAGAGGAGGACACCACTACTACTCCTTCCGCCACCACAAGTTCCAGTGGTGTTGCCGGTACCACAGTGACTAGTCCAACTACTTCATCCACCCCAACTACAACAGATGATACCACTTCTACCCCAGAAGAGGACACCACCACTCCTACTACAACGGATGATACCACCACTACTCCAGAGGAGGACACCACTACTACTCCTTCCGCCACCACAAGTTCCAGTGGTGTTGCCGGTACCACAGTGACTAGTCCAACTACTTCATCCACTCCAACTACTACCTCAGACACAACAACGACACCTGATGTTGTCAGTAGTTCTGCCGAGACTACTGATGCTAGTACCACTGAGACCCCATCAGAGACTACTACTTCCACTCCAACCACCTCTGGTGATGCTGCTGCTACCACTACTACTAAACCATCATTATCATCATCTAGTGAGTTTGTTCTATCATCTGATATGGTCAGCTCTTCTGAAGCATCAACTACTGATTTGTCCACTTCATCAACTTTGAGTAGTACTTCAACTTCTGGTAACGCTGTGTCAACCACTGTTGCTTCAACATCTTCTAGTTCCACTCCTGACATTGTGTCATCCGTTCCATCTGCGCTAGAATCTTCTACTGCTGATGAAGTTGTGAGCTCATCATTGGAGCCAGTCGTTTCAAGTGATCTAGTGTCCACCACCACTCCAGGTGTCTTGAGTTCTGCTGAACCTGCTACTACCACGACTCCATTAGTGTCTTCAACTGATACTACTACTCCATTGGTGTCAAGTGAAATTGTGTCAACCCCTGTGGTTTCCGAACCAACTACTACGACCCCATTAGTGTCAAGTGAAGTCGTCTCCACTACTCCTGTGGTGCCTGAATCTACCACCACTGCTCCGTTAGTTTCATCAGAATCAACGACTAGTGCTATACCAGCTGTCGTGTCTACCACTCCATTGGTGTCGTCCGCTGTTGAGACTACCCCTACTCCTGTGGTGTCTTCCGCTGTTGAAGAAACTACTACTCCTGTGGTGTCTTCCGCTGTTGAAGAAACTACTACTCCAGTGGTGTCTTCTGCTGTCGAAACTACTGCTACTCCAGTGGTGTCTTCCGCTGTTGAAGAATCTACTACTAGTGTTGCTCCAGTTGTGTCTTCTGCTGTTGAAGAAACTACTACTCCAGTGGTGTCTTCTGCTGTCGAAACTACTGCTACTCCAGTGGTGTCTTCCGCTGTTGAAGAATCTACTACTAGTGTTGCTCCAGTTGTGTCTTCTGCTGTTGAAGAAACTACTACTCCAGTGGTGTCTTCTGCTGTCGAAACTACTGCTACTCCAGTGGTGTCTTCCGCTGTTGAAGAATCTACTACTAGTGTTGCTCCAGTTGTGTCTTCTGCTGTTGAAGAAACTACTACTCCAGTGGTGTCTTCTGCTGTCGAAACTACTGCTACTCCAGTGGTGTCTTCCGCTGTTGAAGAATCTACTACTAGTGTTGCTCCAGTTGTGTCTTCTGCTGTTGAGACTACTTCAACTCCAGCTGTTGTGCCTACTACCACCACGAGTGCTGCTCCTGTTGTCTCTACTACCAGTGCTGCTCCAGTCGTGTCTACTACTAGTGCTAGTGCCGCTCCTGTGGTGTCATCCCCTGCCGAAGTTTCTACTACTGCTACTCCTGTTGAATCATCCTCAGTTGTGTCATCTTTTGTTGCACCTGCTGTGTCTACCACCACCAGTCCTGAATCTGTCGCTTCATCTGTCGTCTCTGAACCTGCTGCTACCACTGAATCAGCTCAAACTCCAGTTACCGTTCCAGAGACCACATCTGCCGAACCTGTTGCGTCTGCTGTTCCATCTACTTCAACCACTGTCGCTCCGGCTACTTCTGTGGTGGCACCTGCTGCATCACCTGTCGTTTCAACCACTGCTGCTGCAACTGTTTCTCCGGCAACCACCACTGCTCCGGCCACCACAACCACTAACAACTGGCTGCCAGACTCCATCATTGCTGAGAACTCCTCCGCTCAATCTACTAGTACAACCTCTGTCAACAACTCAGATTTACCAAAGGCTATTGCCCCAGCTCAGACTGCTGCTCCAGAGGCTGATTACACTTTGATCACCGTTGGGTTCAAGAAGGGTTTGAATTATCCTTTCGTTGTGGAGAACTCTCTCTCTTCTGCTCAAATTTTTGAATACTTACCTGGTGTTTTGTCACACAATTTAACCGGTATCGATGAATCCTCAGTGATTGTTAAGCAATTAGTCCCATACACTTCTAATGAAGTTAGTTACATTATCACTGTCGCCGAAGTTTATTTCGACCCAGATCTTATTGCAAGTCTACAAAAGAAGATTTCCGATTCTGGTTCTGACGTGTACACCAACTCTAATTCCACTGAACATGCTCTAGCTGCACTCATTGATCCTGCTGTTCCTCTTCAAGGGTTAGTTAGCTCTAGTAGCTCATCTTCCTCTTCATCATCGGGTTCAGATTCCGATTCTGACGATGGTACTCTCTCTTCTACCAACTTAGGGTCCATGGATTCCACTGTGACCAAGTCCACCAAGGTTGCTCAAGTGAAGGGTAAGAGTTATGCAGGTGTCATTGCTGGTTCCACCATTGGTGTTGCCGTTTACTGTTTGTTTATCACTGGTTTGTACAAGATGAGACAGAACTCCAAACAAAACAAGATTTCATTGGCTTCATCTACAAGCTCCATCAATGAAAAATACTTGACTGATTCCGATTCCGATTCATTTGAATTCTTTGTGGATAACATTCAATTGGAAGGAAGCACCAACAATACACCAACGACAACAACATTGAAAGATGGATCACAAGTAACAAGTATGATGGCATCATCATCACCACGTACCAGTGTACCATCTTCAACTTCAAGTGTACCATCATTATCCAAGTTGTTGAATAGATCGTCCGGTACTCCAAGTGATCAATCAAAATACATACCCTCAATTTCAGCACCAATGAATGCAAAGAATTCATTAGGTTGGTAGATCTTTTCTTATGAACAATATACATTACTAGATATCTTTTTATCTTTTCTTTTTTCTTTTATTTCCTTTCTCCAATTTGTCGTATTACTTCTTCATTTTTTTCTTTTCTTTGTTTAAATTACTAATTTTTGTTTTAAATGTCAAACTCTTTTTAGTCTCTTGTGTTTATCTCATCCATCATCGCTAGGATTGATATCATCTTTCCTTCTTTACGCCCCCCTCCTCCTCTCTTAGAAAACATCTTAATTTAAAAATAAAAAATCAAAATTTTCTATTATAATAAATAATACAAGCATTAAGTAAATTAAACCCACTCTATAAAAGTAACTCCATTGATTCATTTAAATGAATCAAATTGACTTCAAATTGTTCCATTCCAGATAATGAATCATGAAGTTTGATAGGACTACTTCGTATGAAATTCAAATATCCATACCATGCTGGATCTCTTAATTTTATTCTTAGATCTTGACTGTCATCATATATTACTACATCATGATTCTTATCAGCTTCATCTAACAATCGTTGTTTGTATTGTAAACGTAATAGTTCTTGTCTCTTCTTTTCGAATTCTTCTAACTGAATTAATGGATAATTCTTTAACATTTTTCTAACTGTTTGAAGTTTAGATCGTTCATATTGTAAAATAGAATCTAACAATTTATACTCCATCGTACTAGTTGGATCATCACTATCACATGCAGTGTTATGTAATAGATTCAATGTATTGATCGATCTTTGTAAAATTATATGATTTGGCAAAGGTGGTATATTTTGGTCAAGTTGTAATATACAATTTCGTCTGACGTTGTAATCATGCATGAATCGTTGTTTGATGTATGTTGACAAGAGGGTCTTATAAGCTGTATTGATGTTGACATATTTAGTTAACCTCTGGAAGTTTCTATAGATAGCTTGCAGTTTTGCGGATTGGTTATCACGGGGGAATATTTTCTTAAGGTAACGTGACGTTAAACCTTTGTCTCCATATATTCTCTTAAGGGGAGACCCACTGTACACCAACTTAGCCGGAGCCAGTGTGACCTTGATTGGTGGCATACCCTTCATCATGGTGTGGATGTAGATGCGTATTTGGATGTTATGTATAATTTATTCAAATGAATCTCTTTAGGCCTTCGATGACGGTGAAAAATTCTGGTGATGAACCGTCGGAGTATCACAAATTTGAAGTTATACCGAATGGAAGCCGAATGGAAGCCCAAATGTCTGTATATTAATGACGGTTGTAGCGGAAGTAAACAAGAAACCCCTTGTAATGCACTATGTAGTGTAAAATTAGTAATCTCTTTAAATATCCACTCACTATAAAAGGACAAACAAAGTTTCACTCTTCTCTGTATTTTTTTTTTAATTTTAGATCTCTCTTGTTCTTCCCTTAGTAATACACATTTTAATATATATATTATTACTTATTAAACAAAATAAAATGTCTGAATTACCTAATGTTATTAATGGGAAGATTGTGACTCAAGCTCTTACCTTCCAAAACTTTTCTACTCCGTTATCTTTGACACCAATTGAGATTCCGGTTAACTCCAAGGAGTCCATCACCTCATCTACACAGTTATTGATTAAGACCACAGCCGTCGCATGGAATCCCGTCGATGTGTTATTGAAGGAGTTGACTCCTAGATACATTGTTGGATCATCAGTTAAAATGGCAGGAAGTGATTTCGCCGGTGTGGTGTTAGAGATTGGTGCTGAAGCTGCTGCGAAAACTGGACTCGCCGCCGGAGATAGAGTGTTTGGTGCTCATTTACATCCATTCACTCAAAACAACTCATTCAGTGAATATATCTTGGACAATTACAATCAATTCTCAGCATTGGTGAAGACTCCAGAGGGCATGAAGGATACGGAAGCTGCTGGTTTACCTGTGGTTTCTAACACCGCTTATCAGGGGATCTCTGCTGTGGCCAATGTTAAGGGCGGTAACGTGTTAGTGCTAGGTGGTGGATCTACCGTGGGATTAATGGGGATTCAAATTGCTAAGTATTTCGGTGCAAAGAAAATCGCTGTTACTGCATCAGCCAGATCTTATGAAACCGCTTTGAACAACGGTGCAGACGTTTGGATCGATTACACCAAGGGTGCATCACACGAGCTTAACGAAATATTGGAGTTTGTCAAGGTTAATGGGAAATTTGACTTGATATTTGATGCCATCAGAGATACCTGTTTTTACAACCAACTGGGGGACGTTTTGAAGACCAAGAAGGAAGGTGGTAAACTGTGTATTGTGCAGGGTGTCAAAGAACACAAAGATCATCCGGGATTTTTCGACTTGCTGCCTTCCTTGGATTATCTGAAAATTGTGATTAAATCCATGATTGGTTGCTCTGGAATGGATATTGAAAACTTACTGATGGGCTATAACAAGGATTACGGTGCCACTATCACATCAATGTTTGAGAGTGGGTCCTTGTTTGTGCCAATCGATGCAACTTATGATTTTTACACTGAATACCAAAAATCTTATGACAGAATTGCTCAACACAAGGCAAGAGGTAAAGTTGTCTTGGTGTTGAATAAATGAGTTTCTTTATTTTCTATTTTCGAATGCAATATATTAGTTTTTTTTATGTATATATAAAGTAAAATACATGGAACATCTATAGAAGAAGATGGGGGTCATTAAACTTTTTTAGAGAGTAAAAGGAAATGCAAGCGTATATTAATCACAGTAAGTCTTCAAATTATCATCGAACCAAGATTCCAAACCTTTATCCTTGATTTCAAAATCTTTCAAATTAATGATGACATTGAACAACTTTAAGTATTCCACATTAGTCTTAATTTGGAATTCCTTTAAAATTTTGAATAGATTTAACCGTTTCAAATCTAAATCTTTTTGCGTTAATCCAGTTTCATAGAAATCGTAATTTATAGAGCAACCATTAGGTGCCGTCATTATAGTAGCAGCAGATATTAAGGTATCAACAGATCCGTCATTTGTATTAGTAGTCTTTTGCTTTTGTTTGATGATTTCGAAGTTTATAAAATGTTGATCAGCTAGAGTTCTTTTGAAATTGAATTCAGTTAAACAGACTTCCAAGAATTTCACGTTTTTCAAATTGTCACCGACAAACTCAATGAATTTAATCAAATCGTCAATCCCTAAGTTCAATTTCAATGTGGTCAATTGTGGGAATTTAATCAAGTACTTGGATAAGGTACTCAATTTCAATTTGAGTAATTCAAATTTAGTTTCATTAATTGAATCGATCAACAAGTTTTTCAAATTTCTGTGCTTGGACAAAGAGTGTAAATAGCTCTCGTATAATCCATCAAAGGTATCACCTGAGAACAATTCCTTATTCTGATTCCATCTTAGATTGAAGTAAATGGAATTCAAATCATCAATGGATGAAATCAATTCTGGACCCATATCCTTTAAATCATTATAAAAATCGATAGCTAGACATTTCAAATCTGGAACATGGCCAGTCAATTTGGATAGGAAATAGTCTGTTGCATTGTAAACCTGTTGTTCCTCTTGTTGTTGTCTTTGCAATAATAATCTTTCAAACTGAACAGGGTCAGCACCAGCTGGTAATTCAAAATCGTCATCACCATCAACCTCCATGTCAATTAACATCTCGGAGACCTCGATCAACTCCAATGAGTGTAGGTTCTTCAAGTTAACATGACGGATCAATGCATCTGCCTGGTCTGGATTGACAAGGAAATCATTTAATCTTAATGATTTCAAGTTGAGTTTCTTCTTTTTACCACCAATGGATGGATTCTCAAAGTAAGTATGCAATTTCAAATCTTGATCCTTGACATCGTCAGCTTTCAAGTTGTAACTCGTTTCGTGTCTCAAGAATCTTAATGGATACTCTGTGGGGGAACTTCTATTAACTTCTAAATGTTTTAATTGTCTATAATTATCTAAAGCGAGTTCTCCGTTGAAGTTATTCAACTTGATTTCCACCAAATTATCAAATGCAGATAAAGCTCCATTGGCACCTTCCGACTTCACGTTATCAAAATCGACAAATGACAAGTGTGTAGATGGCACTAACGGCACGTAATCACTAACATTAATGAAACAAGAATGGTAATTGAATTTCAACCCCCGCAAATTGTTTAAGCGTGGGAACAACTTTTTAAACAACTTCACCATTTCTATCTCTATACCTGGTAGGTCCTTAGTGACTTCCAAGTATTCAATCAAATCACCATTATCGTTCTGTTCGATACTTCTGATGAAACCTTTGAATCCGTATCCTGTTTGAACTTTAGTTGATCTGAAAGATGGACCGAGGCAGTCAACGTGTCTCAAGTCATTATAAGAGACAAGCTCCCTGTGGTAGTATTGTCTTTTGGAATCCAAGATGATGGATCTATAGAGTCTTCTCTTGTTAATCTGGTAACATTGTTTAGATGCCAGCATCAAGTGGTAGCAATCTGACTGTGGCAAATAACCACTAATTTTGAGTTGCACTTCAGGGGGAAGTGTATCTAACATTGGTGTTTAGCGTGTGTGGTGTGTATGATTAAGGAGAAGAACAGTAAAGATGATCCATATGAAGTTGTATATAATATAACTTATAAAAACTTGAAAATTTTTCACAACCACAATTGAACTATGTACACGTTATAATACATACACTATTTATTAAGATCTCATTGGTATGAATAGTAAACATGCTCTATGCAAGATCTGCTCCGTGTACTCTCATAATTAAGCTCGATTTTATCGGTCTAGTAATTTTTTTTAAATTTTTATTGTGCTATTTTAACTAAAAAATCTAATGAATTAAAGTCAATACAAGATAACAGAACTAGCTGTGTAGAGTTTAATAAAGAGATACAAACATGTAGGAAACAAAAGACAGAAGAGAACAAGGTAACCGAAAAAAACAAACCAAAAAAACCAAAGTAAAATCATAAAACAACAAGAACCTTATCATTACGGTCAACCAATTCCCTCACAAACACCAAAGTAGAGGCATTCCCATGGTTATCAGACATGATAACTAAGTCATTGATATTAGGTTGTGTAGTACGGCAATGTTCTTCAAAGAAATCCTCATATGTCACACCCTTATTATCGTAAGATGATGAACCAACAACAACTTCATTGCTACTATCAGTGGAAGCCTCCACTTCAGCAGATTCTTCATTGCTACCTTTGATTAACACTTGCATTTTGTGTAATTTACTACTCTCCTTTGGTGACAATGGAACTGCAGGATGGTTACTAGCATGAACCTTAATGGTAACCTTCTTATTTGTGGTAAGATCAGTATCCTTGTTGATCACTTGCAAAACACTATTTGAGTCACTCACAAGAATGGTACCACTGACAACGCTTCTATGCGAAATCATGATGGTGAAAATCTTTAGGGCAACCAAATCTCCTTGGGTTAGAGTCTCATTACTGAGGAATAAAGTGATAGAGGAGATGTGGAATGACTTTGGGTTCAAAATGGTCTCATTGGACACCAGTGATGAAACATCGTCAGTCTGAGGGGAAATACTATCTTTGCTAATCTCTTGGTTATTGTTAATGAAAACAGAGCTGTAGAAGACGTTCTGACGAGAAGCCTCCTTGACCTGTGTGAGTAACCCTGGTTTCTCTAAGAAATCCTTGTTGTTCAAAGTCAACATGAATAAATCATCTCTAGAAAAATTAGACGAGAACAGAGTTTGAATGTAGTTATCAGCCATAGAGTATAAGATTTCAGAGGTGAATGGAACAGAGTTTAAATCACAGAAGATTTTCAAGATACTCAAGATTGAGTTCAGAGCATCTAGAGAATCCACTCTTTCATTCTTGAGCATGGAAGCATGCAATAAGTCTGCAGTTCTTTCAGTCAATGTCTTAATATTCACAGCATGAATCGGTAAGTCATATGGCAGAGCAACTTGATCTAGGATAATTAAATTATTAGACACAGACTCCAAATCATCGACAGATAAAATCAATTTCCCGAAATTCAATTTTTCAAATGGAATAATTTCAGAATTCCCATCAGATTCTTGTTTTTCTTGGAGTTCCTTGTCATGCTTATCAGATAGCCAGCCTTGCACCTTATCTCTGTATGATTGTGGATATGTCACTAGGGTCAATGGAGTGGTGAGGAATGTAGTAACCAAGGCCATGACAATGAACATGGAGAATGTCTTCTGAGAGATAATGTTAGCCTTCAAACCTGTTTGCAACACCACAATTTCGACAATACCCTTACAGGACATGAGCACACCGACAGCAAAACTTTCTCTCCAGTAGAGTCCTAACACCTTAGCAGAGAGTGCACCACCGAGGATTTTACCCACCATGGCCATAGCGATGATGGCAACAATGTACCCCCAATCAATACCTTTACTCAAGAGCCCCAAGTTGACAGACAAACCAGCTAAGGCGAAATAAAGAGGCACCATCCCGATGTTAACCAAATCTTCCAGTTTCTCTGTGACTCTAATAACGTAGTTGTTTTCTCTTGGCACAATCATACCCACCACAACGGCACCAAAAATACAATGGACACCGATAATACCTGTGAAGAATGCAGAAATCAATGTAGTTAATAAGATCACCATGTTAGCCAAAGGAGTTGGTCCGTTAGGGTTATCCACATCGTGGAGCACGTTAAATAAGATGTAACGTAACCCCCATCTAACTGGGAACAACACAAAGAGACACCACCCAATGGTGGTTAAGCAAATGTATGCAGTGATTTCAGATCTATCAGAGTTAGCCAAGGTGATACTCAAGGCTAACAAGATCCAACCAAGTAAATCATTGGTGATACCGGCAGCCAACACAATGACACCGACTCTATCCTTGACTAATCTCAAGGAGGTCAAGATTCTGGCTAACACTGGGAAGGCAGTGATACACATAGCGGTAGCGATAAACACCATAAAAGTAGTAAACTTAATATGAGGCATGTCGGCGTCGTGATCTCTATATTCATTCCAAAGCCCGACAGCGATGGCACATCCTAATCCGAAGGGCACCGCCATATTGACCACTCCGACAGTGATGGCAGTTCTGTAGTTTTTCTTGATGAATTCGATATCAACTTCACAACCAACCATGAATAAAAGAAGAATCACACCCAAATTAGCCACCAAGGTTAAACCGGGAGTGGCATCTGTAGGGAAAACTTTATCTGTGAAACCTGGAATACGTCCCATCACTGTTGGACCTAACAAAATACCTGCTAGCACTTCAGCGATCACCTTTGGTTGCTTAATCCATGATAGAGGGATATATAACACCTGGGCCAGGACTATGATAAAGATGGCCTGGAATATGAAAAGAATGTAAGGCTGAGAGGAGTTGTACACCAAGGGGTCCAACCCTGCAATGACACCAGCAGTCTGCGCGGTTGTCATTTAAGATATGTATATATACTGATAATACGAGTTTGTTAGAGAGAAGAAGAAGAAGAAGAAGAACAGTAGGTGTTAGAATTTAAAATTGATCAAAACTTTTTTTTTTTTGAAACCTGAAATTGCTGGCCGATTTTATGAAGAATTATGGAACTAAATTCTACCTGAAGAACAACTTTCAATTACAGAGGGGAAGTAAGAGAGAGATTAATGGTGTGGTGGCATGAATAATGCTAGATGTCGTGCTAACGGATCAGTATTTGTTGGTATATATATACGTATGTGTAGTTGACTGTATCTTGTAGAGTACGGCAGTACTTACGTCATATATATTGTTAATTATCAACAAACCACTAACTGTATCTCACCAGTACATGCTACACGTCTCTTGATGTCCCCGTATATCCAGCTTCTCTCTAGCTTCCCGCCTTGCCTTCCCCCCGATTATCTCTCTTTACTATGTCCCCCACAGCACTCAGCCTAGTCTCCTCTCTTATCTAAAATATCTGTAACTATACCCGACCTCCCACGTGATCGACCTATAAACCATTCCCACGTGATAATACGTCGATCGACTCAAATGTAACGAACACACCCTTACACACTTCTCTCTCCATGGAATACAGTTCAACATCATCTCATCTTTGAGATCTGATATCTCGCCTCTCCTGTTCTTTTGATCACACGATTTTATTTATATACCATAACACAAGATGCTACCACAACCAATTGACATCCATAAATGGATTGCAGAGAATGGTGACCTATTACAGCCACCAGTGAATAATTATTGTCTCCACAGAGGAGGATTCACTGTGATGATCGTCGGAGGTCCAAATGAGAGAACAGACTATCACATAAATCAAACACCAGAGTGGTTCTACATGTACAAGGGTGACATGAATTTGAAAGTTGTCGATGAAGGTGTGTTCAGAGATATCATTATCAAGGAGGGAGAATCCTTTTTACTCCCAGGGAACGTTCCTCATTCTCCTTGTAGATTCGCTAATACCGTTGGTATAGTGCTTGAACAGGATAGACCATTAGATATGAAGGATAAAATGAGATGGTATTGCTCTAATTGTAAGGAGATCTGTTATGAGGCATCCTTCCATTGCCATGATTTGGGGACACAAGTTAAGGCCGCCATTGATGTATTCGATGCCGATGAAAACCTTAGAACTTGTAAGAAATGTGGTACCATCAACTATTCAAGACCTCAAAAATAATCAAATAAAAAACAATTTACAATCTTATTTAATGACCTTTTCCTTTTGTTTCATGACTTGCTGCCACTATAACCTTTTCAGAATCTATTTTTTACAGCTTTTAATATCTATCTCTTTTTTTTTTTAAAAACGTCTTTATTATCATTATCAAAAGTAAAGTAAAGTATAAATTTTAAACACAAACAATCAAAGATCAACAAATTTAGAATCAAAAGCATTCTCTAACCAATGATATAGTTTATCGTACACCACAGTGTATGCATTATCATAGTTAATATTATGATTCGAATCTGGGAACACTTGCATATCGAAATTCTCTACAACGTGAAGATTAAAATCGTTCAACAAGTGCATACTATTCTGAACATGAACATTATCATCACCGGTACCGTGCATCAACAGGAATCTGGTAACCTTCTTCAAATTATTAACTTTCGAAACCTTGGCAGTATTAACATAATTCTCATTTTCCTTTGGTGTTCCCATATATCTCTCAGTGTACACAGCATCATATAATTTCCAATCAGTCACTGGCGCCACAGCCATACCGTACTTGAAAGTGGCTCCTGCATCATATTCTAAAGTCTTCAACGTGGTGAATCCACCATATGACCAACCCCAAATAGCAGTTCTGTCACTATCGATGTATCCCTTCTCCTTGATCAACAACTTCGTGGCCTCAGTGATATCACGTGGCTCCCAGTATCCGATCTTGTCTTTGGCATAGGACTTGTAATCCCAACCTCTACCGGCGGTACCTCTAGGTTCGACATACCACACAACAGCATCTAGTGCTGACGATAACACCTCCTCAAATCCGAAATTGTAATGAGCATTCAATTTCTGAGACCCAGGCCCACCGTACACACTGACTAATAATGGGTGCTTCTTGGTAGAATCAAATCCGTAGGGCTTCACTTCAAGAACATCAAGCACAGTTCCGTCCTCCAATGTCACCTGAATGAACTCCTTAGTTGGTAGAGCATACGACTCTAGTTGCTTCAACAAGGTATCTAGGTGATTCAACGTAGGTAATGACGATAAGTAACCCTTCACGTTGGCTAATTGCTCCAAATTGGCTAACTTGGCCTCTGGAAAATCTGGCCCATTATTATAGAGCAATGCATATGCACCACCAGCAGAAATGGACACCATATAGGCAGAAAGCTTGCTATCATCGGTTAATGCCTTAACACTGTCGTGGCCCTTAGCTAATTGAGATTGGTATAATTGTCTTTGCACAGCGGTACCATTAGTGGCAGCTAAGAAGTACACCATATCAGTTTCCTTGTTATACCCTACAACACCGTCCATGACATCATACTTACCTTTACTCAACAACCGGTAGTCCTTAGCGCTGGCAGACTCGAAATAACCAATGTGGTCAAAGTTTTCATCCACCACGGAATCAATGTACCCCTTACCATCTGGTAACACATATAATCCACCATTGTTCAAGTACCACCCGTTATACTCACTAGTATCGATAGATCTCACCACCGAGGATTCGCCCTTGGCACTGTTGTATAGTCTCACGTCAACGGATCTACTGGTTCTATCGGTTTCCTTGATCAAAAACTCGTCATTGGTGATCCATGCAGCATCATAAATGACAAAGTCATCACCCAATTTGGATCCTGTATGTGACACCACGGTTGTCTTATCATCAGCGATAGCGTACACCTTAACTTCTAGCGTAGGATTGGTGTAGCCGGGTTTAGGATACTTCAAGTGAGACACCGTTGGGTAATCGCCCTTACCAAACATCTCCAAATCATACACAGGAACGTCAGTATCATCATATCTAATGAATGCCAATTTGGATTCATCTGGAGACCAATAAATGGCTTTATCTGAGGCAAGAACTTCTTCTTCATTCATCCAGTCGGGTCTCCCATTAAACACGTTATCGGATCCATCATTAGTCACCTGCTTAACGGTGTCCTTCTTAATGTCCTTGATATAGATGTTGTTCTTGTATACGTATGTGACATAATTAGATTTAGGAGAGAACGTGGCGAAGCACAATTCTGCCTTGTCGTCATCGCCGTGTAATGGTTGTAGAATATCCGGGGAGGAGAGATCCATGATCCAGTACTGTGCTAAATTGGAGTGTCTATACACTGACTGCTTGTGAGAATTGAACAACACCCATTTAGCATCCTTGGAGATTTCAATGAAGTCGGCCTGCATGGGCTGGCCATTATATTTCAAACCATGAATGTCGTATAGTTTCTGTTTGAAATCCACTTCTCCAATCTTCTTGAGCACCTCATGGGAACCATCTGAGCCAATATAATAACCTTCATCCTTATCACTGTCGATATCGACAAATCTCATGGTGAACGGGAATGGATAGTACATCCCCATTCTTTCCTCTTTCAAGGAGAGTTTCTTTAGTCCATCATTGGAATGGGTTGAATTTTGCTCACCGGCAGAGTCATATGCGTCTGTACCGGACCCCACTTTTGGTAAGAATTTATCTGTGTTAGTGAAGTTCCCCGATCTGGCAACTCCAATTAGCAATACTGACCAGATGATGGCCACTATCACGGTCAGCAAGAACACTCTTTTCTTTGTTTTATTTGATGCAAGTGATAAATTGAATGCGTCTCTCCAAGTGGGAGCCCTTTGGTTGACAGGCAAGTGGGTACCATTGAGCGGGCCCCTGCTTTGCAAAGGGTCTGCGTAGGTGACATCGTCATCATCATCTATGGCGAATTGATTAATGGTGTCTAACAAATCTGAATTCTGTCTTGACCGTTGTGCTTGTAATTCGATGTCCTCCTGGAAGGAATCATTCTTTGACTTAGACCTATTCATTTTGAAAGAGAGTGCCAAGTTCAATATAAAGGAAAGAACGAAAGAAAGCAAGTGATCTGTAACATGTACTTACCCTTTTAGGCCTACTAAAGAACCAATTCTCAAACAGAAATACATGTTAAGACCCCTAGGGATTATTGACACGTACGCTTCTGTCAATTTTTATATTTTTGTGAAAATTTTTAAAAAGACGATTTTGATGAATCTAGTAAACTATTCCTTTTTGAAATGGGTATAATAATCAAATAAACATCATGTCTGCTACTTTATTTGATGATGTGTTCAATGTGGAGTCCGTTGACTCCGCCAGATATGACAAAGTGTCGAGAATCATTGCTAATTCGACCTCATCTCAGGATACCAAATTGACGTTGGATATCAACACCGAGTTGTTCCCCGTTGCACAATCTGATACATTAACAGTGACGCTGGCTAAGACATTGAGCTCAGATGACTCTGTGGGAGACGAATTTCTTTCTTCTAATGGATCTTGGAGACCGCCAAGACCTGGTCAAAGAAGTCTCATGGATGAATACGACTACGTTATGTATGGTACCGTTTACAAGTTTGAGGAGGGAAAGAATGACCAAATCTCTGTGTACGTTTCCTTTGGTGGGTTATTATTATGCCTTGAGGGGAACTACAGATCATTGTCTAACTTGAAACAAGAAAACTTGTACATCTTGATCAGACATTGAACAAAAAAAAAATTTACTCTTAATAAAATATATCTATATATCTTTGTACTATAATTACACCAATCGTTTTTTTCAGAGTTTTAAATGTAATTAAACTGTATAAAATTATATATATGATTGTCACCTAGAATCCCCTTTTCAGGTCAATCTCACTGAGTCCTATTCCACCTCCTAATTTTTTATAATTGGAATCTATAATTTGTCTTTTCTCTTCAGCGTATTTAACAAATGGATCCCAGTATTCATCATGAACGTATTCAAAGTTAACATCACCACCATAATTAACTGGTAATTGAATTGGTTCTATGAATTGCTTAAATGGTTCATCGAACTTACATTTTTGTTTAGTGAAATTATCCACAAATGGCCAACATAATTTCAAAAAAGTCCACACTAGGAATGGAATATTGATAAACAGAGCTCTACCTAATCTCTCTGGATAATGATATTGCAAAATGGATAACACTTGTTTCCCCACTGACACTGCAGGCACTTTACTTTCGTAAGTACAACTTTCAGCATATTTTTTGAAATCCACACAAAGACAAAGTTTATCTTGACCTGATGGCATATAATCGATTGCCTTTTCTAACATGAATATTAAATGTTGAATTTGTCTATTAGACGTTTTCGTATTTTGTTTACCATTAAACAAATACAAACATGGTCTAGATTCATTATCGAATCCATAAACCAATTGTTTACCAGTTTCATTCTCCACCTTCACAAAATCTGCTGTCAATGAATTGAATTCCCCACCAGCAATACCAAATTCACGTCTCCATGCAATTGAATTAGTCAATCTTTTAATAGCATCATCAAGCTTCCAATTTGTAGCTCTCAAATATCTCAAGATACATTGTCTCGAGAGCCAGGCCTTCTCTGTGTCATTTAACGGTTTGTATTCATCTGGAGTGCAATTTTTCTCCCTAATGGGGTAAGTCCCTGTAGTGTTGAAATGAGTGAGTACTTGTTCATAGATCTTACGTTGTTCATCAGTGTCAATGTCTTGTAATTCCGGTTTATGTGTGCTATCCGCAGGTGGGTTTTCAAATGGCGAGGACACCGTAGACTTATCCTCATCTATTACCCAGTCTTTTGTGACTGGTTTATTGCTCTTCGATCCGAATCCAAACATGCTTGTATATCTTCAATGAAGAAAAGTAAGAGATCATAGCAATAGTTTAGAAAATACACGTTAATACGTGTATACGATCCGAGAGCTTATTGTAATATTTATCTACCGCGACCGACCCGTCTATCGACCGAGTAGTGCCCGACTCACAAAAAAAATTTTTTTTTTTTATTTTCACAAAAAAAATGAAGAAAAGGAAATAGATCTGGGTTATTTTACTAGTATATTCCTGCTATTCTCTCACTAATTATACTTCTATTAGACAATGGATGCACAGTTTGTTTCTCAACTGGAGTCTACTCTTGCCATGGTGTTGTCTCCAGACAACGATGCCATCAAGAAGGCTACCCAATACTTGAAGACCAATTTTTACACAAATGCTCAGGCTACCCCTGCGCTCATTCAAATCTTGCAAACTTCCACCAATCCAGGTGTCCAACAATTGGCAGCCGTCGAGGCTAAGAAGCAAGTTATCAGACAATGGGCTGATTTGGATGACGCTTCCAAGCAATCCATGAGAGACTCTCTTTTACAATTTGCTTTCACCGCTCCATCGAAGAACATTAGACACTCCACTGCTCGTATCATCGCTGCCATCTCAGATGTGGATATCCCAGCAGAGAAATGGCCAAACTTATTAGAACAACTTGTCGCAGGTGCTACCGATGCTAACCAACAAACTAGAGAAATGGCTGTTTTCATCTTGTTCTGTATCTTAGAAACCTTCCCAATGGAATGGTTAAAGCATACCCAAAGTTTCTTAAGTTTGTTCTCTACCACTTTGCAAGACTCATCCTCTTTGGAAGTTCAAGTCACCTCTGTGTCAGCTCTTGATGTGATCTCTTCCTTCGTTGAAGAGGATGACACCTTGATCGCTCAATTGGCCGGTGAATTTGGTGCTCTTTTCCCAAAGATCTTACAAGTGTTAAAGCACACCTTACAATTGAACGACGATGACAAGATCAAGGAAGTGTTCGACTGTTTCAACTCATTCATCTTGCTTGATATTAGATTATTGGGTAACAACTTCATCGAGATTGTGAACTTCATGGTGGAAACCTCTCTAAACAAGGAGGTTGACCCAGAAATTAGAGGGTTCGCCTTGAAGAACTTGACCCAATGTATCTCCTACAGAAAGTCCAAGATCACTCAAGCTAAATTAGGTCCTCACCTAGCTACCTGTGCTATGAAAGTGGCTGCTGAAGAGGATGAAGATGCTGAAGATGAATTGGCTAAGGAAGACGAAGAAAACGAAAACGAAGAGGACTCTCCAAATACTTTGGCTTTGAGATTGCTCAACAACTTGGCTATTGACTTGCCTCCAAACCAAGTTATCGTGCCTGTTTTGGAATTGGTTCCACAATTGTTGACCTCCACTAATGAATTTGAAAGACGTGCTGCTTTACTCTCCATCGGTGTCTGCGTGGAGGGTGCCCCAGACTTCTTTACTACTCAATTATCTAAGATCATCAACTACATAGTGGCTGGGTTGAATGACCCATCTGTCTTAGTCAAGGCTGCCGCTTTAAGAACTTTGGCTTCCTTGGGTGAAGAATTGAAAGATACTGTTGCTGAATACCACGAAGTTTTGTTGTCTCCTATCATCAGCATTATTGATACTAACGGTGGTAAGATTATGGTTTACAAATATGCTACTTATGCCCTTGATACCTTAATCGAGTACATGTCCGGTGAATCCATTAAACAATATATGGAACCACTCATGAACAAATTGTTCCAAATGCTCGACCAAGCTCAATCTTCCTCTATGAAGTCTGCCATTGTGTCTGCTATCGGATCCGTTGCCTATGCTGCTGGTAAATTATTTACTCCATTCTTCGATAACTCTATCAAGTTCTTAGAGAGATTTATCGCTAACATGGATAACATTGAGGGTATGACCGAGGATGACATTGAATTGAGAGCTCAAACTTTCGAAAATATCTCATCTATGGCTAGAGCTGTCGGTTCTGAAGCCTTTGGATCTTACGCTCAACCATTAATGACTGCTTCCTACTCTGCTATTCACTCTGATAACGGGAGATTGAGAGAATCTGGGTTCGCCTTTATCTCTAACATGGCCAAGGTGTACGGTGAATCATTCACCTCATTCTTGGATAAGATAATCCCTGAAATCTTCAAATGTTTGTCTCAAAGTGAATTCGAATTTGATTTCGAAAATTTGGAAGACATCAATGATGAGAGTGATCTCGCTGAGAAGATGAACATTCACACTGGTATCACAGTTGAAAAGGAAGTCGCCTTGGTGGCTCTCAGTGAATTAGCTATCGGTACTAAGGCTGGATTCACTCCATATGTTGAAGAAACCATTAAGGTGCTTACTGAACAAATTGAAGAATCCTACGCTATCAGAGAGGCCTCCTTGTCATCCATGTGGAAGGTTGTTAACTCAATGTACTTGGCTCATGGGGAAACCCCATCTACTTTAGCATTGTTGAGAACCGTTAGAAAGATCACCGTCGAATTATTACCTGATGAATTTGATTTACACATGGTTTTGGCTTGTTTGGATGCATTATTCGATTACATTAAGTCAATCGGTAAGATCGCAATCATGGAGGGCACCGATTCTTCTCAATTAGAATCATTGTGCACTCAATTGATGTTGATCTTGAAGGGTGAACACATGTGTCAAGCTCAAGAAGAAGACGACGTTCCAAATGATGAGGCAGACACTTCTGAAACTGACGCTGTCATCTACGATTCTGCCTTGGAAGTGCTTGTCAGTTTGTCCGCTGCATTTGGTGGTGAATTCGCTAGAGTGTTTGGTTCATTCAAGGATGTTATCTTGGCTAACGTGGTTTCCAAGTCCAAGAACAAGAGAGTTTCCACTTTGGGATCCCTTGCTGAGATTTGTAACGGTATGAAGTCCGAAAACCCATACGTGCAAGAACTTTTGGAAGTTTTCGTTAACAAGTTGGCCACTGATAAGTCATCTGAAGTGAGAGGTAATGCCTCTTATGGTGTTGGTGTCTTGATCGAATACTCCACCGTTGATGTGTCATCTGCTTACCCAGCTATTTTGCAATCTTTGTCCAAGCTTTTGAACAGAGCCGATAAGGAAGCCTTAAAGACTGAAGATGGTGATGATGAAACCAAGGAAGTTATTAACAGAACTTTTGCTAATGCTTGTGGTTGTGTCTCTAGAATGGCCTTGAAGAACCAAGGTGCCATCCCATTACAAGTGATCGTTCCAACTTTGTTAGATCATTTGCCATTAGAGAACGGGTTCGAAGAGAACAAGCCAATTTTCGAATTCTTACTGAAGTTATACCAAGAAAACAATGAGATCATAGTGAACTCCACTCCAAAGTTGGTTGACATCTTTGAACACGTTTTCATAAAGGAAATTGAAAAGGAGAAATTGATCAATGAATCTACTCTAGGTAGAGAAGAAAACATTGAAAGATTAAACCAATTCGATTCTGAAGAAACAAAGCAAAAGGTTGTCGAATTCTTGAAATTCTTAGAAAGCAAGTACAGTGGATTAGTGTCTTCTAAGGAAGTGCTCAAGGCTGTCATTGCCTAATTTGGGTTTCTTTGGTTTTCTATGTGTCTCTCTTTTTGAATGCATTCCTTTTTTGTTCTTTCTCTTTCTCTTTCTCTATTTACTTTCTATCATGTGACTAATATTTTACACTTTTTACGCTCTTCTATAAACAATTTTGATATTTATAAACCTCTTTCTTTAATCGTAAATAAATGGCGACACGATATATGGTGTATGTAAAGTGGAATTGCTACAATGAAATTATAGACAGAAACATATTTTTTAGTCATAACATTTAAAAAGATACTATATACATAATTTGGAAACAAGAAGAGATAGGTATAAATAGGAACAGATGGAGGAAAAAAAGGACAGTTCAAACTTATTTCTTCATTCTGGAATCAGAAAGAGTATCCAATAACAAAGATTCGTTATCTAAGATAACTCTGTTAGGAGATCTAGCCAAGATTTGAGCAATATCTCTGGCAGTATCCAATCTTTTCAATTCAACATAATCCTTAGATTTCTTAATGGCTTCACCAATCAATTGAGCGGATTTGGCTTCACCTTGCGCCTTAACAACTAAGGATTGCTTCTCCTGGATGGCCTTATCAACAACAAAGGCAGCTCTTTGAGCATCTTGTTGTGCGATTTGCTTGGCTTCAACAGCGGTGGAGAATTCTGGGGAGAAAGTCATAGCGGTTAAAGAAACGTCATCCAACATAATATTGAAGTTACCGGCTCTTCTAACCAAGCTCTCTCTGACTAATCTGGAAACCTTTTCTCTCTGCGTAATTAATTGAGCGGCATTGAATTGGGCAACCACAGCCTTCAAAACTTCATTCACGACAGATGGTAACACTCTCTCATCGTAATCCTGACCCAATGTTCTGTGGATGGTTGGAAGGGATGCAACATCCGGTCTAGCCAAAACTCTACAACTGATGTTCACCATTTGTAAATCCTTGGTACCAGTCAATGAAGCAATACTTCTTGGCTTGGCTCTGATATCGTAGATGGTTGGGAATTGCACAAATGGAATCTTGATATGAGTACCTTCACCAACCACATCTGGCTTGATACCGAGGAATCTATCATACACCACAGCTCTCTCACCACCATTGACGTTATATAGGGAGTTTTCCAACACTAAGGCACCTAAACCTAAGAAGACTAACCCACCGACACCGGCGAATAGACCTTTAGGAGATGGTGACCCCCCAGCACTCCGTTGTTGCTTGGCCAATTCTTGAGCCTTCTTTTGCATGCTTCTAGCGAATTTATCCCAGTCTTGATTATTCATATTGTTGACTAGTAATGTATATATACTTGAGTATAGTAAAAAGAGAAACCCCGAACTACAGTTTTGCCCCTGGTATTAATTGAACGTTTTTTTTAAATTTGTCAATTTTTTGGCCAATTTGAAAATTTGACAGTGAGACACGGGCAAATTAAAGGGGAAATATGGATATGGGTATACTCTTCTCTTCTCTTGATCGGTGCTTAAGTGGTTACAATAACCATGTCTGAACAATCATTTGAGTTACATAAAGCGGCAATGGATGGTAACATCCTCATTGCTAAAGGGTTGATAGCGGAAGACCCTAAATTGGTATTACAAAAAGATCTTGACTCCAGAACTCCCCTTCACTGGGCGTGCTCTTTTCAACACGTTGAAATCGTCAAACTGTTGTTGAATCCGTTTGATATAATCACTGATGGATTGTCTGCATCGGGAACCTCTACAGGAGGTAAGCCAGTCAAGAGATTTCAATTCGATTTGGATGATATGCTAGATGAGTCTGGTTGGTCTCCGTTGCATATAACGGCTTCCATTGGGAACTTGGAGATCTTCAAATTACTAATGGCCCACACACCAACTCCAGATGTAAACTTACAGACCAGTACGGGACAAACCTGTTTGCATTACGCTGTTAGCAAGAATCACTACGACATTGTGGATTTCCTCATAAAGGAGTGCAAGGCTAGTGCCAGAATCAAGGACAAGAAGTCCCAATACCCATTACACAGAGCGGCAGCCATTGGATCCATGAGAATGTGTGAAACCTTGGTGGTGGAGGGTAAGGCTGCATTAAACCCTAAGGATGTGTATGGGTTCACCCCGATGCATCACGCCATGAGTGAGGGCCACGGAGACGTTGCATTATTTTTGGTAAAGCGTGGAGCAGATTTCAAGGCCACCACCGGTGACAATGAAACCCCTTATGATGTTGGATTGAATGACAAGGTGAAGTTATTCTTCAAAAAAGGATTAGAAGAAGAGGGTCTACTTTAGCTCATCTCCCATTCTCACGTGACTTGATTTTTTTTAAAAAAAATTTTTTTTTTCTTCTGGCAAGTTCCAGTTTTTTACTGGAAAACCTGGAGTTTTGTATTTTTCCTGGATTACTAATCCATATATATATTAAGTCATTATTAGTTTTTCCTGTAAATGCCAGAGAGAAAACATAACGTTGAAGAAGATATCAGCAACTCTAACAAAAAACAAAGACTAGACGAGACAATGACTCAAGAACAACAAGAAGATCAAAATCAAAAGCAAGATTTCTTTCAACCAGTCGGTGAGGCTGCCCAAACTATCGACGAAGAACAACCACAACAAGATGGTAATGAAGGGATCAGACAAACAGGTGCCCAAGATGCTGAGGGCCATCCAGTGCAAGAAATAGATTCCTTGTGTATGAACTGTCACAAGCAGGGTGTCACCAGATTACTATTGACCTCTATTCCATACTTCAGAGAAATCATCATCATGTCATTTGAATGTGACCACTGTGGGTTCAAGAACTCTGAGATTCAACCTGCCTCCAGTATTCAACAAAGAGGTGCCAAATATGTTTTGAAAGTGGAGGGTAAATCCGACTTTAACAAGCAAGTTGTGAAGTCCGAATCTGCCACTTGTAAGTTTGTTGAATTAGACATTGAAATCCCAGCTAAGAGGGGCCAACTTACAACTGTTGAAGGTTTACTATCAGAAATGATTGATGATTTGGAAATGGACCAACCAAAGAGAAAGGAAGTGCAACCGGAGATCTATGAGAAGATTGAAGAATTCATCAAGAAGGTGAGATCCACTATCAACTGCGAAGAGGGCACTTTACCAATAACTTTCTACGTCGATGATCCAGCTGGTAACTCCTGGATTGAATATGCTCCAGGTGAAGCTCAACATAAATGGTCTTGCATCGAGTACAACAGAAGCCCACAACAGAATGTTGACCTCGGTTTAGTGTCCGCGGATGAAGTCGCTCAACATGAACAACAACAGGCCGCACAAGCTGGAAATGAAGAACCAAAGGACAGAAATCCTTCATCAACTGGTTTCATGTCTGACCAAACTGATATTGAAAACTTTGAAAACGAAGTTCAAACTTTCCATGCTACGTGTTCCTCTTGTTACTCTCCATGTACTACCCATATGAAGATGGTGAACATTCCTCATTTCAAGGATGTCATTATCATGTCCACTACCTGTGACAAATGTGGTTATAAGTCAAACGAGGTGAAGACTGGTGGTGCTATTCCTGATAAGGGTAAGAAGATCAAACTCTTATGCGATGACCCAGAAGATTTGGCCAGGGATATTTTGAAATCTGAAACATGTGGGTTGGTGATTCCAGAATTGAACTTGGATTTAACTCCAGGTACTCTTGGTGGTAGATTCACCACTCTGGAAGGTTTATTGACCCAAGTGAAGGAGGAATTACATTCTAGAGTGTTCACTCAAACCTCTGACTCCATGGAAGACGAAACCAAGGAGAGATGGGAGAAATTCTTTGAAAAATTGGATGATGCCATTGCTGGTAAAGTGAAATTCACTGTTATCATGGAAGATCCACTTGCTTCTTCATACATTCAAAATGTGTATGCCCCAGATCCAGATCCAAACATGGTTGTCGAAGAGTATGAAAGAACTCAACAACAAAATGATGACTTAGGTTTAACAGATATGAAGGCCTAAGCAACAACTTTATAGATGAACCATACCCTTTTCTTTTCAACCCATTCTTTCCTGTATAATACAAATTGCTTTCTTTCTTTCTTTTCTCTTTTTATAAAACGACAATTTTAAATTTAATAACATATTTATAATAAAAAAGTGTAGAAAATGTAATATAATAGTATATAAAGATATAGCAAAGAATTAAATAGAAGTAAATAAAAAGTAAATGTAAAAATAAATGTAAAATATAAGAGATATCATTTGTATGGATATGTCCGTGATTTAAAATCAATATCATAATAATTAGACTCAGGAGGGGATTGTTCACCAGCAACAGTTGGGGTAGGAACATCTGGTTCACTGTTATCATCACGGAATGGATTCAAACTTCCCTTAGAAACAGCCCGGTATAAGTCATTTTTATTGAATGGATTGTATGGATCGCTTTCAATGGACTGCATGCTATTCATATCATCATGTTCATCAGTTTTGATAAGTTGCGGAACAGTGTGTGATCTTGGGATAAATCTTTCTGGAGGACCAAGATCTGATTTGTTTTCATTGATTTTGAATCTTAATCTAGCTAAAACCATCTGAATACTAGCCTCAATTCTTAATCTTCTTAGAATCTTGTTCACCTTTTGTAAAATGGTGTATCTCTTGATGAAATCCTCAAGTGTCAAACACGTACTATCTTCAAATCTAGAGTAATAACCAACAGCCAATAAAAGATCATTGAATGGGATACGATATCCTTCTGGTGTCTCTACCATTCTTAACTGAACTTCAACCACTAGCCTGTTGTATCTTCTTCTTCTCTCCTTGACCTTTTCAAAGTCAATATAGGCAAAAATCTCATCTAACTTTCTGAAGTCAAGTTCAACATCGTAAGGATCATCACTTTTTTTCGTGATCCATTTCTCAGTGATCTTAGGAATCGTGAAATGATCACCATATATCTTATATGACAACACACCACTTAATGAGCTCAACAATGACTGAAGATCTACAGGATCCAGAAAACCAGTACCATATGGATCGTACTTATTCCAGCATCTTTTGAATTTTCTGATTTCATCCCTAGTCAGCAAGGCATGAGGCCCATTATCATTGAAAACATAACTGAAATGGTTAATAACAACAGAAATAAGGATATTGAGAACAATGTACATCGAAAGGATATTCCAAGTGATAAAGAAGAAGTATGCAAACCCAGAATTACCACAGTCAGAGCTCAAGAAAACAGAAGATGTACACCGAGGGGAAACGAGAATGAAATCATCCATAATATAATTCCAACCTTCACCAAAACTGCATCTAAACAAAAGAATCAAGGCCTTAGCGACAGTTCTGCAATTAATATTACCTGATGTATTAGACCCTAGTCTGGTCAAACCAAATCTTTGGTTCATGGCAATAGCAAACACCAAGAAAAGAACCAGCCATGTATACAACAAGGAGACCAATGAAGGTAAACTCGATGATGCAAACTTCAAAAGTTGGTTCAGGGCATCAATTCTAGGAATCAGCAAGAACAAAATACAGACCAAGAAAACTTTGTTAATATTTGAATAAACAGACTCTCTTGAAACAAAATAAGCAACAATAGACAGAGAAAGTGCACCACCCGTGATAAACATTCTGAAAATATTCCACTTGTTCTGGAAGTAGAGTCTGAAACCAAGTGCATAGAAATTAACGATGTTCAAAGCCATAAGGCCACTAGTTGACACAAGATAAAGAGCATATCTAACACTATCATCTGCATCAGATGATGGATAATGTTCTCTTAACAAACCAACAAAATGGATAAGCATGAAAACATCAAAAATTCTGACTAAAACCTCATTCTTTTCAGTGACCCATGTGTAAAACTTTTTTTGGAATCTTGCAAGTTGCTCAATGTCTCTTCTCTTTGAAGGTTTAATTTGATTTAAAATTCTTTTGACTTCATACCAGGCCAACTGCTTGTCACTTAAGAAGGCGACACCAGACTCGATAGCATAGTTATTGATAATAATAGACACAAATAAATTCAAAATGAAGACGATGGAGATGAAGTTGAATATTATGACAAACAACCCATTACCCGGGGAGTTGAAAGTAGAAGGAGGAGTTCCCTTACCAGTGATATTCATAACATTAAACAATAAGTCAACCCAACCTTCTAGAGATATGATCTGAAATAGCGATGAAATAGAATTTCTGAAACTATTGAACTCCAAGTAAGGCTGAATGTAATCGTTAGGACTGTAAACATCCCAATTGAAAACTTCATTCTGATACTCAAACCCACATTCAGCCTTAGTAGAAGTACCATCCAAACAGTATCCTAATTTCCCAGCGAATAAATTCAAACCATAAAGTGAGAATGGAATCAATAAAGACAAGGACACCATAGCACCAATCATAATTTTCTTACCAGCAGAGATGACAGCAAGTTGGAAGTAGGTTTTAGAAATTTTCGTGATAGTAAGCAAACGCAAAGCTCTGAGTGCACGGAATTCACCAAAGAAGATGGCAAAACTGTCATCATTATTCAATTCCGAAAATGTGGTAATCCAAAAGGAAACCAAAACAACAAAATCAATTCTTTCCCAAGATGAACGAAAGTAAGCATTAGGAGCAAATATTAGACCATCAGCAATAACCTTGATTAGGAACTCTATTGTAAAGAGAATAGTAAACACCAAATCAACATATGTGATCCAAGACCAACCATTGTAACCATAGCCATGAATCTTTCTGTAAATAGGAGTAGCATAACAAGTAGTAACAACCACAAACACTGAAGCCAAGAACATAAAAGTATAGAATATATCCTTGGCTAAGACGTTGGGTTGGACACCTTCAATTCTCTTACCACGAGGTGGAGACACCAATAATTGACATAGAATTCTAACTTTATTATTAGGTGGGAACAAATAAAGGACTCTGTTATATTTAGCCTTCTTCTCTGTGATAGCACGGACTTCAGAATCAATAGTAGCATGAAGAAGATTGGCAGATTCAACGGCTGATGTTCCCTCTTGGGGAGGAAAATCTGTAACTGTCTCTGTGTCCAAGATAGAATCATTTATACTGATAGTAGTATCCTTAGGTGATGCATGCATCTCAATACATTCGATGGATGTTGCAGTATCAGGAGGTGAACGGCGTAACTTAGAAATAGCATAGTTTAAAAGTTTTGTAGAATCAGAAACGAAAGGGAGATCTCTAGCGGAGGTAATAAATTTATTCCAAAGCAGTTTAAAGCTACCAGTATCTTCTTCCATACGTAGTAAATTCACATCATAAGAATCATCCAACAATAATTTCATCTTATCAATCATTTGTTCAGTGGTGAGATGGTTTACATTCTTTGCCTTACCCACTCTTTTCTTCAAAGATTCAAAAATACCTTCGTCTTGATCCTGACTGGAATTAAGATTATTAAGCATCTTACGATAGAAATGCTTAATTTGCTTTCTTCTCTTTTCACCTTCGGAAATATCTAAATTCTCAGTGATAATAGCAATGAAAATACTCATGATAACCAAATTTGAGAAAATAAACCACAAAATAAAGAATAAGGAGATACAGAACCTTGCGAATTCAGTCTTAGCACACTGTTGAGCTAAATACAGCACATTAGTCCAATTTTCAGTTGAAGTAACAATGTACAGTGACATCATGGCATTAGGCAAGTTTTGCATAATCATTTGATCCTCAGACAAGTATGGATCAAGGGGGATAACACCTTCAATTAATCTAGCGGCAATAATACCAATCAAATAAATGCATAAAGCGAAGAAAAAACAAAGATCTAAAAATGGTTTCGTTCTTGAAAACACAGACAACCAAGCAGAACTGATAATCTTTATACGCATTGCAATTCTATAAAATCTTGCAATTTGGAAGACTGAAAACCACCAATAAGCTTGACCCAACTTGGTATGAATTGGAGGAATGATAATCACACTGGTAATGATGGCTAAAAATAAATCAACACAATTTGTAATTGAATAGAAAAAATATCTCCATCTTGGAAAGAATAATGCAAATAGAACAATGGCCTCAACTAATAAGATAACTGTGATACCACACTCAAAATGATACATTGATCTGAGATCTTTATCAGTCGAGTCCGAAGTAAGATGACATTGATATATGAAATTAGCTGCAATGAGACACACAAACAAATCTCTTCTTTCATTGAACATACGCAAATATTTGTTGCTCTTGATATAATCAGCACAGGTCTCACTATTTTGTTCTACTATCCTGGTGATGAAGTCCTTTTCATTACGCTTGCTAGCCCGACGTCTCTGTTCTTGAACAGTAAGTTTAAAAGAATTAATGATAACAGCAACGAGCAAACTCCATAACCAAACTTTTAGGAAAATGATACCAGTAATGAAATACAATGATGAAGCCATGGAATCACTATCCATTGTATCATACATCAAATCTGAAAATGTATTGGCACTAATAATGACGAAAACCAATTCCATAGAACGATAAATGTTATCAAATGACACTGAGCCACCGTATGGATTTTCACCTAAGATACACTTAGAATTAATTGGACACCGGAATCCCTTACTAGTAGATGTATACCCATCACTTGTGACGAATGGCATAGTTTTTAAATCCGAATCGAGGTAGGAACCACAATATTGAGACTCATTCACATAAGTGTCATTAGAGTCAGCTGGGTTAGTCCAAACACAATGTCTACGGAAGGATGATTTGAATGATTGAACACCAATAATTGCAAAGAAGACCCAAAACCATAACATGAAAATAGACACTTCCTTAGATGAAATAGCTGCCAATTTCAAACTTCTCAAGATTCTTCTTGAACCTTCAGTGATGTTAAATAATCTTAAAATCTTTAAACACATCATTGCTCTGAAAACATAAACCTCATATTTAATATCAGCTTTACTCATTGATAATCCAAATGAAATCCAAAATGAAACAATAGAGATGAAATCAACAATATTCCAATCAGACCGTAAATAAGCTCTCACAATATGGGAAGAACCGTGTTTCTGGGAAATCACAGTAACAGTATGAAGCAATTTCTTTCTTTTAGGATCTGATTGTTCAAAATCATCATCGTCATCACTGCTAACTCCACGAGCTTGAGATTCATCGTTGATCAAAATATCGGGATCCGCCGTGTGTTCATGACGTTTCTTATGTGAATTAATAAGTGATTGTTTCATTTTCTCGTAATATTTAGAAAGTAATGATTTCTTTTTTTCCAACTTTAGAGCATCAAACATTTGGGAATCATCGTAGACACCAAATGCCACACACTTCATAAACATTTCAGCAGTGTAAATGAGGTACATCACAAAAAGAATCCAATCTTGGAATGTGTAATGGCCATGATGAACATAGCCATTAGTATAGTTAGCCTGTTCAGATGTTAACAATGCAGTTTGCATTAGAATCAAAATAGTCATCCAAGTATGTGTCTTTGCATTTAACACTATGTTACGACATCTTTGTCTGAATATTGAATCCACTGGGAAGAAATACATTGATTTACCATAGATTCTGTACTCCGGTTTATCTATGAATTCAGCACCAGGTTTTTTCTCACTACCGATTGATGAAGTATCGGAACTTCCTGGGGATGTATAATTTGATGTAATGAAAACTTGAGGGTGTGAATTCTTTGATATTGAACTTTCAGGTTGGGAAACATGTGAGGAGACTTCACTTACAGCAAATGGTGATGGAATGGTTGTCGATCCCACAGCAGTGGTGTAGTGAGGTCCCGAGGCAGGACTAGTATGACGACTCAAGGCAGGACTGACACCATCTTCACTAAGATAAGCAGCGGTATTAGCAGCCGAATGGTACACAGTGTCTCCACTATTAGATGGGAATGATAGATTTCCTTGCAAATAGGGGCTCAGTCTGTTAACATTGGAATGTTCATCTTCATCATCAGAATCGTCGGAGTCAACCAGTGAATCACCTGAATTAGCATTAACCCTAGATGAAATTGTTCTAATTAGTGAACTAAAATGGGATTCTCCCTGAGATGATGAAGATTTGTGTCTGTTGAAAGATGGCTTCAATACATTAGATGGTTGCCGTGATACGTTCTCAAAGTCGAAAAATGAGTTGTCTTGGCCATCATTAATGTATGACTGTTGCGGAGACAAGGTTTTGGGGCTGGATGGTTCATTTATTTTGGGAATATTGTCTAGTCTAATTGATGTTTCTGGTTCACCGTAACCGAGTGATGTTCCATCTAATCTTGCAGCCAATTTGGGGGACAATCTTGCAGTCAATTTTGGAGACAATTTGGGGGACAACCGAGGTGATAATCTTGGAGATAGTTTAGGTGATAGATTTTGTGTTCCTTGATCTTCAGTGTCTTTCTTTGTATCTGGTTCAGGGGATAATGGCATCCACATACCATTGGCGTCTGATCCTAGGGCGATTTTCAACCCATCCATCAAATCCTCTTCCTCATCATCTGTGACGTGTAGCGGATCAATTGAATCATTGAAATGGAGTGGGAGATGACTACCCGTTGACAATACGGGGGACTGATTGGAGAATGCCTTACTTGTAGGAGAGGTTCCACCTAAGAATGGTGATTTTTTATTCCATATTATGGGGGATGCAGGGTTATCTAGATCAATTTCACTATCATGGTGTAATAAAGTTGGAATTAATATACTTTTCCGTCTAGTGAAATGTTTATCTGTGGTTTCTTGGGATTCTTGTTTATCATATATTAAAGTAGGATTGAATCTAACACTTGGTCGTCTTTTAGTTGTGGCCGAGGATATTGATTTTGAATTGAGAACGATATGTGGTATCTTCGGTGGACTGCGTTTTTCAACTCGAGGTTTCTCTTGAGATGACGGCAACGATGAATCGTCGTCAGTTGCACTAGGATTTCTTCGTCTTCTACTCATCTCTGTGGGTGATCAATATATGGAGAAGTGTATATATATGCAAATGTATTTAAGTCCGTCTATGGGAGTAGTCTTTTAATTTTTCTTTTCTTTTAAGTAAATCCAAAAATTTATTTCCCAGCTAGTTTATTGTATGAATTGTGAGTATCAGTATTATAAGATGATCTCGGATATAGCTTATTAACAGAGGTAAAAGGCTTTGAACTGTATTCATTGATCCCCTTTCCAATTTTCCATTATTAGCACTTTCCAAAAATTTCTTTTTAGAAAACGAGGCTGTTCAATATGTGGAAGAGCCATTCTATGATAATGATATATTTATTACGGTTCCTATTTATAGTATATATATATATTTATATGGGTAGGCTAAGGATTATCCTAACATTGATCTCTTTCTACCTCTCATTCTGACATCTTTTAATCTTCTTGAAACCTCGGCGTATTTCTTTGTTTGTTTTGTATCTCTGTAATGATGACCATAACCTTCTAATAACCAATCATTATATTTCTCAGAGTAAACCGGATGAGTGGATGCTAAGGCTCTCTCTAATACATACAAATCGACAGCCTTGTCTTCAACTAAAGGAGTGTAGGATGACAATCCAAAATCAATTAAAGTAGGCTGTTCATCACCGGTTACCGTATCCTTCACTAATAAAATGTTAGAACTGGTTAAATCACCATGAACTATATCTTGTGAATGTAATTTAGCTATGGCTTCCCCAACTAAATGGAGAACTCTCCCCACTGATTCATTAGTAGCTATCACTGGATCTCTCAGCCTTTCAGATTCCTTCTCTAAATACCAAAGCCAGTTCTTCAATGAACTTATATCACCATTAGGTAATTCATAACCTAAATATTCCATCCAAATTAATCCATGTGGTGCATCGACTGCTATCAATTTTGGTGCCAGGACTCCTAATTGATATAATTTATTCAATAATTTTGCCTCTCCACTGGTTCTAGATTTGGTTAATTGCTTATCTAATATTGGATGTCTATATGGTTTGAAAGGTCTATACTTTATTATGTAATGTTTAGAGTTTCCAACGTCAGATGGGGGTATACTCGGTGGTAGATATGGATGAGAATTTGTTTTGAATACCAATGCCTCTGCACCTTGAGAAATCAACTGAAGGTCAACCCCTGGTAAATATGATTGTGCTGTATCTATTAACTCTTTACTCATGATGATCCATAGTGGGTTCAATCAATGGATATCACACTATCCACTTCATACATAGTCAATTTCAAATTTTTCTTTTCCGCAGAGATTACAAAAAAAAAAAAAACAAGATTTGGGTTTGTTTACATTTTATCATTATTCTTCTTCTTGTTGCTCTTATTATCAAACAATGGAATCACCAACTATGACAGGGGGTATCCCAACTCCATCAGGTCAACTTGAAGAGATCAGTCTTTTAAAATCGGAACAAGATTACAAAGATTTCATCACGAGTTCAAATTTATCACAAACTTTACATTTAAATGAACAAGTTATATTCAATAATCCACAAATTTTATTAAATTTAATCTCTAATAATGAAAATTACTTAAATAAATTGAATTACCAATTCCAAGAATTAGATTCTAAGGAAAGATTTCTTCGGTTTTTAAATCAAGGTTCTATATTGAAGAGTTACCAAATTGAAGACATTAATAAATTGAATAATGATTTATTGAGAACTCATACAACACAAGAGAGTAATGTTAATGAATTGAAAAATTCTATCAAATTGAAAAACCGTAAAATGATTAAATTATTGAGTGAAGTTAACAAATTTGAGAAAACTAATGGTGATTTACAAACGGAGATCAAGGGACTCAATGAAAAAATGGATGAATTAGATAAGGAGAAATCAATGAAAATTGGTGATTATAATGTTGGTTCATTAGATGAACTGAATAAATTAATTGATCAATTAAGTCACGATAATGATACCCTGCAACAGAGATTAGATGATTGTGAACAACAAAAAGTGGCACAACAAGATAAAATTAATTTATTAGATCAACAGTTACAACAATTACAAACTACTAAAGATAATAAACAACAAGAACTGGATAAATGGATTAATTTAAAGGCCAATGGTCAAGAGGCAGATCAGAATCTGGTGAAGCAGTCGGAATACTTAGCTGGACTGATTAATACTTGGAAGCAATTCCAATGATTTGTACAATATGATTTTTTTTTTGATTGTGTAATTTTAGTAATATACATGTGTTTTAAAAAAAAAACAAAGTGTGTAGTATTCTATATATATGAGGGAGACAGGAAAGGTTAGCATTAGTAAAGGGTATTAAAGGATTAAGGAGTCACCGTGGATGCACTTGAATGGATTGGTTGTTGGTCAACAGATTCAGCTTCTCTTTTCAAAAATGCACCCATGCTACCTAAGTAACCTTCATGTTTTAAAAAATAAGCCTTTTTAGAACCTTGAGACCAAAAATTGATGGCATAACTCAATGTTCTAATAGTTTGATAATGATTTCTTATATATGAACCGGCAAAGTAAATTCTTTTCAAATTATACCGTTGAGCTTGTAAATAAGCAATTTGACCTATATTATTGGACACTGCGTAAAGTAATGATCTAGCTATATCTTCTTGATGGAAAGTTTGTAATCTACGTAATCTTTCATCTTTAGCGGACACCGGTTCATCATCGCCATCTTCATTTATAACTTTTTTGAAAACTTTCCCCATTGACGATGCAATATGGTTAGCCTTTAATCCTATATTGTTATAGCCCTTCCCGTAGATGTCACCGACAAGTAAATCCACATTTTCATTGTTACCGTGGGATGCCAGTTCTAACATTTCATCGAAATCGTGGGTATCCGTGAGTAACGATAGTAAACCCCAGAGGGTCCCCCCACCTAATGAAGATCCACCGACTCTAGTGAAATTATCTGGTCCGGGGCCTGTCACTTTAATCATGGATACACCGGAACCTATATTGACTAATAAGTAAGGGTAATGTGTATGATTATTATTAATAATTTTTTGTTGCTGTTGCGATTCCGGCTCCGGTTCGAAAGATTCAATTTCGACATATTTATGGGTATCTTCATTAAAATAAAAAGTTTCATTGGCTATTTCAGTTATGAAGAAATCTAATCCTATAATTAAACATTGCATTTCATCTTCTGTTTGAATTTTACAATGGAGTTCTTGTTCGAGTATATCACTGTATTTATGGGATCCACCACCTGTAGCTAGTACGAGTAATTGATTATTTATTTTATCTTCACCATTATGATTATAATGTTTTGATAATACCAATTTGATGAATTTAATGAATTCATTGATTTTGTCTGTTTCAATTTTGTAGAAATTCAATTTCCCCCCATTGGATCCATCTTTTGTGAAATAAACCAATTTAGCTAGAGATCCACCTATATCGATAGCGATCTCATTTATTAAATTTGAGTGATGCGGTAATGCTATATCTTTGGTATCAGGTATTTCTGTATCGATGTAATCATCCACTATATGAGCTCCAAGTACATTTAATGGTATAGGATTCTTACAATGGTTATGAATATAAATCGATGAATGTCTAGATGAAGTTCTTGAACAAGAATCAGATTCCGATGAATTATCTCCATTATTCAAATTCAAAGCTCTAGACAGCAGTGTCGGTTGCATTCTGGTATTCTAATGATGGATATATCTATATATTGTACTCTATTGACTTCCCCAACAAAATTCGTATATATAGAGATGACGAATAAAAAAAAAATTTGAACCGACCTCAGAAGGCCCTTCATTGAGCTCTGCGGAGCTAAGTACACAGATATGAGGAGAGACGCGTCGGCATTCGCATTGACGGAAGACCCACATTAAGGTTATCATAATGATGGTTAGCATTATTAGTCTGTCATATTAGATTAATACCATTAGCTAAATAGATAAAAACATGTCACGTGAATATAACGTCACTGTAGTTATAATTAATTTATCGATTGACCATTTATCACTTTTAGCTAATGTCAACGTCAACGGTAATTGCAACCCTCCAGTATGTTAACGTAATCCACGTAAAACTGAATCACTATGGTGGAACCAAAAATATACGGTTAACTAAACTTAAACAATAGAGTTTCCAAGCGCAGGCGTCAGCCCCGGTAATTGGGTCATCTCAGAATTCAAAATTGTTTGTATTTATAAGTTTAGCAATATTGATGTTTTCGATGTTGTAAACTATCATTTATTAACCATAAATCTATTAACAATGAGGAGTATAAGGAAACCATCAAATAAAGATGATTCAGGTTTAAATCTAATCATTTGTGTATCCAATGCACAAGATTTGATCATATCTTCACAAACACTTTCAAATTTGATTAAATGCAATCCAAAATGTTATGCTAAGATTTCACCATCTTCAATGGCTAAAACTCATAAAATGAAAACAACGGTGTCTCCAACTTTTAATTCAACTCTTAAATTATCACTAAAAATTCCAAAGAAGAAAAACAAAATGACCCTAGATTCATACTTGATCTTGACAATCACTGTATGGGATAAGAAAGGTACCAAGAAAAACTACTTAGGTGAATTAAGACTATCAGTGGTTGACATACTACAACAAATTCAACAATCAATTCACCATGAAATACCAGAGAAAACATATCAACTTTATTCATCGGTAGATGAAAAAAGATTCGTCACAGGATCAATCACTTGCAGTTTTTACTTGTCATTAACAGAGAGACACACAAGAAGACACAATAAATTCAATTACATCAAGTCCCACAATGCAAGTACAGCCAGTCTACCCATTAGATCTCAGCCTTCCAGTACGGACCTGACAGCACCTTCTCCAATTCCTAAACTTGTCATAGAAGATGAAGACTACGAAGAATACGAAGACACAGACGATGAATTGACTGCTCACTCTGAAATATCATCTAGAGATACCGCAATCAATGAATACCTCACTAAATTAAGGGAATTCCTCGAAACTAGAATCTCACAGGGTTTAAATCCATTGTCATTACTCAATATCAATGATCAGGGGTTTTACGACTCAGAGGCGATCCGTGTAGATGAGGATTACGGTGATGAAGATGAAGACGATGAAGATGACGAAGATTATGATAGTGATTATTTGAATAAACCTCCTTCGATATCATTAAATTCAAATAAATTGTCTATCCATTCAGCTAATCCAGACTTGGCAATGTATTCATCGATGGATGAAAGTAGTGCAAGTGCTTACGCATCTGCTACTTCACTACCTGACCAATTATTGAGTCCATCTTTATCAACTTCATCATCAACTCTCAGAACGAAAAAACGGTTCGGCAAACTCAGACGTCATAAACAATTCACTGAAAGTACTGATAACCTTTACCAATTCTCTGATAGACACGATTTAGTGGGGATGTTGTTCTTAGAAGTGATTTCAGCTAGTGGATTGCCCGCTTTCAAGACACCAGTTAGTAGAACCTATGATATGGATCCATTCGTGGTGATATCATTTGGATCCAAGATTTATAGAACATCTTGGAGGAAACACACATTGAATCCTGTATTCAATGAAAGACTGATATTTGAAATCTCCGATAATGAAAAGAATTTTGATCTAACATTTAATGTATTAGATAAAGATTATTTATCTTTCAATGATAAAGTTTGCTCAAAATCTGTCTCTGTGAGTCAATTAATATCTACCGACGTGGATAACATTTCTGGATTCAAATTGATATCAAGAGATGAAGAATCAGATTTAATTTACAAGAAAAAGATGTTTGGTAAAAATCCTCGTCGTTTAGTCTCAAAGAATGATTACTCTGAACAATTAAAGACATTCGAAATAGATATGGATCTCGATACAGATTCTATGAAAAAAAGAAACAAGAATCCAGAACCATTGGAACCTAAATTGAAAATTAGAGTCAAATTTGAACCATATACATTAATTAGAAGACGATTGTTTTCTCAATTATTATTGAAATTTCAAGGTGATAATGGTAACAACGAATTAGATATAATTGAATTATCAACTTTCCTACAATCAATTGGTTCTGATTTTAATGAAGATGAAATTTCACTTCTTTGGCAACATTCTACTAAAAATCCATGGATAGGTGAAAAATTGACATTCGATGAAATTATTGATGAATTTGAAGGATTCTTTGAAAAAAGAGCTTCTTTCATTAAATTGGATGATAAATTGTATAATAAACACATTATTCAATTAGATTGTTGTCCATCTTGTGGATCCAGGGGAGAATCTAATAATGAGACTAACATTATTAATCATTTAGCTATTTGTTGTTCCAAGGATTGGTCCTCGGTGACGAAAATTATTAAACCGTCATTCACAACATCAGACGCTGCAACTAGAAAATGGTATTCTAAGGCATTAATTAAATTAGCCTATGGTAAAGTTCAATTAGGCAGAAACAATGCTAACATTTTAGTGCAAGATAGAGATTCCGGATTAATCTTGGAAGAAAAAATGAGTGTTTATGTGAGATTAGGGATCAAATTGTTATATAGAGCTACATTTAAGGCTAGAACTGGTAGTGATAGAAGTGTTAAGAAAGTTTTACGGAATTTGAGTTATAGACAAGGTGCCAAATTTGATTTACCTAGTTCTGCTTCTAAAATTAAATCTTTCATCAAATTTTATGATTTAGATATGAGTGAAACTTTGTATCAAGATATCAATCAGTATAAAACTTTCAATGAGTTTTTCTACAGAAAATTGAAACCTGATGCTAGACCAATTGATTCACCAGATTGTAAAGATATTGCTACATCCGGTGCAGATTGTAGATCTTGTGTGTTTCAGAGTATCAATGAATCTAAAGAAATATGGATCAAGGGGAAGAATTTCACTGTGGGTAAATTATTAGGTGATGAATATGATGCTACATCGTTTGAAAAAGGATCTGTAGTGATTTTCAGATTGGCACCACAAGATTATCACCGTTTCCACAGTTCCGTTGATGGTGTTGTTAAGAAAATCACTAAGATTGAAGGACAATATTATACGGTGAACCCAATGGCTATCAGATCAACTTTAGACGTCTACGGTGAAAATGTTAGAGTCATTGTTGAAATTGAATCAGAGAAATTTGGTACAGTGATGATGGTTTGTGTTGGTGCGATGATGGTGGGGTCCACTGTGTTAACTGTGAAAGTTGGTGATACATTAAAGAGAGGTGATGAAGTTGGTTACTTCAAATTTGGTGGATCAACTATCTTATTAGTGTTTGAACCACAAAAGATTTTGTTTGATTCCGATCTGTATGATAATTCACAAAATGCCATTGAGACATTACTTAGAGTGGGGATGTCCATTGGACATACACCTGAGGTGAAGGAGCTTAAAAGAACTCGGAAATATAACTTGGATGCATGTGATGAGAAGGACAGAAATAGAATCATTCGGACTATCACTAAAACTGTTACAGGTGGTACTTTCGATGAAGATGAGAAGAAATTTCCAAGTTGGGAAGCTCAAAATTTGGATCTTGGTGATGCAGTTGAATTTGAAATAGAAGAAGAGAATCATGAAACTTGACCCTTTTGTTTTTACATTTTGTTTTGCTAGTTAGGAATACTTTGCTATAGTTTTTATATACCTTAGAGATGTAATAGAATAACCTATATTATATATAAAAGTTAAGTAAAAATGTATATAAAATGTATTTTATGGAAGAGTGATACCTTCCACCGCTGCATTATCGACAAACCAAGATACTGGGACATCCAAATTACTGACCAATTCAATAGGGAATCCAGATGGTTCCTTGGCGAATATTTGTTTCAAGACAGGTGCCTTACTACCACCTTCAGCGACAAAGGCGATCCTTGTAGTCTTTGCCAAATATGGGAAAGTCATGGTGATTCTTCTAGGTGGTGGCTTTGGAGAATCTGATATGTGTGCAACCAACTTTGTAGTTTCTTTTAGTAATGGATGACCAGGGAACAAAGAACAAGTGTGACCGTCTGGACCACATCCTAATAAAATCAAATCAAGAAATGGTGGTAGCAATGCTTGATAATTGGAGGCAATCTTAGAGTCATTGCTGCCGTCTTCAGTCAACAAGGTTTCATCTATTGTGACAACTTTAGGGTGGGTCGACGTGGTTGGTAGACTTTTCAACACCACGGTGTTGAATGATCCGTAGTTAGAATCTTCATGATCTAGTTTGACTAATCTTTCATCACTGAAATAGATTTCCCATTTATCCCATTTCACCTGTGGCGCATAGACTGGGGAATCAATCAATCCTTGTTTGAGAACTTTCACTAAAGATCCACCACTGATGGCCAATCTGAATTTATCGGAGTTTTGTAAAGCTTCATCTTGTGCAGAGACTATATACTTCGCAACACTTTCAGCGACAGCCTTTGAATCGGCAAATGAGTGAACTTGATACATATTTGTTAGAATAGATATCAGTGTTAAATGAAATAAATTTGAATGACGACTCTACTAAACACCGGATCTCAATGGCATCGGAGTTCTCTCAAATAGTATCCACTGTTCGGAAGACAGTCAGAATATTCTCTTAATCTGTCATCATACAGTTATGTGTCGATTGGAGCTTAACAAATTTTTTTTTTAATTTTTTTTTTTAAATTCAGAGTTAAATATACCCTATAGTGAATACTCTCTTTTTTTAATAGGATATATCATCATCAGTTTTGAATAATGGCTCAGGGGAATCTCAAATTATCCAAGAAGAAGAACGCTAGAGTGACAAAACGTCAAAAGAATCCAAAAGGTGCTGCTCCAAAGATTTACAAGGCTAAAAAAGTTAATTCAAACGAGAAGCAAGTTCTTAAATTAGCTCAACAACATCAAGCTAAATTACATTCCACTACTGAAAAATTGATTGCATCTAGAGTTGGTCATTTAGAAATTTTGAAAGGTTCTAGAAGAGAATTAGAAAAAATTGAAAAGGCCAAGAAGAAGAAGAATTAAATCAAATTTGATTAAAATAGCCATGAGTGACTCTAATTCTGATCAAATCAACTCCTCATATTCTACATCATCGGATACCGTCAAACCATCTAAGCTTGTTATAAGTTGGTCCAATACAAATGAAGTTGTTAAAGTGGTCCCCCATTTGAAATTCTTCAAAGAGGGATATGAAGTGGATGACGATTCGGGATCGAAGAAACGGAGTAAACGATCTTAAACACAATTGGTATATTGTGTGTGTTTGCATCTTTTGTATTATATTTCTACTTAGTTTTTTGTTTTTAAATCTTATTGGGTCATTAAAATTAATGAAAATCTGTTATACATATAGGTAATTTGATCTATGTTACATGTAATTATAGTAAAGTGTGATAGTTATTCCTCAAATCTGTTTGCTGTAGTCTTAATGTTTCTCATCATTTCAGTCTTAACCTCGTCATTCAATGATTTACCGGTATCGAAGAACTTCTTCAATTTGACTGGTTCATTAGCACCAGTGGTAGACCCAACTTCCGGGTTCCCCTTATGGATCCCCCTACCGAGCCGTAAATCACGAATATCCTGAACCTCCTTAGGAACTTTAGGACCAACCATGCTGTATTTAACTAAAACCCACCGTAATTACCTACACTTAAACAGTACAAAAAACACTCGTTATATGACAAAAATAATATAACTAAGGATCTGCCAACAGTTTAACACGTGCCACCAATTTTGCAGCACAGTCTTAGTTTCTCTGGTCTCTCATGTCTGTGTCTATTTTTTTTCTTGTTAACACACAATTTAAAAGAAAACTATTAAAAGGTATTTATTAACTCCTGTTTGTGTAGATTAAACATTTGGGGATCACTATTATTACCAACAAACTCAATTATGAAGTTATCCAATTTACAATCCACTTGTTTGTTAGCATTGGCATCTCAGTGTGTGTCGGCTTCTAATCAGGCTGCAGTTTATAAGTTTGGCCTACAACAGCAACAGCAAGATAAGTCTACTGAAATTCCAGTTATCTCTCAACATGATTCCATCTTAAATTTAGCTGATGACTTTGGACTATCTCCATATTACAAAATTGAAAACGTTGATGATATCAATGCCCTATCTTTAGGTAAGGATTACTCTAACCACGATGAACAGCAAAGATTAATCTTAATCGTTGGTGGTGTCGATGACCCATCCAATTTCTTCCTAGAAGATAACCAATACCCAGTGTTTGCCATTAATACTAAGGATGATAGATCTACAAGTTTATTCCAAAATTTCTTATCTGATGTTCCAAATAAATTAATGAAATTGAAAGGTTTGAAATTAAGTCAATTATCTGAAGAAATTAACATCTTGAGTGATAAGACAAACACTGTGTTAATGCAACTCTGGAGTAGATACTTCCACATTGCTGAATCTCCTAAATTGGCCACTTTCTGGTCTGACTTGAAGGATTCCTTCTCCATGACTAGCTCTGAAGAAACTGAAGCTAAAAAAATCACTAAGAGATCCGTCAATTTAATCAGTGATGAACATTTCATCAATGAATTGACTCAATTGGACTTCTTCTTGAAGGAACATTTATTAAACACCAAGGATAAGATCATAATCAACTTGAATGCCTTGACTGACATCTTCAAGAAGACTGGTGTCGACTCTCAAACTTACACCACTTGTAAGCAAATGGTTAGCCATTTAATTTCTACAGCATTAAAGCAAAACTTTGATGTGCAAACAACTGTGGTGGTGTTACCAGTGGAGCAACAAGCTTTAACTTTGAAGTTTAAAGAGGAAGGTAAACACGCTGAACACTTTTCTAAGAGAGCTAACGATAACGGTGCTGATATCTTCAAGAAGACTGCTTCTGGTTGTTACTCTTCTCAAAATGCTTGTATTGATTCTACCTCCGCTTGTTCCGGTCATGGTGCTTGTAACAAGATGGGTGACTGTTGGAGATGTGTCTGCACCACTACTAAGTCTGACGCTGGTAGAACTCTTTACTGGGCTGGTGCCACATGTGAAAAGAGTGATGTCTCTGCTCAATTTAATTTATTATTCTGGTCTACTTTGATTTTAACCGGTGCTTTTGTGATGGGTGTTAAGTTATTGGTGCAATGTGGTAGTGAGGAATTACCAGGTGTGCTACTGGCTGCCACTGTGCAAACCAAGAAAAGTAGCTCTACATGAGTTTTATTCCTTGTCATAATAATAAAAACCATAAAGCATATATCATAACTCTCTATCTTTTCACAATCTTTCTATTCTTATTTACTCCTTTTTTTTTGTCGTCTCTTTTGTTTTGTATTTCTCTCTTTCCCTTTCTCGATGTTTATTATTTCTTGTTTGATTATATAAATACCTTCTCTACATTTTTTCCAAATTCCAAAATATATTACAAACACTAATACGGACACGTAAGTTTTATTAATTGGATGTAGGATCTACCAGCCCCGACTAAATTTGCAATAGAAAACTCAATCGAAAGGGCACTAAGATGATCCCAAAGTGATGTCAATCTCTCCAAGTACTTGACGCCTCGAATCTATAACATTTCCTTGACATGGAAACATTCGCACCAACTCCGTAAAGAGAGATGACTAGATGTAAAGCAACACGGTGTATGAGTACTGGTTGTCCGCACTAAAGAAAGAAAAAACTTCCAAACGAAGAAGAAACAAGGGTAGTTAGAATTGGAAAGATTTTTCTATTTCTATTGCTGGAGTGGTTGTCTTCACAAAAAAATTTTCACCTTAAAGGGTGTGTAAGGGTGTTCTAGATTATTAGTTTATAACAATGAGAACAACTTTATAAGGGTTTAGTTATACTATGGTTATATCAATTATTGATAGTTAGATCACACTCAAATGGCTAACAATATACTACCACTATCATCTAAGGACTTAAATAAGTCTGGTTCTAACCAGGGGGGAAACTCTAACTCTATCCAAGATCAATCATTTGAATTCGTTATCAGATTCACTGATGGTTCTAAAGATCTGGTGATACCTATAAGTTCAGTGGCTAACCTACGTGATGTGTCAACGAAGTTCATCAGAAAACAGATAAGAGATAATAACAGTCAACTAGTTAAAAAGCGGTTAAAATTGATTCACAATGGTAAAGTGTTATTGGATCACACCGATTTCAATAATGAATTGAAATACCTCATAAAGAGTGTAGAAGAAGACGATGACCAAGATAATAATACAACGGATAATGCAGTGAAAGAACCAATCAAAATTTACATCCACTGTTTAATCGGAGATGAATTAACAAGGGAAGAATTAATAAAGGAGGAAGAATTAGAACATCAACCGGAGAAATCCACTACAGAGGCACCAAAGGGATTCGATAGATTACTGTCTCAAGGGTTCTCTCAACAGGATATTTTAGAATTGAGACGACAATTTCAGGATATCCATGGAGCATACTTGAATAATCAATCACCAGAGGCTTTAAGAAATTTAGAAGATAGATGGATTGATTCCACTGTCAATAATGAAATTGATGAATTCCCATCTAATTTGAATTCCATGGGTGCTGGGTTGGCTACAGGTGGAGACGGAACAAATACGGGGAATGATGGTGCTGGAGTTAATGTGAATTTCGGTAGAGAAACGGACTTACATAAGGAATTATTCATTGGTGTTTCTATTGGATACTTCCTTGGAGTGTTTGCGTTATTCCTTTTGAGCTTGGAGGAGGACGGAATATTCAATAGAAGAGCTAAAATGGCTGTGGTTGCTGGTGTCATTGTGAACTTTAGCTTTGGTGTGTTAAAAGCGTGGTCATGATGGAATGGAACCTAGACACCCGATTATGTACTGTGTAAACTACTATAAATATAACAAACAACTATAATGATTACACTAATGACGTATGAGTTAAACCGTATAAACTAGGGTAATACATCATTGCCACTGTTAACTAAGACCATGGCATGGAGAAATCATAAATTAACACCGAAGTGGCAATCCCGCCTTCGGAGATGTACGGATTAAGCGAGATTTTGCACAGCCAACAAAGCCATTTCACTCTTTAATGATCCCTGTCTATGCCATTGTATTTGATACACACAGTGAAACTTGGAAGTTTTGCCACTGACACTATTGTTTTGTTGAGCAAGATGAATGAAACGTGCTGGGATAATGATATAAATACTCCAGTGAAGTATCACTTTTTTTATATCCCTTCTCTTCAATTCTAATTTTGTTTCATCTTCCACTATCATTAAACTACTAATTACTCACATAAATCATGTCCTCTATTATTAAAGAATTACAGAAAACTGAAGATCCAGTTGCTAACTCATTGGTCGCTAATGCTGTTCCAGTCACGGATACCACTGGTGACTCCACTGACACTAACTTAAGATATGCTGCCTACGCTAACAGATTTAGAACAATCATGCAAGCATCTCATCGGTATGTCGCCTACACCTCCGATATTGGTGAATCATTCAGACCAGTGGCTCACCCGTTCATGGTTAAGATGTGTTACGGTATCTCATGGGGTTACTTATTAGGTGATGTCGGTTATGAAGCATGGAGAGCTAAGATGAGACAAGAGGGGAGATACACCCCCGGTTTGAGACCTTGGGATCCAAAACCTGAAGCCAATTTAGTCGCTCAGCAATCTTACAATGACATGGATTGGAGGGTGTTAGCCCTCAAGAGAACTTTGTTCCAATCTATCGCCTCTATGGGGTTGCCAGCATTCACCATTCACTCCTGTGTTAGATATTCCTCTGTGTTGTTCAAGAAATCATCATCTCAGTTGATTAGATCGTACGGTCCAGTCGCTCTAGGTTTAGCTGTGGTGCCATTATTACCATACATGTTTGATGAACCTGTTGAACATGCTATTGATTACGTCTTCAATAAAGGTTGGTCTTATTACAAGACTTCCCAGAAGAAATTGGAATAAAATTTTCCACCCAACACTCTCCTTTCCCCCTATATTTAACGAGTCATGACAACCTTATCCTATTACTAGATCTAGATACTTTGTATATATTCACTTAATTTATTTAATACTTATTTATTGAAACCACATAGATGCGCTTCGCTGCGCGTCTCCATTTTTCAAATTTCCACAATTTTAGTTACGCGTAAAACTCTTCTTTTAACCTACTATTCTTCTTCTTCTTCTTTTCCCGATCAAATGACCACAGATAACGAACCTATCCTAAAAAAACAGAAAACTGAAATGACCACTGCTACTGCATTCCCACCATTAAAGGTGTTCCTACGTTCCACCAAGGCTAAAGTGCCAACTAGAGGTTCCAAGTTAGCTGCTGGTTACGATTTATACTCATCTGAATCCGCTACCATTCCAGCTAGAGGTCAAGGTCTAGTCGCTACAGACTTATCCATTATCGTTCCTGAAGGTACCTACGGTAGAGTCGCTCCAAGATCTGGTCTTGCTGTGAAGAATGGTATCTCCACTGGTGCCGGTGTGGTTGATGCCGATTACAGAGGTGAAGTCAAGGTTGTTTTATTCAATCACTCTGACAAGGATTTCGCCATTGAACAAGGTGATAGAATCGCACAATTGGTGTTAGAGAAGATTGTCAATGCTGAAGTGGAGAACTTGACTGCTGAACAATGGGAGACTGAAACCACTGATAGAGGTGCAGGTGGATTCGGTTCTACTGGTAAGAAATGATGGAAAACCTTACTACACTTTTACTAAATACCCCCTTTAAAGAAATATAAATATAAATGTATATTTTGATTTTGATATGATGATGCAAGAAAAGTAATTAAAAAGTGGAAAGGTATGTAGAAATTAAAAAAATATGTGTTGTGTGTTGTGGTTATTTTGGGAAATGGTATAAGAAAAAAATGTAATTTTTGTTTTGTTTATGGATTATAAGAAAATCCATTTAATCAAACTCCAAACGAGTCTGAAGATCCCTCTAACGAATCTCCAGATTTCCACTAGGATCCAAACAATCCATAGTAGAACCACAATGGAGTTTTCTAATGCTGTATATAGTAAAGTACTAGAGAGTTTATCATCTTCATTGAGTAAATTATCTCTCCGTTCAAACAAATTTCTGATCCGTAAACTGATCGAGGTATTGATTTCACCGTTAGTTCTATCACAATAGAATAAAAGTTTTTCAATCTTGTTAGATTTGGTAATAGTTGATGTATTGAATCTATCAATGCTTGCATCGATTTCTTCAATTTTTGACACTAATTGTTTTGCTAAAGAATCATTCTTCTCTTGTAATATGACAGATTCATTTAATTTGGCTTCTAACCGATCATAATTGAATTCCACACTGGATTTCAAATTGGATTCATAAGATAGAACTTTCATGTGAGATAAATTCAATTTATGGTTCATGGTTTTAACCATTTTAATCTGATCATACAGTTCATCAACAACAGTGTCTTCAATGGCACCAGAGGATTCTCTTGTCAATACAGGCACAACAGGGTTACCAGGAGATTTGGTATTGGTGTTCCCCATTGAGCCGGTAATAGATTGCTCTGTGGTATTCAAACTAGATGAAGATCCATTGGAGTTTTCATTCAAGATTTCAAGGGTGTCCAATTTAATTATAGGCGTTGTTGGAGTCTTATTAGTCATGGTATTAGCAGGACTAGTCAACACAGTGGTGGACCCCATCGAGTTTTTCTTCATGGAATTCAATTTATAATGCTCTTGTCTGGCCACAGAGGCATAACTCTCGTTTTTACGTGGTATGGAATTGACTCTCTTATCATCGAAAAACTCGTCACCATCGTCCCTGTCTTTATGGAATTCGCCATCGAATCCGGCAAACAACTGTTCATGCATTCTTGATGATCTAGATTTAGGACTCTTCATCGTAATATCTTGTTTGTTTGATTTGATTGAAGATGTTGGAGATGGGAACCAAAAATCACCAGAGTGACGTTTCAAATCATTCCAATGATCCTCTCTCCAATCTAAGCCTCTTATATATTCGGTCATACTGACTTGCCAGATCAATCTTGGTTTATCATGTTTGGAGAACACCTGTGATGGTAATTTCAATTTAGAGAATCCTTCCACTTTCTTCAAGATTTCTTCATTACGTTTCCGAATTCGTCTATCTCTAATTATTTGTAAAGGGTTAAAGACACCCTCCACGTTGGGGTACAATGGAGTACCATCGTCATCTCTGAAATGGGTTATCTGTTGGTATCTCTCTAAGGAGGTATAATATTCTTCAATCAGAAGTTTAACCTTATCAGCTCGTTTTCTAGTGACAGGTGAGATTCTGACAATAGTGTAATGGTCTTGCAATGGTTTTTCTGAATTATTATTCTTGTAACTGTTATGTACAGATTCTTGGTATTGCTTTTCGTCAATTTTCAGGTCCTTCATTAACTTCATCCGTTGTTGAATCATTTCTCTGGTTTCATCAATGATGAGATCGTACTTTGTGTCGTTATCTACGAGCGATGTAGATGAAGCAGAAGAGCTATGGAGGGAGGATAATCTATAGGGACTGGTTGCACCTTGTGATTGCCGCCGTTGTTGCAATGGACGATAGTCATCTGACTTAGTATGGTCTTGACTATTGAGAGTACTGCTAGCAAGCAGAGAATTTGATTTTGAAGAAGAATTGACCAGGGTCAACTCATCAGAGAACAGTTTAAATGATCTATTGTTGATTGTTGATCCACTTGTCAGTCTAGGTGTGGTATCATCGTGGATGCTTGTTCGACTAGAGATCTCAAATGTCGGCTGAGTGTGTCCCCCCTGTCCCAATAATGGAATAATTGCAGAGGACGGCATCTCTAAATGTGTATTGTTTTGTGATTGTTCCTTCACAAAGTTGTGTATGAACACTGAAACAGTAACTTAAAGAAAAAGAACAACTAAAATGGAGTTATGAACTGTGTATGGTGTAGTATTAAAATATATTTTCCAGCATAGTATACAGTAATATAAGCCTAAAACAGTTTTGATTTTTTTTTTATTAACGAAAGGCTGTTGCGCTTAGAGGCAGAGAGGAAGGAGACACAGTGAAGAGAAACATGTTTTTTTCTTTGTTAGATATACGTGTTTTGGGCTTTTGGATCTATTTTAGGATCTATTCCCGTGTGTTCCGATATACTTTCATTCAGGTTTTTTCTAAAATATAGTTAAATCAGATCAATGTCATACTATTTTGCTATCATTGGACCAAATGATTCACCTTTATATGAATTAGAAATTGGTACTTATAAACAATCCGGTGATGGGAAACCGGCGTTACCACAAGATATTAGAGAATTAGAACAATTTATAGTTAATTCATCATTGGATACACTAGAATCTATTCAATTCAAGTCTAACCAAATATTCACTAAAAATTTGGACTCATTTTATGGATTCACCATTTTCAGTTATTTAACTCAAGGTAATACAAAATTCCTGATGTTAACTGATTTGGCTAAAAATGATGAATCTATAAGACAATTTCTCATTGAAATTAATGAACTCTATGTGAAAACATTACTCAATCCATTCTATAATTTGAATGATCCTATAAGAAGTGTCACCTTTGATACAAAAGTGAGGCTTCTGTCCAAGAAATACCTTTAATATAGATAAATCCTTGTATATTTGCTAATGAAATTTTATTTAAATTATAATAGTAATACATTAAGTATCTATTGTACAAAATTTATTTACACACCAGATAACCCTTTCAGAAGATCATGGGAATCCAATTTATTCCCATCATTATCATGATCTATCAAGTATTTCATCCGTTTAGATATCGTTTCAAGTTTATGCTGGGTTAACATATTAATGGAATTCTTAGATTGCTTCAATTTATGCACAGTCAACTTTAAACTCTCTAGTAAATCAATCAATTTAGTCTCATTCAATCTCTCCTCGTAGTTATTCAAAATATCTAACATCTTTGACAATTTCTCTAATTTCTCAGTGATTGAAGTGTTCCCCGTAAAATCTTGACTAGTAGTCAAACTGAAATCAGTTTTCAATTCACCTAAACTTGATTGTGCATCAGTCCAGCTGCTGCGTTCCTTTTTCAAATCGATTAACTTCTTATTGTACATGTCATAGAGTTTCTTGTTTTCAACATTAGATTCATTAGGTTTAATCACAATTGGTTTATTAGATTGAGATCCATTTACTTCTTCATCTTCATCATTGGCATTCCACCAACTAGTGTTAATCTTCCCATCGGCTAAATCTCTAATTAATTCCTCTCTGATAGTCTTGGTGATGTTTTCAGCAACATTATTCTTGGCTGCATTTTTACTAGAATCTGCCAGTGAAATACGTTTACAACACCACACTAACAATTGCCGCATCTTATGAGGATCAGGGAGTCCACTATCGAAATGTTTGTATAGTTGATCTAATGGGATATCTCTATGTGGTTCAGCGACAAACCCATTACCGACGGATGAGATCCTCTTACCTCTGTTCCCCAATGAAGACCGTCTTTTCTCTTGACGAGTTTTAGCAAGGGATTTCTTTATTGGTGTGTAATTGATTGGGATAGTGGTACTGGTATTGGTTTCCAATTCGGGTTCTGATTCAGATTCGGACTCGATGATCTCAGCAGGAGGAGATGGTGGAGGAGGAGGTGCCGCTTTTTTGTTTCTCGTACTCTTATTATTACTCTTTGATGATGTTGTAGTTTTCTTTGTGCTAACTTTATGCTCTTTCTTAACGGGTTTCTTCTTGGGCACTGGCACTGGAACAGGAGTAGGTTTAACTTTCTCAGTCTCCAATGGGATATCATCCACCACGGGTGCTTCCAAGGAGAATATTTCATCATCATCTGCATCATCTTCTTCCATTGTATCATCTAATACATCAAGAAGATTCGTCTTCTTTAGGGTTGGTTCTTTATTGGATTTCTTAGTCGGTATAGCTGGTTTCTTTTTAAGTTTAGGTTCTTTTACTACCGGTTGTTTGGTGGCCACTGGCTTAGGCTTAGGTTTAGGTTTAGCCTTAGCCTTAGATTCCTTTACTGGTTTTGATTTGGTGGTCGTGGTCTTCTTTGTGAGCACATCTTCGGCTAATAATGCATCAACTTCATTTTCTAAATCTGGAGTGACTTGCTTTGTTGATTTCAATTGATGTTTCTTATTATTATTTATAGTGGGCTTTTGTAGTTGTGTCAGAGTTTTCATTGCGGATGACATAGGTCGACTACTGAATATATCGTCATCTCCGGTGTCATCAAATAATGATCCTATTTTCCGTTTCGTGGAGAGACGTTGTTGTGATGATTGTTGTGATGGAGGTTGTGATTGTGATGACTGTTGGGAACCTCTAGTGAAGACAAACCCTTCATCCATCTCTTGGAATGAAGACCCGGCACCCGATTTAGAGGTTGCCAATTGAGATGAGTTAGAAGAGGGTTCAGATGATTTGAAGAGTTGACCTAATTTTTTACCCTTGAGTTTCCCCATGAGAGAGTCCCCCGTGTCCACACTAGTTGAGTCCTGGGATTTCACTTTAAGCACCCGTTTAGTCTTCTTAGGTGGCATTATATTTGTTGTGTGTGTATTTGTAATTGTATAAGTATATAAATGGGTATAACTTACCAATAACCAAAACAAGATTTACATACGCGTCTTCATAAAAATCGATCGAACAGAAAATTCAATGAGACTATCGACCCTAAAACTAAACCACCCGTTATCGTCTATTGACATATAAATATATATATGAATCCTTCACTGCCTCGGCTTCTAATACTACACATTATTCAGTAGAGCTGTTCAGTTCACTTTTTTTCAAATAATTGTAGGTCCAAAAGCAATTATTGTTCTTTAGGGGCCCTTTAATTTTATCAATTTACCTTCCCCACTTCATTTGATTATTTTTCATATTAATTATATACTTCTACAATGGGTCTCAATAATCCTATTCCAAGATCTTTGAAGAGTGAATCAAAGTATGTCATATAAATTTATTGGTATCGTGTTTCACAGAAATTTCCTGTCTCGTTACCGATTATTCCCTTACTGCCCCTTTCCATTTTCTATCTTATGCAACCCTTCGTTTTCTCATTTATTTAAGATCTGATGGGATATCATTCTTATATTCACCAATTTGCATTCCATTTTACAACTAAATTGATAACTATGTGAAAACCACTGCCTATTTTACCATTATTTCAATTTCCTCAAGTGGTTCACGGATTCGTCAATTTTCATTCGCACTGGCTCCATTATCCCCCCTTTCACCCCTGCCACACTGAAACACCCCCTAATGGATTCTCCACTCATGATCCTTTGCAATACATCAACCATCCACCATCATTGTCTCCATTGTAACTATATTCAGTGTCTTCCCATCACTGACGGGAAGCACCCGTTCCTCGTACCGGCAAAAAAATTTTCTCCATTTTTATACCCAGATCTCATATTATGAAAGCAAGATTTATGGAAAAACGGCATTCTTCGTAACACACCAATATACTAACAAACCATCAATTGTATTAATATAGGAAAGCCGCTAAGGTGTTGGCATCCTTCGTTAAACCAAATCAAGTGATGGGTGCAGATCAAATCATCCCTCATAACGTTCTATTGAACGCTAAGGGGTTGGCAGTTATCACAGTGTTGAAGGCCGGGTTCTTATTCTCTGGTAGAGCCGGGTCTGGTGTCGTCGTTGCTAGATTGCCAGACGGTACTTGGTCTGCTCCATCTGCTATCGCTACTGCCGGTGCCGGTGTTGGGGGGCAAGTCGGTGCTGAAGTTACCGATTTCGTTTTCATCTTAAACACTGAAAGTGCAGTGAAATCATTCGCCCAATATGGGTCTGTCACTTTAGGTGGTAACTTATCTGTTGCCGCCGGTCCATTAGGTCGTAATGCTGAAGTTGCCGGTACTGCCTCTTTAAAGAGTGTGGCTCCAGTGTTCTCTTACTCTAAGACTAAGGGTTTATTCGCTGGTGTCTCAGTGGAAGGTTCAGTGTTGGTGGAAAGAAGAGAAGCCAACAGAAAGTTTTACGGTGACCAATGTAAGGCTTCCCAAATTTTGGGTGGATCCGTTGTGCCTCCACCTTCATGTGAACCATTGATGAGAATCTTGGAGAGTAGAGCATTCACCAGAAGAAGTGCCTATGATGATGACGATGACGATTATTACAATGATATACCATCTCAATATTCAGATGATACCACCTCTTATGCTGGTAGCAGCAGTGCAAGAAGACAAAGAGGTAGCTCCAGAAGACAAGCATACGATGACGATTATTCCGATGATGATGATACTGCTGCTTACTACCGTCAAACATCACCTAAGAACAGAGGTGGTGCATCATGGGAAGATGACGTTTATGATAGATACGACAAGCGTGGTCAAAGATCACCAGCTACGTCGTCGTCGGCAGCTGGTGGGTACAGACCTAGATCAGACAAACCAGATTTCGGATACAGTTCTCCAACATCACCAAGAGGTGCTTCCTCATCATCAGGTGGATCCAAAAATAAGGCAATCGCATTGTATTCATTCTCAGGTGAACAATCTGGTGATTTGGCATTCAAGAAGGGTGACGTTATTACTATCATTCAAAAATCTAACTCCACTGATGATTGGTGGACTGGTAGAATTGGTGGTAAGGAAGGTATCTTCCCAGCCAATTATGTTGAATTAGTGTAATTGGATCACACATCAAAATAAATTGAAGAATGATAAACAATAAATATCATCCATTTTTGTTTGCTCTGTAAGTAATAGAAATATCATTAGCAATAATATGTACATTTGTGTGTGAAGTTTCTTCTGTTTTTCTTTGGTATTTATTGTTTATTAGATACTTGTGTTTTGTTAATGTCCATGTCGTGGTTTTTATTATTATTATTTGTTAGTTTTTTTTTTCTCTTTTACCTTTTCCTTTCTTTCTTTCCCATATCTTTTCATTGTTTACTAGTGCCTTTTAACTCTCTTGTATCAAGCTAATTTGTCCGTCTTTTTCATTAAAAATTATGATGTATTTTTTTAATATAAATGGTAGCAAGAAAATCTCTAAATAAAAAAAAACAAAAAAAAATAGCAAAAAGAAATGTTCCAGAACATCTAATACTTTGGAATGACACCTAAATAACAACTAGCTTCAAGAACATACTCCTTCAGAAATGTAAGAGCTTCAATATCTCCACAATTGACCCTAGTCATAGCTTCATAGAAAGGTTCAACTTCATTGGAAAAATGGAATTTCATAATGTGATCAACCAAACAACGAATTTTCAACTTGCTCAAGTTTGAGTTAAAATCTTGGACAGTAATTTGTGGTGACAATAAAGTAGCAGCAAAATTGCCCAGATAATTGATAATTCTTTTATTCATAATTTCAGCGTTGGGTCTCAATTTAGTAGCCTTGACTGGATCTCCAGGTGTTTGGATCAGGTTATTTTTGATATTGTTTGGAGATCTAACTGTAATTGGATTATTAGTCCTGTGTGATTGGACATCCTTGTTGAAAACAGAGATTTCAAACAACTTAGCTGGATTAACGTATGATGGAGTCAAAGAATTATTCTGGAGCCCCGGGAAGTGCCCATTTGGTTTCCTATAATACCCTTTTCGATGAGGTTCCACCTTTGAGGCCTCAATCTTAACCTTGAAGCAGTCAACACCAATTAGTTTTAAGTTGTCCATCAGCTTATCTGCGTCAGATTGTTCAGTCATCTCAACGTACCCATAGGCAGTAAATTCCCGTTGATTATTGGCTGGTTGGTTCCCATAAAGTTCCACTTTCACAATTGATCCAAATGAGGAACACCATTCCTCAAATTTTTGCCTATGGATACCCACATTCAATCCAGATATCAAAATCTTCAACATATCCTTTGGTTTGGGGTCTAGCTTATGAACATAGTAACCCTTTTCTTCCTTAGGAATTGCTCTTGTAACAAATAATTTATGATTATCAATTTCCAGGGTGTTCAAACATAAAATGGCATTATCAACAGCCACCTGGTCCTGTAGAATGACCAATGCCCAGGCACCATTTCTTTTTGGGTTCTTTCTGGATAGCACGGAAACAACAGGGCCAAATGGTTGACAAAGGTTGCGAATAGTATAGTCGGTAATCTCCAATGGAAGATTTCTAATGAAGATTGAGTACTTAGTGCTAGGCTCACGAGCAGGAGGTAGAGTTGGTGTTGCATTAACTGAAGAAGGTATTTCCATTTTGCTGGATAAAGGACCAGTTAACTGTTCCATTTTCTTTTCATGATTTGTATCGTTACTGGAATTCTTGGATTGACCAAACAACTGTCTATCCTTCTTCAAAATGTGGATTCCAGCGTAGATCAATTTTCCTTCTTGAACTGTATGATTATACTTTTTTACAACTTCATAGGCCACATTCTTGTCTTCAAAGTGAATGAATGTTTGCATCTTCTTGCTATTGTACTTGCATGATAAAATCTTCCCATAAACTTTGAACTTATCAAAAATCAGTCTAGTAGTCAAATCAGGGGATAAATTGGACAGGAATACATTGGCCCCAATTCTCTCTCGTTGCGTTCTGTCTCTCAATGATGGCAGAATTCTAATCTCTGAACTCTTTATCATAGTGTAGTTTAATTCTTCAGTTGCAACATCTGCAGATTCCTTCGTAGCAAAATTGACATATGCATACCCCAAGGAAATCCCAGTGGAAGAATCAAGTGGGATTTTCACTGACATGAATCCACTAAATTTACTGAATGCACCTTTGACATCCATTTCTGTAATTGTATTAGCCAACTCACCTACATAAAGTGAGTACAGTTGATCACTGACAACAGGTGAAGTATGAACGTGGTCGTTCTCCTGTTCCCTGTTTAATGTAACCACATCTTCATTGAGAATCTTAGAGACTGTCACTACTTCAGGTGACCCAGTAGTCATAGTCTCCTCTGAAGTGATATCCCTATGAGTATGATCAATGGTATCACCTGAAAAAATTGGATCCGTATCAGTAGTTGTTGGTAAGTCATTGTTCAATGATAGTGGAGCAGATTCTAAACCCAACCCGGTCAGTTCTGAATTCTTCACTGGAACCAGTTTTTTCGACAAGGTTCTTTGGCTCACCTCATCAACTAATTCTTCCGCAACTAATGAGGGAATCACATTATCGATACACTCCAACTTTGGGGTCATACCTGAAGATGTTGAGGTTAAACTCTCGATCTGTTGGGGATGGGTGCCACCAAGGTTGTGGTCTCCCAGTTTACCAATTAATTTATCCTTTAGCAGTTTCAAAGTAAAAAAGCTTCTCTTATGTTTAATAGTGTCAGATTTGTTTGTGTTCTTAACAGGGGTAGTGTGAGGAGAATTGTATTGTTCAGCTATAGGATCAACCTGAGGGGAATCCTCATTTAATGAAGTTATTGATTTGAATAGTCTTGAACCAAATGTAAAAGATTGTTGTGTATCCTCTTCCATCTTTAAGCAATAGTAGTGTTTAAATAGTGGGTATCGTGTATATGTATATAACTGGTAGTGCTGAAAGAGTATTAAATAGTGGCCAACAAGGAAATTAATAGTTTTTTGAGTAGGAACAAAAGGGTTCCTTTTTTTTTTGTTTACAAATAGCGAAGCCATTTCTGTTGGGTTTTGGGTTATATACTACTGCTTTTTAGTGCTTTTTTTTTACAATGCAAAATACAAGACTTTAAATAAAACTATAAATATCAGAAAGTGAACAACGTAAACTAAAAACAAAAGACATAAAGAAAAAAAAACAAAATCTAAAATCTAAAATTCTTTCTTTCCTTTGGGAAATGAATCATATAGCTAAAAGATCTCTACCGAAGATACCTCTATTCAACCAATCCATGAATAACAACACTCTTGTTCTTAGACTGACACTCTGGGCAAAGTAAATTGATCTCCATAAGTACATAGCGATTAACCCACCAACGAAGGAGTACCCTGGTAAATCGAAAACAGCAGAGTTACCGATGTAGGCAAGGGACCCTAAATGTCTATACTTGAATGGTTTGCTGATAGCGTTATCAATATCACCATCGACAATATCGTTAATGGATAATGTTGTGGAAGCCTTACGTAGTTTGCTCAATTTTCTACCCAAGTATTTCCCCTGTTGGTTAGCTCTCTGAGCAGTAGCAGGTAATGAGGTAACTTTAGAGTCAACTTCCTTGAGCATCAACTTGATTTGATCGAATGATAGGTGACCAGTTTGATTAGTATCGTATTTAGGAATCAACTCGTCAACCATGAGTAAAGCCTCAGCGGATAATGGATTATCTCTGGCGATTTCATGGGCCAATCCGTTCAATTCTCTGTAAGAGAGAGTCACATTCTTGATATCATCATCAGTGATCACTTGATGGGTATTAGTAAATTGATGGGATTGGGTCCCGATGATGTGCTTTCTAATTGATGCGGCACAATGTTCGGCCAAATCAGTACGCACAGTGGAGCAATCACCGATGGCATAGACGTCCCCCAATGGAGCCCCAATCACTCTTAATTGAGTATCAGTCTCAATGGCTCTCTTATTCTTTTGGATTGGTTTCAATTCTGTGACGATCTGTTGAGCTAATGGGTTTTGAGCGACACCAGTAGACCATAGACATAATCCGAATGGAACCGATTTGGTTTGCTTTTCACCGGTTTCTGTTTTTTGATCGAACAGAACTTGATCAGGGAGGATCTCCTTGACTCTAGAGTTTGTCAATAGATCAATGTTATCTCTTTCAAATCTCTTCATTGCGTATTCAGAAATGGTTTTATCATAGGTGTTCAAGATTTGAGATCTGGATTGGATGATGTGGATAGAGATTTCCTGTCTCAAAATCTTTGGGAATTTCCGAGACAAATCTTCATTTAACAAATCAAAGATCTCGGCAGCAACTTCAACACCGGTAGGACCAGCACCACAAATCACGAATGAGAGCAATTTCTTTCTATCCTCATCGGAGGTTGTAGGTAAGCAGGCCTTTTCCAAGTTTTGCACAATTTTTCTTCTAATCTCGATGGCGTCTTCAGCGGTTTTCAATTGGTTACTGTATTCGAGACCCTTCACACCGTGAGTGTTTGAAGTTGATCCGACTGCGACAACTAATTTATCGTAAGGGACGTAGAATTGATCACCGGTTTCCTTAGATTTCACTTTAATCAATTTTTCACTGAACAGCACTTCTTCCGCTGATGCCTGGAGGTAGTGTCCATTGACTTTACTGACAATGTGTCTGATACTTTCCATTAAGGATTTCAATTCTAAGGTACCGACTGCGGCACATGGTAACATTGGAGTGAAGAGGAAATAATTGGTAGGAGAGATCACAGTGACGTCGTAATCTCCCTTATCCAAGTGATCCAATAGGGCGACAGACCCCCAACCTGAACCTAAGATGACTAATCTAGGTTTCTGTCTGAGGGCTTCCTTTTGGGTGGAATCGAAGGAATCTAATTGATGTGATAAGATGGGTAAGTTCTCAGGACCCCCTCTCAATGGGTTTAAGGCAAGTTCCGGAACCAATAAATTTTCCTCGAATTCCAAGGGAGTGTATGTAGTATAATCATAGACAAAGAATGCTGCTAATAGAAGAAGCACAGATCCACTAATGATCCCAGATGTCATCACACACCATCTAAGGGCACGACCGAAGAATGTCGGTTTCTTCTTGTCCGGACTAAGGGTAAATCTAGATGAGGAGAAATCACGAGCGATTTGCCATTTAGATGTGGTCAAGATGTTTGCAGTAGTAACAGGAGTGGTGGTAGGTCTTTGTAGTTGAGAGATCACCAAGGCTGATCTTTTCAACGGAGTGGATCTCGGAAGTGTGAGGAAATGAGACATAGAACGTGCCCCTAATGAGGTAGATCCCAAGTGGGGCAGTGTTCTCTTGAGAATACCTACAGATCTCAATGCAATCATTTGTTGTAATGAAGATGATGATAGGTAGAAATATAAGATATGAAGAGAAGAGGAGATAAAAAATTAAATAGAGAAACTAAAAATAAAGCATGGTTGTATCCTTTTAAATGACTACGTCTAATTTTAATTTTTATTTTACACCCATAAAATTGTAAAGTCCGTTTTTATCGGAGTTCTTTACTCTGTTAAATTATAAGGTATATACACAAACGGTTTTACAATATATATATGTTGCCGTATATCATACATTTACACCCCCTTGTGTATGTACACCCACTCATCACACCCCTGTCTATTAGAGGTTTCTTACTATGGTTCATAATTCACTGATCTCTAATTGGTTCCTGTAACGGGATTGTATAGTGTAAGTAATGTGTGCAAGCTTTATTTAGTTTTTTTTGTCGGGTCCCGTTTAACAATGATTTGTATAGGTAGATCATTGTCATTTAAATAAGGTGGGCTCCGAACTATTTGAAATTAGAAGTTATATAGGTTATCCGATGAGGGACTTGTTTGAGGTATTTCCACCGGACTAGTAAGGTTTTTCCGTTTATAAATAAGCTGGAGGGCTGTCTAGTACGGGACATCCGGTATCTTTCTTGGAACAGATCCGGGGGGTGAGGCTGTACACTACCATTACCACTAAGGTGGATCATCGATACTGCTGTTACTATTACTACTATCATTAATGTCAATACCATGACTTCTACTAATACTAAGACTATAATTACTACTATTACTATTATTACCACCACTACCACCACCACTACCACTACCACTACCAATATTCTCTTTACTTAGCCAATGTTGTATCTATCTTATCGCGCTCTCACGCTCTCACGCTCTGATCGGTCGTCTGATATCAAAATTAAAAAAAAAATCTGTTTCACTGATCCCTTCCTTATCTATACCACCATGTTCTTTATTGCTTTTCCTATTTATCTACCATATAACAGAACTTGATAAGTAAACGACCACTAATCTAGTCATTTCAATCCAATCCAGTTCACATATCCCCTTCCCTATTGCGTTCCTATATATCGCTCTTATCAATCATCCCCTTTATCTACAACCCCTTTCCTCCTTTTAAATGGCCCCTACTGTGCCTGTGCAATCACCACCACTAAACACTACCAACACCCAAACATCTAACACAACTGTATGCTCCCCCACTGACTGCCACTTGGTTATCCTCGTCCATGGGCTCTGGGGGATCTCCAAACATTTTGATTACTTTGAGAATGCCCTGAAAAATTCAACATGTTTGAACTCCAACTCTAAAGAGAAACTAATCGTCTATAAGACCATCTCCAATGAAGAATTCAAAACTTACGACGGTATCGATCTCTGCGGGACCAGAGTCGCACAGGAGATCCTCTGTGAAACAGAGAGATTATCAAATAACAACTATAGGGTTACCAAATTCTCATGCATTGGATATTCCCTAGGTGGTCTCATAGGTAGATACACTATTGGAGTGTTATACCTAAAACGTTACTTCGACTTCATTGAACCAGTCAATTTTACTACTTTTTGTACTCCCCATGTGGCAGTCTTGACCCCGGGTGATTCTGTTTCAGTGAGATTGTTCAATTGGGCAGTCCCCTCGTTACTGGGGTACACTGGTAAACAGTTGTTCCTGCAAGATAACTTCGCCCCCAAGGGGAAACCAAGAATGCCATTGTTGACTTTAATGACCACTCCAAATACGGTGTTCTATAAGTCACTTCAAGGATTCAAGAAACTCTCCTTGTATTCTAACATCAGATCCGATATCAGAACTTCTTGGTGGTGCTCTGGGATATCCAATATCAATCCATTCGAGATCTTAGATAAAAACCCTAGAGTCAAAATTGATCCTAATGGGTTCATCAACTTTGAAAATGGTTCCACTTTCGAATTGAATTTCTTGGATGGTTACGCACCAACCATCTTGGATGTCAATAAGCCAATCAAGTTCACCGGGTTGGTTGACTGCTCTAAAACCAAATATGATGACAAGTCGTCATGTTCAGGAGGTGGTGGATTGGATCAAATGATCTTTGAAGACTTACCAGAGGATAATGTTGCCGATACGGGTACCGACGATTCTTGGGTTTCCAAAGTGGTCAATTTCATCACTAGAAAACTCAAGTGGGTCACCTTGATCATGAAATCCTGTTTTTACATCCCAATGTATCTTGCCTGGGTATTGATCAAGTATAGTGCCCAATCATGCAATTCCACTTTACGTGTGTTAAGGGAGTCCCCTAAGATAGGTGAGTTTCTTGAGACTTATATAGTGGAAGAGCCGCTTCTCCATAAACGGCCTACGTTGACTAAAAGATTAAGTGAGACTTATATTGAAGAATTGGACAAATTCGAAATCGAATTACATGATCAGGGGGATTCTATTTTTGAATCATTGTTTGATGCAATCACCTCCTCTGAGAATGTCAATGATTCCATCTTTGATCAATCAAAGAAGGGTGATCAAGTGTTGATCACTAATTTGAACAAACTGTGTAACTTCCCGATCGATGACATATACGAGAAGAACTCTGAAATCTTGGAAAACACCACTTTCTGTAAGAACACTCAACCAGAGGAAATATTGAAGTATTATCAAGTGTTGCAACCATTCAAATTGGGACTTTCTCGTGATCAACGTGAAATCATTAGAAATTTGAACACCTTGAATTGGGAGAAATACCCATTATACATCACCGGTACTGATGCTACCCATGCTGCTTCTATTGTCAGATTCGAAAACCCAGATTTTGAAGAGGGTAAAGTCGGTGTCAGACATTACTTGGAGAAGGTTTTTGTCACTTGACGAGGAACATTCACACACCTCTTTTCTTTTGCTACCATTTTACAAACTTTACTTTATTATTTTCTAAAAATGCATGATCATGACTTCTCTTTCTAGCATTTCTTCGCCTTAAACTTCCAATTCTTATTTGTTATTTTGATTATTGCATCTCTATTTTTATTTTTGTACTTTTTTCTTTTGATGACCAGAAAAATGTGTTTTATTTTATACTCAATGCAAAGAAAAGATTAAATTATAACAAAAACTAGTAGAGTAAAGAAATTATAGCACAGAAAAAAAAAGCAAAAAAAAATAAAAACCAACAAATGAAAACTGGTTTGAAAAATGCAATAAAGAATAAAAATATATATAAAGACACAGTACATGCAAGGTAAAGTAAAAATAATAATAACACAAGAAAAAATAATAAGAAATCACAATCAGCTTTCTAATTCATCAATAACGACATCCAAGATGTTTCTAAACTTCTCCACTATTCCTAACACTTCAATAGCCAACCCATCCTTATCATCAATACTACCACTAACATTACCAAGGGGTAAATTAGAAATAGTCAAATCAACACCAATCTCATCCAATTTCTCAGCGAAATTCAAAATCTCTTCAGTAATGGTGTCTTCACCACTAGTTTGCAATCCAAATGAACTCAAATTAGTAGCAGAATTATTATCGCTGTTATTGGCACTTCCAATGGCTCCACCACCGGGAGTTGATCCATTAATTATAGTAGAACCGCTGTTATTACCAGAGCCAGATGGAGTCACTGAAGATGGAGGCACAACAGTAATAGTAGTATTAGTGTCATCATTTGTTGTTGTCGATGAGACTGAAGACATCATTGTAGCAACACTGGATTTCCGGTGAATCGTACCACCCGTAGTGTTACCATCATAATGACCGTTTGGTGTCATCGTCACAGAAGAACTACCACCATTTAGTGAGTTCATATTTATAGCGGATAACGATGCAGCAGGGTTGTTGCCCGAGATCAAAGGGGTAGATGAAGAGATACCCTGTGACTGTGATCTACTGTGTTGATGGATTGACGATGGAGCCTGTGGTGGTTGTGGTTGACCATTGGTTGAGATAGCTAAACCAGTACTGTGACCGAATGTCATACTTTGTGGTGAAAGATGGTAGTCCATGTTATTATTGGCAAATCTCTCAGCTTCTAATCTTTCTGGGGTGCTGAAACCGACAATACCTGCATTTCCGCCCTTCTCAGCGACAGGTGTCATAGCCATAGGTAAATTGGATGCTAAGTTGATGTTGACACCGAATTGATTCAAGTTATCACCATTCTCCGATGATGGTTTAGATGGAACCGTAGCAGGCATACTTGTTGTAGTATTGGTGGTGTTGGTCGTTGATCCAGATACGGAAGAGGCTGGTGTAGGTTGGTTCTGTTGTTGTTGTTGCTGTAGTTTGCCTGTGTTAGTAAAAACAGCAGTCGTAGAGTTTGATCTCAGTAGGTGGTCCTGGTTTATAGGCACAGCAACAGGCATGTGAAGTCTCACTTGCGATCTTGTTCTGTTTAAGGTGGCAGTGGAATTATTGCTGGAATTAGTTCCGGTTGGAGTGATATTAGTAGGCACAGAGCTTGATGAATTGGCGGTAGTTAAACCAGATGGTACTGGTAAACTCTGCTGAGCATCGTGATATTCGCTGTTAGTCAGAGGTGGGGCAGTTTGAGGACCATTTGTTACAACAGAATGTTGTGGAATCGTGATACTTGCTGGTGGCACACCACTGTTAGGAGCCGATTTGTTGGTATTAATAGGTTGCAACAGTGGTTGGTATGACATTTTCGGTAATGGTTTCATCTGTGGTGGGGTGCCCGTAGTGTGTCTAGATGGAGACGACATGTTGGAGTTATCCAAGTACTTCTTTGGAGATGGTGTTCTACGGCCAATAGTATGGTGGTTAGATGTTGTGGCTCTGCGTGTGAGCATTGGTTCTTCATTGATGCCGGTATTCATATGTAGTGTAGATGAGTTGGCTGTGGATGTGGTAGTAGTTGTTGTCGTTGTTGCCGTTGTAGGGGTAGCTGGGACAGGAGCATTTGGTGGAGCCATATTGACGGCAGACACGGTGGCACTTCTAGACCGAGTACCCTCATGGATCTTCTTTTCCAATTGTGCCATGTTAGGGATTTCAATGGGAACCATTGGTGTTTGCGCGGTATGCGTTGTGGTCTCTGGGGGAGCCATAGAGGGGACAACCCCTGCAGCTGGCAGTGGTGGAGAGGTAACCTCTTCGTCATCCAAGTTTTCCTCAAACAATTTCAATAACGATTTAGGTGCTTCCTTCTTGGCATTCGCAGCTAGAGTACCCGTATTAGTTGTAGCTGGACCCATAGTGGTACCATTGCGCAACGTCGTAGTCACACCTGGTCTCATAGTGGATGTCACCATCGTGCGGCCTACCTGTGTGTTCTGGTTTGTTGCATATGAATAGTCTATGTAATTGTTAACACCATCACCGTTATGAGTTTGATATGTTTGTTGTTCAGTTTGGAACCCATCGAATGGAACATCGTTAATGTTGATTTCATTCTCCACCAAATATTCAGCTGATTTCAATGAATCGAAATCCCATTTCATGTCATAATTTTCATCAGTATTGAGGTTGTACACACTTTCATCATCAGCGTAGAGATTATCCTTGCTGGCTCTATGTTGTTGGTCTCTCCATAGTAAATACCTAGAGATGACTTCCTTCAATGTAGAAGTTGGAGATTGTTTGTATGCCTTAATGAATCTAGACTTACCCAAGTCTTCAGCAGATGGTCTCAAATCTTGTTTCTCCTCGAGACACATGGCGATGATCTCCTTCAGTAATCCACTGTATTGTCTACCTTCCAACCTAGGTGGTTCATGTTGTGTAATTAGAGTCATTGCTCTGAGTTGATCCTTGTCACTATATGGGGGGCTACCCGTGGCCATCTCATATATTGTGATCCCCAAGGACCAAATATCAGCCTTCACATTGTATGCTGACTCTGAGATAACCTCGGGGGCCATCCAATAGGGGGTCCCCGCCATGGTGGTACGTTTCACCGCAGTCGAACTGAGTTGTGCAGCAACCCCGAAATCACAGAGTTGCACACGGCCATCCTTTCTGATAAGTATATTGGCAGCCTTGATATCTCTGTGAATCACACCACTGCTATGAATGTATTGTAATGCTATAAGTGATTCTCTTGCAACGATAGCTATGTATTTCTCTTCTAAGGGTCCTGGTCTAAGTAATGTTCTGACTGATCCACCAGCACAATAATCCATGATGATCCAAAGTTTGTAACCATTTAAGTGTGATCCATAGTAATGAGTGATGTTGGGCACTTGTTTAAGTTGAGACAAGAATTGGATCTCCTTTTGGGCGTCTTTGACTTCATTATCGTCGGCATCCAAGTTTAAAATCTTGATTGCCACTAATTCATTAGTTTCGACGTTTCTTCCCTTGTGAACAACACCAAATTTACCTCTTCCAATGATTTCCAGCCTCTGGTAAAGCTGAGTTACTGGTTTTTTGCTTGTCTGAACTGACATATAGAAAAATCTTTTAATCGAATGATATTATGTTCAGGTGTGTGGTTTGTGTGTGTATTTGTGATTAGATCAATTGAGGGAACAAATAACTTAGTTCAATTAATGATTGAAATTGAAAAATGATAACAGACAAAAAGGAAAGTATAAGTGTATAATCTATAAAAAAAAAAGGGGGTTTTATGTTAAGGAAAGGGTGCCTTTCTTAAAATTGTTTCGAAAGGGTTAGTGTAATATATATATATATATTGATCCGTAAATTGGGTGTAAGAAAGTTAACACTAGAATAGTCAACTGGGTAGACTAAACAAGTGATTTAAGGAATGTAAAAAACACTTATAGAAGTATAACAAAAGAATAGTAGTTATATATAATTTATAATTAATATATTGAAAAGAGAGATCGATCTAGTATGATCTGCGTACGTACTTTATTTAATTACAGCCTGAGCAGCGTTATAAAGAAGATCGATCGACGAGCCGATCGACGAATGTAAAAATTATCTGTCAATTCACAGAGACGTGTCAAAATATATTATATTTACTGTGCTCATAACCATTCTCACAAACTTTTTTTTCATCGATTTCGACAAAAAGCTCAAGAACATGAAGAATAAGTGGTTGATCAATACTACTCTATACCTATTATACATATACACATTCACACTTTCCCAACATTATGCCCATCACTAAGAGTATATCAGGGTCAGGTAGACTAGGGTCTCTTTTTAAGACTACTAGATTGGCTCAAGTGGCTACTAAATTAGGTGAATTAAATGAAAACCCCACTGGATCCTTCCCAACACATCAAATCGTGGAATCTCTGCCTTCATCATTCTCTAGAAAGGATTTCGGTATGAAAATGAGATTACCATCAAAATTGAAGACAAGATATATCGTTTTCAATGATGTTGATAATCAATATCAATTACCAGATTTTGAACCACAAAATAACTTTTACTGGAAGAAATTGAGATTCCAAGAGTTTGGTATTCCAGTGACTCATAGATCAAATGCAGTTAATTACAACAACACTAAGAAGTCCAATGGTTTGTTCCCTGATACCACTTCAAAAGCATCAAAGGATTCCATAGCTAAGGCCTTAGATATTGAGCTCCAGCCTTTAGAATCTGCAAACTTCAAGAAAGAAATTCAACCAGCATTAAGACAATTAAGAAAACCATTTTATGAATGGCTTTTGAAGAAGTACCCAGATAGAGTCCATCAAAATGGGTTATTAGATGAAATCGTGGAATTCATAAATGAAACCCAACCAAAATTGAACTTGAAAACTGAAACAAGTGGGAACTCATTCAAGGTGCCTAACGATTACAAGGACAAACTATCCGGTACTGCCGGTTTATCATATAACTTGAAGGGGAGACTCTTCCAAACTCCTAATGGTATTCAAGCCTCAAGAGTGCTTCCAGGTAGATTCATCCAGGGTAAGAACTCTGGTACTGGATTCGGTTTAGGTGGTTTCATTGGTGCATCATCTGTGTCTCAAGCTCAAGTCAAGTACTTGACTAGATTAATGAATGTTAGTAAGCCAATAGCTGGTTCTAACAAATTCTCTAGAGAATACAAGATCCCAATCATTCCAAAGGCTGCTAACTTGAACTTGGAGAGACGTAAATTGGATTTGGATTTCGAACCAGTCAAGGCTGTTCCTAAATTCACTGGTGCTACCTTATCCCACAAGAGAGGTTCCTCTCCAAGATCCCCAATCACTAATACTGATGACAGATCATCTGTTTTAGGTGACTTGTTAGGTATGTTAAACAAGGATTACAAGCCTGGTAATGAAACTAAGAAGGATTAATTTTTTCCTCTGTGTGTCTTATCTCATCTCTTTCCCCCCTGTATATATAGTCATGTTAATACATTTTCCCTTCCATTCACTTCATATGTACAAGATGAATTTATTAAAAGTAAAAAAGTTAATATACAAGTTTCTCCCTTTTTTAGCTCACTAATTTATCGACGAGCAAAGCAGTTGCCACACTGACATTCAAAGAATCGATGGATTCATCAAGATCATCTAGTGCTCTACCACTTTCTAACCCAACAACATAATCAGATCTATTAATCAGATTGGTTCTGATACCAGATTTTTCAGACCCCACCACTAATAACACCGGACCGGATTGAAGAGCCTTACCTAAGTGTTCAGTTCTTAATGCAGAAGGTTTGTGGTTATCAACTTGATCTGGTGCCACGGTAGACACAATAGTCCATCCATTTTCTCTAGATTCGTCGAAAAAACTTAAGGGCTTTGAGGCAGAGTAAATTGGAATGAATTCCAATGCACCTGAGGAAGCCTTGGCCACCACTGGGGACAATGGAGCACAGTTTTTCTCTGACATGGTGATGAAGTCAACACCAAGGAAGTAAGCAGTTCTCAAAATGGCACCAATATTATGAGGATCAGAGATTTCATCCAAGTAGATCCCCAATGGGTATTTGCTATCGTTGCTTGAGGCTCTTTGGAAGTTTTCAATAGATTCTTGTCCAAATTCATTTTTCTTCACAGAGTATTCACTATTATTACCTTCCACAGAGATTAATGCTTTGATTTCTTCAATTTCAATAGGTTTCGTCTCTAACACGAGACCATTATGGACGGCATTGTTAGTCATCAAATTCAAGTCCTGTTTAGTGGCATCCTCTGTGATTCTGATACCCCTTTCCTTAGCTAAAGTCATTAACTCCTTAAGTTTTGGAGTGTTACTTGGGTTATGAACGTAAAGTCTACCAAAATAAGATCTCTTATTGGATTTCAAAGCAGCTAAAACTGCATTTGTACCAAATAAATAGTCAATCAAAGGACTAGTTTTCAATCTGGATAGGGTCTGCTTCAAACTGGCATTCTTGTTGGTATCAATGTCATCCACAGATCTTTCCCTCTTGTATGAAAGTTTCTCTAACTTTCTTTTCTTCTCAGAGGCATGATGATGGGCGTGCTTTCTCTTAAACCAGGATTCCTTATCTTCTCCGTCTCTTTCCCAGGCCTTTTGAACTTTTCTCTGGGGCATGTTTCTGTCAAATGACACGGGCCCCTTAGCACCTTGAAATGGGGTACTAAATGGTGCCCTTGGGTTTTCATATAGTATTCTTGAATACCTTATCAGGTTAATACTAGTTATCTTCATTGGTTGTATCTAAGACCTTTGATCTAAAAGAAACATATAGGTAACCATCTCTTCCATTTATTAAAGTGAAAAAAAAAAATTTTAATCAAAGTATACACAGCCCTGAGTTTTGAGGTGTGATGAGATCCGCTAATTAAACTTATCGTAGGTAGATAGATTTATCCACGAACTACTCTATCACTTAGCTATGGGATAATGAAATACGAAGAGGTCAAGAAGAGCTATAAATCTAACAACATTTTCCATTTTAGCTATTTTGGAAGAGGCATATATAATGACCTAACTACCAGAGTGATACCGTATTATTGGTCTGATATCAAAGATGGGTTTGACTATAGAGTAATTCCATCTACTGTGTACATCTTCTTCACCAACTTATTACCAGCTATAGCGTTTGCTCAGGATATGTTTGATCACACTAACAATTCCTACGGTTTGAATGAGGTGCTCATGTCGTCTGCCATGGGTGGTATCGTGTTTGGATTATTCTCAGGTACACCATTATGTATTGTTGGTGTGACGGGCCCCATATCAATTTTCAACTACACAGTATATGAATTGATCACACCCAAGGGGATCCCATATTTCCCCTTCATGTGTTGGGTGTGTCTATGGAGTATGGCTCTGGATATTTTCATTGCTGTATTCAATATGGTGAACTTTATGAGATTTGTGACTCAGTTTTCCTGTGATGTGTTTGGGTTCTTCATCAATATTGTGTACATTCAAAAGGGAATCCAAATATTGACAAATCAGTTCAGAGACAAGGGTGATACAAGTGGGTTTGCCTCTTGTTTAGTGGCTCTGGTTATGTGCCTTTTCGGTTGTGCTACATTCTTTTTTGGATCTCATTCACATTACATTAGACCCTCTGTGAGAACATTCTTCAGGGATTATGGTACTCCGTTGTGTGTGATATTCTTCACGGGGTTCATTCATTTTGGAGGTCATCTCTCTGATGTAAACTTTGCTAAATTACCAACAACCAAGTCGTTTACTCCAACCCTCGATGAAAGACCAAAAGATTGGTTCATCAGGTTCTGGCAGGGGGTAACTGTGGGGAATGTCTTTTTAGCCTTACCCTTTGGTTTTCTTCTCACAGCATTGTTCTACTTTGATCATAACATCTCCTCTCTTATATGCCAGTCCTCAGAATTTCCCTTGACTAAACCATCGTCCTTTCATTTTGATTTCTTGCTATTAGGGATAACCACTGGTGTTGCTGGTCTTTTGGGTATTCCAGCTCCAAATGGACTCATTCCACAAGCACCCTTTCATACTAAATCTCTATGTGTTTATAAACATAATTACGAGAGTGGAAAAAACACGATTGTCAGAGTGGTAGAACAACGAGTCAGCAATACCGCCCAAGGTTTAATAACTTTGCTAATGATGTCAAAGCCTTTCTTGAAAGTACTAGGAACGATTCCTCAAGCTGTGTTAGCTGGTCTTTTCTGGGTAATGGCTATATCCACGCTTGACGGTATGGCCATTGTACAAAAATTAAGGCTCCTGTTCACCGATCCCGATTCGTTAGAGAGGTCTGGTTTCCCTGAGGAGTATCGCAAAGTGGGTAGAAAATGGTTGATCCTATACACTGGGTTCCAATTAATTGCCTTTGCTGCTGAGTTTGGAATCACTTGTACTAAAGGTGCTATTGGATTCCCCGGGGTGTTGATCGGTATCATGATATTCGCTAGGTTTTTACCCTTCATCATTCCTAAAGATGAACTGGCATTACTTGACTTTGAAGCTGCAGACGAACTAATTCTTCAAAGTTTGAAGTTCAAGGATAAAGAAACCTAAAACAAAATAACTCTTTTCTATTTACAAAAAACTTAATATATTGTATATCGTTAAAAACATTTAGCAATTCACACTGTAAAAAGTGAGTACCACTTAAATCATAAATAGAAAAACGTGAAAGTTATAAATATATATATATGCATAAAAAGAATGAAAAAACTCTATAAAAAGAAGAAAAAATTAGCTTATTGAACATTTTGATCTTGACTTGATTGATGAGATGGAGCAGGAGATGGAGTGTTTGTGTTACCATTTCTGAAATTTCTTCTATTCTTGTTTCTATTCATCAATTGTTCTCTATGCATATTTCCTCTTCTTTCTTGTTCTTGCATTTTACAATCATACCAATCAATTAAATATGATGGTCTCTCGCCAAATACTTGTTCATACTCACAGAAGAGACATGTCCAATTAGAATGTGGATCACCTCTCTTAGTTCTCATTAAAGTGTCATCTTGGTGATGATGATGTTGTTGTTGCTGTTGTTGTTGATGGCTATGTTGTTGTCTGTGTTTCTTCTTTTTCTTGCTCTTCTTACTATTATGCATGTGAGCTGACGAGGTCCCTTCCTGTGGTGGAAATTGATGGTTCTCTTCATCAAAGGGGAGCTCAGTGATCTGATCATGGTCGTGGTCATAATCATCTCCATCATCATGTTCGTGGTCTATTATGTGTTCAATACCATTTTGGTTCTGTTGTCCCTTTTGGTACCCCAAAGATTGGAACAATCCATCGTTGGCCTCCAATGATTTGGCAATGGCATTGGCGATGTCTTCTTCAACAGGGTTATCCAGTTTAAACGATTCGATTGCCTTCACAATGTGGTTATTTATTCTCTGTTTGAGAACGTCATCGGGTCCAGTATTGAGTAATTCTCCATCCTTTCCGTATTCAAAAGTGAATTCACATGATTGAGGAACTCTACCTTTCACTATCACATTGTCATCGAGTAACTGCTGTTCTTGTTCTTGTACTTGTAGTTCCTGTCTTTCTAACTCCTTCTTGAACTGCTGTTGTAATTGTTGGAGTTGTTTTTTGGTTTTCTTTTGTTTATCAATGTTCTGAACTTTAGTAACTTCATCCAAAAAATTATCAAATTTTTTATTCTGACGAATGAACTCAACCATGTCCTCTATGCATTGATCTGCCGACTGTTGGTCCTCTTCAGACGATTGGTAATATCCTGGGGGATCCATAGTGGTATTATCGGACACGGGGGTATCTCGTAGGCCACCCAAATTGAGTTCTAATTCTATTTCGGTGCCGTCTTTCTTCTTCATTATTCTCTTTCCATCTTTCAATTTGAAACTCAACAAGTCTTTATTGTTTTTCAAAAACTCATCAGGGTTCTGTAAAATCTTATGATAATTCTGTAATAGCAAGTGTTGCTTTTTCTGGTTGATTATCTTCTGTTTTAATATCTGTCTTTCCTTCTCCTGTTCTAGTAATTTCTCTTGCAGGATCTCCTGTTCTTGTTTGAGGTCCCCATTCTTGATGGCCATCAGGGTTTCCTTCAGTGTTCTATCGTATAGTTCCATTTTCTTCTGGATTGTGAGTTGATCCTCTGTGGGGAATGGAGAGAAATCTGTAGGGCCACCATTATTGGTGAAGCTGGGTAGGAAGTCCTTTGATGACATCAGGTAATGGAACTTCTCTGCGTCCGTCATTTCGGACAGTTTTTTCTTTTTAATGGAATTCTTCGGACTGTCAGTCATTTTATTGACATGCAATCTTGTATATTTGAAGATGTTTAAAGGTATATATACTATTAGTGACTAATTAAAAAAGGTTCATTCACCTTTAGACAAGACACATTTTTCTTACGTTGAAGATTTTTTTTTATTTAGCTCGCTAGAGAGAATTTAAAGAAGAGTTACAGAGGGATAGATGGGGAGACGGGGTATAGTCAATTAGAAAAGTAAATAGTAATAAATACAGAGGGTAGGTTGGTTATTTATGAGCAGAGGAAGCCCTGAGAGATTCCAGTTGCGAAGTAAACGGGGTTTTAAGATCTTTCAACTCATCTTCAATCTCTTGAACTCGTTTGAGGAATAAACTGTTACACAATTTAGTAACCAAGGGGAGATCATTTGCATAGAAACTGAGTTGTTTGGGTTTCTCATCTATCACTTGTTCATCTACCATTATGTTATTCAGTAATTCTAATAGTTGAGCATCTGTCATCTTAAAATTGGAATCATTGATCAATTTGTGAGTTTTGAAATCGTGAACCACGGTTTGAGCTTTGAGACTACTTGGATCACGATAAATGTAGTCATAAATTATCTGGCTCAAAAGTAACTTGGCCTTGGTGGTGTATGTATCAGCAGATGTCTTATTTATGGTAACCATCGGGTGGGAAACAGACAATTATAACAAGAAATAAGGAAATACTATATAGAACATGAAATCATATTTTTTTGACGTTTTTTTTTTGTTTTGGTTTTTTTGTTGTTATGTTTTTGTTTATTATACAAAACTTTTTATTTATTTTATCTTCAGTACTCCTATCTCATCATGGATTTGGATGATGAACTATCTACTATAACCAATGGACTATCCCACATAGCCATTGGTTCTAAACGTGAACGGGAGGAAAGTTACTCCGAAGATGACAACTCTACTTTCAATAACCACAACAATATGACGTCGTTGATGGACACTTCCAATTTGTTAGCAAATACATCCTCCAACACTCCTATCAAGTCAAGACTGCAATCTCTAAATCTAAATACGCATGCATCGTTTGTATCGAGGATCCCTAAAAGGTCACCCTCCATGGTTAGTTTAAATGATACTAGAGTTAACCTCAATTCTCCAGCTCACTCCAAGCTGCCCGTGTTACTCCCCAGACCATCTAACAGATCAAACATGGATATCCCTAAACTCCGGAAAAGACAACCAGCATTGCATCATCCTCATAATCAATACATATTACCAAGCAATACAACATCCCTTCATGCAGCTGCTCCCCTACCTATGCCAAATAACAAATTTACAGCAACCAAGTTTGAACCTCAAATAAAACCATCACCAAAGAAATTGTCTTCTGTGACGGTACCACATATGCCACAATTGTCTACAACAAGAAGAATGGAGTCATTATCCAATAAAGAAAATTCAAGACCTACACAGCATCAATCTCAATTACCAACGATATCACATCACTCCTCGAAGGGGAAACCTGATCACAAGAAATTAAGAGTAAGATCAATGGATGTATCAGCTAACTCTTCTACAATCCAGAGAGTGAGAGAAAGAAGACTACAATTTATTAACAGTTCGAATCCTCATACTCAACCAACTCCAGTTCAGGGGAACCCTACCCATCGCAGATCTAAATCATTCCAGCCAATCAAGAATTCCACATCCACTTCATCAATATCATCATTCCTTGCTAATCCAAAGGTGGCCCCCAAAATTTCAACTCATAGGGAGATATACAAGGTCTTACTTTCAAGCAAATATGGTAATCTGTTTAAGGGCTATGTGGACTCTTTGAATTACCAGTTTCAACCATCAGAACCGTATATCAATTATGAAGACTTAAGTCGTAAAAATCCAGCAATGTATGCTAATCTCAATATATATGAACGCGGTGAAATTATGAAGAAGAATGAGATTTATGTCACTGGATGTCCAAGAGATTTGAAATTGAAATTGGATATCAAAAATTTCAAAGACAACTTTGGGTTCGATGACTCCAATGGTGATTACAGATGTGTTGTTGGAGATCACATCAATTACAGATATGAAGTGTTGACTGTGTTGGGGAAAGGTTCGTTTGGGTCTGTTTTGGCAGTGAAGGATCATAAGGTTGGGAAAATTAAAGCATTAAAAGTTATTAGAAATAAAATGGAATTATCTTTACAATCCGTGAATGAAGTCAAATTTATAAAGAAACTGAATAGCGATGAGGACAATGAACATTCAAGTGAAAATATTATGAAATACTATGAACATTTCCATTTCAGATCTCACATTTGTATTGTCACAGAACTGCTGTCAGTGAATCTTTATCAATTAATTGAAGCTACACATTTCAGAGGAGTAGGTTTACCCCTCATTAAAGACCTTAGTAAGGAAATTCTACATGGTCTCGCATTTATTCATGAATCTGGGCTGATTCATTGTGATCTAAAGCCAGAGAATCTTATGTTATCATTCAACTCGCAAGAGATGAAATTTCAAGTTAAGATCATCGACTTTGGATCGTCGTGTCCGGAAAAGGAATTATCGTTTTCATACTTGCAATCAAGATTTTATAGAGCACCTGAGGTGTGCTTGGGAGCAAGATATGATTCTAAAATTGATATTTGGTCATTTGGTGCTATCATGGCTGAACTATTTATTGGATTACCGTTATTCCAAGTCAAGGACGAGTACGAATTACTCAATGATTTCTTGAGTTTCTTTGGTATTCCATCCAGAGCGTATATAAATAACTTGAGACATCAATTACTAGAAGAGGGTCCTATTTTCAATATGCAAATGAATGCTGCTGCTATGACAGATACTAAGGTTGTCATCAATTATTCAACGCTATTATGGAAGGGATTCAGTTCTGAAGGTGCCATCAGTTTAAAATATTTGATCTCTAGTAAACCATCATTAAGATTTAAACCTGGATCCAAGAATTTGAGACAATATATGTTAAAATATTTGACTACCACAGATGGTAAGTCTGTCAATGATTTCAATATGTTTATTCAATTTTTAGGTGGTTGCTTCGTGTGGAATAGAGATAATAGATTCTCTGCTGAGAAGTTATTACATTCAGATTTCTTAAAAGATTAGATATACACTTGTTATTTATATAAATATACCCTAAATTTCTGTTCGCAAAATATATATGTATTATATCTGTCCTCGCTCCCATGCGTGTCTATAAGCGGGAAAACCTGCATATCTCACCATCGTGAGAATGAAGTTCCTAAGCTTAAATTGATCTAATATGTTTATTTAGTTTAAATTGGTTTTACTCTCCTTTGTGACTTATCAATTTACGGGTTACCCATTATACAACAATGTCAGAACCCAAGAAATTGTCCACGAAGCGGAAAATGGCATTATCCGCTATCGGTGGAATCCATAATTTATCAAACAACTATTTAAGTCAACGAGACGACGACAAGCCCTCTAAGAGAGCATCAATAGCGACAATGGTGTCCAATGCATCTGCCGCCAGTCTCCACGGACTGGCACATGACAAGGAGGGAAACCGTTATCAATCCGATGCAGGGTCATTGAATTCAGATGGGAAAACACATTTCCTGGATTCACTGGTTTATAAACTCTCTAAAAGAGTCACGAGTGCTGCAACGCAAGAAGAGTTAGAAAGTATGCTTCATGATAATCACCGTGTGAAGACTCCAGGGTTATCCATTCGTCGGTTAGTATCTAACTTCAAGAAATTGAGTACTAGAGCGGATGTCGTTTTCGTTGCCCAATATGCTATCATTCATCTTATCGCTTGGGACTCCCCCTGTATCACATTGACTTTCTTGACGCTTTACACATGGGCATGTTCTTACCCATTTTTATTTCTCGCATACCCTATTGTCACCGTATTGACTACACTATTGATTCCTAATTACTTAGCGGTGCATCCTATTGATAAACCTACTCATCAGTCGATGTTATTACCTACGCGGAAAAGAGGTGATGGGTCACCACTAGGATTTTTACACAGTGATTCTAAGTGGGAACGTCATAAGGCTGAATTGGATGAATTAAGACAGAATATGTATTACTCAGAGATCTTTGAGGATGACGATGCGCAATCTGATATGTCATCTTATCCTAGTGACCTGGAGGGAGATGATAATTCATTGATGATGAGTAAGTTAACTGAAGATGAGAAATCCAATTTCCTTTTAAAACCATTATTACAGAGTGATCTACTTGATGATAAAACTGATGACACGGAGGATAAACCTAGCAAACGTGTGAGCAAATTGAAACTGTTAATCAATATGAGAGATTTACAAAATTTGACTACCGATTTACTTTCATTTATAGACCAAGTTGAGAATTCGGTGTTTGAAGCATGTAGTTTCAGGGATGAACGGCAATCTACCAGGTTGGTGTTTAGTACGTTGCTGATGATTATGACTGTGGTCATTCTAGGTCCGTACATCCCATGGCGTTCCATTTTCATCGTGGCGATGTGGGTAGCGATGTTAATGAATCATCCACTACGGAATCCACTCTTTGATTTCATTTCTGGTTACACTATCCACATTAAATCATCTGCCTATGGTGATATTCCTGAGACCTCTGGTACGGTTAATTCTTCTGAGTTTCCTAGAAAGATTCCAGGTGTTGTCCATGCCTCCACGGAAACCGGGACAACAAAGACGTCATCCAATAAATTGAATGTTTTAAGTAAAGATCATATTATATTAGATGAAGAACCTACATATAAATCCATTCAGATATTTGAAATTCAACGACAGGATGAAATGAATCCAATGGTGTATCAACCTTTTATGTTTTCTAATTCTCCATTCACTGTTAAATCTACAAGACGTAAGCAAAGAAAGAGACCTAATGGTTGTGATAATTTGAGTTTAATTCAACCACCATCAAATCAATGGAAATTTTTCAATAAATCACAATGGATTGTTGATCGTGATGTGGAATCCTGGTGCAGGGAGAAGAACATACTGGATGATATCCTCATTCAGCCTGAATATTGGGCATATGATTTAGCTGGTGATTATCGGAGACGGAAATTGACCAGACAAGTGGTGAAAACTGTGAGATCAAGGGGATCATGAAAAAACAGAATTAACTTATAAATTATATATATTACTTTACTAACGTTTAACAATACATCTTTTCTATAACAAAAATAAATAAATTAGTTTTTTCAGTATCCTATTAAGTGGCATCATCATCTTCTTCAACCAATCCCTCGAATAATCTTTTATAACAAGGATTTAAAGGATTATTGTAATGTTCGTATGGATCAGTTTTACTTAAAACATCACCACATATGTTACAGAAGAACGTCAAACACTTTGAACAAGTCATCTTGTTACACCCATCGGACCGTTGAATAGGGGTCCCACATGATGGACATTTGACTATATCACAATCTTCTGCCTCTAACATCTCCTCAAACATCTTTTCAGCGAGGTAATCATTAATAGCGAGTTCCACTCTATGTTTACCATATTTGAATGCCATATTTTTCCTTGTTTGTGAGTCCTCAGGTGAATCAATCCAGAGATCCATTTCTGGTTTAGGTATATCTATATTGGAGAACGATTTACAACTGTTCAAGTTACCATGCCATGAATGGAAGCATCCCAGACAAAAGGCGAAATTGCATGATTTACAAATAGCCAAATTTTCTGAATCATTTTCTCTAAGAAACATTGCTCTACAATGTTTCCGGGGGCACTCTGCTACTCTCTGTGGGAGCATATTTCTGTATCTAGCAAATTGTTGTTTGTTGAAGAGTGTAGTATACCTCGTTATTAAATTTTTATCTTTTATGCAAGTCTTTAAGAATCCTGGTGTCACTGGGAATTCAAAGAATTCTCTTTCAAATGCAGCCAAATCCTTGATTTCTTCAAGGTTAGGCGTTCTCAATCTTTGTTCATTAGCTGTGACAAATTTCTTTGTGCAATCATAATTGGGGCAATGTACGTTGTCTATTTCTCCTCTAGTGATAACTGATGTGAAATAATCATCAAGACAAGATTCACAAAAATGGTGACCACAATTCTCGAATTCAATGATTTTACTACCTAGTAATTCCATTTGACATATTTCACAAGTGTACATTTGAGAATTGAATTCAGATTTATGTTGAGTGATATCGAATTGTTGTAATGTTTTCAATAGCTTAGTGTCCGGCAATACAAGTTGTTCAGAGAGATCTATTATTCCAAACAAATCAGATGATTCCGTTTTCAAGTGGTCTATCATGGTGTATAAAATGGTATCATGGAATTGATCCCATAGGTTAATCAAATCATCATGGATATCCTTTAGAGATTCCTTGTCTAGCCAATCGTGTAGCGCAGACAACATCACCGTAGGTGGTCTTTCATCTGGGTACCCTTTGGGTAATACAAATTTGAAATGTAATGGTGGTAACCAGGTTACCTTGATAGCGGTTGATCTGTGGTTGTCTGTGACGGTGATCGGTGTTGGTAACTTCACTGGTATAGAAAGACCGCCACTTCGTGAGTTTTCATCTATACTGGCCTCTGGGAATATCACTGTCAGACTCTGTAATTCTTCCACCACCGTATCGTCTTCTGTCATTGTTGTATATCTGTATCTCTATATATAGTTATCAGGTATGACTAATTCATTATATTCATCTAGATATGGTATAGAAATCCGTATAACAATATACAAGGCAGTGCTAATGGGGGTTAGGTCGATTGTGCGTCGATAGTCTCACATAATATTAAATAAAAATTCGAGGTCGTGCGTTGATTAACTTTCCATGGCCAGCTAATTTCAAATTTGATCTACTACACCAGTTGGCAGGCAGTCAAATTACAAAAACACGATACGTATCCCAATATAAAGTTTTTTTACACTGTTGAAAAAAAAAAAGGATCAACAACTGTGTATATTTGTGTTTGTTTTCAATACATAGCCCTTAATAAGTGTTAACTGGATAACAATTTATTCATTTTCAGCAATTCCTTTTTCAATAAGTATCCAAAAATGATTGCTATATTTTACTTATTAGCTCTGTGTGTACAATTCACTACGGCCTTTTATTTGCCAGGTGTCGCTCCAACTTCTTATAAGGAGAACGATCCAATTCCATTACTCGTTAACCATATCACACCATCTTTAGTGAAGGAAGACGCTGATTCAAAGACTTACCTTTACTCTTATGATTATTACTTTCCTAGATTCCATTTTTGCCAACCTGAAACGTTGGAAAAGCAATCTGAATCTTTAGGTTCTATTATCTTTGGTGATAGAATCTTCAATTCCCCATTCGAGATTAACATGAAGAAAGACTCCGTCTGTAACAAATTGTGTACCGCTAAATACTCTAAGACAGATGCCGTGTTTGTTAACAGAAATATTAGAGCTGGTTTCATGTTTAATTGGCTTGTTGATGGATTGCCAGTCGCTAGAAATATCAGTGACGGGAAAACTAAAACTACTTTCTATTCCTCAGGTTTCAACTTAGGTCGTACCGATGATGAAAATGTGCCTCACTTGTATAACCACTTTGATTTATACGTGGAATACCATAAGAGAGCTGAAGAAAACTATAGAGTTGTCGGTGTCACAGTGGAACCAAAATCTATCGCTTACTCCAACCCTGATGAACCAGATTGTAAGGCTGAAACTGATCCAGAAAAGAACGTTAAACAAGTGGTTTTGGACCAACAAAAGGATACCAAGGTTGCCTTCACTTACTCTGTTTACTTTATTGAATCACCAACTGTCTGGGCTACAAGATGGGATAAGTACTTACACGTTTATGATCCAAAGATTCAATGGTTCTCCTTAGTTAACTTCTCCTTGATTGTGTTATTCCTTTCCATCATCATGTCTCACGTTTTGATGAAGACCTTAATGAATGATATTAAGAAATACAATGAAATCAACTTGGATGACGACGTCATTGATGATTTGGGTTGGAAATTGGTTTACGGTGATGTCTTCAGACCTCCAGCAAAGCCAATGCTCTTATCCGTGCTCATTGGGTCCGGTGTTCAATTACTTCTTATGGCTACAGTCACCTGTGGGTTTGCTCTGTTAGGTTTGCTATCACCTTCAAACAGAGGTTCTCTCTCCACTGTGATGTTCATCTTGTACGCTATCTTTGGTGCCGTTGGATCTTTCGTGTCTGCTTACCTATACAAGTTCTTCCAAGGTGAAGACTGGAAGACTAACATGATCTTATCCCCATTGTTGGTGCCAGGTGCCTTATTTGGGTTGTTCATTTTCTTCAACTTCTTCTTAATTTACGTGAACTCCTCTGGTGCCGTTCCAATTGGTACCATGTTTGCCATTGTGGTGATTTGGTTTGTTGTCAGTGTTCCATTATCTTGTATTGGTTCCGTCCTTGGTGTCAAGAGACCTCAATTGCAATTGCCAGTGAAGGTTAACCAAATTCCAAGACAAATTCCACCTCAACCATGGTACTTGGAGACTAGATACTTGGCCTTGATTGCCGGTATTTTCCCATTCGGTGCCATTGCCATTGAAATGTACTTCATTTATAACTCCCTTTGGTTCAGTAGAATCTATTACATGTTTGGGTTCTTATTCTTCTGTTTCATTCTGATGTTGATCACAACTTTGTTAGTTACTTTACTATTGATCTACTACACCTTGTGTAACGAGAACTATAAGTGGCAATGGAAGTCCTTCTTCTTGGGTGGAGGGATCTCCATTTACGTGTTTGTTCATGCCATTTTCTTATCTAAATTCAAGCTTGGTGGTCTCACCTCTATTGCATTATATGTTGGTTACTCATTAGTTATCTCAGCAGGTATTGGTTTATTATGTGGTGCTGTTGGGTTCCTCGGTGTCTTGTTTTTCGTGTACAGCATTTACGGGCAAATCAAGGTTGATTGAATCTACCTTTCTGATCACCTAACCATAAGCATAAACCACAAAAACCAAATAAAGTAATTCCTAGAAAATATATATATAATATTTTTTTTGTGTATCTTATATACTTCACCTCATATCATCCTATCATAACAAACATTATTCTCTAACTCCTGTTATCTATTTATTTTTTAATTACTTTTTTCAATCTAGATATGTATTACTTGCTACCCTACCCTTCCGAGTCCGGCCTCCTATAAATATAGAACCGATGACCGGTTAATACACGACTGAATTTTTTTTTTTGTTCAACCTACTGGTCCGGGGAAGGTTGGACGACGATTTTTGAAAAATCCATGCCACCATGGGGTTAACGATATACTTAATTAATACTTGTATTGTCTTTAACTAACTACCATTCATTACTATATACAGAAATGACTGAAGAGGAACAAGCTCCTGCTGATAGTATGTTTAAATTTATTCATTTTCTACCTTTTGATTGATACTCCCCTTTGTGAGAGTTAAACAATCCACCCATCGATGATGACATAGTTTTTTACTAACTTTATTCCTTAATAATCTCCCCTTTTTATCTACAGAGATTGTTCAGTTAACAATCAATCTACCACAGGAACCTGGTAAAATTGGTTTTCCAGTGTTGGAAGCCGAAACTATTTCATTAATTAAGACTACTCTTAGATCCATTCCAGACACCCAACATCACACTTCATTTGACTTATATTTCCAAAATGAAAAATTATCAGAAGAAGTCACGATTGCTGACTTAGTCGAAGAGGGTAAGGAAACTGTCTTTTTAACCTTGAAGGAAACCGCATATAACGAGAAAACCGCTAGAGAACATCTCTTGATTGTTAGAGAAGTTGCCGCTTTAGACCAACAAGTGAACCAAACTTCATTGTACGGTATCACCGGTGTCGCTGCAGGTGCCTCTATTTACAGTCAATTAGAATTGTCCCCTGTTAAGGCCCCAGAAGAAACCGAAGAGGCCGCCGCCACTGAAGAGGAAAAAACCGAGGAAAAGAAGGAAGCCAAGGTTGAAGAAGTCAAAGAAGATGAGGAGACTACCACTACTACTGAGGAAAAAACTGAGGAAGAACCAACCGTGGAAGAACCAAAGAAGATTGTCATCTCGGAGGAAGAAACTCAAGAAATCTTGGATACCGTTGAGAGTATATTGGAATTGAAGCCAAATGCTTTAGATTTCGCTGCTAAGCCAACATTCTCTGCTACCCCAGCATTGAGATCATTGAACTTGTCCGCTTGGAACCCACCAAGTTTGCAAAGAAAATTGAAGGGTGACTTATTCTACTTGCAATGTCAAACTTTAGAGGGTGAAAACTTCAACATCACTGCTCACGCTTCTGGCTTCTTTGTCAACAACTCTTCCATCACCAAGTTCGATGGGTCATTAAAAACTGTTGCCTCTGCTAATGGTAAGTCTAACAAATTATCCAAGTCTCACTCCTTGTTGACTTTATTGAGATCATTGTCTCCAAAGTTTGTCGAACAAGTTGAAAAGAACAAGGAGGCCTACTTGACTAACATCCCAGAAACCTACACTCAACCAAGTGCTTCATTTTTAGCTAACCCATGGTTGGTTAAGGAAGAAGATGAAATTTTCCCAGATTTGGGTAGATCCCAAGAAAACTACTTGTACGGTGGTCCAGATGGTGCTGACTTACAAAGAGACTGGAATGATGAATTCCAAGGTTTGAGAGACTTGCCAAAGGAAACTTTACAAGACAGAATCTACAGAGATAAACTTTTATCCAGAACCACCTATGAATTTACTGTTAACTCCATCAAGGGTGCCATTGGTGTTATCAGAGGTGAATTCACTCCAATGAACCCAGAAGAGGTCCAAGAGAACCACATTTTCTTGAGAAACGGTATCTTCTACTCATACCCTGTTGATGCTTCAGGTAACTTCGCCTCCTCAGGTGATACCTCGCTCGCTGCTAGAGCTTCCACCTCCAAGGATGTCAATGGTGTCAAGGTTTTGAACAGATTGGATGCCACTGGGGTGTCCCATTTGTTGACTACAGTTGTTGACTACTGTGGTAGAAGAGTTATCTGTCAAACCCCTGTTCCAGGTCTTTTCAACGAATCAGGTGCTGAAGAGGAAGTTGAGGGTGAAGGTAAAGATGCTGCTCCAGCTGAAAAGTCATCAACTAACACCATCATTTATGGTGCTGCCGATGGTGGTGCCGATGTTTACGCTGATAAGGAAATGTCTGAAAAGTTTAAGATTATCGGTGAAACCTTCCACATCAAAAAGCACAAGGTTTGGAACAACGATGGTACTGAAATTGTCGAAGTTGTCACTTCTGTCGAAAACAAGGGTATGAAGGGTAATGACGGCAGAGACTACATCATTGAACTCTACAGAACTACCCCATTGGATATTGAATTCCTTGATGAACACTATGATGAGTCTAAAGAAGATAGCTACCCACATAAGGAGGTGTCCATCAGAACTGAAGCCGTTGAAGAATGGTTCAGAAGACAAGTCGCTGTCTTGATCAAGGCTGAAACTGAAAAGCTTGAAAAGGCTAAGGAAGAGAAGAAGGCCAAGGGTGAAGAAGTTGATGAAACTGAGACTCCATCTATTGGTATTGATCCTAGTATCATCTCTTTAAACCCAGATGCCTTCTCCTTGCCACCTGCTCCTACTCCAGAATTAGCTAAGGAATTGGAAGAAGACCAAGTTAAGGTTAGAGAAGTTTCCAAGTTCATTACTGAAATTCTGATTCCAGAATTCATCGCTAACATTGAAAAGAGTGAATTCTACCCACCAGTTGATGGTGCTCACTTATCCTCCATGTTACACAAGACTGGTATTAACATCCGTTACTTAGGTAAAATTGCCACTTTAGCTCTTGAGAGAAAGGCCAAGTACTTTGAAGGTCTTGAATCTAAGAAGGCTGAAATTGCCAAGATCAATGTTGAGGTTGAAGCTAAGAGAGAAGAAGATGCTAAGTTAGCTGCTGAAAAGGCTGCCAAGAAGGCTGAAGCCGCTAAGGCTGCTGCTGAATCCGGTGAAGAAGCTCCAGTTGAGGAAGAAGAAGCTGAAGAAGCCGAACAGGAAGACTTGACCTCAGGTTTGGACACTACTGCATATGCAGATAACTTGACTGCCGTGTACGATGTTGCCATTGAAGAAATGATTGCTAGAGCTACCAAGCACTTCTTATCCGAAATCATTGCCAAGTTACCAATTGAATTGGCTCCATACGTCATTGCTCACGTTCACAACTCCTTACTTGCCTCCCATGCAAACAAGTTCCCAGCTGAACACTCTTTGGATCCATTATTACAAGAGGCTTACCCAGAAGCTGATTTGTCTATTTTGCAAACTACCTCATCCGGTATTTTGTCTGCCATTTCCCATGATGTCTTGATCAGATATAGATACAAGCTTCCAGAACAATGGACTGATTTAATCAAGCCATTCCCATTGATGAAGCAAATTGCTACCAAGTTGGGTATCCAATGGAAGTCCAAGCAATATGCCTTCACTGCTGCAGAATTAGAAGAACAAATCAAGACCCAAACCCATGCTTTACACCTTGCTGAAACTGCTGGTGACAAGAAGAAGAAGGGTTCTAAGAAGTCCAAGAAGGCTGAAGAGGGTTTGACTCACGTTCAAAAGACCACTTTTGTTCCTGAAGATATCATTGCTATTGTTCCTGTTGTCAAGGACTCTATCTTCGGTAGTACCTTGGCTCAAGAAATTTGGGAAGCTGGTAGAGCTAGATTGAATAAGTCTCCTGATGAAGGTTTGAGTTTGTTGAATGAAGCTGTCAGTATTAAAGAACAAGTCTACGGTGTCATTCATCAAGAAACTGCTAGTTATTATGGTACTTTATCCATGTACTGTTCTGAATACAGTTTGACTCAACAGAGTGCTTTGTTGGCTAGAAAGTCCTTGCAAATTTTGGAAAGAACCACTGGTATTGACTCTAATCTTACCTTATTGGCTTTGAACAGAGTTGCTACCGCTGAACTTGCTAACAATCAATATTCTAATACCTTCAAAGTTTACAAGAGAATGTTAGATCACTGGCTTACTGTTGGTGGTGAATCCCACACCAGTATTATCACCACTTTGAACTCCATCTTCTCTGTGTTGAGTAAGTTACAATTGGTTGCTCCAGCTGGTGCTGTCTTGAAGAAGTTACAAACTTTGAGTGATAAGACATTCGGTGAGGACTCTCAAATTTCTGCTTACTTCAGATTCCAAATGGGTCAATTATTATTACAAGGTGCTAATTCTACAAGTATCAAGGCCGCTGGTGAAGAATTTGAAAAGGCATTTGAAGCCTTCAAGGTTCATTTAGGTTTGAAGGACCAAAACACCTTGTCTGCTGAAAAATGGGCTAGAGAAATCAAGGCTTACTTGGTCTTCTCTAAGAAGCAAGAGAAGCAAATCAAGGAAGCTCAAGCTCAAAACGCTAAGCAAGCCAGAAGATTGGCCTCCCAACAACAACAATCTCAAAGTGCTGCCAAGAAGGATTCTGTCTCCCCGGATCCAGAAATTGCCGGTAAGAGTATTGATGATATCATGAAGTTCATTGAAGGTGGTAATGGTTCCTCCAAGAAGGGTAAGAAGAAGAAGAAGCAATCCAAGAAATAAATCTAGTGGTTATTCTTGATCTTGTAAATAGCTTATTCCTATATAGAGTTTCCTTGTCCTATACTTTTTTATTTTTGTCTAACTAAGTTTCGTTTCTTATTCTGTTATTACGATTCTTTAATCTATGATCTGTTTTTTGTCGTTATACTTAGGCTTCAGTAATTGTATTGTTAATTAAGTGTCTTTAATGAGTTTTTATTATATAAAGAGGTACACAAGTGTTTTAAAATGCAAAATAATGTTTAAGCAAGTTCGTCATCTTCTTCAACATCACCGAACTCCCAACAACCAGTATGGGTCTTCTTAGCCTCAGCTTCGATTTCCAATAATGCCTTTTGTTCAGCGGTTAACAATTTTTCAAATGCAGATAAATTCTTCTTCTTGACAATACCGTAACCACTCTTAACAACTTCCTTATTGAGGGTCCAAGTTGGGTTTTTAGCAATGGTAGCAGGATCATAAAGTTCGACATCCATTTCAACACCAACGGCTGGGTTCTTGAAAGTTTCACAAGCGACAAGTTGCTTGTCTAATAAGAGGTCTTCTAATAAGTAAACAGCCTCGTCGTGGTAGTTGGAAGGAGTTGGTAATGTGATTAATGATAATTGGGCAATGTGTGCTTGTGGTTTCAAAGCAGAGATTTGGAATTCAGCAGGTAGTGCACGTAAACCGGCAGATGTCACCTCTTCGACAGTACCATAATCAATTTGTTGAGTGGTGTACTTCTTGGTGCCTCTGTCGATGGAGACGATTCTGGCTCTGTAAAATTTACCATTTTCAGAGAACTTGGAAGCAACAATATCACCAACCTTTGGTGCCTTCAATAATGGTTGGAAAGTAGATGAAGCGGCGTGGAATTTTTGCATGAATGGGGAGAGCTTCTTCTTTTCTTCGTTCAAAATGTGGAATGCAATTAAACCAGATTTCAAAACTTCGGAAATCTCAACATCATAGTATTTCTTTTCAATCTTCAAGTCTTCAACTCTGCTTGATAAATCGGCCATGGCAGCTTCATCAGGGTTCCAATTTTCCCAAACACCAAGCTTCTTGTCCTTGGCATGTTGTTCGGCTTCAAGAAGTTGAGAACCGTATTTAGTTTGAGCCACAGATCTTTCATGAGTCTCGGTGAACCCATTGGACAACAAAGTTGTTTGGAAAGGAGTGTGAGAGCCAGGTAAGTATAAGTTACCGATGAATCCACCAGTCTTATCAACGGCGTAGATATCAAAGTGGACATCTCTTTGGAATGCCTTCTTGTTTGTGAAGTCTAAAGCCTTCTTGGACAAAGCCGCATCACTGTTACCATGGTTAGCAATACCACCCAAGACCAACACCAATCTCAATGATTCCCTTGGAATGTTGATTCTAAATCTGTTTGGAGAGATAACGTGTTCAACCACACCAGAGATCTTTTCTCTGTTTTGGAAAGAGAATAAATAAGGTTTAGCTCTTGCTGCATTTTCAGAAGCATCGACTAATCTTGTGGCTTCTGAGGCCTTACCATGGATACCCTTCTTAGCCTTGATAGCTTGGTTTTCACATTCAATTAACAAATCCCAGTAATCTGGTCTTTCGTCACCCTTCTTAGGTCTCAAAACGGAGGCGTAACCATTGGACACAAGAAGTTCGGAGAAGTTCTTACCATCATTAGAACGAACGGTGGCCATAATTCTTTCATCGTATAGGTCATTCTTTGGTCTCACACCATCAACAGTGATCTTGACTTGCTTCCCGATAAGCTTTGCTCTGACGAATTCCTTAGCATCTGGGATGAAAGCAGCAGTATTAGCATCGGATTGTCTTGGACCTCTCAATGAAGTCAATTGAACGACAACTTCAGAATCATCCTTCAATCTCAAAGCTAGAGTATCAGCTGAGATGATTCTGGAAACGATAGCAGGTAGGGTGTTACCAATTTCAATTGAAGTTTCACCAACAGAGACTTCCTTCTTAGCGGAAGATGCATCGTTCTTCCATAAGTTTTTACCAGCAGTTCTAGCGGCCTTCTCTTGCTTACGCAAAACGGACATCCCAGTGGCACCGATAATAGATGATTGCCAGTCGGCAACTTCAGCTAAACCTTCCTCTAACAACTTTTCGGAGATATTACCCGCTGGGTGTAGAACCTTACCGACTAAGACACCAGTGGATGATTCACCAATAACGGAAATGGTGACCTCTCTGGCTAGTAATCTAGACTCGACGTATATCTTACTTTCTTCTGAGAATGGTTCACCAGGTTGATCATTACTTGAAGTTCTTGGTGATAGCACACCTGCAATCAAAAGTGGAGTAACACATTGTCTGGTCTTGCTTAATAAGAATCTAACCATTATTCTATCACCGGAGATCACTCTCTCGACGATGGCCTTGATTGGTTGGGTCTTGGATCTTTCAATGTCTCTTTCGGTTAAGTTGTCAATCAATTCAATTGAGTTGACCGAACCCCATATACCGACTTCATCGTTCTTAGCCTTGGTTTCTATGTCTTTCAACTTCATCAATTCTTCATCGTCAAAGGAATTAACGTTATCTCTTAACTTAGCGGCACCCTTGGATAAGACGTATTCGATCAGAGATGAAAACACTGGTGACGAAACATCACCGAATTCCTTTTCATTGTTGTTCTTGTATAAGATCCAAAACTTGATAGTCTTACCGACCAATAAAGATCTTAAGAGTTCTCTACCTTCGAAGGCGTATTTTTCGTTGGATGCTATTCTTGGAGCTTGAAGATAACCCAGGGTCAAGATTCTTTCTTGGTTGGATCCATTCAAAGGAGTTAAGATAATAGTGTCCGAGGACAGAACACTCTTGACTTTGGCACTGAACACTTTAGTCATTGTTTCAATATCTAGTGAGAAGTGAAAATAAATATGGTATAGATGAAGAGATCAAGTTAAAAGTAGTATAGGTGTCACTGATATCACAGAATTTTTCAACGTTCGTCGGTGTTTTGTTGACTGTGGCTATAATTGAACGATGAGAGAGAGGGTTTCCGGATTTATTCCTGTTAGCGAATGTACCAATTTATTATTGCAAACCATAATAAATATCTGATATGTAATTCGGATATGATCCGACAAATGGCTATTGTAATTATGATTCCCATACTTAACACCTCATTAATTAGTAACCTTAGTGTCGCCAAACATCCAAGTCAAGGGCGCGCCATGGATTATTCCAAACAAATTAATTATTAAAGATCCATTTATTAAAAGTACAAAAAAACGTTTAGTATACACATATTAAAATTTAAATCAACCTTCCATATCTAGGTCATTACTGAAGTTAGATATCTGATTGGCATCCTCATCGTTGTCATCTACTTCTTCATCTTCTTCAAGATAATCTGGGCTCTCTGCATGGGTGTATTCCTCGATTAACTTTTGGAGAACTTCTCTACTTTCATTAAATTCCTCCATGATATCACCATGTTCCAATTCATAATCAGAGTTCACATAATTATTCAAAAATGCAGATCTCTTCATCAATTGGTCATAATTACTGGTAATTTTCTTAAATAATTTGGTGATCGCCGTAGTATTGGAAAGCATCAATCCATTCACTTGGTTAGATAAAGACAATTCAGAGTTATTGATCAAGTAAGGTGATTTGGTACCCGATGCAAAATGCACAGTAGATGAACTCCAGGGCACAGGATTTATTCTAGATCTAGCCTTTATAAGGGCCTTTTGCACTTCATTGTGGTCGGATTCACCCATAACGACATCCAACACCGAAAGATTGTAACCACCATCTTCATCAGTAGTACACATTCTAAGTTTCTTATCTAATAGCCCTAGTATAACATCGTATGCACTTGATCTTCTTGTTTGCTGTAACCTGTTAGATAAAAACGGGGTATAACTTGGCACTAGGAAATGCAAATCTGGAGTAGGAATAAGCATGGAAAAAATTGATGTCAATGAATTATAAGAATAATTAGGAAATCTTAATGTATTTGTAGCTGAAGACATAACAGTAGCTATCAATCTGTTCACCTCATCATAAGATTTCTTAGGATCAATAGCGTCTCTTTGGTTTGATGTAATCGATAGCAAGGAATCATTATCGAATACCACATTGGCATCTGAATTTTGGATCAACCGTTTCAGAGTCAACACAGTATTGTATGGTTCCACCACCACTTCTGATGACCCAAATACTGAATACGTTTGGATCAATTTCTTTCTATAATTATCGGATAGTTCCTCCAACATGTATGAACCAAATCCTGATCCTGTTCCTCCCCCCACTGAATGAATCAATTGGAACCCTTCAAAATTATCACAATTGTCTATCTCTCTATTGATCATATCAAGGATTTCCTCTTTGTGTTTTGATGCGTGATTGTAACCCTCTGCCCATTTATTACCGGCTCCACCTCCATCTGATGAGATGTAAATATTTTTAGGGTTAAATAAATTATTAGATCTTGACACTATCCCCTTGATCACCCTTGGTTCCATATCGATCAATACAGCCCTAGGTGAGAATCTGTTGTTCTCCAATCTTTGGAAGAATACTTCCTTGTAATCGTCCAGTTGGTTTTGGTTGTTGTTATCATTTAACAGAGTCCCATCGTCTGGCGAGATTCCATGTTCTAAACATAATTGAGACCAGAATTGTTCACCAACTTGGTTACCACATTGACCTGCTTGTAAGGTTATAATTTCACCTGGCATGATGGGTAATTAGCTAGTGTATTTGTTTTATTTATTTTGCTTTGTTATATGAAATAAATAAACGTTATCAGGTCTTCTTGTTTTTTACGTGTTTTTGGTGTTTACCGTTTACACTGAGATCGAAAAAAATAAGTGCTTCATAACCAGTAGCGTGCTATGTTAAATAGTGAGGATCCTTATGATGATGTGTAATTGTATTAAACAAACAAAAAAGCTATATATATATCTATCTATTACTCATTAGTAGTATAAAGTTGCTCTTTCATCTTGTGTAAGATACCATTCTCCCTGTATAACCAGGTGAGTCTATGGTGAGTCTTCTCCTGGTAGAGTAGATTGGCTTCATCATCCTCGACTTCAACTTGATCACCATGAAGTTCCTTCTCAATAGAGTAAATCAACAGTTTCACCTGCACTGGTCTCACTGCAGGATCTAATTCTTTGGATGCCATTAAAAGCCATAACGCAGATTTCCGCTCTCTGGACACACCAAATGTAGAAAAGTTAGGTTTGATCAGTTTGTTAGGGTTTTCATCTTCATAGTATGCTTCATATTGTATCTCTGTTTTCTTATGCTCCGTAGTGTACGATGTGAATGGTTTATCATGAATGTAGTAAACGTATGCCACTCTCTCCATTAATTTAGCATTCACAGTACGATCCAGTAATTTGGAGTCTATTAGTTTCTCAAATAGGTTCATGGATTCTCTATAAAAAGCATCGGGAGACAAGGCATAAGATGATGGTGGCACAAAGGCAGATGATTGTCCCAGTATTAAAAACAACTCAGCTAGAATCATTGTTAGCCTAATGGTATACGTTTTCAAATTGCAACGGGACAAATATGAATAAAAGGATGACTCTATAAGGGGGGTTACCACATCACTTATGATTTTCGGAGTTATGCCCCCAGATGAAGTGCCTCCTGAATTATTAGGGTCCAAAGGATTCAGTTTATTACCGGCACCAATTAATAAAGAGATCATCATGAATTCCTGAAGTGATGAAAGATAACTATATGCCTTATTACTCAAGAAATCCTTCTTCAGTAGTTCATAGGTTGTATAAGAATTCTTGTAATCACGTAACATGAAACACCAGTCACCAAGCTTTCTGATGATCATCTCTGTGGAGTTACCCAAGTAGTAGCCCTCAGCACTGTTGAATGAAGCTGTACTAGACGGTTCTATAGTTGGTTGGGTAGATGTGCCCCCGCCAAATGAGAAAAAAGATCTCTTTTGTTGATTAGAACCTGATGACCCCCATTTTTTACCGGCGCTGAACAGTCTACCCGTTAAACTCTTTCTTGGTGCCACTATCTCATCCATCCATATTTTGATATTTCTTTCCATGTGTGGTATCAGCACACTTGTAATCAATTCTAATAATTGTGCTAATATACTGTCAAATGAGTCTTTATCCACCTGGACAGCCTCATTAGTGTGAAGGGTGTCGGAAGGTAAATATGCAAGAGTGAAAACGGATGGGTGTAGGGTAATTGTATTTTTTGCTTCACTCTCTTGTTCATTACCTGATATGGCCAATGACATTATGGCACTCTTCACAGATAGGTTCATCTTCAGGTATTCCTGAATTTTTAAGCCTCTTTGAATATCATCTGAGTCATTCTTGTCAGTGATGATTAACACAACAGGTAAAATATCTTCAAAATCGATCCATTTAGGTATTTTAGCATTTCTCCACTTGTTTATCTCTGTTACTATTAAATTAATTTCATCCTTGGCACTGACAACAAACAATTGAATTATAGGATGGTTGAAAGTCTCAAATTGTGAAATCACAGGAGACGATATCAGCTTTGTGAGTATCTTTAAGTATATAGAGTTCTGCAGTAGAATTGTATCCAATTGGTCCTCCGTCTCCGTATGGTTATGGGTCTCTGTGAAGTTCTTGATGTTCTCCATGTATTTGGTTTCCTTGACGGTGTCGTCAACTTTGTCAATGTAATCCTTCAGGTCCTTTTTGAACCCTTCTATATCGTATAACTCTGAGAATGCAGATTTCTTCCCACTGACGGGTCCTGACTCAGCAATTGGGTTGACATCTATATTCTGTGATTCTTGGTCTTTCAGTTGTTTGTCTATTGGATTAGTAAATCTGACTGTGATTCTGTAGGGTTGACCTGGAGTCAACGGACAAGTCCCCTGGTCAACATTGAAGAATGAGTTTTCAAAATAGGAAAGTAAGTTTAAGAAATCTGTGAATCCCAGACTGGCAGACACATTATCGGCATTGCTAGTAGAAATCACTGATATCTTCGGAGAATAACATTGAACGATCAATTCCTTCGATATCAAAGACGCAGGACCTCTCAAATCGGGTTCAATGAGATCAAGCACTCTACCATTGTAATCCGATCGTATACCTGGAAAGAAACTCTCTAAGTCTATGGACATTCTTTTAGTTAGTTGTATAATTAACTGTTATTCAAAGATTGATTATAGTATAAAACTAAACGGTGCCCTTTTTAAATTTTTTTTTTTGTTTACATGTAACAACACACAGATTTTTTTTTCGACCGATCAACAGATTTACGGTATTAATGTAAGAAATAACACATTTAATATACTATATTCAAAAAAAAAAACGTGTAACCCAAATGACCAGAAAAATAGCAGAATAAAGAAGAAGAAAACAAAATATTAAAAGTTGGACTGATCAAAAGAAAGAAATAAACGAAGAAAGAAAAGAAAAAGAAAATTAGATATATACCCAAAAACGGAATGGAAGCAAAAATAAAAGAATTAAAAAAATAAAGATATGAATAAAACAAATAAATAAAATGTACAAAATTGAAGAAGAAAAGCCTTTTTGAATTGTATTGATGAAATTCTGTTTTTTTTTCCTCTTTTGTAGAGTTCTAATGAAATAAAACAAACCTGAGAGAGAAATCATTTAGCATGGAATTTAGCCTTATCCATATTGTTCATCAGCTGCCCAGGTGGAACAGCATTAACCATTTTCTCCTCACCAACTCTTGATTCCAGTGGACCAATTCTGGTGTGTCTATCAGTGAACCACCAGATGACAGCACAAAGTAAGGCCAAGGCAATAGTGGTAGCCAATGCCATCAATAGTGAGAATCCAACAACTTGCCCCTTGGAGTAATACTTCTTAATAGATTTCTCTTCATCAGAGGTTGATGGAGTTGGAGTGGATGACGTCTTTGTTGTGTTGAAAGAACCACTGTAAGTGGAAGATGGTGTCATCGGTAACACATTACTCAAAACAGATTGATCGGTAGACAAATGAGATGAAGTGATGCTGAGAGGAACCCATTTGGATCCATCATAGGTAGCAGAAGACACAGAACCATAACCAGGCAAAGAAATCTTACCAGCCAATAATAGAACTTTCTTATCGTAGAACCCATCTGAATCGGTATCCAATAATGAGAAATCAGAGAAACTGCTATCAGAGGTTTCAATCCCAGAATCAATTCTCTTGAATGTACCATTTGTCGAAGTCCCAATGAAATTATCACCTAGAACGATCAACTCGTCATCCAAAGATTTATCAGAAGTGGAATTATCAGCAAAGCCAAACTTCTTTACAGTGCCAGGAATAGAACCCAATGAAGAATTAACAGAAGTCAATGAATGGTTGTGAGTATTGTAAACAGCAAACTGAGTGCTGTCGCCATCCACCTCCAAATCACCACTGACCAAAACTTGGTATTTTCTGAAGTAGCTCAATCCAGTGATTTCACCAGAAAATGAAGCACCTGTTGATCTAAATGACTCATTCTTGAAGTTGTACAAGCACAAGTAATCACATGAACTAGATGTGAAATTACCACCAATAATCAAATCTTTAGCCTCTGGATCCATCTCCAGTGAAGTCACCATACCGTCATCAAATTGTTCAGGTAAGCTAGTCACAGAACCATTTGTCATGTTGTAGATAAAGAGATCCTGTAAATCATTATCGTCATATGTAGCAGATCCGGAGAATGCCACAGCCAATGCATCAGAGTAATTGTAAAGCTTGTTCACTTGTGAATCAGAATCAAATTCAAGCTTACTGTTAACAGCAGACACAGATGTACCATTAAACAAGTAAGCAAGATTAGTAGTATCAGAGCTACCAACACCAAAGGATCCACCAATAATGACAGCAGTGTCATTCAAGTAAACACCAGTATTCATCACAGTTTGATCACCAGAAAATTGCACTGCTCTAGCGACAATACGGTGAGTATTGGACCGTTTCACGAGAACTGATTTACTAGAAGAGTTAGAAGATGAAGAGCTGTCACCACCAATAGAGTAAAACCCACTGGCTGAATTGCCCAGTGAGATGACTTGCCCATAACCGTAGACTATATCATCAACAATCACAGTGGATGAAATGTTCAAGGACAAAGTATCTGAAGAGGACAATACAAGGTCAGTAGCTGGATCATAGATGATGGAACTAGTTGAACCATTGAATTTCAATGCCCAATAATCTGTATTGTTAAACTTGAAAGTGGAGAATGACTCTAGCACTGATGAGCTGGAATTCAATTCTGAAGTCAAGGAATGAAACGAACCATTATACAAACTGACTGATGAATCACCGGATAACAAGAATGTAGAATCCTTAACGTAGAACATCTTCTCCACAACAGTATCCACACTACCATCAATAGTAGTCTTATTATCACCTTTAGTCTGGATTTCATTGTAATTATCAGAGTAACCAGTAAGATCAACACCTATGAAGTTGTCACCATAACCAGACTCAAAGTCACCTGCAATGTACAAGATCTCATCTTCTATGTATAACCCAGACACTGTGGCATTCTCTGAGAACGCTGCACCTAATTGATTAATGGATGAGTTACCGATAGGATACTCGATATCTGAATCTGTGAAATTTGAGATAGAATATTCAAACAACCCATTTATTGGGATACTCTGCGAGACAGTGGTGGAATTAGTCATATCCACGTTGATAAAAGTCACATAAATCGAATCAGCCACAAACACGGTGTAATCAGAATCTGGAGATCCCTCATTTAATGTCAGAGTCAGGTATGGTTTACTGGAGGTAGTATCCATGTCTATCTCACCTGAGTAGATAATGTCATACTTGATAGCGTCATTGGTTTGTTCAATCAACTCTGTCCCCAAGATGTCACCATCACCGGTGTACACGGTGGCATTCACAGTTCCTCTGTATTCACAAGAGTTATCATAAGTGCAACCAGGCGTATTCAATTGGATTGAGTAGTTACCACTTGATGTTATATTAGTTTCAAATTTCAACCCTTGTTGGTTTGGATCAATTTCAGAATTGGTAATGTTTGTAGTGATGTGCACACCATCGATATCAGAATATGAAGTCCAATCAATTCTGGTACCAATCTCTGACACACTAGAGTAGGAACTATTTTGGGAGTCACAACTTGGTTCATTCATGGATTCATTAGCATAAATGGAAATCCCATATTGATATAATTGGACACCAGTCAATGCAGCATAATCACCGTAATATTCCATGACTTCCACTGTCAAGACATCGACATCAATGTCATTGTAGAATTCAAAATCTTGATAATTAGAGCCGAATCCGACTAACCCATCATGGGTTTCCCCCTCTGTGGAGTAAGATGAGATACTGTTGTTCTGTAAACTTGATTGCAAATCAGAGTCAGTCATGAGGGGACACCATGCATCACAGTAGACTCTCTCCAATGTTGATGGATCTATATATGTCATGTTCATGATACCATTAGATGGAGACGTTATCACCCTGAATATCTTGACACCATTTGATGAATCTTGTGAATTGTATAATCTCAATTTTGATGGTACCACTGTGTAAGTCAATGCAGCTGTCCATGATCCCAATTGACCATCTTTTATGGCCCAAGTGGTACCACTATCTGGACATATTATTCCCTTGGCATTACTGGAATCTTCTGAATTCACTGATGATATATCTGCATATTTCAAGCTTACCAATTGATTAGGATCAATGTATGTTGAAGTGGAATCTGTTGTATTACTGGAAGACGATGAATTTGAAGTCAAATTGTAACTGACGAGACTTTCATTCCCCACGGAGTAAAAATCACCACCGAAAATGATAGTGTCATCTTCGTATTTAACTATGGAATTCACAGTGCTATCCTTGTTGAACCCTTTGAAGGGTAATTCGATTATTTTGTTGGTGGAGTAATTATAGGCAATGACACCATAACTTGATTCATCATAGGCCAAATCACCACCAAGGTATATTAATGTATTATTGGAATCTATGAGAATGGACTCCACCGATCCATCCACTTTATTCCAGTCATTAAAGCTGGTCACATTGTTATTATCGACGTTATAGAATTGGGGTTCTCCATTGACTAGAGCTATGAATGATGAATCATTGAATTGGAATAATTGTGAGGGTATCTCTCCCGTGAATGGGTCATTCTGGATGATAGCTATGGAGTCATTATTTTGAGCTAATGCATAGAGTGCACCATATGAGCTATTTTGTATGTGGGATAAGTTATATGTATTCAAGTTGTTGTAAGTGGAGATGGCATCAAAATTCCCCATGGCGTAGAATGTCTCTGATAATTGAGGTTGTTCTATCGTTTGGAAGTTGAATGGGTATTGGTTAGTGGCAGTAGTTCCATCTGGTAACTGGAGCATTCCCAGTATCACAGCTTTGAGCATGCTGTGATGGAGTAGGTTCATTGTTGTTGTTGTTGTTGTTGTTGTGGGGAGATTTTTTGGTGTTGTTTATTTGCTAAAATTAAGTAATGCAGTGAAGTATTCAAACAAAAAAAATATTAAAAGAGTAAGAAGAAAGAGAAACGATAAAGAATGTCTCTATGCTAGTTGGAATGCTAAAGGGTCAAAACTCTGAACCTATAATGAAAAAAAAATGTTTTTTTTTTGACCTAAAATCTAAATAGGAAATGAAGGAAAAAATGGGTGCAGTTAATCAAATACAGGTTAAGTATTCTTGCAAACAGTTCAAGGGCAAAATGATCTAGTGAATAATGATATTCAATAATCAAACAGATAACTGAAAAATTAAATATAATAGAGATCAAAAGGAAATAATTCAATGTTTTCAATGGAAAACAACATAGAAAAAAAAAACAAAAAAAAAATCTTTTTTCTCTTTGATGGAGAAAGAAATAACCAGCCAATTTTTGATCTGATATAACATTTTTAGCTTTTACATATGTACATTTGATCTTTCTTTACGTCTACTTCTTGATTCCACCCTTGAAGGATCCTCGCATACATATGAGACAACTCATGAATGGATGAGTATGAAGATCCCGATTATACGTCATATATTCATCCATCTGTATTACACATATACATTCCATGAAAGGTGACCGCCTCACAAGATATCGCTCCCCCGGTGTGCTCCCCCTTGAAATCTCGCATGATTTCCCAAAACGGTAGTCGTATAAATACTGGGCAGTGCTAAGATTTTTTGTTGTTTTTTTTTTTTTGATCTGGCTACCATTATCTGGAGTGATAAGTGGATAAATATATAGAGATAACCTGTAACACTAATGAGTGAACTAGGTCGGGTGTCATTTTGGGTTGCCAGTTATACTTGCCCACACTGTATATGCCGGAAAAAATGCCTTAACTCGTGCTCAGGAATTCAGGAGAGTTACCACCTAAATCTATAGGAAGTCCACTGGGTGTCTAAACAACTTGTTGATTGAAATTCCTGTGGAGGAAAATCATGTGTACACCGGTATACTGTGCTTGGAGAACATGCCTTGATGGTGATGGGATGTGACACCTTGGAGAGAACAAGATGACAGAAAAAGTTCCTGTATCGACCAGGAAACACGTAATAAACAATAAAATGGGGTAAACTACTCCATGGGTATATTAATTATTGCTTAAATTTTATCTAGGTTTGATTCCCAGGTACAATTATTCAAGTTTTCAACAATTCCAAGTGAAAAGTAATTAAGATAAATTTAATGAAATTCAGAAAATCTTTTAAAGTACTCTAATTCAATTAAAACACTGTATACAGAGACAAAATTTAAGTAGGTATATAAATCAACTATAGTTTCACCTAAAAATTTGTATATAGTTCAAATACTCTTCATTTGAGTGAATTAAGAAGGTTTTTCCAAAACAATTCAGATTGCTGACTAACAGATGACATAAGTGAAAGAATGATTTCTACATATAGAAAAAATACCCCCATTTTTGGCAAGATTCTGGAGGGTTGGCCGAGTGGTCTAAGGCGGTAGACTTAAGATCTACTGGACATTGTCCGCGCGAGTTCGAACCTCGCATCCTTCATTTCTTTTTTGATACTTTTGGTAGCTCAGTTTGAGATTATTCCCCCTAATTTGCTTACTTACTTTACGTATTTTTTTTTTGTTAACGAAAACAAAATCAAAAGGAAACTTAAATTTGAAAGAAGGAAAATATATACAAAAAGATGAAAGATAACCTAACAAGAAAAAGGACGTATAATCATGACAAGATTTGATGAAATAATTGTCTCTATTAATACAAAAAATTCATAGATGGAGAAAGAGATACATTTATTGATTGAAATCATTTAGCAGCAACTGGTGCTTGAGCTTGTTCCTTAGCTAGTGCTTCAGCTTGAGCCTTAGCGATATCTTCAGCGGTTGGCATACCTTCAGAGACCATCTTACCTAAAGTCAAGTTTTGTTCAGACATGAATTCCTTAGCCTTTTCTTCTTCTTCCTTCAACATCTTATCACCATTCTCCTTCAAGTAGTTGTAAAGGTTTATATAGTTTTGTTGACCATTTTCTCTGATTAAATCCAATGGCATCTTTCTTTGTCTGTGAGTAGGCAATCCCAATAAGGCACTCAAACCGGAAGCACTACCTTGAGTAGCTTGATCCTTTTCCCATTTTTCTCTTAACTTCTTTTCTCTCTCAGCAAATATCTCAGGAATTTGCTTCTTATCTTGGAAAGAGGCTAACACAGGTCTGACATCCTTGACTGGGTTACTAGCCAAATATTCCAAGAATGGAATTAATCTGATCAATTTGTCATCCTTGGTACCATCCCATTTATCCATTGGAATAGCATTCTCTGGTTGCATGGAGTAGGAATCTTCGAATGGATCGATGATGATCACCTTGCTCAAGTCTCTGTTTAACATACTCAAATCCTTGACGATTTTACCATCCTTAGATCTACAAACTTCACGGAATAAGGAGTAAGACACAAATGCACGGTATGGATCCAATTTTTGGATGGTGGTCTCAGCGAAGGTCATAGAAGATTTAGTGAAGATGACAATCTCATAGTATTGAGATAGATAACCCAAAAAGTAATCGAGACCTGGTCTCTTAGCGGTTTTCCAACCCTTCTTGTAATCCCAAGTAGAGTGGACCAACATATCATCCAATTCTAAAACCAAAGTCAATGGATGTCTGTAAGGTTCAGCTGGTTGAGGTGGCAACAATTCAGTGAAAGCTGGTTCAGAGAACACATCGGAGACACCGATCATTCTCTTCTTAAATCTGGTGACAATTTTACCAAATTCGTAACCGTTTTCGGATTCATTATAAAGTTCAGGTTCTTCAACTGGATCCCAATCTCTACAGGAGTAACCAGCACCAGCTAACCCAGCACCGAGGAAGGAGAACCAGAATAACTTGGACATGTTTTCCTTTTTCTTATCTATGGATGATTTCACGTTGTTCTTTCTCTTCTTGGTCTTTGTGAATTCATCCTCTTCTGGTTCATGGGCAGATTGCTTAGATTCCTTCTTAGCGGATTCCGGTTCTTCAGTGTTCATACCGGCCTTCTCGAGGAGGTCATCATTTAAGATGGATTGATATTTGCCATCGTCTTTCTTCTTCTCAGTGTAAAACCGTTGTTGGAACCCCAAAGTGGATGATGGAGTAGCGGTGTATCTTGGTAACCCCTTAGCTATTGGAGTGGTAGTTCTTAGGGCAGCCCTCTTGCAAAGGGTCAAAGTAGATCTTAGAAAAGCTTGTGACATTTTCTAGAAAACTATTGTGTATATCAATATGGATAGGATAAAACCCCTTCTGATCAGGCATTATTTAACAATTAGTTTTCAAAACCAAAAAAAATCCATCATCGCTCGTCGAAAGAAAAAAAAAATTTTTTTTGGAGCAATTATGTATGACAGATAGTTTGGACTACAACTACGTATAATACAATTACCAAAGGCCATTATTACAAAATGTAGAAAAATGTATCATGCTATAGGTCATCATCATTTCATGGATCAATACCCCCCATTGGGGGTAGACCTCCAACGACGATGGTTTTAAAGCTGAAGTTTAGAGACCCCTTGTTAGGGGGGAACTCTAGAATTAATCTAGGAAGAATCAGCAGACAGCATAACAGGCACATACAGAGTAGAGAGGTAGAACCCCCCATTATATTGGTAATATCAAGGTGTACCCACTGTTAACTGACAAACTCCCCTAGTTTTCTAAGAAGAAACAAATGAACTTTAACTGAACACAGACAAAAATTGAAAATTTTCAAATTTGAGCATAGAGAGAGTAGTGCTTCACTCAACTATATCATGGGAATTTGAATAATCTGGTTTCATTGTGAACCCTACTTCTTTTGCTATTACTCTCTCTGTATCAATTGATCACCCATTCCCTTCTCTGTATACCATGTCCGATCTCTTCACGTCACAACTTAATGCATTCAAGAAATCATTAAAGACATCGTCGACTACATTACCTGCTCAGAAAAGAGCAGTGACTCCTCAACCTGATTCTTCCAATAAGAAATCATCTCCAGTGAAGTCTGCCGTTAAAAGAGTCGTAGATGAGGATACAGGTTCATCAGATTATGCTAACAAGAAGTCTAGACTCATGTCTCCACTTATTTCGGCTAAAACTGCAGAGATTGTGGAAGCCAGTGCACCATCGGCACCACACGATTTATCTTTAAGATTAGTGGCGGCGACTGATTTCATCAAGACGTGTGATAGACCGGTCACATTGGATGAATTGGCTATCCATATGAAATACCCTATCGATTCAAAACTACTCAACTTGATTTCTGGATTGAAAAGATATGAGTATGATCCCACGAAGAATACATTGGAATATTTATCCTTACATCACATCAAAACTGGGGACGACTTATTGAAAGTGTTAGAATCACAATCTACCTTCCAGGGACTCTCAGTGAAACAATTGAAAGATGGTTGGAATGGGTGTCTCGAAACGATAGCCACATTGGAGAAAGAAAATAAAATCATTGTCCATAAAACTAAAAAGGAAAACTCTCCTAGACACATTTGGTTAAACTATGGTAACTTGAAAGTGGGCGGTTGCGTTGATGAAGAATTCTATGACATCTGGAATAAAACTAAAGTGCCAAGGGGAGAAGAAGACCTCACAAAGGCCCTGTTAGCGAATGGATTGAAACCTACAAACGTTGATCCCGACTCCATCAAGAATAAGAAAACAGCACCTGTGCAGGAGAGAAAGCAAAAGAAACCAAGAAGAAGCAAGATCACTAACGTTCACATGAAGGGTATTCTTAAGGATTACGCTATGTGAATTTTCTCGCATTGTATATTACTACTGAAAGCAAAACCTATTTTCTATACTATTACTAACCACCACAAATAATAAAAAATATAATACATGTTTATTACAAACGAAACAAAAACAAAATGCAGATGTAAATAAAAAAAAAAGAAACTTACTTAATCTTTACTCTTCTTCTTCTTCTTATCCTTCTTTTCCTTTTTTTCCTTTTTATCCTTCTTAGATTTCTTAGAATCCACTTCAACGGTGGCATCCTCATCGGCCTTTCTTTTATGACTAGATTTCCCAGGTATAACTGGTTGTTGAGCTTCCGTAAAGTCATTTATGTAATACCCAGTTGGGAAATGTCTCATTCTTAAATCTGTTTCTTGTTCAACGTGCTTCTTTGGAATCACAACTTTTTTGTAATTAATATTTGGGATCACAACGGATTCAGATATATTGTAAAATCTAGAAAATTTCAAATTGTCATGTTTCTTGAAAATACTTGGTCTATCAGATTCAGGTAATAACACCGCATATTTATCTGCATCGGTGTTAACACCATTTGCTGCTATTATGTCTTCCTCTAATCTATATTGCTTATCACTAATATTGAATTGTGTAGATTCATCTAAGTTTAAATTCACTGGTAAGTGCTTCATATGTTTGATCTTGAAATCAGCTGGGAACTTGATCAACCAAAGTTCCTTCTTGGATGACTTAGATAAAGATTTTCCCGACAATTGCTTGACTTGCTTACCTTCAGACACCAAATTGTAATTTCTAGGAGGTTCAAACTTGTAATCTTGTTCATCTTCTGATGAACTTAATTCAAGATCAGAGTCATCTATTCTTTCACTCGAAATGTATGATTTAGCGACAGCCATTATCTGTTTTATCTCCCTATATATATATAACCACCGATGGCTCTCTATAAATATGTAATTCAGCTATATTCTAGGAATTCAAATCGAAAAAAAAAATTGAAAAAAAAAAATTTTGAAAAAAAAGAGAAGAAAACAAGGCAGTGGAAACATCTTTACACCTATATTAGATATACTATTACCCATCACCGGGTTTTTATGTATATACATTTTGAACTGTTCTTTGTCCAACTAACTTATTTATAGTTTACTAGAATTATACATAATAGTGAAACTATTAGTGTTCAAAAACTTGGTTGCACGAAACGTTGCATTGCAACAATAATTAAACTAGAAATATTTCCTTTTCAGAAATCAACTAAGTCATATCATCAATGAGTTTGTCAGATACCAGTTTACGGTTAGGTATTCAACAATTGAAAAGTGCGTTCGATTTGATAATAACATTGGCACCAGATGAAGTAACCAATAATACAACAGACCCCAATATCAGATATTGCATTGAATTGAAGCAACGATTCTTAAATAACAGAGCGGCATTCAATGAACTTCTTCAATTAGATACATTAAATGCATTGGTCCAGGATTTATCAATAGATCCTCTACCTTTAAGTTCCGGTACCAGTGTTGGTGCCTTACCACTAGATCAATCTAATTTGATACCCCATGTCACACATACTACGGATGCCTCAAAACTTCTTTCCCAGAAATTAACCAAACAACCACATAATACAGTCGGTTCTAGACAGTTCCCACTACAATCTAATTATACTCCTCATTCCCCCAATTCCGTGGGTCAATTATACTCTGGGGGTCTCCCTAATACTATATCGTCGTCTTCTGATAATGACAGCAACATGCAAGCCAATCTAAGTCTGTTAACGTTGAATCCACAATTCAAATTGGTGAAAATGGACCTAAACCAATCATTGAAACCAGAATTTAGGGCCGAGTACATATATTCACCTAAAAAACCTGGTGAGATATTCTTCTCATGTAAGCTTTTCGTTGATGATTTCGAATTAGCTTCGGGGAGGGCACAAAGTAAAAAGGATGCCGAGAGTATAGCTGCACTAACAGCATCATCCGATAAAAGGTTATTGCCATTCCTGAAGCCGAGTTTGATACCTGGATGGATCAAGAAATACTTTGTTCAGGGATTGACAAATGAGGAAGCTCAAATGTATGAACAAACCACAATTAAAAAACCAGACACCACATCTGGTCTCCCAGTCACAGAGGATATGGCTATTTGCTCTGGTGAAATTGATTCCAATTCAAAGCAGGAGTTATATGCATTTTATAATTCGAAATTTGGTTTACGGCCAGAATATTCTTACCAGACTTTATTTTCCGGAGAATTTATGTGTAAGGTTACTATTGATGAGGTTATTAAAGGGTATGGGGTTGCTATAAATAAAAAGGACGCTAGTGCAAGGGCAGCTATGTGTGCTATACAATGTGATAATAATTTTGCCTAACTTTTTTGGTTTCTTTTAAAGAATTAATTAATATATATATATAAAAGCATTGATAAAATAAAACAGAAGAAGAATAATAATAATAAGCAAAATAATATAAGAAAACATCTAAGAGTAATCACCACTATTGAACATTGAAATCTCAACGGCAGCCTTCATATCAACAAGATCTAGAGATTCAATACCAGGGGATCCATGCTTCAATTTTTCATTCATGGATCTAGCCTTTTCAGCGTATTCCAAATAACTAGATTCATCACCAGTAACGTAATTACCAGTAAAAACACCAACTTCAAATCCTTCAATAGGCGGTAGTTCCTTGTTTGTATGGATTTGTGAATGAATGGTGTCATCTCTAGAGACAACTGGAGTCAATGCCAATTCTATTTCATTCTCCTTTAGATTCTCATCACGTTGACAACATTCAACCAAGTCTTCCAATTTTTGGTAGAACACTTTATCGGCACCAATCTCTTGGGAAATACTTTCCTCATCTCTGTTGAACCCGACCAAGGCTCTGTTATCAGCCAAATCGATACCGAAAATGTGGTTATGTCTGATAACAGGAGCACAAGATGCAAAATAGACCTTCTTAGCACCGGCTTCCTTAGCCATGTTGACGATTTCAGTAGAGGTGGTACCTCTCACAATGGAGTCATCCACCAACAACACAGATCTCCCATAAAATTCAGAAGCCATGGCATTCAATTTTCTTCTCACTGAGGATTGTCTCTGCTTTTGATCTGGCATGATGAAAGTTCTACCAACATATCTATTCTTGACGAACCCCTCTCTGTATGGAAGATTCAGACTCACAGCACACTGTAAGGCAGAAGGTCTTGACGTGTCAGGCACTGGGATCACAACATCTATTTCCTTACAGACATCCTTCCCATCAGCAAGGAAGGACTTTCTGATATTTTCAGCCAATTTGACACCCATTTCTAATCTTGATCTATACACACTGATACCATCTAACACGGAATCAGGTCTAGCAAAATACACGTATTCGAAAATATCTGGAGTGTATGATAACATTGGAGCCACTTGCTTGAATTCAGGCACCATGGTACCCTTAGGTATTATAACAGCTTCACCAGGTAGAATATCTCTGTAAACTTGGAACCCATGAGCCTTCAACACGACAGACTCTGAGGCTAACATATAATCCTTAGTACCGTTTTCTTTTAATCTTTCACCAACCAATAAAGGTCTAATCCCGTGAGGATCTCTAAATCCGATGATACCGTAACCCGCCAACATAGCAACACATGCATACCCACCTCTAATCTTTTGGAAAACACCCGTGAGGGCCTTGAACAAATCACTGTTGTTAACTCTCGATTTGTCATATGTAGCTAATTCAGAGGCGAATAAATTCAAAAGTAATTCTGAGTCAGAATCTGTATTGATATGTCTATGCACAACTTCATCCATGTATTTCTTAAGTTCTTCACCGTTAGTCAAATTACCGTTGTGACTCAGGGAGATACCATAAGGGGAGTTAACGTAGAATGGTTGAGCCTCGGATGTAGCACTGGATCCAGCGGTGGGGTATCTTAAGTGGGCGATACCCATGTTTCCGACTAATCCACGCATTCTGTTCTCAGTGAACACATCTCTGGCCATACCGTTACCCTTGCATTGGTAGAATCTACCACCTCTACCACAGGTGACAATACCTGCAGCGTCTTGACCTCTATGTTGTAAGAAAAGTGATCCATCGAATAATTCACCTGCACAATTGGTATTAGAGTCTGCGAGGACTAAACCTAAGATACCACACATTGATTAAAAGTTTCTGGTTGTTGTTGTTAGTTGTTGTTTATGGTTTTGCAAAAGCAGATGAATGACTTTTGCTAGTGTTGAAAAGGTTTTATTTATCTAAACCAAGTAAAAAAAAATATTTTAAAGAAAGTGTTTCAAAACTTTAAAATGATCCAAGTAAAGAGATGGTTTGTTTTGAATAATTTCCAACGGGTAAACCAATTGTTGTATTTTATATGATATTTAGAAGTAGTTATACAATTGAATGATACTCTACGACTACTAAAAAGAGAGTTTCTTTATAAAAAGTAGTATTAATAACTATTAGCCAAAATCCGTGTAAAATTTCTTTTCTCCGTACTATAAAGCGGTGAAAAATTTTAATATTATATTAGCGGCTAGACAAGAGTCAAAATATAATTTTTTTGGTAGCAGTGGAGGGTGGGCATGCCTGGTTATAACTTTATATTGTACCGTATTTTTATCATTTATGGTGATACTTGAGGGATTTCCTTACAGGTTAGACAAACTACAAACTACTATAACTTTGTAAATTAAGATGGAAACTGGGCTCTCATATTAAAGTAAGGTGGGCTGCCAATCCCCGCGGCCTGACTTCTTTCGTCCCGGTTATGCCTGCCCTTTTTACTGGTCAAGCATTTTTGACAAAAAGAGTTGTACACGGTAACACTTAACTCCATTAACTGGCTAACAAACCTATACTAAAAGACAAAAACACAAAAAAACTGAAATCCAGGACAGGAGATAACAATCACTAAGGACAAATTTCAAAAATAAACGTTGGCTTAGAGCCCGGCGGGACTCGAACCCGCAACCATGCACCTCCGGAAGATGACGTGCTAACCATTGCACCACGGGCCCAAACCGACCTGTGATAATGTGTATCTGAATCCATCCATGGAAATCCCAATAGTGTCGACAAAACCCGTGCACCATAAAAGAAATCTACTTTTATAGGAATACATTGAATTGCAACCTAAAAATAGAAAATGGTATTATATAATACTAATCTGAAGAATATTACTGACCTATTTAATAATTGATTTACTGTTTTAGTACAAAAGTTATTTCAATTTTAAGCAAAGTTTTATCCGACATCAGTATCACGTGAATTTTGTTACCGGCTTCATGTCTACTAATCAATTCATCGAAAATTGGAAAAAATTTCACCAAAAGACAGTAAGTAAAAGATGATGATCAGATACAGATCTCCCCCACAATTGATATCAAACTATCGTCGACAATGCTAGCTTTAAAACCGGGACATAGAAGCCTAGTTCAATCGATAAGAACTGCTTCAAAGTTTCCTACTCCATCTTCACAACTTATAAGACACTTTTCTAAATCATGTTATACATTTCAATCATCAACCACCACTCCTCCTCCTCCTCCTCCTCCTCCTCCACACACACAATCCAAGAAGTCTAAGGAAACCACAAGTAAAGTGTTGAAATTTATCGATGCCATTAAGAGAGGGACCAGATTCACATTTTCCTCGTCATTAGTGCTAGCTGCATTAGGTTTATCTTCTGTGTCAATTTACTTATTATTCGAAGAATTGTTTGCACCATCAGGAGAAACATCCACTTTCAATAGAACCGTTTCAATGATTGAGAAGGATCCAGCGTCATTGAAATTACTTGGATATTCCGATGAGCACATTCAAAAGGGTAAAAGAGTTAGATTGAAGGCATATGGTGATGCCCCAGGTGATAAATGGTCAAGAAATAGACCATTCCAGGCAACCAAATTTAATACCCCAGATGGACAAGAACGTTTGTTGATGAAATTCTTTGTGGAGAGTGATCACACAGTTGGTACTGTGCAATTAGAAGCCATTGAACAAAATTTTATTGAACAAACCTTAGTCACTGTCACACTCGATGTTAAGGGACAACCAAAGCATTACTTAGTTGGTGCTCCAAAGAGATCTGCTGTGCACCAGTTGCATCCAGGGAATCTACTGAACATCAAATGGGGCCCAAAGAAGGATTGAAGCTTTCTAATTTATTCCTGTTTTTTTTTTCTTATATTAATGTTTATGAAACCCATGTAAATACAAAACAGATATAATAATTAATATTATTCAAAATTATAAAGCATATATGTATTCACATCAGGAAATAAAAAACAACTAGTAATTGAACTAGTAACAAAACATTATTAGGAAGGGGTTGCTTTTTGATAGCCAAATTTTCATTCATGTTTAAATTATCATCTAGAGATTCATCATTTTCCCAATCACTCACAAAATCTCTTGGATCATCCAGCTGACTTGGGGATTTCCCCGTATCATAGTAATCCCAATCTCCTATAATAAATCTAGTACAATGACGAGCTTTAGCTCCCCGTTCAGCCATAGGACTAAATTCCTTAACTACTTCAATATTAGGTCTGAAATTTCTAACATGGAGTAACCCCCCGAAAGTATCAATCTTTAGGTCATGTTCAAGCTGATATGAACAATACTTATTGAACATAAAGCTCAATCTCTGGTGATCCATACACCCAGCGAATAGCCCATAGACTCCTCGATCGACATCATTTAGTACAGACTTACATTGAACCACCTCACAAACTTTTTGCATAGCCTGTTCCCCTGCTGGACCTATAGGATCATGTGTAGTAGTAGAATAACATGACAATGAGTTTACCATGCAGTCGCAACGCTCTCTGCGTGGTGTTATAGGATTAGATTGTAATTTGAGTCCACCCAATATCGTTGCCCCCGCGTCATCTGGGAAGGGCAACACTTCTGACTTACGATGGAACCCAGAATCGATCTGGTAATCGGGTATCTCTATGACTCCATCAATCAGATAATAATGTAGAGGGTAACTTGAGTTTTCACCCAAGTAGTATTGAATCCAGAGCTTATCCTGTGGGTCCTGCCATTCATGAGGGAACTTTAACCCCACTGGATGCCGATCACCGTAAACTACTCTCAAGTAACGTCTCATTGAGTATATTGCACTCTTGATGTATGGTAGATTATGGTAATCTAAGGGATTATTAGGATCTTCCAATATATACCCCACCAATCCGGGACAGTTCATTGTGGCATCGATATATCTCAAGTAGTTTAATCTTTGTGGGAGTTTCCAAGACTTATTTATGGTACCAACATTGAACAAGAAATACTTTTTGTACCTTGAATCCATACCTGAAAGTAATTTACAGTCATCCAGATTGAATTTGTCGGCTTCTATCACTGTGATATTTAATGAACTCAATTCAACTTTAGAATCGTTATGGGGGAAATAAAAAGTACTGTTTTTGAATCGCACGGTGGGTAGTGTTGTTGAAGTCAAGTCAAAAGGAAAGGTGAAGCTCTCCACAGGGAAAACATTCAACAAGAGTATTAATGGAAAGAAAATGATCATGACAGATGTATTACACAAGGGTGAAGGGCAGGACTACTATGTTGCACAGATCCCTCTTTTGTCTATTTTTTTTAAGATTTCGCTTAAGTATACTGTCAAAATTGTGTGTAGCAAAATGAATAGTATGACGGATAGTATTGGAGTACTATCCTAAATGTAAATGAATATATATTAATAAAATATGTCTCTTTGATAAAGAGCAAAGTCATAAGAAAAACACAAGAGAGAGGAACGGGGGACACAAAAAAAAGCAAAAACACAAATTAAAAGAGTAAAATTAATGAAAAAGCAAAAACACAAAGACCATATAATTAAATAACTTTTTTATATTTCAAATGAAACCAACCTTCTTTAAAGCCATAAATGCATAAGTCATGTTATAACCTCTGTGGAAGAAATAAAGGAACCAAGAGAAACAATGTGTCTTGATGAATAAGTTAATGGTATAACCAATACCGATGTTCTCAGGTCTTGATTCACCGGGTATAGAGAAATGATATGGATCATCAGTGACCACACCAGCAAGAGATTTACCAAATAAATCCTCTGCATCTTTCAATTCTTTCCGTTTATTAACAGTCCATAACCAAACATCTAATTGATGAGCTTTAGAGAAATCAGCGAATTCTTGAGCTGGTCCATGATCATACATTTGTAAATAATTCATTGAGATAAAATCGACAAATCCACCTTTAGCCTTAATTTCTTTGAACACTTTTTGACCAGTGAGGAAATCGAAAGTGATAATACCAGTGCTAAATCCTAACGTGTTAAGTCTTTCAACGAAGAATCTAGATTCCCAAATACCGTAAATGAGACGATCTTTCCAGTATGCCATATCTGGTTCTACTTCTTGTAAATCACGTAAAATGTAATCTAATAAAATTTCTGGATCATTATCTCTTTTGATATCTAACATCAATTTGATATTTCTAGTTGATGATTTCTCTTCGATAGTTGCGGATTTCTGTTTTAACCATTTTAAAACATCAGTGAAAAGGGGTGGTGGTAAGTGGGGTTCTCTTAAAGTTCTTAAATTAGCTAATGTTGGATAATATGGAACTTCATTGACTTCTAAATCGACACCGAACACTCTAAGTGCGTTCACATCGTGAGCCATCACAATTTTATTATCCGTAGTTATATGTAAATCTAATTCAATTATATCCGCTCCGGCATCAACGGCAGCATCATATGAAAGGATTGTATTCTCGGGGTAGGCATCCTTGTAACTGTGAAATTCAAATCGATAGAGATTTGTTGTTAGTATACATGGGTTTAGTCATTCACCAACTTCTTCTCCCCACTTAATTTTTTTCTTCAGTGGGAAGCCGGAACAAAACCTCCAATTCTCGAGGCATTTTAAAATCACTCACCCTCTATGACCCGCTATCAAGATATCGTTATAAACCATTATTTTTGTTATAATTATAAGCTAAAGTATTATAGATTAGAAGAAGAACAAGGTATACAAAAATTAAATTAAAAATTTAAATATATCAGCCTCTCTACCTGTACCATAGTTACCAGTTTCTTTGAAAACATAAATAGGTCATCGGAATCGGAGTTTAACTACACAAACGTGCGCCAAGTGAGGAATTAAAAATTTTTTCGTTTCTTTTTTCTCCGAGGGAGCCTATGCTACATAGTGTTATAAAACAAGAATACAATTATTATAATAAAATATGATATACGGAGAGATAGAGAAATAAAGAAGGGGGAAAGAGGTAAAGAATCAGAAAAGATAGGAGAAGAAAAAAAAACTAACACTTAATGTAAACACAGTAACTATAAGTTTTAATAGGGAGGGGGGGAGTATCAAAGGCAAAACGTGCCTCATCAAAAAAAGAAAGAAAATATAAAACACATGGGAGCAAGTTTAACGTGAAGGATATTCAATTGCATAAACTTGATGTAGATATTCCATTCTACTGATAACAAAATAATCTTCATAATGAGAATCTAATTGATCTTCATTACTGATTCTCTTACGATCTTCTCCCTGTTGTTCTAATTTCTTTTCATATTGTCTAAATAGCGTCTGTTCACAGGTGCACACATATTGATCCCAAATGTTATCATCATGACATGCCCCAATAAAACTAGAACCACCATTATTAAATAATTCTATATCTTCAGATGGAACGTACTTACATTTCTCATCATCAACCCATAATCTTAAATGATCCACAAATTTGTGACCATTGAACACATCCATAGTAGGTAAATAGCCATAGACACCTTTAAGAATTTGAGTATGTCTATTAGGAACGTTAGCTAATCTTCCTTCAAATAATGTTTTCTTCAATGGTGACACTTGATCAATGTGATAGAAATGACCAGTACCAGTATTCAAAATTTTATCCATAGATGCAACAGCTTCATTTTCTAAGGTTAACCCAATTTGACTCAAATATTCAGCATCCTGCGAAAGTGAACCAAGAATTTGATCATTCACCTTAATTCCATCCTCGGTCTTCATAACACCCGTGATCTCGATGTACAGCCCCGTTCTAGTATCTATAAATCTAACATCAATGTTGTCGGGAGCTGCATCCCCATTATTTGCGCGGGCTCTTTCCATGTAATATGGTTGAACATCTAATAAAAATAATCCAGTACCATCCTTTGGATCTTGGATCACTAATGTTTGGTTAAATGATGTAGCTAACCGTTTCATATCTTCTGCTGGAACGTCAAAATGAGTAGTTCTCTCCCATGGAGATAATAACCCATTCTTATCCCATCCTAATAATGATTCTTGCGAAAGCCATGTGGTGATATCTAAATTATTGGAAAATTGTAACCACCCACGGATCACTTGATGTAACACTTGATGTCTAGTTGATTCATCATTAATAATTTTCTTGAAGAATCTCCAATCATAGGCCTCTCTGAATTTATCACTTCCCTCCTTCACTAACACATCATGGAAATATTTTTGATTAATTTTGGATGCATCAGCGGCCTTCTGTGACTTCTTCTTGTCTTCAGGGAATTCGAATTTACTTATAGGTAATTCCACATCATTAATTATCTCGTCTGATGATTTTTCGATTTTAGAATCCAAGATTGTTTCCACTTGACTAGCAGCCAATTTCAGTGAAATTGGACTCATGAGAACTTCTTGATATGATTTACCCGTGACATCCATCTTACTCTTGATGAAATTTTCCAACATACCGGACTTGATTATGTCCTTTTCACCACCAACCTTCACTATAAGGGCGAGATCCTTAAGTAAATACACTAAACTTGATGGCTGAGGAGCAGCAGAGTAAAGATACGTCTTAGCTCTCAAATTCAATCTGAATTGTGATTCATGATCCTTGGCAGCTTGTGTGAAATAGAAATTCAATTTATCCTTCTCTTTAGTATTAGGATCCACACAATCGGGCCATTCAGTTCTCACATTGGAACCTAACACACCGGCAATGAAACAATCAGGCTTTTCTTCTATCAGTGGTTGTAAATCTTTCATGTCAACCCAATCTTTCCAATTAAATTGAAAGCTAGGTAAATCTGCTGTGGGTTGTTCATTTAATGATTGCAAGTATTCTGCTAGAGCATTGTAATATATCACCACTGTGGATCTTATATCTGTTGTCTCATCGACGTGTTTATATGGTGCATTGGGTAACACTGAGATATCCGCCGTGTATGGGAAGGTGGCAAACATGTTGGTAGTGGATTTATTCTCTTCTAATAATTCATTTTTAGCATCGGGTTCATCATTGGATGAGAGGAAAAAGCTTTTCCAACTTGACCCCCGTTTTTGGTGTACCGACCCCGATGATGAATTGCTTCTTGAACTTTTAGTTGTTGATGATATCACAATTATTAATAGTATGAGGTATAACACAGGAATCCCGTATTTAGCCAGCTTTGATCTTCTAAGAGATTTCACTTTACGATCTAATTGAGCAGCCGACGATACTCTTTTAGGTCTAAATTTGCCATCATGATCATCATAATGAGTTGGAGGAGACCCTCTTGAGGTGATTGTGGAAAGAGATCCATATTTTTTCTTTATCGATGAGTTATTATTGGTGGAGTTATTGTACATCGTGGTGCAAGACTGTGAAATCATTCAATATAAATAAGAGTGCTGATAAAGATGAAGGGAAAATTATTAATGGGGGAGTAAAAGGAAGTTATGCGTTTGTGAATATATATGGTAGTGAATGTATGATAAAAGCAAAGGAAAAGAAAGACAAATGTAATTGATAGGAGTACTTTTTAATGAAATTCGGAGAGAAAATAGTTGAAGTGAAAACGTATCACTAAAACAGGAAGAGAAGGTGAAGGGGAAAAAAAGAATATCAGTTGATTAAATAAATATTCTCAATATGAATTCTCTATTTCTGAAAAACACTTGGTAAGAGATAAAGAAAACGTAAAAAGAAAACTACACTAAAATACAGAGATACGAAAATCCCAGATCACTAAAACGTAATACTAAACAGGAACTTGAAAAAAAAAAGAATTTCGAAGATTTCCACAGCCGTAATTGCTCCCTTAATTATTATAAATATCAGAAAAAGAAACTACTAATTAGGTATTGTAAGTGGCTAGACATTACACAGGAGGTACTAACGTATCGATCAAATAATTTAATTATGAATGGTCTTATTGTATTGTGTGGGCTTTGTTAAAAATGGTTGCTCATCAATATTAATTTTGTGTTCATGGATTGTCGACTGTATGTTAACTGCAAATTAATCTAATCTTTGAATCCATGGTCCCCCTTGCCCCTGATCCGAAGCAGAATATTACTTATAAATGAATAAATTTTAATATAACCCACTTTTCAAATATCTTCTATACCTAAATGACAACCATGAAGTGAAATCGTATACTTGATGTTAGACAATTTCAGTGAGCTGCCTCTACTGTGCGCTGGAAACTTTATAATATTGGCGAGCGGCGGAGACTTTTGATTTTTGGATCACCGGCCGGTGAAAAAAAATCCGGGGAGCGGAAACTAAACACGGAAACGTTAAAGAGACGAGATTTGGGTTACATACATTAGTGGGAGCAAAAGAGCTTCATTTACATATACATTAGAACCCTGGGTTAGATTAATGCAGAACTTCCTACATAGCCCCGATACACCAAGCTTTTTTTTTATTTCCCTTATATAATATTTTCAAACCCTTTGATCATTTACTGCTTTTCAACGTTTATTTTTACAATAAAGAAGAGAACCCTTAAAAAAGAAGACATCAAGCCATATATCATATATTATAATCTTGCATGTACACATACATAAGTTTATTTTAAATTTCATTAAACATTTCGAACAAAAAAGAAAAATATCATGCAAGTTTCAAAGAAAAGAGATTTCGTGAAACCCATTAGTTGTAGTCAATACCTCTCCAGGAACTGATAATGGTCTTTGGTTCAGTCAAGAACTTGAAGGCAGATGGACCGTAGAAGTGTAAGTCACCCAAGAAGGAAGCCTTGTTAGAGGTGAAACCATGGTTAGCAGAACCAATTGGAACAATAGTGTTGATACCGACTTGACCAATGTTAACCTTGTTCTTGAAGTGGTTAGCAGAGGCACCACTCTTGGTGAATAAAGCGACAGAGTTACCGAATTGGTTGTTGTTAACGTATTCAATGGCTTCATCTAAAGAACCAATTTCCATAGAAGTGATCATTGGACCGAACAATTCTTCATCAACACATCTCATACCTGGCTTAACACCTTCAACGAAAGTTGGACCAATGAAGTAACCATCCTTGTAAAGTGGATCAGTTGGCTTGTTGTGGGTTCTACCATCAACGTGCACTTTAGCACCCTTGGCTTCAGCATCGGCAATAACGGCTTCTAATCTTTCCTTAGATTGTCTGTGAACAACTGGACCGAAAGTTCCGTCTTCGAAACCTGGCTTGGCTTGCAAACCCTTAACGGTTTCAATGATATCTGGAATGAACTTCTTAGCATCACCAACCAATAACAAGATATCAGTACTCAAACAGACTTGACCAGTAGAAGAGAAACCACCAGTGACAACGGCCTTCAAGACGGATTCTCTATCGGCATCTGGCATGATGATGGTGTGGTTCTTAGCACCTAAGTTAATTTGAACTCTCTTTCTGTGGCTAGTAGCGACATCGTAGACGTATCTACCGGCATTGTTACCACCGACGAAAGTAACTGCTCTGATTCTGGAATCGGAGATCAACTTGTTAACAGTGTTGTGGGTACCGTGGACAATGTTAACAACACCAGCTGGGACACCAGCTTCTCTAGCTAAGTCAGCTAAGATTGGACCAGTACCTGGACATTGTTCAGATGGCTTCATAACAGTAGTGTTACCAGTAGCAATAATGTATGGAATAGTCCAAAGTGGGATCATAACTGGGAAGTTGAATGGCAAGATAGAGGAAACAACACCAATTGGTTCTCTAACAGTCAAGGTTTCAACATCAGCAGATAATTCCATACCGACGGTTTCAGTTTCCTTGGTGACTTGGGTAGCGTGCTCAGCACATTGAATACCTCTGTAGACATCAGCAACAGCGGCACTCCAAGACTTACCTTGTTCAGAGACAATGACAGCAGCTAACTTGTCCTTGTTGGCCTTCAATAATTCAATGTACTTGAAGACGATTTCGTTTCTCTTGACCATTGGCATTTGCTTGAAAGTTTTGAAGGCTTCAGCGGCAGATTCGATAGCTAAGTCCAATTCTTGGTCAGTAGATTGTGGGACCTTAGCAATGACAACATCAGTGGCTGGGTCACGAACTTCAATCCACTCAGTGGAGTCTGACTTCAAGACTTGGTTATCAATGTAAGTACCAACTAAGTATGGTTCAACACCTGGCTTAGCGTGACCAGTTGGGGTAGGTGGTAAAGTAAGAGTAGATAAAGCTCTAGAGGAAGCTTGAAGTCTTAAAGTGAAAGACTTTCTGGCGACGGCGCTCATGGCAACCTTGGACTTGGTTAATCTAGCAACTTGAGAAAGCATTATGTATATATATTGACAATTAAGTTAGCAACTCAAGATAAATCAATTATTAACAGGGGAAAGCAAAATTAAAAAAAAAAAATAAATATTTTCAAAAAACAGAGATATTGAATTCTTTATATATGGAAAGCTAAAACAGTTTAGGAAGATGCCTTGGACCTTGAGTATAGTTCAAGATCATGCATGACCCGCTTGGTTGAAAAATTTTGAACGTACACGTCGAACAAAAAAAAAGTCATGTTATGAAAAAGGCCCACCAAGCTCCTGAATAAAACAAAGAACTGATTCAGCCACATATGTTATATTATCGGAGGTATGAAAATAAGAAAGACAAAAAGCGGGGTGAAAATAGAAGTTGGGGAAGCTAGGGGAAATAAATCTGAATCTCCTAGGGATAAGAGTTGCTGCCAAACATAAAGGTGGGGTTCCGACAGCCCTGAGCCCGAGAATTTGGAGAAATTCGGAATGGCTTGCCCCGTCCATCTGGAGAAAAATTATTATTAGTTTATAACTGGGGAGGGGATTTGGTGCATTATTGAATAGCCTTACTAGTTTTGCATGGTTGGGTTGCAGTGTTCCGGATGGAGATCATATTACTATTTAATGTAAAAAAGAACCTTACGATTTAAATATATATAAAAAAATGGGGTGGGCCACCATACAGTTGAAACCCTATATTCAGGCCTTTGTACACCCTACAAATTCTCGTGAGTTTGTCCAAATTTGGGAGGACAGGGTGTTCAACTTGCACCTTTTACACCTCCAGTTTTTTTTATTTTTAATATTTTTTTAATTATAATATTTAAGGAGTAGTCGGAGTTGATAATGTAGTTACTAGTTATATTCTTAATAATTAATTAACGGAACCCGGTACATATACCTCCAGAAATTAGTAGCAATTATGCTTCAGCCAATCTGGTTCTCAATGCAATTGCAAATGTTAGGACTCCTGTATTACATGCAAAATAACTTGGTCAGTTAGTTAACCATTTTTTCAAATTTTTCACTTCCTAATCTCCGTGATCTCGCTCGCACCCCGGGTGAACGTAAAAAATGGGTGGTTCACGCCCCCTATTTTTCAATGTGGGGTTCAACTATATTTGACAAAAAATGTCACTGATGGTTTCTAGGTTAAACGGTAGCGATCCAATTGGACAGTGAACCATGGACTATCACCTCCGGAAGTATATATACCCGTAAGTATTACAATTTATGCACTCTTTCACTGGTATTGCAAATTTCTGGCAGCGCCTGTAAGTTCCATAATCTACCTTAACCGGGTCAATTAACAGATGAACACAAAAACAAAACTAGACCATATCAAGACGCCCGAGATAAATGAACATGGAAAGTTCAACTTTGAATGGATCTTGGGTCTGTCTTACTTGGATTTGGATATCTCAATCATACATCCATTGATATAGTAAATAATTTGATCCAACTCAATATATAGCACGTCTGATCACTACATCTCTTGCAGATTAAAACTCTGTAGTCCAAATCTATCAATTAAGAAACACATACCTACCGAAGGACTCCATTGACGAGACTTCTTCCGAGACCACCCGTATTGATTAGACCTACTCAAGTTAAACATAACTACAATCCTTCATCTTCGAACAATTTAGCAAAATGACGTTTGTATGTGTTATATATTTGTACGTACATAGTAAACTTGTCTGTATGACAGGAAATCATATCAACTGTTAACGTAAAGACACCTAATGTTTATTTTTTACCTAAGATTAAGAGTTACACAACGTATGTACTAGGTTTATAGGACTACCATCTGCATGAAATCTCAGTATACACTAGTGAGTTTTAATGGACAATTAAAACTACCGAATCTATGTATGCTGAACAATGCCTGTCAGAATTTATGGTAGCTTGTGACCGGTTTAAACTTTGCAACTTTAAAACGAATTACAATAGTACTTATCTTATGATTACCCAGTAGTAACGTTTATCTTACCAGAATCTTAGTAGTTTGTTGAAGTTATAATCAATAAATACAAATACTTAGATCAACTAAAGAATATTCAAGTCATGAACGATAGTGTAACTTATAATATCTCTATGTACATGGTTTCCGGCTTCATAATAATTTTCCTCAGAAGCTTAGTGGCCTTTCGCGAGGATATACTCCTATTTCTGATGAATTTTCTAGGTTGAAACTACTACTGTTTGTATGAAATCTAGTCCTTTTTTCTACCTGATAAACCAGTTATGACCTTGAACTACACTTGAAGTTCATAAATGGTTACTTCTGTCTGGCATTCAAGAATAAGATAGGTTATGATAATACTAATACGGTGAGTCCTTGTATTCTTACGCGTTTAATTAGTTTCCGTCAAAATACACGAAACTCGAAAATGTTGTACTTATGTAGCCTCACCGCCGCTAGGGCTTAGCTTCAAATTCCATATATAATTCGTTCTCTTCAATTGATCTCTATTGGTACCACTATACCAAGAGTAATTAAGAGCACCAGCATCTTATCAAAAATTAACACCCCAATACCAAGGTTATGTGCCTAAATTTTGACGAGAGTGAAGATTTGTGCAATTAAATTATCCTTCTATTTGTTATTGTACCCTGGATTGGACACGTTAAGTGTAGTGTTGTAAGGAACGAAATTTTAAGTTTCTATTTGCTTAACTGGAATAATTATTTTAATTTAATTAATTGGTCTTAACAATGGGATGATAGATCTGAAATTTGTCGTCACCCTTTTAAAAATTAACAATTTACATCGAGATTTCAGTACTCATAAGTGTATTAGTACCAGCTTGGCATATGTGTAATCAACATTCTTCGTAATTAATTATTAAATTAAATACAAATTTCATATAAAATGCTTTAACAAGCAGCTATTTGTATAAAAGAAGTTTTTTTTTCTTCTATGAATTATATTGATGTCGACGACCAATTCTAGGCCCATATCGATCAATTCAAGTTTTCAACCTCCCCTCTACTACTGGAAAAAGATAATTTACAATAAATCTTCCCCTTCACATCTTGTAGATCCATTAAGTGTATGTATTCTTACACTACAGTCAAGCATTACATCATGATTCATGCTGAATAATACAGATTTATAAGACCATGTTGACTTAATCAAAAGTTAATTAAATGCAAGATGCATTGTGTCAGTCTGCTTTCATTAATGTTTGTTCATGTACACTTAATTATGAAATGGTAACCAATAAGAATGTATTAAATCGATCGTGTGCAACTCTTGTAAACCTAGATTTACGCACGTATTTAATTAATTAATCTTAGATAACTTTTGATCTATCAATCTATCAACCAATTTGTATAGAGCAGAATCTTCATTCACAGATTGACTTTCCAATTGATTCACTATCTGTCTTTCAATCAATTTCCCAGTTAAATCAACTTCGATATTAACGGAATCCTTCAATTTCTTCAATGGTAACACAACTTTGCTCTGCGTGTATGCCACCATCATGATCTTGAATCTAGCTAATTTGTAATCAACATCGATTACCGTCAAACTTGTACCATCTACAGCGATGAACCCTTTATGAACGATGTAATTGATGAATTCCTTGTCTCTTAATTCGAATTCAAAAACAATGGCATTGCCATCTGGTTCTCTAGACACAATCGTAGCAATAGTATCAACATGACCTTGCACAACGTGTCCACCTAATCTGACTTCCGAGTTGACGGCTCTTTCAAGATTGACAGGAGACCCAGACTGTAAGTCACCCAAATTAGTCTTCCGGAGAGTCTCCTGCGACACACCAACTTTGAATGAATCACTATTGAATTCTGTGACCGTCAAACAAGTTCCATTTACGGCTATTGAATCACCTAAATGACAATCACCGAGGATTTCACTTGCCTTATGGATAGTGATGGACACCCCATTACCACCAGTTGTGGAGTCATCTAATTGTTTGTATTCTTTGACTTCTCCAATGATTTCAACTAAACCTGTGAACATTTTTGGTTCTAATTCTATATATCTTCCTTTGTGTGTCACTTGTTGAAGTTATTAACTAAGTTTATCAAGAAAAGACTAACCTTATGAAAAGTATATCCGATCTGACTAATTCTCCGATTTGTGTAATACGCGACCTATAGAAGAAGAGAAAATTTTTCAGTTTACACAGAGACATCATAAAGTGTATACCTTCATTTCTATTAGATTATACTACTATTAAGTTAAGACAAAGAGTGATGGTTGATATAGGTGTATCGAGTTGTTCTTTGTCTTGATTTTCATGTATTTAATTGGGATTTATCACCACAGTTATTTTTGATTGCAATGAAGAATTAAATTTTCTCATTAACAGTTAATTTTTCCCGTAATAATATGTTGGTAAACGAATCCCATATATTGATTTAGTAAACCTGCAGAAGTTTACCATGATTTGGAAAGAGATTAAGTTCGTTTCAAAATAGATTTATGACTAACTTTTGATGGTTTTCTACATTTTTTTTATTAAAAAACAAATAAATTACGTTTCTATTTCAAATTTTATAAAGGAAAGATTAAAGACACACCATCATCACCAGCAGTGATCAATCTCTTACCAGAACAATCAATACTGAAATCAAAGACACCCATGTAATGACCCACGAACTTGTATAACACTTCACCAGTTCTGGCATCCCATTTATACACTTTACCATTGTAAGATGAACCGAGCAATGCTGGAGTGGAACCCATGAACTGTAATTTAGTAATAGAGGCCATATCTTCCGTGGACTTCTTCTCACAGTGTAAAATCTTACGAACCTTCCATGTCTTAGATTCGAAAATGTAAACATCACCAGAGACAAATCCTAACGCTAACAAATTTAAACTTTCATTCCAAGCAAGACTCTCAATTGAGGCATCTTCTAATGGTTGATCCTCCCTCAATTGTAAAGCTCTAAAAGTAGTAGTCACAGACCCAGTATCGGTATTTATTATCACCACTTGGGCCTCACGGGACCCCACTGCGATGGTATTACCTGAGCTGTTACCAGCGATGGAAACCCATTCAGTTTGGATCCCCTTCAAGTCGTTTTCATCGATCTTGAATTCTTGCACCTGCGTGAAACAGTTCCATCCAATGATAGACCCGTCTTCAGAAATAGTCACCAACTTCAATTCATCCAAGTTATCAACGTTATAAAACAACCCATTATTACATTCCTTTTGATGAGAATAACCGGAGAAAATCAATTCCACGGTAGGTTCAATTTGATAAACCCAAACTGACCCATCCTTGGCACCGACAGCAAAAACATTTTGCTTAGGGTGGACCTTGATCCAGTAAACTTCCTCAACGTCATCCAATTCCCCATGTTTCACCCACACTTGGTACTTCTTGGTAGCCTTATGAATCAGCACCTTACCGGTCATGTCACCAGTAACCACGTAGTCACCATCATGGGAGAACCCACTGGCAATAACAGATTCTGTGTGACCTTTCAACTCGGCAATCAACTTGGCTGGTTGAGTATGTGTAGTCCAAAGGTATGCAGTGTTATCACCGGCACCGGTCACTGCGATGGGCAGAGTTGGGTGGGTAGCCACAGTGAAAATGGAATCCTTGTGAGTGTCAAAGTATCCCTCAGAATTATTGGATAAATCCAATTCCAAGTTACCTTGTTCATCGAATTGTAAATCGTGGTGGTGATGTAAATCTTCATCATCTTGCATTTCATCGTCTTCATCCATTTGACCCTCTTGATCGTCTTCCACAATCTCATCAACTTCTTGAGCATTCAAGTATTCTTCTTCTTCATTTTCGATTTCTGGGATATCAGGAATCTCTTCGTTTGACTGTGACATTGTAGTTAAGTATATTAATAAATGAAAATACAAGAAAACAAGGGTTATTGATTACAAATTAAAGGAAAAGAAAATTTGATAAAAAAATTTTTTTTTTCAATTTTGATGCACATACATAAAAAAAATTCTCCATCATGGATCTTTGGATAACGGTGAGCTTATTAAGGGGTGCTTTATATTAGAATAGACCAATATAGTTATACAGAATGACATTGGAGACATACAATGAAATCAGACACTTGAGAAGTGTATTGTTTGATAGCGCCCTAGAGAATGATCTCACTGATAACAATGGAGATAAAATATACAAGAATATCAAGATACGAAAGCAAAACACCAATAATATATTAATGGCTGATAAGTTACAAGAGAAAATAATAGGCACAGGAGATTCACAACAGAAATCTAGTACAACTATACTAGACAAATTGAGATTACAGTATCCAAATGTTGACGACGATGACATGGATCTTGATTTACCAACTCGGCAATCATCCACAATGGTCACCACTACTCCGACTTCCACTGCGTTATCCATTTATGATCTGAATAATGAAACCTACGTGAAATCACAAAAACAACAGACACTCTCAGAGAATGCCTTTGCTAATCAATCTCTTGTTCCCGTTATGCCTGCGCCGGAAAGGCTCACTGCTAATTACCACTCTGATTGGAAACTCAACAAAGTGTTATTAGGCCACACTGGGTCAATCACAGCATTGACTTTCGATCCATTCAATAAATACTTTGTCACAGGATCATCAGATAGAACAATGAAGGTTTGGGATCTCGCATCAGGACAATTGAAATTAACATTAACAGGTCATATCATGGCTGTGCGAGGATTGGCCATCTCAGATAGACATCCATATATGTTTAGTTGTTCAGAAGATAAAACAGTGAAATGTTGGGATTTAGAGAAAAATAAGATTGTCAGAGATTATCATGGTCACCTTTCATCAGTTTACACGATAGATATTCATCCAACATTGGATTTAATTGTCACCGCTGGTCGGGATTCCGCTGTGAGAGTGTGGGATATCAGAACTAAGTTACCCGTGTATACATTGACGGGCCATAAGAGTACTGTGAATCAAGTGACATGCCGTGCCAGTAATCCACAGATCATCAGTTCATCCATGGATAGCACTATCAAAACCTGGGACTTGATAGCAGGGAAGTGTGATAAAACTTTAACTTACCACTCTAAATCTGTGAGATCATTTCATGTGGATAATGATAGAAATGAATTTGTGTCAGGGTCTTCTGATGGTATTAAGAAATTTAAGCTACCTAATTGTGATTATTTGCAAGATTTACAAGGATTAGAGATTGATAAATTGAACCAGGGAAATTTGATTATTAATTCGATTACTGCTAACGCTGATGGTGTTTGCTTTGTTGGATGTGATAATGGACAATACGGATTTTGGGATTGGGAGACCGGTAAATTATTCCAGAATGATTTGAATGTGGCCATGCCAGGCTCTTTAGAGGGTGAAAGAGGGATCAATTGTTCTTCATTTGATAAGAGTGGATTAAGATTGGTCACTGGTAATGTTGATAAGAGTATCAAGATTTGGAAGCAAGTCGATGAGGAGTAAACCATTTGTGTGTATAGAGAAAAACATAATACTAATATTCATTAAAATGAGATCGATACAAAGTAAAAACACAACAAAGTATATAAGCGAGAGAGAGAAACAGCGGTAGAGACACTTACAAAGCATCCATGGTATAATCATGTTCTATACCAGGAGTCACACTGGCGATAAACTTCAAAAAGATAATCAAATATTGGTCAACTCTGACACCAACTTCTTGTTGTTTGTCCAACTCTTCCCAGTCTTCATCTTCATCTTCATCAACTGCATTATCCTTGTGATCAGCTAATCCTAATTTGGAGACACCCTTAACTAAGTCTTGGTCCTTCTTCAATTTAGCTTGCATAGCTAAGGCGGATCTCTTCATTAACACCTTCATAACGTTAGCGTGTCTACAAGGGTGGATGGACACTGCAGTGGTGTTTTCCAAGAAGGGAGCCTTCTCAATAGTGACTGTTTTCTGTCTGTAATCTGAAGCAATATCTTCGAACATTTGATCCGGGGAGAGCGGAATACCATCTGAGTTGAATCCCACCAAGTACATCTTAGGCACTCTGTATGAGGTAGAATATGTAATGTAAAGATCATAGCTTCTCTTCTTAGGATCATTCAGGATGACTCCATCTTTGGCTTCCGGAACGTCTGTAATTTCTTCGATATCATCCTCCTCGATCAATTCATCGATATCGTCAGGTTCATCTTCTGGTTTATCCCTAGTCTCAGAGGTAGCTTCCAATTTACCATCTATGGATTCCACGGATTCTGTCATCTTTGCGAATTGAACAGAGTGTCTTCTTTCATCAGATGCACTACAATGTCTCTTCAATGCATGAGTGTGTGGTGAAGTCCAACCTTCTTCATCGTCATCGCCCTCGATCCTGATTTCATTTTCGGCATCCTCCTCTGTGCAGGAGTCTGTAGCAGCAGATGATGCCCCGCCGGTACCTTCCACATCTTCATAGTCAGATGCCCTCACATATGATGGCACACGTCTTGTGACAAGGAATTGCTTATCATGAGGTAAAAAGTCCTTCGTCTTAGAATCTGGAGTTGGGGACCATTGCCAGGTGGGGAACTTGGACACCAAGTAATCACCAGCTAAAACAAATTCCTCAGGAGTGATCTCACCTGTTTGATCAAATGTGGAGGTGTGTGTGATTGGAGTGAGGTATTCTCTTAGGGAACTAAATCTTGATCTTAAATAAAGGTTAGCCATATTGTCTTTTGTGTGGCAATTCAGTAAGAGAAGATGTCAGGTTTAAGTATTTGAATCAACAATAATAAAAAGAGGAAGGGAAAGTAGTGAATTTGAAGTAGTTATATCAGTTAAAATACTAAATTGATATATCTGTGTAATACGTGAATGGTGTTACAGAATAAGAAGACTTTAATGGGATCATAGATAACAATTCTGATATCGCATCTTTTTAATAAGATGTGGTACTTTGTGAGCCGCATGATTACGTAATCTGATTTCTTTGGGGAGGAGAGAAAGTGCTGCGTAACCCGCGGTAGTTTACACAGGGGCAAAGGGGAGGTTAAGAGAGGGGTGGTGAGTCGGTGGTAGCAGGATGATTAGTAGGTCATAAGTGGTGGTAAGGTATGAGTTTTATAGTGGAGTTCAAGTACCAGTGATGGTAGTTGTCCAATAGGTGCATGGTTTAAGGATTACATTGATTTATTTGTGGTATTACAAGAATACCGAAAACAACATGCGAGAGAGACCAGGCAGGTGGTGAGTGTGAGACAGGAACCCTGATTATAATTTTTTTTGGGATTAATCAAACATCCCAAGATAAATTTTGTAATTGGATATGTTATTACACTAGTAGATATATCCCTGTATAGCATACGCTACCATGACACAAAAATTGTGCAGTAGCCGGCTGATGTTGTACGTAGATAATGTGGTCAAGTGGCTTAAGCTTTCCCCGAGTAGACGCGAGTACCAAGACCCAATACTACAAAGAGACCGAGAGAAGGGTTCTTGGTTCTATAACAAAAATCTATTTAACCAAGATCAAATATCTAATAAGTTATTAATTAATCTAGGAATTTTGAAATGTTCAATGTAAAGAAAAAAATGTGAAGCCATTTATATAAAGTCACCAGATCCCGGGTTGTGTAGCAGCAAAATGTGTTTTTTTTTATAGAATAAATATAGATGACCCATAATTTGAATATACAATAGTGTAGCATTTAACTCATAGAATTACAATAAAAAAAAGCATACTAGATAGGTCTCGTTTAATTGGTTGCTAACTAATTTTTTTTTGTCTATCAAAGAAATAGCCATAGTGCATTTCAAGTGTATTACATGAGATATATAAATACAAAGTGAATTATAATCAAGATATTTAATACAATTATAATCAAATTTATGCATTGTATGTATTGCATTGTATTTATAGCAATATAGCTTTATTCAAGGGCGGGTACAAAAGTCGAGGAAATTCGAAAATAGCCTTAGTTATTTAAATGGATTGTAGCTTTATAGACAGAGATACATTAAGTCGAATTTGATCAAATTTAACTCTAATATATTAACTCTCATTCTGTATCTATTTAAACACTATAACTTCATTTCCTAATACATTCATCAACATTAAACTATATTAATTCATTGCTTGGCCCCGTCTTGTCTGCCAAAAAAAAGAAAATTTTTAAAAAGTCTCATTCAACTATATTTCGAGTTTTTAAACGGGAAAAGAAAGTCAATTTTTTATAATTTGGTATGCTTCTTGCTTCTTTTATATTCTTTTTTTAATTTACTTTTATTCAAGTTATTAAATCTTCAATTCATTCAATAAGGGTGGTACATTAATCACATTTTTTATTGATATCAATATAATTCATTTAAATATAGACACCCATACAACACGCATGAGTGATCGACACCCAAATATTTTTAACCCAATTGATAATCAATTGGCCCGCTCTAATGGTAGCCCTGTGACTAAGATTAATTCAGTCACTCAACCCAATTCTAATCAACAACATCAACAACTACCTCCGCATCATAACAATACTGGTATGTCATTGATGGATATACATCAACAACAACAACAACAACAACAGCAACAACAACCAGCAAGACCAATGCTGCCCTTCCCCAGTAGTCGTGGCCCTTTACAGGCTCCTTCTAACACTTCTCAACAGCGGGCCCCACTTTCATCTATGTCACCTCCAACACAGCATACACCTATCCTACCATCGCCTACCATCTCACAGCAACCTCCCAGATCAAACCTATATTTTAATGACATGAGACCTCTCGCCACGGGCCCGGCTCCCACTCAAAATACTCCCGGTGTGCCCTTTTCCCAACAACAAGTTCAACAACCTCAACAGCACCAACAGCACCAACACCTACCAACACAAGTTTTATACCCAGGAGCATACTCCACGCTGCCCTCATACCAGTCTAACCAATACCCTCAAGGTCTTGCATCCACTACTCAACATCAACATCATCAACATCAACAACAACATGACAGAGCAGCCATGTACCCATCTGCCTCCCAGACACCATCCGTCTCATTCACACATCAGCCTATAGTAGCTCCAGTGCAAGTCAAGGAACCTACACAGAAGGTTATCATGGAACACCAAGAACAACAACAACCCAAGGAACCTCAGGTGGCACCATTAGTGCAAAATTCCATTCTTGTGTCTTCCCATTCACCACAGGCATCCACTCCTGTGAAACTTGTTGAAACGACGGAACCCACATCATCACAATCTGCTCATATAGATCTGACAAAGGTTGCTGATGTGACGGGTTCAACCGCAGATACTCCAGTTTCTTCATCTACAACCCAACATTCCACTCCACTCACAGAAATCGAAAGACCAACTACCGCTGGTAAAGAAATCACTCCACAGAATGAACCAAGTAAAGCTGCTGAAACTACAGAGGATGTTGCCACTGCTATTGCCGCTGTCACTGCTGTTACTACTACTACTACTCCACCTGCCAAGATAGAGACAAAGACTTCCAAAGAACTAATCAACACCACATCACCTGAACTCTCTACTGAAAATAAGTTTGAGGTGGAACCTAATGATACTCAAAAGACGCAAATCAAGGTGAACAATAGATCGGTGGTTGGTAAACTGATCGGTGACGATGTTACTGCTGAGTCCAACGATAACTTAGATCAATTAGAATCCAGAATCGTTTCCAGGTATCCAGATTCAATCCCTTTACCTGGGTATCCCATTGTCCCCGCTGGATTTGTCCCCATGATGATGTCACCACAAGGGTTAATCGTTCCAATGAAATTTGAATCATTATCATTCAAGGGGGTCACATCGGTTCCCTCGTTTACTCCATTATGGAAGAAAACGTTACACACCGCTGGTGCTCATAAACTCAAACGGTATCAATGGTCATCTGAATCTCCATTTAATAAACCGGAGAATGATAAGATGTTAAGTGAATCACCATCACCAACTTTAGAAGAAGATCCATCAAATCGTATGACATTGAGACATAAACGGGAAAGAGAAATTGATTTTAATATGTCCGATAGTAAACGGTTGAAAGTCAGTGGTGAAGAGAAGTTAGCTGCATTCCGGTTATGTTTAATATCGGAAGCTGCATTTGCTCAATTGAAAGATGGATTAATTAATGAAGTGAAGAATCCATTAGAGATTAAATATTCTAAGATGATCACTGAATATGCATTAATTGAAGAACGTGGTTGTATGGCTGATAATTATGATACCATTAGAACTGAATATATTGAGAAATTCAATACTCTCGGTGGTGATATAGAATTAGATGATGATGTCAGTAATAAATATATGAATGGTATTGAAAGAGACATGAATGAGAAGAAGGATTATGAATTGATTAGACAACAATTTTTTAAGAATTACACTAGAGAGAAAGTATTTGATGCATTCATGGATGAATCATTAGAAACTTATAGTCGGATATGTTTGGATTATTCAATTAGATTATTAAAATTTAAGAAATTTTTGATTAATCAAAAAGATTTATTGGATAAGGGTAAGGGACAATTATATTTAGTGGAATCATCTAAATCGGAGAGACTTTGGAGATTATTTGTTAACGATGCAAAGCCATTATCTCGAATTCCGTCTATCTCTAAAGGGTCATCATCCATGTTTAAAATTGAATCTGATCATGATAGTGATTATTCATCATCTGCGGTGTCAAGTTCAAGTAATTCCACTGCAGCCGGTAGTGGTACCGTCGATAGAAGATCATCAGCTAGACAAATGGCTGCTCGTGTTCAGAAGGCTGCTAGGGGTAAAACATCAGCAGCTAGTGGTGGTGCCAACAATCAAAAAAATGTTAATACGATTCCCGTTTTAGATGGGATGTGTCCAATTCTAAAAGATGAAGAATTTTCTATATTGACTGATCCTAAGACGAAGGCATATGAGGTTAGTGTTGCTAAGAGTTCAAATCCTGCAGTGACAAATCAAGATGATTTCCAAGATTTAATTAATTTCTTTGGATATAAATCTGTTTTATGTGAAATTTATGAAAAGCAACATGCAACCGGTATGGGTAAACCTGGTGGACCAGGTAAAAGTAATTCAACAACTTTTAAGAGTCGAAAATTGATGCGTGATATTCAATTAGAGGAATCTAAACATTCTGATAATAGTGATGTTGTATTAAGTTCAGATGAAAAACGAGGTTCTAAGAATAGACGCACGGTGGCTAGATTTGGATCAAATACTGATTTAAGTAAAAATGAATTATTATTACAGAATGATAAAGAATTTGCTAATAATTTTACAAAGATTTATAATTCACCAGTTGGATTAAGTAATGCTGAGATTGAAGATGATTTAAGATCAATTTGGAATAAGAATTATTCATGATAAATAATTCTTTTATTTGTGTATATTAGAATAAATAAAAAAACACTAAAAATAATATAATAATGTAACCCGGCTTTTTACAAATTAACTAATTTTAATTGGAATCGTTGTGAATGTCAAGTTTTGATGGGAATAATCTCCGGCTGCCGATTGTTAGCCATACTCACAATTACCCTGGACCCCACCACACACGCACGTGTAATCCTGATACCAGTACGACTATCGACTCAAATTTCACGTCGATCATTCACAAAAAAACCAGATCGAGAAAATCGGATTACACAGACGAGTAACACTCAGTGAGTAACGTTAATTTTTTTTTTGTGAGTGTTTGCTTTCACTTCTCTTTTCTTTCCCTTGTGTTCTTTTTTAAATTTCTCTTTCTTTATAGATATCTTAAGAATACAAAATGTCCAACACCGAAGAAGAAGTATGTCATTTAATAGATTTTCATTCTGGTCTTTTTAGTTTAATGATGAAGAAATTGCAGGGGGGAAAAACTAAACTAGGGTTTTTTTTTGTCGTTGAATAATTTTTTTTTCCTCTTTGGACGACGATAAATAGAGAACCCTTTTGTATACATTTAAAGGCTTATCTCAATATGATTTTTCAATTACGTTCATGTTATATTCAATCATGTCTCACATGCAAACTGTATTCAAATTTGCAGTTGTGTTTGTTTATTAAACCCTTTCATTCCTAACTCGAAGGGCAAAAACCCAGAGACACAGAGAGAGGTCCAACAAAAAAAAAATTTTTTTTTAGGAGCTGTTCATACCTCCCCCCCCCCAAACTATCCATTTGATCATGACATCAATAGTTGTTTGGTTTAATAGAAGACTGTATCGTCTAGTTGAACTAGTTGACTACATTTTTTCCTGATACTCCTATTAAGATACTTCACTTTATACGTCTACCCGTTGTCCCCCTTTGCTCATCAACCTCTCCACTTCTTCGACCAAAAAAAAATTTTTTTTCTTCGTCTCCCTTATACTAACAAATTTATTCTTTTTTTAATATAGCACAACTTCGAGACCGCTGATGCTGGTTCCTCCTTAACTTACCCACAACAATGTTCCGCCTTGAGAAAGAACGGTTTCGTTGTTATTAAGGGTAGACCATGTAAGATTGTTGACATGTCAACTTCTAAGACTGGTAAGCACGGTCACGCTAAGGTTCACTTGGTTGCCATTGATATCTTCACTCAAAAGAAGTTGGAAGATTTATCTCCATCTACTCACAATATGGAAGTTCCTTTCGTTAGAAGAACCGAATTCCAATTATTAGACATTGATGATGATTACTTAAACTTGATGACCGCCGATGGTGACACCAAGGATGACGTTAAGGCTCCAGAAGGTGAAATGGGTGAAAAATTACAAGCCGATTTCGATGAAGGTAAGGATTTATTAGTTACCATCATCTCCTCTATGGGTGAAGAAGCTTGTATTTCTTACAAGGAAGCTCCAAAGGGTAACTAAACTTAAATTGGTTTCATAATATTTTTATTTACTATTATTATTATTTGAAATTGTATTTTGGTGATAAATGTTATTTGAAAGAAAGAAAAAAAAAGGTAGGAAATTTAAAAGGAGGAGGAGATTGCAATTTTAAGGATTGGGAAAACACACAAAAAAAATGGATTGAAAGTTTTTGAAAATACACTAGTTTGTCTTGATCTCTCTTTCTATTCTTATTTTATTCTTTTCTTTGATTTTATTTATTCTTTTTTGCTTTTTCAATCTTCTTTTGATTCTTCTTATTCATTTTTTTCTTATATATATTTAATATTTATCGTCGTTTTTATCTTTTTGAATTATAAAACAAAAAACAACAAATCATTTTACTTCTTTACTTAACTAATGCCGAAATTTTGTAATATTAAAATGTGTATATAGGAAAGGTGTATTTAAAATTAATAAAGACTATCAAGATAATGTAATCTATTCAATATTAATTCTTTACTTGTTTCTTGTAATTCACCACCTAAAATTAATTCATCTAATACTTGATAAATTTTATAAAAATTGAATATTAAATCTAATTCACAAACATTATCAAAGTAAACATCTAAAATTTCAACTAATAAATGGATTGTCTCTAAATAACTTAATTCATTATCTTTCGAAATTAAATCACAACAAATTATAAAATATAATCCATTATATCTTCTATAAATTAATTTTTGATTTTCAAATTGAACAAAATTTGATTGCTTTTGATGATCTCTAGCTGAAATTAATTTATGAACTTTACTTATTAATTGTTTTTTCTGATTTTCAGGTATATCGGCATACCATTTAGATATTCTAAGTTTACCTTGTCTATTTAATGCTACAAGGTATTGAATTGCCATGATGTGGGGTGAATGAGTGGGTAGAAGGGTGGGTAGAAGGGTGGGGATATCGGTGGATTGGTAGATCGATCAGTGGTGTTGCAAACGGTAATTTATGAATTGAATAGTGGGTAACTAGTATATTGTATTGAAAGTAGTAATAAAAGAAGAACACGATACAATAAAGAAAAAATATATACGCAAAAAAAAAAAATAAAAATTTAATATAAGAAGATATAACTAAGTTTATTTTAAATGAATTCTTGGACCGATAGCAGTTTTATTAACTAATTCTGGATTCAATTTGAGTGTCTTTGTATCATAATCACCACCATCTTGGGAACGGAATGGGATTGGATCAATTGAATTTAATTCTTGTAATCTAGTATCTAATTTTTTTAAAGTGTCTTGATATAATTCATCATTGAATTTATTTGTATTGTAAACGATGAATGAGGGTAACACGGTCATACCAGTGTAATATAGACATCCATGAGTGATTGGGAACAAGATATCAAATGAAGAACCGGAGACACCTGTATCACTGTAACTGTCTTGTGAACCACCCATTGTCAATGAGAGCATTGCCCGTTTACCTTTTAATTGGCCCAACCCGTATCTTTTCCCATGTGGATACTGTTCAGAGTAACCGAATCCATATGCGAGTCCACAGACAAACACTCTGTCGAACCAACCTTTCAAAATAGCTGGCATGCCGAACCACCATAATGGGAATTGGAAAATTAAAGTATCAGCCCATTGTAATTTATTTAATTCATCTAGGACATCCCTAGTGAATGAATTATCTTGATAATGGATATAAGATTGTTGAGCTACATTCAATGGGGTATCCGAATTTGCATTAAATTTAGGGAAATCATTGGCGTCAGCCTGTGATTTCCAATTTAAAGCATATAAATCAGAAGTCTTAACTTGATGACCTAATTTTTGTAATTTATCAATTGTGTAATTGAATAAACTACCATTTAATGATTTATGGTCTGGATGAGCAAATATAATTAAAACTTTCATTGTTTAATTAATAGTCAAAAGAGAGATATAAAATACATACAACACCAAGAAATGGGAAAACTTCACTGCTTTTTATACTATTTCTATTTGATAGTGTACATTTTTTTGTATCTGATAGTGTACATCAATAAGGTGATTATAAAGAAAAATAATTTACTGCAATCACATACTAAAATTACTTGATTACTAATGAATCCAAGTATACACCATTGAATAACTATCCCATTATAGTTGTTCCCCCATTTAATAGCACCTCCACTGATCCTCCACAAACTACCCATTTACACCCCCATTTACACCTTTAAATCTCTATTAACCCGTTACTATAAACTGACAGTTAGTTTTCGTCTTTTTTTTCGACTGCGGCAAAAAAAAAATTTTTTTTTTTTTACGTTTTTTTACGTTTCTGTTAATAGTTTAGTGTATCAGATAGATCCATTAGTGTAATTATCAACTATATTTATTCAATTTTGGTGTTTTATACTATTCAATTTTAGATATCCATTTTTTGTTAGATTTAACTATATATCTAATTTATTCTATTTAAAGGTATACCCATTCATTCACGAAAATCCATTTGGAATCCACACGAGTGAAGTTTATTCTATATCACATTAATATACTTCAAATTTTGATAATATTGTTTAATATTTAATATACATATATATATATACATTTTGACTACTTTGATATTGCATCATTAACTGATTATCAGTGTCTATCCATTTTATCATCATACCCTTTCCCTGCTCCCTCACCTCCTCCCCCTTGATCCATCCGTTGTTTCCTAATCTTGCTTTTATTTCTATTTTATTAAAAAAAAAAATTTTTTTCTCTTAGGGTGTTATACAAAAGCCATATCATAAATTCAATTTTTTAATATTTCAAATAAGGCTCTTAATAATCCACTCATACACACATCCTATTACTCATGTTATCTTCAGAGACAAAGGATAAACCGCATAAAAGTGGAAACTCTCATCAATTCGCTCCTATCATTGATAGAATTCTATCTGAACCAATAACTTTCCAATCAGCTCGTCACCCTGATAAAATATCTACAAAGCCATCATCTTATATAACATTTAAAGGTCACTCAGGTAAACCAATACAGGAAGACCACCAAATTACTACTAAAATGGCTTCCCCAGTGACTTCTCCAACTCAAAAAATTGTTAAACATTCAACTTCAATGGCTGAAGCAGTGGCACGGTACACCGGTAAAAAATATTTAAATAAAAGAGAAAAGAAAATGGCTGAACCAAAGAAACTCAAGAAACAAGGGTTCCAACCAACAAATACTTTACTCAGTGCTGCAATCTTGAAAAAAGAGCAAACACCTGACACCCCGGACACCCCAGAAGAATTATCTAAAGATACCTCCGAAGAGGAGGACGACGACGATGAAGATTTCCAAACCGCTGAAGAAAATGATTCCAGTTCTGAAGATGATGATGATGACGATGAAGAGGTCACCCCCGGTTTGAGCACGGATGACGAATTCGTTAGACAAAATCCAATAGATGATTTAGATCAATTGAAAAAAGATTTGAAAACTGATTTATATGAATCTAATCTAATCAAAGCTAGTGATAGCGATGTATCCCCAGATCAACAATCCGAATCAGGTGCAAAATCAGAGACCCCTCCAACGTCACCTGAAGATGGTAGCACCACCAAGACTACTCCTCAATTAGTGCAAACTCTCTACGATGATGACGAATTCTATGATATAGATGAAAACCCAAATGATAGAGGTTCCAATGGATCAACAAGAATTTATAAATCATCTAGAGAATTTAAAACACTGTTACCACCAATGGGGTTATTAAATCATGGAGTCACCTGTTACATGAATTCAGCAGTTCAGGCAATGTGTCATATTCCAGCATTACTCCATTATTTAGTTGACGTTTACAATGGTGAATACAGTGCAACCATTAAAAATGATTCTGTCACAAAAGTTTTAGCTGATACAGTGGCTAAAATGTATAAATTGGATAATAGAAGTGAAAAAAGAATTGGTTACATTAATCCAAAGAGACTCATCCGTAATTTACAAAATATTAATTGCATGATGTCTGAATGGCAACAAGAAGATTCCCATGAATATTATATGTCATTGATGTCAAGATTACAAGAAGATTCCACTCCACGTGGTGTTAAATTAAATGAAAGTATAATTTATGATATATTTGGTGGATTATTAAATCAAACTGTTACTTGTAAAAATTGTGGTCACATCTCAACTACTCAACAAGAATTTTATGATTTATCATTAGGTTTAGATAATAGACGCAAAAGAGCTAGCAGTATTTTGGATCCATTACAATTAGTTGAATTGAAAAATCAAGTTGATTCATGTAAATCAACTGATCAATCATCTAAAGATCAATTTTCAAATTTCTTACAACAAAAAATTTTAGTCACTGAAGATCAACAAAGAAGAAGTAGATCTAATACTCCAGATTCTTTAGATACACCACAACAAGATCAACAACAAGATCAACAACAACAAGACACCGAATCAAATAAACGGTCTCCATCGGTACCACAAGATATTTCACAGCAACAATCATTACAACAACAATCACAACAACAACAACAACAACAACAACAAGATCTACCAAAGCCACGGTCAAGTTATTCAATTGAAACATCTTTACGTGATTTCTTTTCTCCAGAATTATTGAAAACAGATAAAAAGGATAAAACTGGTTACATCTGTGAAAATTGTAAGAAAACTACAAATGCAATTAAAATTTCTACAATTGAAAGAGCACCAGAAACTTTAACTATTCATTTGAAAAGATTTAGATTTGATGGAACTTCATCAATGAAAGTGAAAACTAATGTTTCATATCCAAATATTTTAGATTTAACTGAATTCACAACTAGTATGAATGTTCCAACAAAATATAAATTGATATCTGTTTTAGTTCACCAGGGGAGATCTGTATCATCTGGTCATTATATTGCTCATTGTAGACAAGCTGATGGTACTTGGGCTACTTATGATGATGAATATGTTAATAAATTAAAATTTAGAGATGCCCTAAGAGAGGAAAGTGCTTACGTTTTAGTTTATTCTAGATTAACTCATAAATCTGTTCCAATTGATAATAATAATGCATCACCAATTGTTGTGTCTAAAAAGAGAAAACTTGAAAATGGATCAGCTGATACTACTGCTTCATCACCAATCTCTGATAAAACTAATCGTGGTGGTAATAATAAAAGATTTAGAAGAAAGAAGACTCGTCGGTTTTAAATATTTTGTACATTAGCATACTAGAGGTTTTCAATTTAACCCAGTTTTACTTTGATTTTTTGTGTGTGTGTGTTTTTTTTTTCTTTTGTTTTAATATAATATTTGTCATTTTTCCTACACTAAAAGAGATATTGTGAATATTTAAAATTGTAATTTAAAATAGAAAACTATATACAGTAAGAGAAAAAAAGAATTATTATACAAAGGAGAAATGATGGTGAGATATAAAAGATCTTATGGAATAATCTTGATTCCTAAAGTTCTAGCAGTACTGATAACACTCTTACAAATAGATTTCAAATCAATATTAGTATGAACGTCATCTGTTTTCTTAATTTTAGCAATTTCATAAACATGTTTTAAACTTAAAGTAGCAGCATATTGCTTTGCATTAGCAGATTTACCGATAACGTCACCACCTTTTTTCAAATTTGCAACTTGTAATAAAAGCCAAGTCGTAGTTGGTGCCTTTAATTGGAAAGTATAAGTTCTATCAGGTTTCACCATAACTTTAACTGGAATTGGTGTACCAGGATTGTAATTAGCTGTTCTTGCATTAAATTCTTTACAAAAATCAATAGCCTTGACACCTCTTGCACCAAGAGCTGGACCAACAGGTGGAGTTGGAGCAGCTTGACCGGCCCCCACTATTAATTTGATTGGAACTGCTTTCAATGATAAAGACATTATTAGAGAGTGATATGTAAATTATTGATAACAATCAAGTTGAATCCAGTATGTCTTACTTCGTTCAACGAAAATTTCTCTTTCAACGAGCAAAAAAAAATTTTGAAAATTTTGGAGATAAATTCAAGGCTGTGCGAAATATATATATATAAAAGAAAGTACATTTAAAAGCAAGAATATAAAGAAAGCAAGTAAACTAAAGAGTAAGCCTAGTCCCAAAAGGCTAAAAAGAAATAAATTGAAATAAAATCTATCACAAAAACACAAACAGGAAAAGGTAAAAAAAATAATAAAAGAGTCTAGGTTTAATAAAATGGTAAGAGCAAAAAAGTAATATGTACATTTTTAAAGCAAAGAAAAAAACAAATATGTTGCAAACTTTTAAAGGAATAGGAAATGGATTGATTGAAAATGAGGGGAAACCAATGGGGAAAGTAATTTAAATCCTATTTCTTGGCTGGTTTTTTCTTGTTCTTCTCCAACATAGCAATATGAGCAACACTTTGATCAACTTGAGTATGTTCATGATCTTCACAGGTGATTAACCGACCAGTACACGATGGTGTTCCATTTTCATCAACTATGGTACACATAGACACAGAACTCAACCATGGATCATCAAAGCAATCATCAATGGAGATTCTACAAGCAGGAGCCAATCTAACCATCTTACTGATTAATGGTCTAACATCTGAACTGAATGCATGCAATAATCTCTCTTCACCCATTAAATTGGATGTATGCTTGGATGATGATTCATCCTCCTCTGTAGCGCCCGCGCTTGTAGCATCAGTGGTGGTGGTGGTACCATTACCATTGGTGGAAGTTTCAGGTTCCTCAGATGGAACTTGAGCTTCAATCACGAGGGTGCTTTGTGAAGTGACATCGTTATAACCAGGTGGTCCAGGGACTCTTCTCAACAGTTCACCAAAAGTGACACCAGGTTCTCTAGATGCAAACATCTTAAAACTTGGATCACTCAATTTAGGAACTTTCCATGGGAACTTCTTCAACACCATACAACAGTAAATGATAGCTGTAGACCAAATATCCACGGGTCTTGGATCATACTTATTGAAAACACACACTTCTGGAGCCAAGTATGGATCAGAACCGACAATCCCTTGAGCTTCAATTAATTGGTTAGAGAATGGATATTGGAAAACAACGGCAGACCCAAAATCGATTAATTTAACGATACCATCTTTGGACACCACACAATTATCCAATTTCAAATCTCTATGAGATAACCCAATGGAATGAATATACCGCACACCATTCATGATTTGTTTGAAACAACAATTGATTTCCTCTGGTGACATCTTGTTAGACATCACAATGGCAAATAAATCAAAATCACAGTATTCCATAACTTGCACAATTCTTTCATTCTCATAGGAAATCTCAATTGTTTCAATAATATTAGGATGCTTTAAAGTTGATCCAATACAATATTCACTAGTGATCTTCTTAGAGTAATCTCTCTTAGATTCGTGTTGATATTTAGCTCTGAATTCCTTAACAGCAAACAATTTACCATCTTGAGTTCTCTTGACTAATTTAACAAGACCACCAGCACCGGCACCTAAATTCTCTCCAAACTTACTATATCTCCTACTGAATGGAATCTGTGGAGTGGTATTACCACCGATGGACAGAGGCATATATGAAGAGGAACTTGAGGAGAGGGAAGTCGCAGAACTGGATAATTTAGGTGATTGAATTCCACTAAGTCTCTTGTTGCTGTATTCCAATGGTGATGTACTATGGTCATTTGCGAAGTAACTCGTAGTAGGTGTATGCACACCAGTATTCGAGATGCTATTGCTATGTTCAGTCATACCAAAAGTGGGGTTTTGGAAAGTTATCCCCTGGGAGGAGTATGAATTTGTAGTAGAAACAGGAGGAGGGTGAGTGATATTGACGGCAGAGTTTTGACGCTGCGCGCTTAATCCAGCACTCAAGTTAGAAACTCTTGGTGTTGATGATGGTCCCGTCGGAGTTGTTGACAACGAGACGGAGCGTCTGAAGAATCTCCGCAAATCGGCCATGGAGGAATGTCTCGATTGTGCACTTGGGATAGTATCTATACTTCCAGAAGATGGAGAATGAGAATAAGGATCTCTCACTGGGGAACCCGCAATGGTGTGATGTTGGTTTCCCGTGTCTAAACTGTTCATTGTTGAAATGTTGGTGGCTGTGCTCCGTCTAGATTTGGAGAAGAACCCAGCTAGAGAAGTACTAGACTTGTTATTGACAGATGAACTGTGACCAGCCGAGTATGATGATGTTCTAGCCTCTTGAGCTTGTTGCACTTTCTGTTTAGAGATAATGAACCGGGGTTCTAATTGGTTTGGAGAGGAAATTGCAGGCGAGGAGATGTGAGTACCTGTGATAACTTGTCCATTAGCCAAGTTAGGCATAACGTAATTGGAAGACCCCACTGAACTTGACAAGGAGACACTGGTGTTTCTGGCACTTCCACCTGGAGCTGAGTAAGGGATAGCATTAGACAATGAGATAAAGGACCCGTTGTAGGACCCTGGTTTAGAAGAGGAAGGAGTAGTCGATTTAACTGAGGTGGCCGCATTGCTGTTTGTGAACTTCACAGGTATCCCATGAGTGTGAGCATTAGGTGTGGATTCGTTGGAGTCCACCTCTATCACTGTAGACACTATCTGATCTCTATCATGGTGAGTTGTGGGGTCGTAACCGAGACTGAGATTGCTTTTGGTATTGTTGCTTGCATCAACGTTGGTATTGTTGCCGGTGCCATTGTAAGACACATGAGGAGAGGCACCTTCCAAAGATATAGTTGTAGTAATTGTCTTGTTATAATGAGGTGATTCTTCATGTTCTATGCTGTTTCCTGTGCCACCTGTGCTAGTTGTAGCTGTGGTGTCAATATTCAAATGTGACGGTTGTATAGGGTTATACTTCTGCTCGTTCATCAGCTTGGTCAACGAGGACACCCCACCTTTTTTCGGTGGTTGCTGATCAGTCATTGTGTGATTTTATGTGAGACACGAAAGGTGACTTAACAGTGATACAAAGAGTAGAAAAGAGAAAATGACAAGAGAAAGAGCAAGAAGCTTATTTCTGATGTAATCGCAGGAGGAGACGCAAAAACACTGATAACCGCCTATTTCAGCGATTTTTTTTTTGAATTTTCTGGTGATAACAGGGGCCCAGGGGGGGGAGGGGGGGCAAGAGTAGTAATGGTGAAGAGTTACCGGGATCTAGATGTGGGTAGACAGTACTTGCGGATACTAATGGATGATTTAATGAGGTTATGGGTAAGTGGTGGTAATTGTAGGTTCAATTGTGGTACGCTTCAGGGGATTCTGGGAGATCGTTGATAACCCTACGCGAGTTGTGATTGGTCGGAATCGTGCGCATGTTCCGAAGATGTACATGCTTCTAGATCATACATTGTTTTCCCGTATTTGGTTTACGGGTCTACTAAAGGGTACAATATTCGGAATATAGAAAGTTATTTATATTGTATACAATTATAAGTAAAGATTTTTTTTCTATTAGGTATTTAATACCGGCCTCTCTTGGATCTTGCATCGTTTCCATCTTGTGGTTGTTGTCTCTTTCTACCAGATCTGATGTTGTTGTTATTGTTGTTGGTGTTGTCTCTGCTACCGTTGTTGTTATTGTGCATAGAAGAGAACCCAGTATTACGATTTCTTGTTGTTCTACTGGGCAAACCTCTGTTATTGCTGTTGTTGTTGTTGCTGTTACCACTTCTGGCTCTGTTATCCTGGCTAGGACCTGTAGGAGTAGTTCTGATTGGTTCTTGAGGTGGCTTGGATGAAACTGTAGGAGAGGTAGGAGTCACAGAAGGAGTGACACCTCTGGATTTGCTAGGAGCAGCGGGTGGAACTGGAGGAGTAGCAGCAGATGCTGAAGTGTCCGACTCTTTATTAGTAGAAGTAGAAGCAACAGCAGGCGTAACAGTAGAATCATCTGCTTCATTGGCCCTGGCATCTTTTGGTGGACCTTCCTTGTCCTTGTCCGCATTTTCTGGATTCACAGGTTCTGTCGTCTTGGCGGAGACGACAGGTTTAGGTTCCTTCTTCTTCAAAGTGGTCAACCCATATGGTTTCACCTTGTTAGCGGCTTCACGTTTGGATTGCTCTATTTTCTCCTTCATTTCTTGTTCACGTCTCTTCTTCTCTTGAGCTTCTATCAATTTCTTTTCAGCTTCTTGTTTTTCGGCCTTCTTCTTCATTAGCACTTCTTTCTCTGAAGGATCCATTTCATAAAACTCCCACATTGGAATGTAACCAGCCTTCTTAGATGCTATTAATCCAAACAATGCATTGGATGCAAGTTTGATGTCCTCTCTGGTATCCTTCTGGCTGATCAATGAAATCTTCCGGCTCAAGAAATCAGCATGATCCTCAATGACTGGGAAAGATGGCAACAAATTCTTCACAAAGATTATGGCATTATTTCTCGTAGTGTAATATGTAGAATCTAACGATTTAGTGATCTGTTTCAGTAAATTCTTATGCCAGTTGAAAAAGGATTTCCGGAAATCCTCATAAGACAGGGTACCAGTTGATCCAGGTAATTGCATTCCAAACACAGGTTGTTCATTTTCATTTTCAGGTTCATCGATATCCATTTTATCATCGTCATTTTTCGGAGTAGTAGCAGCAGGACCAGAAGGGGTAATTGATTCCCTCTTCTCCTTAATACCAAGGGCTTCAGCGTTATACACAGTCTCACTCTTTCTCCATCTGTTCAAGAACTCTAGCACTTGTTGATAGAAGATCCCTAAATTCTCAGTTTCTAAGGAAGTATTGGTGAACAGCGTAGTTAACAAGAAATCGCCACTAAATAATTCATTCAATAGATATAACAAGGAGAACCCTGGAGTACCAATTTTGTGGATCAAGAAAATTACCTTGGATGAATAAACCGCATCAAATGAAGAGTGGGTGAGTCTAGGTAATAAACAGAATTCCAAGAATTGTTGAATTGATCCAGCAATGGTGTCAACTTTAGTACTGTCAACTCCGGTGAACCAAGAGTCCTTCTCCTTGGATAATCTATCAATGACAAGTTTGTGGTTAGTCAAATGTTTAGCTTGGTCAGTTCTCACCATATCAGCAATTGTTGACAATTCTTTCTGTTCAGCCTCCAATCTTGCACGCTCCTTAGGAGACATATCATTATCTCTTGATGAAATTGAAGAACTTGAGTGGAGGTTCTTCCGAATACCGTTCGCTCTGGTTTTGATACCTGACAATTCCACAATGTAGAACAAATCATCAAATGCAATATCATACAATGATAATTGCCAGAATGAAGCATAGAAAACGGGATTCAACACATCCCAATTTGCCAATGGTAATGTCTCCTTCAATGAACCAATTAGGCTATCCAACACTGTCACCGGTTCTTCCTTGAGTTGTTGTTCCTTGATAGATCTACCCCAATGACGTCTCCAAATCTGGAATGCCCATTGTGGGTTAACATGGAACTGCATAATCAATTCATTGGCAGGAATCATCTTCTCAATGAACACGGCAGTTTGAGAACTTTCTTCAACCATAGCGGTAAAGGTGTGAATCAATGAACTCAATTCATCACATCTTTGATTTAGAATTTTCAATGGATCATTAGATTTCTGGATGATCTTTTGAGGTAATCCACATAATAACACAAACAATTCACTCAAGATATCTAATTCAACTAAGGTGTCAAACAATTTCCGAGAACTAGCCACAGAACTCAATCTATTATCTTGAATAGTAGCATAGATCAATCGTCTCAAGGAAGTTTCAGAATTTAATAATGACACTTGTCTAGCATTCAAGTTGATAATAGGTTGAATCCCACTCATGGTTCCAACCAAATCTTTAAGTAAGATGATCATATCCAGAGACTCCATATTTAAACTTTTCAAAATGAATTCCAAGATAGGACCCAATTGGAAATCCTTATAAGCACGTTTAGCGATTTTCCCAATGAAACTAGACAAATTTTGTAACCATTGCATATAATTCAATCCATCACTTTGCATGGCTAATCTATTTCCATTAAGTTTATTTAATAGTTGAAATGTCAACACATCCCAAGTGTATTCATTGAAGAATTTTGATGAATCCACAATTAAATCGGTTAGACTGGAATAACTCTCCAAATGACCCAAGAAGGTCCCCGTAACGGTGATAGGATTAGCAAACGTGATCTTGTTGATTTGTCTAGTCATCACTGATCCATTCTCTGCTGAGATTCTCTTCAGGATATCCTTCGTTTTCTTTTCAACCATGGCCGTCTTAGCCTTTGTTTCTAAATTAGTTTTACACACCACGGTCTGGAATTCACCATAAAGGTTATACCGGTTCTCCATGGTGTAATATTTCTTTAACATATCAAAAGTTTCATTGATCAGCATTACACTATCGAGGAATGGGATCGTTGGTAGGAAGAATTTTCTTAAAAATTGTAACCAGATTTCTTTATCTTCACCCTGAGATAAATAATAATTTTGTAATCTAATCAATTTACCAAATAATTCAGGACTTTGAGAAAGTCTGACACCGTTGAAGTATAACAATTCATTACAGAGTTTGATCAATCCAGTAGAATCATTGATGGGACCCTGTGTGACTCGTGGTGAAGAGACTAAGTCGAATGGGATACAAGTGTTATACAATGGAGTCACTTGGGTTTCCACAACAGAATTTATCAATTGAGAGATATCGTCATCGATCAATGCTAAGAATGGGTATTGTGCTAACACGAATAGAGATTCCTCAATCATGTGGTAATGTAATAAGTATTTCAAGAATGTGATTTTATGAATGAGTTTTAATTTGTTTGTGAGGGCCACTTCTGGTGTAACTTTTGGTTCAACTACCTTAGGAGGTGTTTCCACTTGTGTCTGTTGTTGTTGCTGAACTGGTCTTGTATTATGACCACGATTGTAGTCATCATCATCATCTAACACTAATGGAGCAGCCAATGCTAATGCAGATGCAGTAGCCTTGAAAGCTTTCTCCTGTTCTTTGTCTTTATAAATTTTGTATGCTTCATCTATAGTAGTATTATCCTTAGCGGTGATCTTGAAATCACCATCGACTTCGTAATCCAATGGTTTTATAGAGTTATAAATGGTGTGGAAATCGAATAAACCCTCTTTGATCAACAACGCAAGTAATCTGAGTTCCACTGGTGGGGCCCCCGCTTTATCTGTATAATTTAACAAATAAGATGACACCACAGTTTGTAACATGGTACCACTGTATTCTCGTTGTAACCACCATTGTGTTTGTTTGATCACGCGGAGCACTAATTGTTCATGGTTTGTCATTTGAAAGGAAAACAATTCTAGTAATAACAGGAAGCATCTATTTGTATCTAATTTATAATGACCAATGAGGGTTTCCACCGTTTTCACAAAATATTCCACCATATTTTCAGCGCTTGAGTCTTGGAATAGGTATGATGTTTCGATTATTAGACGAGCGTATCCATCACTTGATTCATGTAATGATGAGTAACTAATGACACCATAATTGTAGAACCGGGCATCGGCAAAATATTTCTTATTATAATCAGACATCACAGTAGTTCTCACTAGTGATGTTTCCAAATATTGGATTTTCAAATTGGAATCTATGTTAATGTCTTTCATGAAGTTTGTTATGTTAACTGATGGTTTATCAAAACTTTGTAAGATTGTGAGGAATTGCACTGGAGCCTCTTGACGAGTTTTCAAATTGGGCACTGCAGGTAATATCTTATTAGTGAGATCCAGTAACCGTTGTTGTGAGATCCGTTGTGGGAATTCAATGAGATTGACAATGATTTCGTAGAATATATCTTGGGTGGTGAGTTTCTGAGTGGATATATCTTTGATTAGGGTTTCCACGGTTTTGTTCCAATTCAATAACGATTCATTAGTGAGGTAATCCATTTCAATGGGTAAATCCTCCAATGGAGGAGGAGGAGGAGGTGGTGGTGGTGGAGGTGGTGGTAATGGTTGCTCCATGGCTTATCTGTTGTATGGAGGTGAAATGTGTTCAATGGTTAATAGGAAGGGAACGTTCCTTATACAAACAACGAAAGATTTTTCGTTTTTGTTGATTGAAAAAAAAAAGTTTTGTTAAAGGCAGTATACTAGAAGATAATTGGTTTTCCTTTGTGGATTAAGCTAAAAATGGTATGTTTCAAAGAGATTACAATGCAAGGATAACGATTACTAACGATAATACATGTATAGTCTGATAAACTTCGGGATAAGCAAATCTATGATACTTTGAAGGCAAAATATGTTGGTTTAGGTGATGCCGATACAAAGCGGTCAGAATTTATAGGTAACGTCAAGAGGGATACGTATGCCACATTAGTGGCTCATGATCCACTATTAGAACACTTAAGTGTATCATTGAATAAACCCAAATCGATTGTGCGCACGGAGTTGATTGAGAAGATGATTAACCCGTAGGAAAACTGTGTATACTAATAATATAGATAATAGACTTAAGTTCATTGGAATATAGAAAAAAATACAAAGAAAGAAAAAAGCAAGAACTAACGTTATCGTAAAAAGTAATGATGAAGAAGGAGTAAAGGGGGGAGTGTAGATATCATGACAACAAAGGAGCATTTTCGTTAGCCACGGCTGGATTTTCAGGGTCCGCTGGAGAATCACCATCTTTACCGGTGGTCAACACATCATATAGGGCAACTATACCACCGACAAAATCCAAACCTGCAATGATGAATGCGAAGATCCATTGTAGTGCAAATGTTTTAATCCAGAATTGGCCCAATCCTAAACCTAACATCAAGAATGATGTAGCCAATCCCATGGAGGCATCTTTGAAAGTGACAATGAGACTAGTTGGAATGAGGAAGAATATCCAAATAAAGATATTAGCTAATAGTCTAGCTATTAGAGATTTATTATGAGAATGGAACACGCAAGCACCATTCCAGAAGATGGCGTATAATGTCCACGATAGGGGGATACCTGTAACTGTGAAATGAACTTCAAACCAGTCTTCCAAATTTTTCACGGATACAGTTTTTTGGGTGAAATAAAGTAATAACAAGTTAGCTAATTGAACAATTAAGATAATCTCTGCGAGTATGAATGATTCTTGAGAGAAGAAATATGACCAGAAAAACACCAATATATTATTAATATCAAAATGGTACCCCACAATGTGAAGTAAATTTTCATCATTTTGGGTTAACACTTCATTTTCAAAGAATACATCATAGATGAACATTAATTGTAAAATGAATGTAGCTATCCAATAAATTGCCAAAAATATTGTTGACCCCGTAAATGGGGTTGAATAATGGGAACCGAAATGACCAAATAAGAAGTAATTGAATACACCATAAACGGCAAATCCAAAGGCGATCACCGTAATAAATTTATTTTTAGTATAAGAGTGGTTGTCAGACATTTTAATGAAGGGGGGAGATAACACGTATGTTAATAAAGTGAAACCAATACGTGTTGTATCAATGAAATTCAATCAAAAAAAAATTGGTGTGATCTCCAAATAAAAATTAATTTTCAATAGCCGGTTACACATCATTAGTTATTAATACAATATACATATTATTAATATCCGATTATTTGCGTTATTAACTCCGAATTATTACTTGTCCTTATTAAATGGAATCACATAGATTAAAAGATAAAAAGATAAAATCCGTAATACGTGGTTAACAATGTAGGCTTGTAATATAAGATTTTTCTAGATTATATATGTTGTATTCCACCGAAAAGCGGAGAAAAAAAAATTTTAACTATGGAGATTCGGAGTTGTTACATTAATAAGCTTCGGATAGATGACTAACCCGGTGGTGGATTATAAATAGTTGATGGTTTGTCTATTTGGGGGGGGCGATGGCAGTTGGATAACAAGTTGGACACGAATATCTTAAATTCTCTATACAACTTCAATTATGAAAGCTATTAGATCAACTTCACAACATTCAAGAGATATCTCAATGATGATATCACAAACAAGTTCTCCATCTACGGCATGCCGTTCCATGGTTTCTCCAGATTTAATGGATGAACGTCATTATAATTTAAGATTACGGTTTGCCCTAGATAGAAATGGATTGGGGTTACCATTGACGGCATCTCCATTAAATTCAACTGGTAATAATTTATCACAAGCTCAATTAGATAGATTTAAATCTAATTATCCTAGAATTAGTAATATGATGGCATCACAGAGTTTACCTAGAGGTAGAATCTCAAATAATAATGTCGCCTTAGTTCATAGATTAGAGAAATTGACAACTAAATATAATGCTACAGTTCCTATGATTATCTCTTCTTGGTTGCAATCGCCTGGTGCAGAGTACAACAAGACAAAACTCTCCCAGGAGGATATCGATTATTTAAATGAGGTACTATGATACCCATTTCTTCCTTTGAAGGATAAATTGGTTTATCTTTCTTCGCATCTACTAAATTCTATTTATTCATAACTCTCTCTTTGCTTTTATTTTGCTTTATTTATTGCTTTACTTTACTTAATTTTAACAGACATTTTTTTTTTCATATACACATCAGGGTAAAATTAATAAAAAAAAAATGTATAAGGTATATATAAAAACTGGTTTAATTTAAAAAAAGGTAATATTCAAAAAAAAATAATAAAAGAGAAAGAAATTAATTCATTTCTTCTCTTCAACGGTCTCCTTATCTGTCTTTGTAGTCTTTGGGAGTTCAACTTCACCACCTTGAGCAACCCAATCTTCCCAAGATCCAGTATAGTTTAATCTATTGGTGTAACCAAAAGTTTGTGCTAATTCTTCCCCCATGGTAGATCTAACACCAGCAAGACAATAAAATAATAATGTCTTCTCAACTGGTGGTTTAGTGAATCCAAAAGTGATTTCAAATTCATCCTCTGGTAATCCTAATCCACCAGGTGATGACTTAACAGGTATATTAACGGCATGTGGAATGTGACCTGCATTGTATTCTTCAGGTTCTCTAACATCAACAATGACAAGATCATCAGTTGGATTGGCAGCCAATTTGGCCACTTGCTTAAAATCCACAACGGTTGCCGGTTTATCCTCTTCAATAACACTGTATGACCGTTTAAAGATTATCTGTTGATTAAACTTGTTTATCTGTGATTGTATTTGGTGTCTGTTATTTATTTGAGTGACTCTATATTGACCTAGGTTGTTATTGACAATTGATGCCATAGACCGAACGCCGGGGTAGACAGCACGAGAGGTGATCCCCCTAGTGATAGAAGTTCTCAAGATTGACTTAGATTGAGTTCTTAGTAATTGTAAAGACATGATGAGAAGTTGTTATTAATAGTTACAATCAATTGATATATATCTTTCTTGTTTTATTACTCCTTTTAATTATTGTTTTTATTTTTGTAATTTACAAAATTCGTTAATTTCAAAATTTTTTTTTTGTTAAGCGACACAATAACGGGAGCCACCGGGTAGAGGTGTCTGTCAGTATTTTTTTTACGTTATATATTAAAAGATAATTAGTGAAAAGTATATAGTATTTTACATACCGAATCCTTTACCACCAAATTGTTGAGCCATTTGTTTCATTTGTGGAGAATTCATCATTCTAGCCATTTCAGATTGTGATGGTAGACCACCTTGCATCATTTGATTGATGTCTGCCATACTACCACCCATACCCATGTTAGACATCATTTTTTGCATATTAGCCATCATACTTGGATTAGATTGTAATTGTTGCATAGCACGTTGCATTTGTGATGGGTTGAAATTCTTCATGGCACCACCTGGACCACCTGGCATTTGTTGTTGCATATTCTTAGTAGTTTGAGCCATCTTAGCAAACATCTTTTGTTGCATTAATAAAGCTTCCACCTCTGTGACTGATGTACCCGATCCTCTAGCGACTCTCACTATTCTACTAGGTTGTTCAATGAAAAGTGATCCATCACTATCTAATTCTTCCTTAGTCATGGAATCCATAACGTAAACCATCTTCTTAAATCTTTTACTGGTTTCCTCCTCACCCATTGAATTAATCATGTCCCCCATTCCACCGGGTAACATTTGGGCAATCTTAGATAATGGTCCCATCTTCAATATATTATTCATTTGTGTTTGTAAATCTCTCATAGTGAATTTCCCCTCTTGGAAATTCTTCAATGTATCCTTTTGATCCAAATTTAATGTCGACACATGTTCCATTAAACCTTGAATATCACCGATACCTAACAACTTCGACACAAATTGTCTTGGAGTGAAACTTTCTAAATCTTGAATGTGTTCACCAGTACCGATGAACGCTATAGGAGTATTCGTGGCAGCCACGGCAGAGATAGCACCACCACCCTTGGCATGACCATCCATCTTCGTCAAAATGATAGCACCAAAATTGGATGACTCTTTGAATGCCTTGGATTGTGCTTCAGCGGCTTGACCGATGGATGCATCCAACACCATGATTGTTTGATTTGGAGTCACAGCTTCACCAATTTGAATCATTTCAGCAAATAATTCTCTTTCTTGTCTATGACGACCAGAAGTATCCACTATAATGATTTCGAATTTTTCCTTCTTAAATTTAGACACACCATCTGATGCAACTTTGACTGGATCAGCCTCTGTGTAAGATCCATAATATGGAATATTAGCCTTTGTAGCATTTTGCTTTAATTGATCAAATGCACCAGCTCTGAAAGTATCAGCACACACCATCCCCACTTTAAATCCACGTCTTTGATAGTAAACTGCTAATTTAGTACACGTCGTAGTCTTACCAGCACCTTGTAACCCAACAAACATGATAACATTAGTTTGCTTTTTCTTTGGTTTAAACACTTGAGCATCTTTACAATCCACTAAATCACAAAGTTCATCAAAGACAGCCTTCTGCACGATCTTCTTCTTATTAGCATTGGAGTCACCCGTTTCTATAGTAGACTTCAATTTTTTTCTAAGATTTAACACCAATTTGATGTTAACATCGGATTCAATCAATGCATTAGAGATTTCCTTTAACATGGTATCCACCACATCAGAGTCCACCACATTTGACTTGGTGACATCTGACACTGCAGAATTGATTCTTCTACCTAAATCAGCTAACACCATTGTATTTGTAGTATGTATAACCTGTCTATTATTCAACCATATATACACACACAATAAATGATTCTTATATCATTTCGTCGAAGAAAAAAAAAATAGTGATGATTGGAAAACATCTGTACACCAAAATGATCTTCTTATTCATGTTTATAATTCATTAACATGTGTAGATAGTCATATAGTTCTTCCTTGAATAATGTCATTCAATGAACGTGTTTAATACAATACACAGTTCTACTACGAACTTGATATCCAATATATCGACCCCCAATGTGGGTGGTCCCTTGCAGGATCCAAATAATGTTCCACCGAGATTACAATTTTTCTCTATTATCAACCCATCACTTATCAAGGATGCCACTTCTGAAGACTTAGAAGTACAATTAGGTCAATTGATTTGTTATTTGGATTTTCTCGATGAAGGAGAGGTCTCTGATAATGATAAAATAAAACAAATTGGATTGATACGTGGATTAAATGATTTTGCATTGAAATTTTTAAGTGATAGTGACCCCAGTGTTGATCTATTGAATTACATAGATACAGATAAAACACGGATAGTGTATGGTCATTTAGAGACTGGTTATTACTTTCTATGTGGTATCCGGTTTGGTAAAATAGATAATGAATACATGCAAAGAGGCTTATCCACACCAGATTATTTAATTGATGTAATCCATAGAGGTCATTTTTTGTATTACTTGAATTTCGGATCGATCACACGGGATAACCATAACTCATTAGAATCTTGGTGGAGAGAATGGCTCAATAATAGATTCGAATTTGGTTCCTCATATAACATGAATGGTAAGGGATTTCTCAATTTATTAGACGGTTATAGAGCATCCTCTGTGGTGGAACCAGTTGGATTCCATGAAAATCTGAAAAACAAAATTGATGAATTCCTGGAGGCTAACTGTGATGATGTCTATGATGTGTTCATTGTGAATACTAATTGGACTCCATCTAAGAATTTTGGTGCCATCTATGTTAATCCAAAATCTATGTTTAAATTGGAATCCCTCGGTGGACTTTTGAATTATTTGGAATCATTAGATTCGAACTTCGGGTTGTCCACGTACTCCCTCACATCAACAAATATCCCCTCATTGAGAAACTATATCAATAATCTAAAAAGGTTGAACTCGATTGCCCCAGATGGAACATTATTTGAAAGATCACTTCTTCAACCAGCAATGTATATCCACGATCAATTGACTGATAAAGTGCTCTCTCCGTTCACTACAGCATTTAATTCAATGACTCACTTCACAACATCGCTTATTCCAGATTCTCTAGTGCCGGCCATGCCAGAGATACCACATTTGAATTTCTTCGGGGTGAATTCTTCACATAATAACGATCAACAAGCATCTCTCCATTCAGTGGAATCCCGGTCCGGATCTAGAACATCTAATTTGTCTGTCCAAGATGGACTTCAGATGGCTGATAAATCAGGGAATTACTTATTAGGACACACTAAAGATGATGAAATAGTTGAAAGAAATGTCTACTTGAAAAATGGTACAACCGATGAGGACGTCAAATGTAGATTGTTGATATACGAATTGAATGGTATCTTATTTGGACTCTTACATAACCCAGAATCGCATAGTTTAACGGATAGAACATATTATGACACTTTACAGGGTAATTTCGATCACATATTTGATGTTTATTTCAAAGATTTAATATTAAATCAATTAACAGATTTAGAGAAATCTCTGGTGAAGAAGTCTAACTTTTATTATGTCGTTTACAATGAATTGACTAAATCTTATAAGACTTCGTTACCTAACATTCCCGATGATGATGAAGTTAAAAATTTGAAGATATTTGCTCCTGCGTCATCTAGACAACAGCAAGATATCATCAAGGAAACCCTAGGTAGTCGCCCTCAATCAATCAATTTGAATTTAAATATAATCAATTACTTACTAAATGATTCTAAATTGTTTGGCATGGAAAACTCTGAAAAATTAATTAAATTGAATAAATTCTGGTGGTGTTTGTTTATTGTGTTAGACCATAAACGGATTATCATCTTGAAGAAGTTCAATAATAGAGAAATCAAATTTGAGAGTAATAATTTGATTTCAGTGTTCGGTGATGATGTTTATCATTGGTATAAAACTGAAGTTGTTTAAATCTTTTCTATATAATTTGTATACTTAATTTATTTTCACCATCCCCAATAGTAACTCCTGTAAAAACAAAAAAGCAAACAATCCAATGAAACACCGCTTCCTTTATTTCTCTTTACAATTTAGAAGTAGATAAAGTGTGTCATTCAATAACTTATTCATTGGTTGACAATTTGATTATAGATATAAGTGCGGTTGTTGATGAGAATCTTTATATCTCTTACTTTTTTAGCCGCTTTACATCAACTGAATTCCCAATAATTGTTAGAGACCATTAAAGGAAAGAGCACCCGTTTTGAGAAAAGAAGGAAGGAGTGGGACCAAAAAAATAGAATGATAAGATGAGAAGATGAAAAGATGATAAAAAGTGATAATATACCACCTTTGAACAGTTTAAAGATACATATTATATAATAAATAAATGATCTATTAGATTTAGATAGTGTAATATGCCATATATTAAGTGCAAAACTTAAAATAAAGTTGCTATCTCAATTTTAAAAGTATTTTTTGGGCTGTGCAAAACATTTGACCAGAAGAAATTAAGCAGTCTAAAATTCCGCTAAGTCGCCTGCTTAGCTTAGTGGTAGAGCGTTGCACTTGTAATGCAAAGGTCGCTAGTTCAATTCTGGCAGCAGGCAGTTTCTTTCTTTTTTTTGATAGAATAGATTGTTCATTCTGTCTCTTTAATTTTTATTGATATAGTGACTGGTGTACCATTCTGTAGTATATATTCTAAAGTGATAAAGATCTCATCAGTAACCTCTGGTGCACAACCCCTGCTACCTTCACTCCTTACACTATGAGACAGAATTTTTTTTAATTTTTTTTTCTTTCTTAAAGAATGATGTGTTTGGTTTATTCTATTTATTTTTCTAATCAAAGTTTACTATTCTTTATTAATAAAAAAAACACTAATACTACTTAATACACACCTACCGTGCTTTCTCATTTTGCAATCACATACAAAACTCATATATCCTAAACCCATATCGAGTGTTATAAGGCGTGTCAATCAAAAATATTTTTTTTTTTGCTTGTTTGTTTTTCAAATCTGATTCCTTATCCCATCTTTCATCTGTCTTTTATCACCACCACTATCACCATCAACTCCAACTATGTCAAAACAGATGAGATGTAAGAACTGTGGTAACACAGAATTCTCCCGTGAATACTTAACTGCCTCATCGGATCTAGCATGTACCAACTGTGGTGCTGTGATGGAGGAAAATCCGATTGTGTCTGAAGTGACCTTTGCAGAGACAGCCTCCGGTGCAGCCACGGTGCAAGGTGCTTTCGTGGGATCTGATCAGGCTAGAGCCAACTTTAGCAATAACAGGGGGTCACTAGACTCTAGAGAGCAAACCCTAGCTAACGGTAAGAAAAGAATAAAGAACGTTGCAATAGCATTGAGCATCCCCGATTTCGTAGCAGACGCTGCATACCAATGGTTCCAATTGGCATTAACGAATAACTTTGTGCAGGGAAGAAAGTCACAAAACGTTGTTGCAGCTTGTCTATACGTTGCCTGCAGAAAGGAGAAAACTCATCACATGTTGATTGATTTCTCTTCAAGATTACAAGTGTCTGTCTATGCAGTGGGTGCTACCTTCTTGAAAATGGTGAAGGCCCTACATATCACATCTTTACCACTAGTAGACCCATCCCTCTTCATCCAACATTTTGCAGATAAACTGGATTTCGGTAACAAGAAATTGAAAGTGATCAATGACGCTACGAAACTTGTGCGTAGAATGAGTGACGATTGGATCTTTGAAGGTCGTAGACCAGCCGGTGTCGCCGGTGCCTGTTTACTTCTAGCAGCAAGAATGAATAATTTCAGAAGAACACACTCCGAGATTGTCGCTATCACACATGTTAGTGAGGCTACCATTCAAAAACGGTTGACTGAATTCCAACATACTAGTGCATCCACATTGACAGTGGATGAGTTCAGAACAGACAAGGAAGTCCAAGATACACTCCCACCTTCCTTTGTGAAGGGAAGGGACATTGAAAGAAAGCGTAAGAAGCGGTTAAATGAAAACGCCGAAGATGAAACAACGCTAGCCAGTGATCCAATCTTGAATGCCATGTTGGAGGACAGTGACTTAACTGAGGATGAAATCCAAGTACACATTAGAAGGATATTGGAGAGAACCAACAAAGATAGTGCTAGAAGTGTCAATTCGAGAATCTCCGTAGACGGGAAAATAGAAAAGGAAACCGAGTTTGTGGATTCCACCACAATCCATAAAATTGAAAGTGAATTGGATAGAATGATTGAAAGAAATAGACCAAGAAACTTATTGAAGGTTCTTCCAACAACGGAAAAAGTACTGGAGGGGATTGATGATCACATCTCTGATTTAGAGGATGATGAAATTGAGGGAATGTTGTTAACTGTGGAAGAGAGTAAACTGAAAGAACGACTTTGGGTTGGTTCCAACCAGGAGTATCTATTGGAACAAGAAACTAAAAGATTGAAAGAAGAAGCTGATAAGATTGCTGGTCACACGACTAATACTAGAAAGAAGAGAAAGAAGAAGAATGCAGATGAGGATAATAAAGAGGATTACAATCAATTTCTCGGTAATGACGCTTCTAAGTTTGGCTTAAATTCGTTAGGTCAAGCATTCAGTGCTGCCGATAGTGCTAAGAATCTGATCAAGAATAAGTCATTGAGTAAGAAGATTAATTATGCTGCCGTTAATGAGCTTTTCGATGATGCTTGAATAAAACAGCCCGCCTCCCCTCTCCACCAAAAACTTTGCTTATTACTAACTGTACCTGATCCAGGTATATTACTTTTGTTTATTATATTACCATGTATTTTAGCTGTGCTCTTTTATATATATCTATATATATATAATCTTTACAATATACTTTTTATTTAAAAATAAATCATTAAAAAATTAAAAAATACATATATGTATAAAACTATATTCCAACTCTTCCTATACCACCACAGTATGAACATGTATCAGTGTCAAGGAAAAACGCAATCATTCCACTACCACCACATTTCGGACATAAAACACCACCGATTCTTGGATCACCAGGTGGCACAACAACACCACCATTACTGGTACGTGCCCCTGACGAGCTACCCATGTAACCATACATTGGTGCATTTGTGACTCTTGTAGCACCTGGTGGTAATGAGTACACGTTATTATTCAGAGGTCTATGCACTGGTTGTGGAACGGGCTGCGGTGTCACTTGATATGCAGGTACCTGATACACTGGAACAGGCTTAACCACAGGTTTCACAGGTTTCACAGGCGTAGCTGGAGGAAAAGTATATGGTGTTCCCTTTGGTGGAATTAAAGTTGCCATTGGCATGTATGTTCTCCAACAATCTTTGCATGGTTTATCATTTCTAGTCTTGTAACCGGTGTTCTTACATTTTTGACAGAAGACACCCTTAGGATATCTCCAGGGAAGTTGAAGGTTAGCCGTGTATAAATCTTCTTTTTTTCTACCAGTGGAGTTGGATTCCAGGAAGTCTGGGTGATGTGGGACGTTAGGGCTATTAATTTTAGATGCTTGGTTGGAATTTACCACCGGATGAGGTGGAGGTGGCGGAGGTCTTTCCTCTGCTAGTTCTTCCTTTAATGCTTCATCATATGATGGAGGAGCTTCTGGCATCTCCTCCTTTTCGGATCTGAACTCTTGTTCCTTTGCCGATGACATTTAATATTAATTAATTGATCAGAGATGAAAGATAATTAGCAAAGTATTGAAACTCCAAAAAAAAAATAATATTTGACAACTTATATAAGCCGAAACTCAATTGATCCGAATTTGTCACAATTGTGTGTCATTTTTTTAGATGAGCCTTGTTTTTTTTTCATATGCTACGTGATGATTCTTAATCATTGCCCCGTTATATTACTATTAACTCCATATGAATAACAGTCCTGATATATGCATCCATAATCTATCAAATCTATTGTCCGATAAGGACAATGAGTATACCCTCTCATAATCACTACTGTCATATACTATTCGTGTGTCACTAAATCTCTTTTTTCGATTTGCTTTCAATATAATAATAATAGTACTTAGAACTATATACTTAATTCTTCTATTGATTTCAGCTGTATACTGTGTCCTTTTCATTTAAAATCAGCTATAAATCTACAATATATCATACATAATGCTTTGGCTGACAGAACTTCAAAGTGAGTATTTGCATACATTCACATTGTTAGAATGTTATAGATCACCAAAATATTCGGACACGAAAACATGAAATTGTGGATCTTCAATCTTCAAGTGTACCAATTACTAACTCAATTTTAACTCATTTCTATAGAATTCGGTGTATTCTTCACTGCAGGGGGTTGCGTACTCTTCCTCTTTGGTATATTGGCATTTTTCGATTCCGCTCTATTAGCAATGGGTAACATATTATTCATCATCGGGTTAGTGTTAATCATTGGACCACAAAAAACGGTGTTCTTCTTCACCAGACCACAAAAATTGAGAGGTTCCATTTGTTTCGTGTTAGGAATATTCCTAATCTTGGTGAAACACCCATTCTTTGGTTTCATCATTGAAAGTTTCGGAATCCTGGGATTGTTCGGTGAATTCTTTTCTACAATGGTGCAATTCTTGAGATCTCTACCTATCATCGGTCCCATTCTTTCTAATCCCGTCATTGCACCTGTCATCGATAGACTGGCCGGTGTCAGAGTGTTACCTGTCTAATTTGTTACTCCCCCATTTCATTCATCATGTCTCTTCCCCCTTCACCCTTGTAATATTAGTTTGAAAAGAAATTCACCTCCTTAAACAAACTGTTACTCAATGGTTTCTTTCATACGGACTCCTTCTTCTGTTATTTAGTATCTTTCATATCTCTCACTCCAGTCTCTCCCCCTCTATTTACTTCACACACACACATTCCACTCCTTTTTTTATATATACTTGTATAGTAAGTAATAATGATATAATAATACACAGGGATTTTTCTAATTAAAAATTATATATATACAAGAATTAGTTAATGCACTCCAACACCTTTTTACCAAAGTCAAGAACCTTGTAATCATATCCATGCTGTCCGATCACTTGGAATCCAATGGATTTACCTCCATATGGAATATTGATGGTAGGTAACCCAGCCAAAGAGGAAGGTATCGTCAACACATCATTCAAGTAAGAGTCAATAGGTTTGACATTATAATACTCTGACACAAGTGGTGGCAAGTCAAACGAGGTAGGACAAATGATGAAATCGATACCCTGGGAGGATGATGAATCATTTGTTATCAATGGGTGATCATCATTGAATACACCATTAAACTCATCAATCAATTGTGATCTCAATTTTGTGGCCTTTATGAAATTGTTGTTGTAACCATAAGACGATAGAGAAAAAGTACCGAGTGTGATTCTTCTTTTGACTTCCTCCCCGAATCCCTTGTCTCTAGTATAAGTGAACTCTGGTTGGGTATCGGTTAATATGTCCGATCTGTACCCATAACGGATCCCATCAAATCTGGAGAGATTAGATGATGCCTCGGATGTCACTAAAGTGTAATAAGTAGGCAAAGAAGATTTGATCGATGGCACTGAGACTGGGTATAAATCAACTAACTTGGATTCTTGTAAGGTGGCCAACAATTGAATCCATTTCTGCTTAATATCTTCATTCATGTTATCTAATTGAAATTCTTCTGGAATACCGATCTTGAATCTACCCTCAGAGAACTTATATGGGATTCTCTTAGATTCTGCAACTGAACTTGGATCATTTACATCGTACTTGTCCAAAACTCCAAACACTTTTTGTAAAACAGTCAAGTCTTTACTTATTATCCCAACTGTATCAAGAGATTGTGCATATGAGACTAACCCCCATCTTGATATTCTTCCGTATGAAGGTTTAAATCCAATAGTAGATGTATAACAAGCAGGCAATCTGATTGATCCACCTGTATCTGTCCCAATGGCAAAATCACACATATCTGTGGCCACCGATGCAGCAGATCCACCAGAAGATCCACCTACTATTCTCATCTCTGGATCAATCTTGTAATCTTGGTTTAATATAGGTTTAAGGTATGTGTGACTATCATAGTTTTCTGAATCTTCTGGCTTTGTCAATTGAATCCCCCCATTGATAGGATATTCACCATCCTTTGGGGTCCAAAAGGTGACCTCCTTATAACCACTGACTAAATCTGTGGATTGCTCGTATAGTGGGTTCAAAGTAGGTCCGAAATGAGAATTCAATGTGGAGTTCCCCATTCCAAATTCATCCATGTTAGTTTTCCCTATAGTGGTAGAGCCTTCGCTATCCAATAACCGACACACAGTGGCATCATATGGTGCAATATAGTCTTCTAACATCTTCGATCCGCATGTTGTTGGTTCCCGTCTTGTAGAGAGAATGTCCTTGATGGTATTACTTGTGTTCGATAAGATACCGGTGTTGCTTTTTTGTGATGCACCCGAAGCTCGTATACTTGTGAGTATGTTGAACTTGGAGTTGATCGCCTTTATATGTGATAATGTACTAGCAACAGAAGTCATTGTTGTATTCCACTAATACTAGAAGAGAAGACATGGTTAGATCCATGATGGAAAACCTCAAAAAATCGATTTTTCAACGAGAACCGAAAAAAATTGGCGTTTGCTTTTGGTACCATTTTGATTATTGTTTACCCTTTTCTTTGCACACAACCAACCATCAATGACAGATAACAGGGAACCCAAGAGACAGAAGGTCATTCCAAGATTGAAGCCTGTGCCATACACATTGAGTGATTTGGAATCCAGTGTGAAACCTCCAGCGTTAGCTAAACAAACAACCATCGAGAACACCGATTTCTACTCTACGGAGGATCACCCTTTCAATAAGAGAGGATTCAAATATAAGCCATGCAGACCTAACCCATACTTCCCATCTACAATGTACTCCACATCTGATCTACCACCGTGTAAGGCCAGATTGTCTTATTTCGATAGGGCATCTGGGCTGCTAGTCGATGAGAGCGGATGCCAAGCGACCAGTACACACGGTTGGAGAAGCAGCAGGACTAATATTGGGATACGAGAGGGCAAATGGTATTTTGAATATAAGTTGGTCAAGGCTAATGATTCAGAGAGTAATGTCAGATTCGGATTAGGCAGAAAAGAGGCCAGTTTGGAGGCACCCGTGGGATTTGATGGGTACGCTTATGGATTCAGAGATAAGTTTGGACAACGTATACATTTAAGTAGATCTTCCGAGTTTTTAACTGAGGGGGAAGAATTCCAAACTGGTGATGTGATAGGGTTGCTTGTGGAGTTACCACCTTTGAAAGTGCAACAGGAAATAGCCAAGTTACAAGCTGAACAAGAGACCCTAACGGAGCCCGTCAAGCAAGAGACAAGTGTTCTAAATAATGATAAGGGTGTGATCAGAGATCAAATTCCTATTAAGTACAAGTCACAATTATTCTTTGAACAATATGAATACACTTCAACTAAGGAGATGGAACATCTTTTGAACCCTGTGACGGTGTTCGGGGAGAAGGCCATCCCAGATAAAGAGAAATTCAAGCCTTGCACGTTACCAAACTCCTCAATAACATTATTCAAGAATGGTATCAAGAAGGGGGTTGCCTTTGAGAAACTATACACATTCTTGCCACCTTCATCACAACATCACCAGGTTAAACACAGTAAGAACAATAACAAATTTATTATTTCTAACGACGATGGTGAATTGGGGTATTATCCGATGGTGAGTTGTTTCAAGAATGGGGTTGTTGAATTCAATGCTGGTCCAAATCTAGAATTTGTGCCAGAGGAATTAAAACCAGAATTGGAGAACAAAAATGTGAAGATGTTTTGTGAAAGATACAACGATAGAGTCATCGAGGAGTACACTTACGATTTGATTGATGAGGTTACCAATAGATATCTAGATAGAATTGAGTATTCTACTGTGCCATTATAGACATACCTTGTGTTTGTTTCTTTCTTTGTACTATATATATATTAGAAAAGTTAATGTACACTATCAGCTAAAACGAACTAAATTATCGAATTTTTCGGGACAATTTGGGTTCAGGCATGCATCACCCTGTCTTGATCCTCTCAGCAAGTTGTAGCAGCCTTGGTGAAGTCTCACGTAACAAGCCGAGTCATTACATGCGAGACCTCTATTGAGGATTTCCTTGCAGCCACTACAAAAGGACACAGTCCCATCTGGAGTGTCTGGAGACCGGATATCAAACTTGTTAGACAAATATGGTTTCAATTCCATCAATGCACGCGTACTCAGTGTGTACTTTTGATCAAAGAGTTCTAACCAGTCTCTGGACTCCAAGTCCTTCAACAATTGATCGGCCTCAAGTATAGACAAACTCTGGCTTCTACCGATATTTCTGGCTTCAATTTTGGATAATGAATAGGTCAACTTGTCAGTGCTATTAGTGTATGGATTTTGGAACATTCTTTCTATTAGTTTATTGATGATCTCTATTTGCTTTTCTGAATATGGGGTGGACAATTTGATTGATCCGACTGATGATTTATTAGCGAATATATACAACGTTTTGTCTGCTTCATCTGGATCTGGACACCGTATTATTTCGAAATCGAGTGGTCGCAATTCCTGGTTAATTTGGTGAATAACGTTGTCGATGGTATTTGGATCTTCGAATGGATCGGGCAAGTTATACTCTACCAGCACACTGGAGTACCCCTCATCGAATGATTCATTGGAACCATCGAGCAACGTCTCGAACGCCTGCTCTCTCTGGGTTCCCGGGTTCCCCGAGGCCTCCACAGCTGTCGCCAGAAGCACTCTCTTCATGAAACTTGTAAGATCTAGTTCACGAACGGTTTTCAGTGCCATCACATGCTGTAACACTGTTTTATGGAAATCTCCATACACAGAGATAATTTGTGGTAGTGTGTCAGACTCAAAAAACTCTGTACCGTCCTCAGATGCCATTCCGTGGTAGTGTTAGTGATACTATTAACGGGTCTACCCATAAAACACGAAAGCCCAACTCACAGACACGTCTGTTACGCTTCTCCTAAATATAAATTTAGTAGTGCGTTAATTAAACCCCGATTTTTTTGTTGAACTAAAGAGAACATCAATTTCACATACACGTAATGGGTTACATTGGTTTTTACTAATTTTATTATCTAGAAAGACACACAATACAATAATGTCATACTATCAACAGGCTAGTGGTAATTTCTATCAATTACAACAACCATCTTCATCACAATTTTTCAATGCGGGATCCATTCCAACGGGGTCAATGCAGACTTCATATTCATATTCTGAACAAGATCAAGGTCAATTAACACCAGGTATTCTAGCTGCATTATCCACATCTGGTTACCCAGGGGAACCACCATTACTTCAAGAATTAGGAATAAACTTTGGTCACATCACTTCTAAGACTTGGGCAGTGTTGAATTTCAAATCAGCCAATATCAATGAAGAAACGTTACAAGATTCTGACATGGCGGGACCACTCATTTTTTGTTTATTATTCGGAACGTTCTTATTGATATCAGGGAAGACCCATTTTGGATACATCTATGGTGTGGCTCTGTTTGGTACAACGACTTTACACTGGCTTTTCAAGCTGATGTCTAACACTCCAACTGATACCGGTCTCGATTTCCTAAGAACTGCCTCCGTGATGGGGTACTGTTTGCTACCGTTAGTGATTTTAAGTGGAGTCTCTGTGGTGTTACCACTTACTAACACTACTGGTTTCATAATGAGTGTGTTTGCCATCTTTTGGTGTACTTTTGCTTCATCTGGATTTTTCGTGAGAGTGTTAAATTTGTCTAATGCTAGACCTTTAGTGGCTTATCCATTAGCTATGTTTTACTCTGTCTTTGCATTGATGGCTATTTTTGTTGAAAAGAAATCATAAGAGTTTTTTCCACAATCAATTTAGGTCATATCTATACTCCTTCATCATCATCATCACCATGTACATTTACCATTTCTCTGTATTAAAAAGAAAACCTGCCGTCATTATACGGTTTCACTCATATCTCCCCTTCGCCTACTACTCCTCTCTCCATTTTTTTGTGTCTTTACTTAATCCACCTTTATAAATAACTTTAAATCAAATATTCTAATGAAATAATAATAAAATAGTACACTAAAATTAAAACAAAAACAAAAAATTGTAAATATAGAAGGACAAAAAAACACAAAACAGTCAAAACAGCAAATTAATTAATAGAAACAGAAAATGAACATAGAATAGAACAGGGATAAATAATAACAGAATAAATAATACAAACCAATCATTTGATCTTTTCAGGGAAGCTAGCTAACTCAACAGGACCTTCAAGAACAGGCACGACAACTTCATAATCAAAAGTTTGAGAATCAACCTTGGTTCTATCCTTTTCAACGTGTAAGGAGGCAATTAATGCATCCTCAGAGAAGGTGTAACCCACATTAGCAGCCTCATTGGTATCTAGTTTATCTAAGTCAACCTTTTTTAATGAATCAGAGGCACCAGGGTAAATGAAATCACCCTCTTTGAATCCAGAATATTTAGGATTATTCAACAAGTTCTTCATTGGAATTAAATCAGCAAAATTTCTCTTGTTCATGAACCATTTGTTAGTTCTGGAACCACCATCGACTTCTTTGTTGAACAATGGCACAACGTCTTCATCAGTGGTCTTATCAAAGTGATGAACTTTAGTTCTCTTAGATAACAATGTAGCCATACCATCCGGAGGTGGTGCATTAACAATGGCTGATGAAATCACGTTGAAAATTAATCTTGGATCCTTGTGTGGGTTAGTCAAAACCTTGGTGTTGTGTTCTTTAGCCTCATCGGAAGTAATAAAATGTGTGTGGATCTTAGATCTGAAACGGGATAAGGCACACAAATGGACATCACCAGATAAAATAGTGATTCTGACACCATGCTTTGCTGAGAATTTCACTAATTCAGCCATGAGCCAGTTTCTCTCATGTTTATGGTGCTTGGCACACCAGTGATCATTTAAATCATCTAATAATTCGATAGATCCATCAAATTCGTTAACCAAATCCTTCAAAATGATACCCTTTTGGGACAAGTACTTGATTGGTGTGATCAATTTGGATTCCATGATAGCTTCAGCCCAAACCATTCTAGGGTAACAAATAGGCACACCTAAAAGAACAAGTAAATGTTTAATGTCACCCTTAGCAGCGGTGATTTCTTGATTTAGTCTAGAGAAGATTGCAGAATAACTATCGGAAGTCACGATTTGCTTCTTAGTTCTTTCAGCTCTACAATCGAATCCGACAAATCCAATTTCCTTCCCTAATCTGGCATACACGGATCTAGAATGAACTTTCATGTATGGTCCATCTGTTTTCCCTGGGATCCAAGATCTCTCCGCGGCAGGACTTTCATCCATTCTAGTGTGGTGTTGGAATAACATGTAGTATTTGAATGCATATTTCCCCAAATTTATAAAGTAATCTTGGTTCATTGTTGGGTGAGAGTATGACCCGAAACCATCAATGATATCATGATCATCATACACATTAACAGATGGAATTTGATGCATAGCAATAGGAAGTAAAGGTTGAAGAGCCTTACCCTTGGAGGTAATCATATAACCTGTACCAAACCACTCCATGTAGTGCTCTAAGTAGTAAGTATCAAAGGATTCAGCCAGTTCAGGGGTGACCTTCCGTCTAGAGTGAATGTTTTTATGTTTCAACCATTTGGCGAATTCGTCAGAGTAAAGTTTGATAGAATCACAATAAATTTGATCACCACCACCTAACATAACGTGATAATGTAAATCTTGATTTTTTCTCAAAACATCAAGCCAAAGGGATCCATTGAAAGTTGCGACATCGATATCAATGGAGAACCCATTACAAGAGTATGACATGATATTCATTGATTGTGATAATGATGGAATATAAAAGAAATAATCTGGTCTAAATTCACCATTGACAGAGTATTTCACTTTTTGTTCATATTGAGTCAATGTGAGATCCATGTGGAATCTCCAAAAGGTGAATTGTTTAATCTTTTCTAATTTTTCCACTGGGAAGACACCTTGATTGAATGACACAGAGGAAGCATCATGTTGTTGAGCTGGACCAGTGATGTAGTTAATTTGTGGTTCAGCAGTGAGATCTCCCTTGGTGACCAAGAGAATGGTACCTCTATAATTAGGTTTACCATCCTCGTGACATCCTAAGAATCTTAAGTTAGGACCACATGAGACCTCGATGGCTGGTGTCCCCACGGTGGGGTTTGCAGGTGGCCCAGTGACCTTAGTAGGAATACTCTCTTGTACTATTTCAGCGTATTCCTTGATTGGAATAGGCTCAAACCAGGTAGCTTCTATATCTGACATTAATGAAATGATGAGTGTCTTAAAAGGAAAGTATTGGTAACTGGAAAGAAAAGAAGAAAGAAAAAAAAACAGGTTATCCTTATGTATCTGAAATTTTAATTTTTATTATGGTACCAAAAGCAAAAGCAAAAGCAAGGCTTTGTTAATGTAGATGAAATTAAAGAGAATGGAAAACAAAAGGGTACCCCGATGAGATGGATTAATGTATGTATGGATGTATGTATGTCGAGTCTTTTCTTTTTTATTACTATTTAAATGCCATTGAATGGCTACATACATCTATATATTTAAATAGGTGTTATTACTACTTAACAAGTACTAGCCTCATTGTTGCAAGAATTAATGAAACCAGTACTACTAATTTCTGAATAGGTTTTCTTTTCTTCTGTATCTGTAGAAGACAGATTTGTATCATATTATCATAAATTAGAGTGAGTACATTTTCATAGAGTATACATTACTTAAAGGAAATACAATAATCTATGGGAAAACAAGTAGTGCCGTTAACCTACTGATACATAAATAGAGGCGGTGAAATAATTCAAAAGTGGTGTAAAGATGTTATTGTAATCACCGCTGTGTTAATTGAATAATTTCAAGGAGATTAGATTTTCTTGAATTTGTTCTTCTTTCTTCCTCCTTCTCTTCTTCCTTTCATTAACTATTTACCACTATCCAATCATGTCTGCTAAGGTTATCAAAGGTACCATCTTATGTTTACACGGGTTTGCCCAAAATGGCCCAGTTTTCTCTGCAAAGGCCTCCGGGATCAGAAAAGCTCTTAAGAAAGTCGGCTATCATACCGTTTTCATTAATGGTCCTCTCAAGTTGACTGCCGCTGATTTACCCTTCCAGGCTTCCTCTTTAGGTGCTGATGACAAGAAGACCGGTGAGGATGAACCAGATTTCAGAGGTTGGGTTTACACCGTTCCTGAACAATTTGATATCCAACCATCTTTCGATTCTATCAAGGAGGCATACACTGAACACGGTCCATTCGTGGGGATCATCGGGTTTTCCCAAGGTGCCGGTATTACCGCTGTTATATTGAATAAGTTGAACGAAATCTCTGGTAATGAAAAGGCTATTGAATCTTTGAAATTTGCTATGTTCTATTCTGGGTTCATCTTCAAGAACGAAGAATTACAAAGCTACTACAAGCCAAACATCAAGGTGCCTACCTTACACATCTTTGGTGAATTGGATACTTTGGTTTCATCTGATAGATCTCAAGCTCTTGTGGATGTCTGTGATGATGCCACAGTGTTTAAGCATCCAGGTGGTCACTATGTTCCAAACACTAAGGACTTATTAAAGAGACAAGTCGCTTGGGTGGAGAATGCCTTCAATGGTGTTAAGGAAGAAAAGAAAGATGAAGATGCTGAATTGGAAAAGTTAACTTCCCAAATTGATAAATTGGGTACTGCTTAATTCCTCCCTAATGGTCTTTTCATAATATATTATTCTCTCAGAGTACTACATGACATACACCCTCTCACATACTTTCTGTATATATCTTAAACTTATATATATATATGTATATATACACTTAATAGACGTATGTACAAAGTCCTCATTAATACATTACCTTATCAATACCGGTATGCCGTAACCGAGAAATTTTTCAGCTCATCAGCGTTATCAAATTTTTTGTGAAAGGCTGCCATTATATTGGAATTTGTAATTGTTTTTAAACATGTCATTTTATCTACTTCTTATCTTTCTCTTCTCCTAGATATATTGCATTTAGATATAAACCATGTCATCTGAGAACACCCCATTATTATCCGTGTCCTCATCAAAGCAGCATAATCTTCCACCTCTTTCAAAGAGAGTCTTGCAAGTGTTATGTGCTATTATCTGGTGCTTATTCGCAGCTGGCCCAGTGTTTGGGTTTGCCGCATTCAAACCAATTCTTATAGCTGAAGGAGTGTATGCTGACTTATGCCCTATAGATGAACTATCGGGGAAGACTGATACCATCTGTACTGAAAGAGATTTAAAATTGAATTTGATGTTCACTTTATCTGCAGTGTTAACTAACGCTACAGCCTTATTAGTTGGTGGTATCTTAGACCACTACGGTCCTCGCACCACCGGTATCATTGGATCTGTGATCATCTTCTTTGCTGCATTACTTCTAGGCAATGGTGCCACAGTCACTGCATTTGATGCTTACTTGGTTGGCTACATGTCACTAGCATTTGGTGGTCCATTTGTGTTCATCTCATGTTTCCAATTAGCTAATTCATTCCCAGGTAACTCTGGATTCATCTTGGCATTATTAACTGGGTCATTTGACTCCAGTTCTGCATTATTCTTGTTTTATAGAATAGTGTATCAAAATGATTATATCCACAATTTGACTATCCGCAAATTTTTCACTGCTTACTTGATCGTGCCCGTGTTCATCTTTGTTTGTCAAATTTTCGTTATGCCAAAGGAATCCTACAAGACTGTGGCCAGCTTGGCTAAGATCGGGGAAACTGGGTTAGACGAAGATGGATTGCCATTGGACCCTAACGATGCTCGGTACACTGACGATATCGTCAATGAGGAAGCAGCCATCATTGGTAGAGACAGACGTAGCTCAATGAATTCTACTAAATCTGTTTATGAGGAAATCGCTGAACACAACCTGGAAGAAAAATCTAATGGTATTTTTGGTGCCATGCATGGTAGAACCGTCAAGGAACAAATGTTGTCTCCATGGTTTTTCCTTATTTGCTTCTTCACTACTATCCAAATGTTGAGAATCAATTACTTTGTCGCCACTGTGAGATCCCAAATGGAATTCTACTTCCAGAGTGCCAAAATTGCTACTAAGATTAACCATTTCTTCGATATCGCCCTACCTGTTGGTGGTATCCTATCTATCCCATTCATCGGTGTGTTATTGGATAACTTCACCACGCTGACGGTGTTATCCGTGTTATTGACAATCTCACTTACCATTGGTGTGTTTGGGATGACCACCGTGGTGGCATTACAATTCATCGGTATCATGATGTTAGTCATTTATAGACCATTTTATTACACTTGTATCTCAGATTTCTGTGCTAAAGTGTTTGGTTTTGAAACGTTTGGTACCGTGTACGGTGCTATCACTTGTTTCTCAGGGTTATGTAATCTGCTACAAACATGGCTAGATTCATCTACGCATACAACGTTCCATATGAATCCTACCCCTGTGAATTCGATCTTAGTTGGATTGACGCTGGTCATCGGTGGTGCCATGGTTGGATTCGTGAAGTCCCAAGAGGCTGGGAATAGAAAGCAATACTTAATCAGAGAGGCCATGGGTGATAACCCAGATGACGTTACACAAATGCCTGAGTAGGTGATTGAAGGTTGGGTTTTGTATTTATTATTAAGATTAGACGTTTTTTTTTCTTGTTTCCCAGAGAGATTTCCGTTTGTATATACTTCTTTGTTAATGTTATTTTTGTTTTCATTGTGCAAAAACAAAATGTATTTCTTATCACCATACATGGGTATATCGAAATATGTAATGTAGATCTTAGTGTCTTCTCGTTTTTTTTCCTTATCTTATCTTGTAATTAACCCCACTTAGTACGGTCTCCTTTATATTTTCCGGGCCTTAGTGGTTACAGTAAGTTAATCCCATATGCGGTGATGGCTTTTTTCTCGTGAATTAGTTGGAAAATTGATCCGACGGTTCACGGGGGACGGGTTAAATTCAAATGCATAATTAGTTTGAAAGGAACAATGGAACAAGCCACAAACGCAGCGGCTAGCTCGAGAAGCCGGAATGATGTTGTAATATAAGCAGGTTAAAACTTCTCGAGTAAGGGGAAGAGAGACGAGAAAGAAATAGAGGAGACCCTTCCAACCGAGACATAGTATTGAAGTAGATATTCCCATTGGTTTAGGTAAAATACTTAAGATATAACTAACGGAATTTTGCAACGAGTTACCAAAAATCGTAGCAGCACAGAAAAAATAATTCACTTGGCAAGGTAGATAAATGAAATATACAATTATTTGTCTTGTAACAGTTATTCTTGTATTTCCTATCTACACACATACACATATACAATATACTTCAAGCACTCTTGTAATTCAGGATAAGAGTCAGATGTTTATCTATATCAAAGTCCTAATAGATCTTTTTTTACTGTTTCTTTCTTTTTTTTTCCGACCTGGACCCTTTTATTATTTTTGGAAAGCTATATACATGTTTGGTACGGGCAGTACGCTTTAATACTATGGATAATTATCTCTACCTATCTACTAATTGACTAATCCATTTATGATAAGACTTAAACTGCCCTGATTGTAACCCTCCAGACAGAAAAAAAAAGTTATTGATATACTACACCTAATTGACTTTTTAAATTTTTTTGGCGACCCGACATATATATGCGTTATCGTAAAAATTCATGCTACCTCCACCCACTCCACCTCCTTTTAAGTACTACTTTTATCTCATTTTAAGTTTACCGACCCCTGTAACATTGCTTCATAATTATAGCATAGGATGATTCCTTTCCATTCACATATCAAATTTTCACTATACAGATAATTACATACCACAAATCTATGGGAAAATAAAAATCATAAGAAAATCCAATTAACAAACAAAAAAAAAGAAATGTTTTTCTCATTATTGAAATATCGAACGGCAATCACTTTCTAACTTGCAACCTTTAATTGATGGGGTATTGTGACTGTGTTCGTCCTAGTTCTTCTTATGTCAATCCTCAACTTTTGTCCCCCCCTCCAATATAAGGTGCCTATTGTTAATGGAGATTGTAACACCTTATCTTTGGAAAAGAACAAGGAAAAAAAAAGAATTTATCAGTTATACTTTTAGGGATACTGGTTTTTGTATATAAATTTCTTTTTCAGTTTTCAATCTATAAAAACTGACTTATTCCCCCCCATCCAATACTTTTTTGTAAACCCTAATTCTGGTACCAAGTTCCAACTGATTCATAGTTCATCGCTCTTAACTTTATACCACTTCAACGTTGGTCAAACATTAAAAATCCAAATATGAATTCGACCGAATCCGATACTAAGGAAAAAACTGCTGAAGACCTTAAACAACAATGTCTCACTTCTGAAATTGATTTAGAGAATGCTAAAACTCCAAGTACCACAGATGATGTCCTAGATAAGGGAAAAATCAATGCTGCGTTCAGTAGTGCTTGGAAAGTGGTCACAAACAGAATTTTGGTCCATATAGTCGTGGGGCTACTCTTCACCGCATGGTGGATCTCAATCTTGGTTCAAAAAAAGCACAGACACAAATGGATCATTCCTACTTTCATTTGGGGTTTCATTCTTGCAAGATTGATCACATGGCATACTAAACTTCATTATAAGGTGTTTGCCTTAGCTGTGGAAATTTGGAAATATGGAATCACCATGAGAGACAAGATTATTCCTGAAAAATTCAGAGCATTATCTGGGTCGATCCTTGTTGTTGCAGTTATATTATTAGGTACTTTCATTCCTGAAGAAACATCTGATTCCAAAAGAAAAGACAGAGCCATCTCCTTCTTTGGTTGTCTTGTTTTCATTTTCTGTATTTGGCTTTCATCTGAACAAAGATCTGCTATTAAATGGCAAACTATCAACACTGGTATGTTGATGCAATTCATTGTCGCCTTGTTTGTGTTAAGAACCGATGCCGGTTACGATTTCTTCAACTTCATCTCCACTTTAGCTAGAGAATTGTTAGGATTTGCCAAGAAGGGTGTTTCTTTCCTTACAGATGATGATACTGCTGCACTTGGTATGTTCTTCTTTACTGTTCTTCCTGCTGTTATCTTTTTCGTCGCCGTTGTTCACATCTGGTATTACTGGGGTTTAGTTCAATGGTGTATCTCCAAGGGTTCATATTTCTTCATCTGGACTACTGCTACATCTGGTGCTGAATCTGCGGTTGCCGTTGCCTCTCCATTCATTGGTCAAGGTGAATCAGCTATCTTGATTAACACTTTGTTACCATTCACAACAAGATCCGAACTACATGCTATTATGACTGCCGGGTTTGCTACTATTTCTGGATCAGTCTTGGCTTCTTATATTTCATTAGGTTTAAATCCACAAGCCTTGGTGTCATCATGTATTATGTCTATTCCTTGTTCTCTTGCCTTGTCTAAGCTCAGAGTTCCAGAAACTGAGAGATCAGTTTCCGATGGGAAACCATTGTCTCCACAAGACTTGGATAGAAACACTAAGCATCACTCTAACATGGTTGAAGCCTTCGCCGATGGTGCATCCCTTGGTATCACCATTGCATTGACTATTTTGACTAACTGTTTATGTATCATTGCTCTTGTGGCCTTGATCAATGGTCTATTGACTTACTTTGGTAAGTTCTGGAATATCCATGCCTTGACGTTGAACTTAATCTTGGGTTACGTGTTTTACCCTGTTGCTTGGTTGATCGGTACCCCAAAGGAAGATCTTCTTAATGTTGGTAGATTAATTGCCATCAAGGTTATCCAAAACGAATATGTTGGTTACTCTACTTTGACCACTGAAGAACCATACACCAGTATGTCTAGAAGAAGTAAGTTAATTGCTACTTACTGTCTTTGTGGGTTTGCCAATTTCGGTTCTGTTGGTACCACTGTTGGTGTGTTGAAGACCTTGGCTCCACAAAAGAGCAAACAAATTTCTTCTTTAGTGATGTCAGCCTTGGTTACAGGTTGTTGTGCTACTTTACTTTCCGCTGCCATTGCTGCCATGGTTATCAACAATTTAGATGGGTTCGAAACTGAAGTTGTCAGTTCCTCTTCATAGATAACTCATTCTTTTTATTACTGTGTTATAGTTTTACCGTTTTTCTTTCTTTGCTTTATTTTTATCTCTCCACTAATATTACAACTACTTTTCATGACGCTTATTATTTTGAACAAGTTGAATTCTTAATTTAAAAGTATAAAAAAGAAGAATATGTTTTTTTTTACATAAAGCAATCAATGTTAAAAAAAGAGGAAATCATGGCAATTAAGCGTTTTCGTTAGTCAAGATCATCTTGATGGCCTTGTTGGCAGCGGCATTCTTGAAGATGTCGTAAGCCTTTTCAATTTCAGACAACTTCAAGTGGTGGGTAGCCAATGGAGATGGGTCAATGACACCGGACTTCACCTTCTCCAACAATTCAGCGGTGGAGTAAGCGGACACCAAACCGGTGGTGATCTTAATGTTCTTGATCCACAATTCTTGTAACTTCAAGGAAACTGGGGCACCATGGACACCAACATTAGCAACAGTACCACCTGGAGTGATCAAATCTTCACACATTTCAAAAGTTTGTGGGATACCAACACATTCAATGGCAACATCGACACCTGGCTTCTTACCGTTAGTAGCGGTGATTTCATTAACAATCTTAAGGGCATCTTCCTTACTTGGGTTAATAGTGTGAGTAGCACCGTATCTCTTAGCAACTTCTAATCTGGCATCATCCATATCAATGGCAATGACAACCTTTGGTTCCTTAGCCTTAGCGGAAATCAAACCGGATAACCCGACTGGACCTAAACCGACAATGGCAACGTAGTCACCCTTCTTGACGGACCCGGAAAGCACACCAACTTCGTAAGCAGTTGGTAAGATATCACTCAACATCAATAAGGAATCGTAAGAGATATCCTTTGGAGCATTGTATAAAGAGTGGTCAGCGTATGGCACACGCAAGAATTCAGCTTGAGTACCATCAATTTCGTGACCCAAAATCCAACCTGAAGTACCTTCGGTGGCACAGTGAGCTTGTAAGTTGTTTTTACAGTAGTAACAAGAACCACAAGAAGTGATACAGGACACAATACACACGTCACCCTTCTTGAATTTCTTGACATCAGCACCAACTTCTTCAACTTCAATGATACCTTCGTGACCCAAGATTAAACCTCTGCCTGGTTGCTTGTTAGCAATTGCATCAGATTCTGGGACATCACCCTTCAAAATGTGTAAATCGGAACCACAAATGGTAGTAGCCAAAATCTTACCGACAACATCGGTACCCTTCAAAATGACTGGCTTCTTAACGGTTTGCCATTTAATAGTCTTTGGACCTAAGTAGGTCAATGCTTTCATAGTACTCATGATTGATAATTAATAATATAATTGAATTGATTTTCTGTAAAAAAAGAAGAAACAAGAAGGAAAGAAACTAAAGTTATCAGATAACGTTTCCTGGAATAAAATTATGGGGGGGGGAACCACTCAGGTTTAAATACTCCAGATTATCACCTGTTGTCGGAAAACCATGTTACAATTCGCCGATCCATGAGTAATCCGGATTTATCCTGATTAAACTTAAGAATTGCTACATATTAAAATATACTATAAAATGATTTTAAATACCGGACGGAATTGTGTGGGTTGGTTGCATTATATATTTATTAAATTTATTATTGTTTAATCGGCTTCCGCTTGTATATCATGCCATCTGCATATCATTTTAAAAGGAGATGGGGTTCAATTGTTTTTCGTTTTATTCTATTATAGTTTATATTAACTATATGTTACATGATTTCTATGGATTCCACTTGTTGTCATTCATACTGTTTATTAAGAAATCCGTATTTCATTTATAAGTAAAACCATCATCGCGAATAGGGAAACTGGTGTATGTTTGCAAAGTCTATATATATTAAACCACTACAGTGTATGAGTCTGTATTGTATTATCTTTATGGGGCCTACCACAAGCTAAATGGGAATTAAGCTTTTAGCGATTTGTACAACGTTTCTAAATAAACTCATCCAGTGCTCCACAGGGTGTGGGGCAAACATTGATATGGCTAGCTACCTAGGTGGGGTTCACAGATCATATATATCAATAAGTTGTCTGGGCCCCCGGAAATCATTTTATATTATGTGTATATTTACATATCCGGAGTTTGTATTCAAGGGTCTATCCTCTATACCGAATATTTTTCAATTAAATTAAAGTTATTATTATATTATATAGCAAATTACGTATAACCTTCTGGTTGTATTTATCTATTTTTGTTCAATGCATCTGCCCTTTCCATATAATACCCTATTGACTTCATGGATAGGTAAATCCCAAACCCCACTGGTTGATGAAAATAAATACTTATCCATGTTATCATTATCAAAATTATCTAATTCAGTTATGATGACACCAGTGTCATCCACAATGGTTCGTAAGTCATCTAATGGTACCGTTTTAACTTCAATATTATATAAAGCTAATGCAACATAAGTGTATAACATTGTCATCAATACATACGATGGGATACTTAATGCCCACCACCTTGAAGGATAATAGTAAATACCGAAGTAATTCAATATGGAGTCCGGAAGTAAAGACCAAGTTATCCAAATGAATAAAAAAATACATGAAATCACGTATGAGGCAAACCCTTTATATTCAGCTTGAGGTGTAATATTAGTAGACACAGTGACATCAGATTCTCTTGCTAATTCATCAGATGCAGCGAATGATGTAGGTAATGGTAGATCAGACAATGATGGATTATTCCCCACTGTGGGGAGAGAATAATTACTACCTAATGAATAAAATGAAGGTAACAGCGATGTTATAGAAGTCGTAGATAATGATAATACTCTATTAGACAGAGATGGTGAACTCAAATTCGGATGATTGGTAGCAATTGAGGCTGGAGCCGTGAATCCATCATGGGGATTACCTGTAGGTGTACTAATTGATTTCAAGTTTTGTTGTTGTTGAAAGTTTTGCAGTTGTTGAATCTCTGGGGTTTCATTGATGTTGGTAGTAGTATGATCCTCCGAATTCGATGAGACCTCGGAGGATATACTTTTTTCCTTATCTATATCATCTAATGATATATCTAAATCGTGATATGGTTCCGAATCAGATGATGGCATACTCAATTACTGAGTTCCACAATAAAGGAATCTACATCTTACATCGATGGTACCCATTCTGTGTAAATTCATATTTTTCTCGATTCTGCCAATTCCGATACAAGTGTCAAATATTTAAACCTATTTTATTTAAGAGATGGGTGAAAATGGTGATTATTATTTTTGTTTTTTTGGGAAAAACTTGTTAAATTTGCTGTGTTTCTTTTTAGGTTATCATTGTTATATATTTCTTAATACATATAAAAAGTTTTTAAAGTGGATAGTTGATATATTGAATAACAACACACATAAATTTTTCAAAGTTTTTCTTTTTACTCTGCGTGAACGCAATTAAACAAAACGCTTTATTGTCAATTCCCCTTTAAATAAAAAACCACACTATTTTTTTATCAACCCCACAATCATATAAGTTTCCATATACATAAATATACATATCACGCAATCCATCATGGGTAAGTTCTAATTAACCATTGATTCTAATAAAGGAATAAGACTAACATTTTTATTTATATGAATATATAGGTCCAAAGAAAATGTCCTTGAATGAGTTCTTGGCTGATGAAAGTTTGGGAGGTTCATGGGCCGATGACGATATAGACATCAACTCAATTGAGATTCCATTACCATCGGGGCCACCAAGTCACTTTGATTACCATAGTCAACACAATATGTACAATAATAGACACATGGGAGGAGGTGGAGGAGGTTACTCTTCATATGGTAGACCAATGCATGGTGGCATGTCAGATGATTCAGGTCCACCTTATATAGCCAAATTCTCTAATCTCCCAGAAAGTACTACTCGTGCTTTAATTCATGATTTATTTGATTCAAGATTTATGAAATTTGAAAAATGTAAAGTGTTATTGGATCCAAATCCTCCACAATCTAGATTCAATCCACAACATGATGTGAAAAAGAAATGTTCATTTGTACAAGTGGACACATACACAGAATTACAAAAAGTACTTAAATGGAATGATATATATCTAGAAAGATTGAGAGTCATGGTTGATGTGGCCAATTTTGATGATTTTAGAAGTATCGAAGAATTCAATCAACAACAAGGTTACGATGAGGATAAGGAAGAAGAAAGAATTAAACATGAAAGAGAAAGGCACGCTGGACATAACCATATGGGACCACCAATAGGAGGAGGACACATGGGGGAACCTCCACAGGGAAATCGTCTTTTACATAATGAACCTCCACATACACTCCATCAACAAGAATTACCCCCACCTAGTTACAATAGCAGACCACAAAGACTGAGAGTGAACCCATTTGGATCTGCTAAACCAGTTAATACCCCTGATGTACCAGTTGTCTCGGAGAGTTCATCACAAATGGCTAATTTATTATTACATAAATCACCAAATACTGAAAATGCCACTTTAAATCATGAACAAGAACATCATGAACGCAAAAAGGTTAATCCATTTGGATCTGCCAAACCTGTTGATACTTTAGCTAGACAAGCTGAAATTGAAAAGCAATTGAGCGATTTAGAGATTAATACAACAACTTACAGAACGGTGGCATCATTGAAGAAAGTGCAAGAAAAGAAAGAGCATCAACAAGAGAGTAAACCACAACCACCAGTGAATCCATGGACTACAGATATTGTTCGACAAGCACTTAAAGGTGATCTTGATGCTCTGGGAGAATCTTCCATGCATGGTATTTCGGGGAAACCAAGATCTAAATCTCCAGTTAAGAAATCCACTGAATTAAGAAAATCGGGTGGCATTCGTGTATTAAAGCGGTCTGGTAATAAGCCTACCAATAATGGTGAACCTGTAACTGATCTCACTAAGAGAGAGTCGGACTTATTGAAGGAAGAACAGGAAGTTCAAAAGAGTGAGAAAGTGGCAAACTCGAAAAAGAATAAGAAGAAGGAAGATATCACTAAGGACAATGAGGAGACGAGTGAAACATCATCACCATTGTCACCAAAGAAGCGTGATGGTGGAGGTAGAAAATTCAAGAATTCTAGTTTCCATAAGACTAAATTACCATATTCTAGATTGAAGGAAATGTACACTTATGAAAGACCAAGACCTGAGAATGAGAAGAAGCCGGAAGCAGAATCAGGATCTAATGAGAAAGATATCGAGAAGAAGAAGGACAATTCTGAGAAGAAGGAGAATGTTACTGAAGGACTGGAAGAACGTATCACAACGACAGAGTTGTCAGAAGATCAGGATCAAGATAAATCCTCTGAATCCAGTAGGGGTGGCCGTCGTGGTGGTAGAGGATTTAGACGTGGTAGAGGTGGTAGAGGATTCAGAGGTAGATCCCGTGGGAATCTAGGACGTGATGGTAGAGCCCATAATATGACTTATGTTAAGCCTGGACTGAATGGAGCTTCAAGTACGTCTACAAGTACTGAGGCAACCTAAAAGTATTTTTTTTTTCTAATGCTATTTCTTTCTTTATTTTTTTTAATCTGTATTATATTTATTTTTTGTCTTTTTGTCTTTTATTTTCTCTATTAATCTTCCTATTTTTAATTTAAGTCTTTTTTTTCTCTTCTTTAACTAAAAAAAAAGTAGGTTGGATGGGTCTTCGAACTTGTGTAATGATCGGTATCGAGTTTTCAAAAGCCAATAAAATACGGGCTACATGAATCCACGCATTGAACTCAACAACTTTCCCCCGGTGGGGAAAAGTCAAACACCTGCGGTGCACTCCCATCTGGGGGGGGAAGGTTCTAACTCCTCCCCCCCCAGTGATTTCTTATGGCTACCGCCCAGCGCTGGCGCGCTCTGGATAAAATCTCTCAAGAGAATCTTTTTAGTTAAGTGTTGTAAACCACCGAATTTCCCACTCGCCAATTACGTAATCTATAAGAATAAGATTCATTTCGAAAGCGAGTTCGCGCGGATTAATTAACTAATTCAAAGACACATTAAACCATTAAACTAATAGTTAACATCCGAGGTTGAGTTTGGAATAATTTCTGGTAAGCTCTAATATTTAAATTTTTATTTTGAAATGCGTCGATCGACTCAATTATTGTTTTTTTGAGGTGTAAAGATGTATTAGTATAGTTTTGCGTATTTTGATCATGACTGGGCAAATTAAAAGACACATTACAAAGATATACCTGATTAATAGTCTTTTATTAACAGATTATTATAGTTATTAATTCAATTAGTACTAATGTCAACTCCGGAACAATTGATAGCACAGGTATGTTGAAAAATAGGTATTTTCTCTCTCTCTCTCTCTTCCAGTTATACTAACAATCAGTTGATATCAAACAGGCAGAAAAATTGGGCAAGAAACAAACTGGGTTTTTATCTTCCCTCCTTGGGAGTTCATCTCAATCAAAGGCAGAGGAAGCAGCAGAATTATATTTTCAAGCTGCAAATTTATATAAATTGAAAAAGCAAAATGCTCAAGCTGGTCAAGCATTTGAGAAAGCTGCTAAATCACAAAAAGATGCTGATTCACCAGAGGAGGCTTCAAATACTTTAGTGGAAGCATATAAATCATATAAATTAGAAGTCCCAATAGAAGCAGCTAGATGTTTAGAGGAAGCCATTCAAATGTTTGTTAGAAGAGGTCAATTTAGAAGAAGTGCAAATTTTAAAGCTGATTTAGGTGAATTATATGAAAATGAATTAGGTGAAATTCAAAAAGCAATTGATAGTTATGAAACAGCTAGTGAATGGTACCAAGGTGATAATGCAGCATCTTTATCAAATAAATTTGCCTTAAAGGCTGCAGATTTATATTGTGATGAATCAATTCAAGATTACACTAAAGCTGCATCAACTTATGAAAGAGTTGCTAAAGAATCATTAAATAATAATTTAGCTAAATGGTCATTGAAAGATTATTTCTTAAAGGCTATTCTTTGTAGATTAGCTGATAATAGTGATTACGCTAGTGGTAATGCCTTATTACAAAGATTTTTACAATGGGATCCATCATTTCAAAGTACAAGAGAATGTGAATTTGCTACAAAATTAATTGAATCAGTTAAAGAGGGTAATCCAGATGATATAGCTAATGCAGCAAAGGAATTTGATAAATTTTCTAGATTAGATGGATTTAAAGTGAAATTATTGAATAAAATTAAATCTAAAGTTACAGAGGCTCCTGCTGAAATGGAAATGGACTTTACTTAGTTTTTATTATTATTAATTTGTTTGTTTTGTTTTTTATTATTTGTATTTTTCTAATGATGCTCTTCCTTTTACACTCTTTCTACATTAGTGGATGGCTTTCCAAAAAAATAAGTAAAAATAGAATTAATCCCGGAACGAATAAAAAGAAATAGTTTATATATATAATGTGAAAAATGTAAATTATTTATGGCTAAAGGGAGTAGTTAAACTGTAACAAAATGAAAAAGCGACTGAACAGAAATTGGGAACTAAAATACATCTTATGGTTGTGTTTTTTGTCATCAAAAGAAAAGTAGGAAAAGTAAGAACGGAGAAGAAAAATTTATTTAAAATCTTCCACCTCTTGAACCTCCTCTACTTCCACCTCTGGAGAATCCACCTCTTCCACCTCTAGCGCCACCTCTAGATGAGAATCCACCTCTACCACCGGCACCACCTCTAGATGAGAATCCACCTCTACCACCTCTAGCACCACCTCTAGATGAGAATCCACCTCTACCACCTCTGGCACCACCTCTTGAGAATCCACCTCTACCACCGGCACCGGCACCACCCTTCTTCTTTGGTGGCTTTGGACCAACTGGTTTAGCCTTTGGTAAGAATCTCTCTAATGGTAATAATTTATCACCACCGATGTAAAATTTATCACCTTCTTTAAAGGAAGTAGCTTGAACACCCTCACTTGGTTTAATAGTAAATAACACTTCATTTAATGGACCCAAGATTTCATCAACTTTACCAACTTGAGTTTTGTTTTCTAAATATATTGGAGCATTGAAATATGGAATTTTTTCGTTTATAGATTTACAAACGATGTCACCTTCACAAGCATGAATGAATGAACCCATTTCGAAAACTCTATCTGGTGGTCCTTGTGGGGCCATTGGTCTTCCACCACGGCCACCTCTGAATCCGCCTCTGCCTCTATTCATTATTTTAGTGTGAGTATATATGTATATTAGATATTAAAACCTATAATATCTTCTAAAGTAGTATAAATCTAGTAAATCTAGGTATTTAAAAAAGAAGAAAAAAAAAATTTTGAAAAAAAAAAATTTTAGTGATTTTTTTGATTTTAGCACGACAACATCGGAGATGGTTTTTATTTTCATTATTAGCTTATACATAGACTGTAGTTAACAATATTGTGTTCATTTGGGGGGGTTGAATTAGGTAATAAGAAATGGCTAGAAAAACTAAAACCACCAAGAAGACTAATTTGTCAACCACGAAGACAAGCAAAGTCAATTACTCACAGACACTTAACACACTTAGAAATGATCCATCTTCGATAACCCAAATTCTGCAATCTGATTGTTTAATCAAAATATGGGATACATTCAACTATGACACTTCCATAGATCATGTATTATTGATAGTTTATATAGTGACATTGTCGGGTGCCCACTCAACTCTCGATGTTCTTCTCCAGAACCAATCCAAATTCACTGATTTGTTTTTCAGAATCTTATCTATGTTCAGTGATGAGGAAGACACAGATGTTGAATTACTCCACTTCATGAATTCTCTATTAAACAATATGAAACACAGTACAGTCAGACAATTAGTGGGGTCATTGTTTTCTGTATTGATTTGGGATAACTTGGATAACACTGAACTACTTTTGAATAAACATGAATCCTATAGAGAGCCATTCCAACAACAACTTAAATCATATGAATCCAAGACAGGATCAGAAAAGGAAAGAGCATACTTATCCAAAACATGGTTCTACAATTTGGTGGTATCCACTGATTCAATCACTAATTTTAATGAAAAGATTAAATTGATTCTAAATGTAATTTCCTTTTTGCCTACAAGAAGATTTACTAATACTATACTAAAGGAAACCCATTGTATATCATTGTTGCATAGAGCATACCCAAATGGTCCTGATCCATCTATTAAATATGAAGAGTATTTGATTTATTATCCAATTGATGATTTCACCGGGGAATACCTAGATATAGATACACAACGGAAATTGTCTACTTCTAAATTTTCTAAATTGGTTACCACATTTTATTCATTAATCGGTGATGAATCATTAGCTATGTATGATAATCAATTACAATTAATTGAATCCTTTGATACTTTCAAAAAAGTGTTGGTTGATGTATCCTTTGATGATTTATTGAAAGTTGTGAATGCGATGGAGCTTTCGAATTTCTTTGATACTAAGAACAAGGATGTTTTATTGTCTAGCTTGTGGTATGAATTCCATTTCTCTTCTGATTTCAATATCAGTAACTCCCTTACTGATAGTTTATCTGATATCACTGAGGATCCATTTGAAATTTATGAAACTGCTGGTTATTTACATGTAAACGATTACATCCAAAGATTACAACGTCGAACTGAATCCCAATTCTTGAAGATATTCCATAGCCATTTACAACAAACACATGCTAGAATGCAATTACAAAAATCTAGTGATAATGGAGTCATTGAAGCTAAGGGGAAATCCAAGTATTGCCTACCGTTAACCCATGAATTAGTCGTTCACAAACGTGATTTGAATTTTTTCAGTGCTTCAAAGAAACAGCAAAGTCAATGTGAATTAATACTTGATTTCAAAGGATTAGAAAGAGAAATAGAAAGACAATGGCAAGATTTGGGGATCAATGACGTGATTTTCTTGGCCGTATTTAGTGATAGCATTGATCAAATTGTGCCTGCTTCCATTACCAAAATCGTTCGTGGTAAAGGTCGTGAATTTAAATTGTTTTTAGAGATTGATGGTAATCCTAATTTCAAATTCAATTTTGTGGTGAGAGTGAATGATGATCTAGGTTTGAAATTTAAACAATGTTTATTACTCGATGGATTACAATCTCAAACTTATCCAAGTTGGATATCCGACCTGCTTTTAAAGTTTGGGAAGTCTAATGCTGGTGAACCATGGAATCTTATCGAAAAGGAATTGCTAATAAAGTTGTCTACTGATTTAGTAGCCACAGATAATGAAGATGAAAGAACAACCAAACGGAGAAAAACAGTCAAGGGCGGCAAGGAAATCGCAGAATCTAGTGGTAGCATATGGAAAATATCTCCAGGCAGCGATAAATTTACTACTTCTAGTTTTGCCACACTTCAACCCAACAACATTACACAATCACTCAATGGATCTCAGATTAATGCTGTCATTCATGCCTCGGGTCCAGGATTGACTGTTATCGATGGTAAGATCAACACGGGGAAATCTGTGACCATTTTAGAAATTGCCAAATCATTGTATTCAAACTTCCATGATGAACGTACATTAATAGTGACAAGCAATTTACAATCATTGCAAAGAATTCAAAATCAAATCGAGGAATTCATTCATACTAGACATGTGACTACCATTGCTTCCAACGATAACCAGAAACTCGACGAAGATTATAAGAAATTGTTAGAAACTGTGGGTGATACTGTGAAGACCCTTGAATTGGATTATAAGTTTGGCATCGATTCCAAATCAGCCCAATTTTTGACTAGAGAACGGTTCACCAAACGATGGAATCAATTTTTAATAAAATTGAAACAAGATGGAGTGACAAATGAAAATTTGGTGGCCTTGTATCCATTTGGTGAATTAAAAATAGAAGGTGATAACGTTCAAGATAATATGAAACGTGCTGTTATTGCATACTTGGATATTTTACAAAATTCTAAAGCCATTGAAGATTTACAATTGCTAGATTTGAATTTGAATGGTTCTACGAAGAACGAACTCAGCTTGATTAACTCTAAGATTGTTTTAGTGACAAAAGAACAATTGGTAGCATCCAATCTTCGTAAGATTAATTTCTCAAATTTAATATTATTTGATGCTAATGTATTGACTAGCTTAGATTTCATTTTGGCTACATCATTCAATAAAATTGATATCAAAAGAGTTATCGTGTGTGGGAATTCAATAATATCTAATGATGGTTCTCTGTTAAATTTTTTCCAACAACAGCAAGTTAAATCAATTGAATTGACCGAACAATATAATCTGTCCAATGCTGTTCTAGGTAAGGGTAAGGCAAATAGTATCCCCGAGTTTGGAAATGATATTCAATTTGTGGATGTTGATGAGGGATCAGAGATTCGTCGGGGCGCAACCGAGTTCCAAAATGTCGAAGAAGCGGAATACTTGGTGTGCATGTTTATGTATTTAATTGTGTCTGGTTATTCATCAAGGGATATTGTGATGATAACACCATACAAGGCTCAGAAATTGTTGATTGAGGAGATATTGAAAACCAAATGCCAAGATGACAATGTTTTCAAAGAGGGCCTATGTAAAGTTACTGTTTTAGATGAACTCCAATCTGAGAAATATAAAATTGCATTGGTTTCTCTTGTGAATACTAGCTATGCTTCAGAGATCGATGAGACTAGACTATTACAATCTGTCACTGATAGTATGATAGTGTTTGGCAGTAAAGTGTTTGACAAGTGGTCATTCTTCGTGGATAACAAAATCAAGAGAGGTAAATTGGCATTGGTCTCCGATGGTAGCCCAATGGATGTGGAAAACTTGGAGAATTTTGGAACAGTTATTCAAGGAATGGTTTAATATGTGTGTATGTACTTTTATGTATTTATTAATTTTAATAAACATTTGTATTATAAAACTTTGAAAAATAGGAATCCGAGTATCCCTATAACTGACTAGGTGTGATTACTGAAACTTGCATAAAAGCTGTCTGGTCTACCTAAATAATGACCTTGGGAGTGCCAATTAGGAAAGACAGATAAACTGTATAAATTTATTGGTATTCAATTTGTATTATTAAAGTTTTACACTATATTTTTACTTAATAGGGGGGTAGTAACAACTTTATAAGATATAGAATTTGAAATTGCCCTGGAATTTTTGAGAAATCTAAAAATTCAAATAAATCCAAGAAAGATTCAAACCAATTTTTGGGCCATACAGGAAGGCCTTAGAGGTGAACAAAGTATATTATACCATACAAAATCATATAAAGAATTAAAACCATTAAATTTCCATAATTTTGCCCATAATGTCTCCAAAAATGGAATTTTAATTTCCTAAATTGTTTTCTAACAAAATTTGATCCAATGACACAAAAAAATCAAAAATTAATCTAAGGTATCGCTAGGAGGATAAATGACTATTCTGGATTGTCCGGATTACACGATAAGAAACTCTAACAATTTATGAAATACAAATCCAATATTTAGGATTTACTCCTGATTACCTATTTAGGTAATAACAGGAAACCAGGAAGGACTGGAGGCAATCGTAGCGCGATAAATACAAACCAATTGATTGGTTACTTTAAAGAATGGCTGCTTGAATTTGAACAGCTGTTTAATTAATTAAAATTATTTGAATTTCCTGAGAGAACTCGTTTTTCTTCTCAGACCTTTTATCCTTCTCTCTTTTTTTCTTTCCTTCATCTTTCCTTTATCTTTCTTCTTGCTTCTTTGGAATATCTATGCAGTTCCCCTGTTTAGCATTACTAGCAGTCTTAACTTTAACGCAGGCACTTAAAGTAGTAAGAAACACGCCAACCGTCGCGGATGGCACGTTAACAGAAAGTCCATTGACTAGTCTGGAGAGTAACGGAGTTATACCTGGATCAATTAATCTTGACAGATTCCTGGCTGTCTTAGATCCGTTTGACGAGTTTCACGAGACACCAACATTCGTGACGAATAATGGGGAAAACGTCGTTAATGGGACTGGTTCGTTTGACGACATGGTACCTGGGACGGAAATCGAACTAGCCGAAACATTTGGCGCTATTCTGACGTTGAGGAACGGGACGTCTGTAATTATACATGATATCAACAGAGCTTTAGACAATTACAGAGATAAATATCATCACGGTGTGAAATTAGACAAAAGAGGCGTGTGGACTGTTCTCATCAGTGGTGGCGCAGTCTTAACGACCACATACGGTACTCTACGATTGTATTATAGGGCTACAGGATCTAGAACCGCTAGAAGATGGTCGAATATTATGGCCGCGGCAGGTATTGATACAGCTGTTATGCTAAATGGCGTTGCCAGTGCCCTATACTATGGAGCGCAGCATGGTTCAGGTACAAGAGACAATAACTCTGGTTACTTTGCAGACGTTTTTGACATAGAGCAAGGGATATCTGGTAGAATTGAGAACGCCAATAAATTGCGCAAGAGAACGGACCATTTCACATCTCCAGGTTTGGAGATGATTTGGTGCAGTTCCTCTGATACGTATGACGAATCTACGACACGTGCAATGGCGACAAAAATGGTTGCTTTAGCAAACAGCGCGGTTACTAGTAACAGTCATAATGAAGGGACGCTTAATTTTGTGTGGTACTGGGATGACAAAGATAACGGAGTCGATTATTATTTAGAGACTATTAAATTGCTATTTCAGATAGATTTTACCGATGATCAACAGGATTGTTCATATGATAAATAGACACGGGTGAAGCGAAGTAGAAAGTACGAAGCCTGTCGGAACTTGGGATGATAGTCACACTTAGAGGTAGCTTGGTTGTACCGAGTTACCCTATTTACTTTCCTTGTTTGACAACACCGCTCAGCCGCAATGATAAAACTAGCTTCCCAGAGGAGGTAGTGACATTGGAGCGTGTCCGAGGCGGTAGCATTGTTTACACCAACAACACGACACGTTAGTTGTAGAATGAAACACGAGTGAAACGACAATGAGAAACGTACGATTGCGTGATTAATTTAGCATTCGTAATGGGGTATTTAGGAACAGTGAAATCCACTTGAATTGATTACTCTTGTGTTGAGAATAAACTTAGCTTAGATTTTTTTCCTCTCTTTTCTATATCGAGTTTTTTAATAGAATTATTATTATATAAAACTTATACCATACAAACATCTATCATTAGAATACGTCTGACTATCTGCCATAGCTAGCATCCTTCATTCAATAGTCAACAGTAAGTATAACTTTTTATTTAATACTGATTAAGGGAACGTCAGCTGGCTAGACCATCTGTGCTACCGAGTGATTAACTTCTCTAGGTAGGTCCATCACAGGGGTGACGTTGTTGACAGACCTTTACAAGTCTAATCCCGATTGTATTTATCGCGCTACGATTGCCTCCAGTCAGTCCTTCCTGGTTTCCTGTTATTACCTAAATAGGTAATCAGGAGTAAATCCTAAATATTGGATTTGTATTTCATAAATTGTTAGAGTTTCTTATCGTGTAAATCGGACAAGCCGGAGTAATCATTTATGCTCCTAGCGATACCTTAAGTAGGCGCTGTCATGGCATTTGTCGGGAACGTCGAAACTTCGGTGAATTTATTTCAATCGTCGCTTACAGATTGGGGTGTCTTGTTCGATTCCTGCGGTCGGTGTTGTTTCATTTCTGAGTAATCATTGGTGAACACGCCAGCAATGAACAGTGTTTCCACTGAAGGGTAGAAATACAGCACAGTTCACTGTCCGTGGGGAGGCGAAGGGGACCGCATCCCGCTGGTATTAGAATTTATTCTAATGGGGCGATGGTAGTTAAAGATTAGTCGGTGTTGACCTACAATTCAAAAATTCTATTTTTTTTGATTCTGGCTACCATTTACGTTTACATTTTTTTTCTTTAGAGAAATAATAAATTAATTAGCAATGCAAAGAACAATCAGAAATGGAGAAAACCATCTCCTGAATACTTGTAAGAATGGAATATAAAAACAGAGAGAGATTATTCTAAACTCTTTCGATGACAATAGCGGAGGCACCACCACCACCGTTACAGATACCAGCGGCACCGTACTTACCACCCTCTTGGGCTAAGACATTAGCTAAGGTGACAACAACTCTAGCACCGGAACAACCTAATGGGTGACCTAAGGCGACAGCACCACCGTAAACGTTAACCTTGGATGGGTCCAATTTCAACAACTTGGTGTTAGCGACACCGACAACAGAGAAGGCCTCGTTGAATTCAAAGAAATCAACATCATCTAAGGTCAAGCCAGCGTGCTTGACGGCCTTTGGCACGGCCAAGGCTGGAGCAGTAGTGAAATCAACTGGAGCGTGAGCGGCATCACCCCAACCGACAATTCTAGCAATTGGCTTTAAACCCAATTCCTTGAGCTTCTTGGCAGACATCAAAATGACAGCGGCACCACCATCATTAATTGGGGAAGCATTTGGAGCAGTGACAGTACCATTTTCCTTTTGGAAAACAGTTCTAGCAGATCTCAATCTCTTTTCATCTAATTTGGCAGATTCTTCATCGACTTCGACAATGACATCTGGCTTACCTCTGACACCCTTGATAGTGATTGGAGCAATTTCAGCCTTGAATTTACCATCAGCGTGAGCCTTTTGAGACTTCTTGTAAGAGTTAACAGCGAAATCATCTTGTTCTTCTCTGGTGATGGTGTGGTCAGCAGCACACTTTTCAGCAGCGACACCCATGGCCTTACCGTCGTATGCATCGTTTAACCCATCCTTGGAGATACCGTCAACTAAAACGTTATCACCAAATCTTAACCCACTTCTAGCAGCTGGAGCATAGTATGGGGTGTTAGTCATGGATTCAGCACCACCGGCAACAACAATATCAGCGCAACCGGTTAAAATAGTTTGAGCACCTAAGATGATGGATTTCATACCAGAGGCACAAACCTTGTTAATGGTGGTGGCAACAGTGTCCTCACCTAAACCAGACTTCAATGCAACTTGTCTAGCTGGAGCTTGACCAACGTTAGCTTGTAAAACGTTACCGAAGAAGATTTCTTCAACATCAGTTGGTTTGATTTCTGGAACTTGAGCTAGCGCAGCCTTCACGGCGTGAGCACCTAAATCTGAGTATGAAAATGAGGAGAGGTTACCTTGGAAAGAACCAATTGGGGTTCTGGCAGCAGCAACAATGTAGACGTATTCTTTAGACATGTTATATTTATGATATTCTTGTAAGAAGCTTAATAACTTTAAAGAAAGGAAAAGGGGAAACGAAAACTGAAATATTCGTTTACGTGAACTTTTCAACGTTGTGGAGATCAACGCGAATTTTTGTTGGGGAACGAGTTTTATACGAGAAAATGGTACGGTACGGTAGCCAGGATTTTATACACATAGTAGAATAAATTAAATTAAATAGAAAAAAAGAAGTACATATTAGTTTGTATTAGTGGCAGCTTCATCTTCTTCCATGTCTTCATCAGATTCTATCACTGTCACTTTGCTCTTACTAGTGGCAGCAATCATGGCACTTTCCATTTCTTCATCGACTTCCATCTCATCATCGTCATCATCGTTATACTTAATGGCTTGATGTTCCTTTTGGTACTGTAAAAGTTGATCTAGAGTCCACACAGACACACCATTGTCGGCATCTTTCGGATCAACAGGCTGAGCCAATGTTCTCAAGAATTTCTTTGCAGTGGCGATAGCCATATCAGTAGACAAGTTATTATCAGCATCGGACAATCCCTGTGCAATCCATTTAGGTAATTGATGCTTCTTATTGGCAAATCTTCTATCTGCTAACACCATTACACCGTAATCATCCTTACCTCTCAAGACTCTCCCTAGACATTGGGCAGCATGTCTCATTGCATCGAAAGATAAGAAATCTTGTTGTGGGATCTTGTAATTCTCTTGTAAAAATTCAAGTCTGGCTCTCAAAATTCTTGATTCCGTATATTGGAATGGAATACCAATCATCAACACAGCTCTACCATATTGATGATCAAAATCGATACCCTCAGACACTTTCCCTCTGGCCACAGATAGAAGCACAGCACCACGTCCATTAGAACATGCCTTACGATAAGTCTCCAAGGCTAAAGAGGTTTCCTGTGCATCGGGGGTCTCCACCAAGATTAACTTATACTTCCACACTTCATCCAAGATACCCATTGTTTGCCAAGTGGAAATGATACTCTCCATATAAAGGTATGAAGGGAAGAAAACAACCAATCCATCAGGAGTGATCTTAGAAAATTCAATTAACAAGTTACCATAATTTCTAACCACACTTGGATCATTTCTGATCTCAAAACGAGAAGAAATACGCACTTGATCTGGTCCCTTGGTGACAATCATAGGTAAGAATGAACGACGATCTAAAGTCATAGTGTACGATTCCTGAACTTTAGCTTCAAAATTTAACATCTTTGGATACATATCTAATGGAGAAATAGTACCCGACGTAATGATCACAGAGCTGAATCTATCGAAAACCGGTTTCATAGCTATAGAAGCATCAAGACAGGCAAATCTCAATATTGGATTAGGAACAGTGGCATTCTCAGTCTCATATGGTTCTAAAATAAGCACAAACCCTGTCTCATAAGTGGACACCAACGTGGCAAATGTGGCGATATCCTTCAATGCAGTGAATTCTTCAACCTCGGAAACCTCTAACGTTCTCACTAAAAGTGACAACCTCTCTGAACAGAATCGAAGTGGTTTTCTATCTATAAATGTAAGCTGTTTCAAATGTTGAAGGAAAGAAATAGGGGTCTCTGAGATGACATGCAACACTTTCATTCTTGTCTTCAAATATTCTATAAATCTCTTCATGAATGATATAAAATGTTCTGCTCTTCTGATACTACCTGGAATAGCATCCTTGAGAACATCTTCCGATAATACAGGGTTAGCTATGAATGACTCTTCTTGGTCATTTCTGGCTATATCTGATTCCCTTAACCCGGAGACCAATTTCTCGTATTCATCTTGCAATCTCTGACTATCAACTTGTTTGACTTCATCAACTTTTCGACTCAAAGCATTAGCACCTCTGCTAGCTCTTTTTAGTATATCATCGGTCAAATCCAATGACAACGATTCGATACAGACGTTATCGATATTGTGCGCCTCATCGAAAATGACAATACTATCGTCTGATAAATCTTTGGAAACCCTCTCTGCAATCTTTGGATCTAGCAAATAATGATATGAGTAAATGACAATATTACACAATGGCATCATACGTCTCACTGTGAAGTAGGGACACGTTCCAATCTTCTTACAGTATTCAAGTAAGCTTTCAAATGAATACACACCTGGTGGAACCAAATTGCTTGGATCCAAGTCATATAATTTCTCATGGTAAGTACAGAGGTCTTCAATGTTCCCTTCACCCTTTTCAATTTTCTCCTTCAATTGACCATTGGTGATTCTTCTACATTTTTCATCAACCACTATACCTTTTCTTTCCTTACCAATATCGGGGTGTAAACATAAATTCTTTCTACTGGTCAACCCAATCCCTCTGAAATTTTCCACATGACCAAGCTCTTCAGCTCTGTAATCCATCAATTTCTTCAATTCTATTAATGCCTTTTCAATTTCTGACATGGTACGAGAACAATAAATAATCTTTCTGTGTTCTGGATAATGCATTTGGTATGCAACAGTTAATGAAAGTAACGAAACGGTCTTACCCGTTCCGGACGGCATCTCCAATATACACTTTCCTCCATTATCCAATGTTCTCTTGATATCACACATATACGCATATTGTTCAGGGTATATACGTGGGTACGGGAACAGCACCGGTAAGTCATCGATAAAGAACCTTTAAGAGAACGGGTTTTAGTTTAGAAACGTTAGTAAATCAATGTTGTATGGATATAAATAAAACAAACAAATGTACTCACTTCATTATTGAGGTATATTAAGAGTATACCTTTGCTATGGATATGATACGATGGATCGACTTGATTGAAAGACCGTTTTCTTGCCATCAAAAAGAGACTATAAATCAGTTACAATTGATTGTGATTTGAAAAGTTTGGCTCTGTTAATGACACTTACTAGAGAGTTGGCAGTCTCATTTTTTTTTTGATGGTGGCAGGAAACCCAGCCTATGAGATACTTTTAAAACATAATTACAACAATCTTAATTTACAAGTGTAATAATACAGGTACAAAGGGGGAAAATAACAAAATAAATGTCTATGCGGAATCTTCTGGTTCAACCTTCACATCTTTGATGACTATTTGCTTATCTGCATCGATGTAAGAATCACAGACACACCAAATAGTGATATCATGAATACCCTCTCTAGGCACAGTAAACGATAACTTGACATCCTGAGACTCCTTAGTGATAGTCATCTTCTTAATAGCATACAGCTCCCTGGTGGAATGGTTACCAACCAGTAACCACCAGTTCTCTAACTTCTTGTAAGGGAATTCATTGGCAATTACATATGGATCTTCAACTTCTTCATCTCTACCAATCTTCACAATGATATCCTTTGGCTCATTAGCTTTGATTGGGTCATTCAAATCAATCTCATAACTTAGTTCCAAGTTTGGATAACCATTGACAAATTCTGCAACTTTAGTAACTTGATTTTCTGAAAGGTCTTCCAAGATACTATCACGTTCATTATCCTTCAATGCCATTATATCGTAAACAGTCTGAACATTGAATTTTTCACATTTCTCTAAGATGGTTTCATCAAAGTATGGAATCTGTTTCAAAGGAGATTCGGAACTCCACATTGATTGCACAACCATTTGAGAGAGATCCATCACATCAATGGCATTGAGGTAACCTTCACTTGAACAAATGTCAACCATGGCATTAAGTAAATTAATGATCTTTGACAAAATGAATTCAAGATCACTACTCAAATCAGCGGGTAAATTCAATCTCGAAAAATGAGCCTGTAACAAAATGAATGCTTTGAAAGATGGTGACTCAAAGTTAGGCTTAGAAGATGTCTTGATAGGTAGTCTGTTGTAGATTTTAGATAAAATTGATTCCTCATGGGTTCTAATAGGAACAGATTCCAATTCATAGGCAGAGGTAACAATCTCCAAGATCTTTTTCAAACCAGTCTTATTTGTAATGGACATGGTGAATGTTTGCATAGTGATGAAACTGATACTGTAATATGCAGAAATCATGCACCCGTTCAATGGATTAATTTCAACAATTTCTTCTGACTCATCCTTATCATTATTAGCTTCATCATCAATGTTCAACTCAATAATCTTACCATTGGACAAGTCTTCTAAAGTAGTCTCAACCAATTCAGATAAGTATTCAGATAAACCGGTACTTGAAGTACCTTTAACACCATAGAAAGAAGGATTGAACTGGAATCTTCTGTAGAAGTAAGTGTATGTCAACCAATCAACAGAATCCTGTCTGCTCTTAACAACCTGTGAACTTATTTCACCGACAAGAATATCATGCAAGAAATAATGCATATGACTTTCAATTGGAAGAGATTCAGTCAAAAACTTCTTATAATAATCAACCTTGGAGGAATGGGTCAAAATCAAACTCTTGGCCGTAGTAGTCTCATCAACTCTGGCCAGTCCAATCATTTCTAACAAGTCATTAATTGAATAATCAACATATCTGTGTTCATTACCTGCATAATTCTGGGTACTCAAAACCACAACAAAGTTTGCAGGTGGACAGAAGCTGGAAGTTTCCTTAGTAGCCAACAAACAGGTCAAAGCTCCAGCATTGAACAACTTCTCAACAAGTTGCTTATCAGACACACTCATTCCCTTATAGAAATATCCAATACCATAGCCCAATGATGACCTCAAAGAAGGATCACTAATCTTTTTGAGATATGGGACTAATGAATCTTCCTCTGCTCTGAGCCAGGAACTCTCATCACGAGACATGAGATTGATGAATTCAACAGAGATATCAACGCAATGTTTTCTAGTTGGAACAAACACTATAGCAGTCTCCTCTCCTTTCTCTTCATCCATTGAATTGATAACCTTATATGTTGGTTTTATCATAGACATTACAAGGGATGGATTGTGGTTAATATCAAATGAATTAAATCTGAGCTCAAGCGGATAAACCCTTTCCTTAGAATCATAATTGAATACATTACGCTTGGAAACACCAAGCCATTCACCAAAATCTCTTGCACTTGCTAGAGAAGCAGACAAACCGATAAATCTAATGTCCTTCTCCAAATTAATACACATGAACCTTAATCGACTCAAGACAGTTTCGTAAACAGATCCAGCATAACCGCTTCCAACCAAATGACAATCATCGGCGATCACCAATTCAATAGATTGCACATTCTTTCTTTTAGGCCAAAATCTAGAGAGAAGATCAAACTGTTGAGGAGTGGCTAAAACCAAATGACTAGAGGCTAATAATTTCAAATCTGCAGATAATTCACCAGTTAACTTATTGACAACTTTTCCTCCTGCTATTTTACCAAATTGCTTCTTCCAGGTTTTGGAAAGCTTATCAATTTCTTCTTGGCATACATTTAAATAGATAGCTCTACCCTTTTCATTTCTCCAATGATTCAATAAAGCTAAAATGGCAATATCAGTCTTACCATTACCCTTGGAGGTACAATATAGAATGTTGCTGGAATCGTTGTAAACCACATCAAAGACTTGTGATTGAATCTTATTGAAATGATCATATTTGAAAATCTTGGTGAACTCTTCGTATCCCAATTCAGATGTGGAAACCGGTTGAATATCTAACAATCGAGTAGGAGCAGCAAACATTTCGGGAACCTTCAAGTTTGTGAACATCACAGGAATTCTAGCACCACAATGCAACCATCTATCACTAATCAAAGAGATAAAATAATTAGGCTGAGCAGCATCAATCAAAGGAACAGTCAGTTCGACCACATGAACATCGTTGATATATTGCTTCTTGATGATAACAGTACCAACATACAAAAGCTTTCTAGAATCACAGTCATCAACGAGCAGTGTGAAGGATTCACTAAACCCATGAAGATCAACATCCCAAACCCAATCAGGAGTGATTTCAAGCTCAATCCTCAACAATGATGGAGTAATCGGCAAGACAGAAGCCTCAATGGAAACCTTAGGGAACCTTTGCAAAGTTTTAAACAACAAGGAACCATATTTTTCAGTCTTGAATGCTTCACCAACAGAGTAAGAATCTTTCAAGTTCAAATATTCCTTCCAAGGAACCAAGGATCTCTCTGCAGTTCTAATAGCCTCACGTGGAATATTAGGGAACTGTCTTAATGGTGTATTCGTTAACCATAAACGTTTTTCAACCATCTTGCAAATATCAATCAACAATCTCGATAAGGCAGACCATCTCTTTCTGACAGCCAACTCTAACATCGCTCTGAACAATCTACCAGCAGATTGAACAACATAAATCATATCTGACATCATAGCAAAACCTTCCAATGTGAGTCTAGAAATGTAAGACTGTAGAAGCACGTTAATTTTAGCCAATGGATCATCTGAAGCTTCATTGATTGGGATAGGAGCATGTTCCATCAATTTTTCAAGCTCAAGCTTTTCTTCACGTCTCACAGGAACATATTTAAATTCTTCACTTGTAGCAAAAATTCTGAATATATCAACTTCATTCATATGTGGTTTAATCTGTTTCTCATAGTTTTTGATGCTTCTGTACGAGATGTAATAGTATGAAGCAATTTTACCCAAATCAGTTGGAACAACCAAGCCAGATTGAAAGTTATATTTGATGAGACCATTCTTAGCTAAGATCATAAAGGCAGAATGAGATAAATCCTTTCTTCTTTGGTATAGTTCAGCGTCATTATCATATTCGCTTCCAACGTGATATAAACTTCTAGATTTAGCCATTCTAACGAACAAATATGTGTAACTCATCCAATTGATACAATCCTCAATATTCTTGATTGATCCTGAAACAATTTCCGCATTGACATCATCGGCCAGCTTTGAGAATAATTGTGACTCTATAGGAAGTTGTTGATTCAGAATGGCTAGATAATAATTAACATCCTCCTGGGATGTGATGATGATACCCTCACCATGGGTATCATATCTAGGTCTACCAGCTCTACCTAACATTTGCAAGATATCCTGAGGTGACAACTCAACCCAAGAACCCTTCTCAGGAGAGTAAATACTGGTTCCCTTAATGATAACAGTATGTGCTGGTAAGTTAACACCCCAAGCTAACGTAGCAGTGGAAACCAATACTTTAAGATGACCTTCAGCAAACAAGTCTTCAACAGTAGATCTATCTTCTTTCTCCATACCAGCATGATGGATACCGAATCCCATTGGGAGTATATTCTTGAGACCAGCATTCTTGGTGTTTTCAGATTCCTCTTGTAAAATTCTTTTTACACCTTCACTCAGAGGGAAAACTTCATCATTTTCGATCAATTTATCTATAATGAACTTTGCAGTCTTTTCAGTTTCCTTTCTGGAATGCACAAAAATGATAACTTTATTGTTTTCCTTCACGTTATCCTTAACTTTTTGATAACAAACATCGTTCATTGCTTGTAATCTTTTCAAGGCCTTTGTTTCAGTTATACCAATAAATTGCTGAGCCAAAGGACATGGTCTATAAGAAGCATCAAAGTAGAACAGCCCCTTATCAAAGTCAACTCTCAAGAAAGAAGCAACATCCTCATAATTTGGTAAAGTAGCAGACAATCCAATTAGTCTCACAGGTTCAGTGTTATCTTCATCGGAGTTACGTATTGTACGTGAAACAATACTTTCAATGACAGGACCTCTCTCGTCATGCAACAAGTGAATTTCATCAATGATGATCAATTTGACTAAACTGACATAAGATAAATCACCCCCCTTTCTGGTTATAACATCCCATTTTTCAGGTGTGGTGACAATGATTTGGGTTGATGCAATTTGATGCTTTGTTAGGTTAGAATCACCAGAAAGTTCATTTACCGTGATATTGAATTGATCTAATCTTCTTCTGAACTCTCTAGCTTGTTCTTGAACCAAAGCTTTTAGTGGAGCAATGTAAACAATTTTGAATGCATTTAAGTCAATGTTACCATCTTCATCCATGTATTTTGAAATTGCCCTTAAGACCGTTAACATAGCAACGTTAGTCTTACCAGCACCAGTTGGAGCACACATAAGGATATTACAATCATCATTGAAAGCAGAAGGATAAACTTTAGATTGAATTCTGTTCAAAGTTTTAGTTTCTGAAGAGGGGAAAACAGACTGGGCCCAAGTTGGTAATTCCGTGATTTCAATTAAACGTTCTAATTTATCAAATTCAGGTTGTTTAGGAGGTGGAATGTGGATTTCTCTCCAGCTTGGTTCATCTCTTTTGAAGGACCCTTTGGGCAATTGGAACGTGGTAGTAGTCATGAGACGAGGCCCCTGGTCAAAGACTAAATTATCTATATCCATATATCTTGGAGTGTTCTTTGCCTTTGTCTTGGATTTTGAAACCGTCTTGGTTTCATTAGCTGGAGCTGAAGTCGCAGCCACATCAGTTGCTTCATACTCTTCCACAAGATTTTGAAGTGAGTTTTCAACCATACGATTAATTACCACATGCTTATCTTCTTGTGTTTTTACCTGACTCAATTTGTAACCAAAGAAAATTCTATCATGATTTTTCAAAAACAACTGCACAAGGGAGGTAGAATCTTCAGGAAATAAGGACATCAGTTCATTTTCAAATTCTCTATTAGTGATATCCTGTTGATATAATTGTTCAAGAAGTGTGATTAACCTATCTGAGAGTTCAGTGTGTTCATATGATTGCAAGTCGGGCAATGTAGAGGCAATTTGTCTGGTAATCCAAAATTGATCTATGGACTTGATTTTGGGTATTTTAGTTTCCGTGTCTATTTCAGTTGATAATTTAACAATATCATCTTCATTTTCGATATTTTGGAAATCTTCTTGATCGATATCAGAGGCATCACTGCCGATCTCTTGTTCACTGTCTTCATCTTCCTCTTCATCGTTTTCCTCGTCTTCTTCATCAATTGCAAGACCCACTTCTGATTCTGAGTCACTCTGTTCATTTATTTGATTGTAATCATCAATTTCTTTAGCCAATGTGTTAATCTCTAAGAAGGAGTCATCATTCAATTTATTACCGATTGCCTCTTCTAGTTTAGACTTCTTCACTTTGTCGATGAGGTTATCATTTTTGAGGATCTCTAATGTTAAATCTGCTAAAGATCTCACCACATCATCTGGCACATCATTTTCTAAGATAGTATAACACCAACTGAGGATCTTCTCAAAGACAGCAGTGGTTTGATCCGAGGTTGGGGTATAGTTATAACTCTCCAAGTTAGTGGAATCTAGTAATGTCTGTCCAGATCTATTGATATTCTTGGGTTGTTGCTTCTTTTTCTTGGATTTTTTTCTTTCCACTAGTTCTCCATCTCCCTCTTCGTGTGGTCTTTTAGCTCCAGTGATATCCACATCGACATTTGATCCAATATCTTTGATGTCTATCTTACCCACCATACTGTGTGGATTTGTATCAATGTTTTTCTCATTGGATCCTTTATCCATCAGCCGTCTATCAGTTCTGAGGACCTTATTGGCCATCTCAGAGTACTTAAACTGCTGTATGTTATCAGACATCGTTTAATTATGTGTATATATACACTTCTCTAGTAGTTCTACCATGAATTGCCCCGTTTTATATTGAAAAATATGTTTTTCTTTTAAATAAAAAAAAAAAAAAACATCGTGCGGCTTGAATAGACGATCGTCCCAATAATCAATAATTATAAATATCGACTCAAGGGGTCTCCTCAGCGCACTCAGGACTTTTCCCGACCGAAGTCGTGTTAGCAAAATAGAGGAGACACCGCTTAACATAGGAAAAAAAAAAGAGAGACACAGAAGGTGATAATCATTATCACACATTTGTTTTTAACCAATTGATATTGACCTTGTCATTAATTCAACTTATATAGATTTAGTTCAATTGAGATATATATAGTCAAATATAAATCATAATGTTGAGATTTACTTCATCCTTGAAACAATCACAAAGATTGGCTTTACCAAGATTAGCAAGATCTTTAGCAACCGCTTCTGACGTATGTATTTTCATTCATTATGTACACGGGAAAATACAGAGCATATAGGTATTGATCATTTCAATTCATTCACACATGTTCAGTTTCAGTTCGGAGTATTATGATTTGTGGGATATTGTATTCCGACCAATTTACCTTACTCTGTTTATCTATTATACATCTCCGGTTCCGAATTTTTATACTAACAACCAATTCTTGTTTTTACTTATAGACTGTCAGAATTAGTCTTCCAGAAACTTCATTTGAAGCTTATGAATTAGATGTTCCTGAATTATCATTCGAAACCGAGAAGGATACCTTGTTAGAAATGTACAAGCAAATGATTATCATCAGAAGAATGGAAATGGCTGCCGATGCATTATACAAGGCTAAGAAGATCAGAGGTTTCTGTCACTTGTCTGTCGGTCAAGAAGCCATTGCCGTTGGTATTGAAAGTGCCATTACTCCACAAGATGATGTTATCACCTCTTACAGATGTCACGGGTTCACCTACATGAGAGGTAGCTCAGTGAAGGAAGTGTTAGGTGAATTAATGGGTAGAAGAATCGGTGTCTCCTACGGTAAGGGTGGTTCTATGCACATGTACGCCAACGGATTCTACGGTGGTAACGGTATCGTGGGTGCCCAAGTTCCATTAGGTGCTGGGTTAGCATTTGCTCACCAATACAGAGAAAACAACAACTGTACCTTCACCTTATACGGTGATGGTGCCGCTAACCAAGGTCAAGTTTTTGAAGCCTTTAACATGGCTAAGCTTTGGAATTTACCATGTGTGTTTGCTTGTGAAAACAATAAGTATGGTATGGGTACTTCCGCTGCTAGATCATCTGCCTTGACTGATTACTACAAGAGAGGTCAATACATCCCAGGTTTAAAGGTCAACGGTATGGATATCTTGGCTGTCTACCAGGCTTCTAAGTTTGCCAAGGACTGGGCTATCTCCGGTAATGGTCCATTAGTTTTGGAATACGAAACTTACAGATATGGTGGTCACTCTATGTCTGATCCTGGTACCACTTACAGAACCAGAGAAGAAGTGCAAAACATGAGATCAAGAAATGATCCAATTGCCGGTTTGAAGGCTCACTTATTGGACTTTGATATTGCCTCTGAAGAAGAAATCAAGACCTTCGACAAGGCTGCTAGAAAGTATGTCGATCAACAAGTTAAGGAAGCCGAGGCTGCTCCACCTCCAGAAGCTAAGATGGACATCTTGTTCGAAGATGTTTACGTTCCAGGTTCCGAAATCCCTGTCTTGAGAGGTAGAATTAGAGATGACTCTTGGGATTTTGCTAAGAAGGGTTTCGCCTACAGATAAACCAACTAACTTGCTTTTTCCTGCTTTTTTTTAAAAAAAAACTATTGTCTCTATTTTTTATGTTAAAAATTTTTTTTTATGTTTAGTTAAGGTTGTTTGTTACAACTTGTATTGTAATACCTTATAATGCCAATAAATTTATATTTCGATCCCTGGTTGATACATGTAATAATTAAAAAAAGTAAACAAGTACATTTTGTAAAAAGATACAATAACAAAGTAAATAGGAACATAAGAGAATAAATTTAAACAAAACACAGTATTGAATGTAAAAAAACAGACAAGAAAAGTACTATAAAATAAAATAAACGAAAACAAAAAAATCAAAACCATGATTTAAAACTATTCATCAGCAGGAACGATTAAATAGTTTGGATCATTCTCATGAGCGTGGTATTCATCAGAATCAATGGTTTCCAAAGTGACAACTTCTTCATATTCTTCTTCAGCATCACCACTGGATTCAGCGACAACTTCTTCAGTGAAAACTGGCTTTGCTGCCTTAGCCTTCTCCAATGAATCCAAATCGTTATCATTGGTATCCGGCTTAGAAGAAGAAGAAGCCTTCAATCCATCAGAGTCGGAACCATCTTTTTCCTCACCTTCGATACTTGATGGAACAATATCAGTACCCATAGAAACCGGTCTGATTTCCTTCAGTTCAACCTTTTGAGCTAAACCTTCAGTACCATCAATGGAAGCAGATGGGTTAATGGATATATCCTTGGACTCAGCAGTAGTGATCTTTGGACCCGTAACGCTAACATCAGGGGTAGTAACTGTAACATCAGGGGTGGAAACATCAACATCAGGGGTGGTAGCATCAACATCAGGAACAGTGGCATCAGCCTTAACGGAAGCAGAAGCAGACTTTTCCTTAGACACAATGGTTGCACCGGCAGCAGTGGCGGCAGTAACAGCAGCAGCAGCAATACCAACAGAGGAACCCTTTAAGGAACTGGTTCTTGAGTTAGTCTTAGATGGAGACCCAGTAGCAGCAGAGGCTGTAGTATCAGCCTTCAAAGAGTTAGATCTAGATCTATTCTTCTTGAATGGATTACCAATCACGGAGTTAGTTCTAGAAGTAGAAGTGACAGCTGGTGGCTTAGATGAAGAGCTCACAGAAGTACGCTTTGATGGAGAAGAAACTGGGTTGGTACCTGTTAAAGAATTCTTCCTGGAACGAATTGGGTTAGTACCAGTCAAAGAGTTCTTTCTGGAGGTAGAGAAAGTATTAGTACCAGTCAATGAGTTCTTTCTGGAGGTAGAGAAAGTGTTAGCACCGGTCAACGAGTTCTTTCTAGAACCAGTAGTAGTGGTAGAAGTGTACTTAGCAGATAATTCAGCAGCAGCCTTCTTCTCTCTGTATTCCTTCAATCTTTCAGAGGCAGGTCTATTCATGTTAGCAACTTCTTGTGGAGTCAGATGCTTAAGAGCATCATCAACCATGGACTTTCTTCTTGGAGTAGTTGGTGATTCAGGGACAACTGGGGAAGAGACATCAACGGAAGCTTCAACCGGAGCAGCAGGTGATTCAACATCAATGGAATCCTCAAGTGGATCCACAGTAGTAGCAACAACAGGTGCTTCAACGTCAACGCCAGGTGTTTGAATTTCAACAGCGTCATCAAAACCGGCATATTCGTGTTCAGCTGGATCTTCATGAATAGTATGAACATCACGGCTGGTTGATGGAATTTCATAAGCTGGAGTTTCTTCAACAACAGGAGCGGATGCCTCAGCGGCGACTTCATCAATGTCAACTGCACCAGGGGAAATTTCCTTAGTTTCAATTGGTGAAACAACAGCTGCAATACCGGCACCGGCCGCAATACCTCCAACAACAGCAGCTGGAGTTGAAATAGAGACACCTGGGGAGGAAACTTCTGGAGCCTCAACTGAAACAGCTGGGGATAAAACTTCTGGAGCTTTAGCAGAAATGGCTGGAGATGAGACGGCAGGAACTGTAGAGGAGACGGCAGGAGATGAAACAGCAGGTGCAGAGACGGTAGCAGTTGGAGCAGAAACGGCAGGAACTGTAGCAGAAACAGCTGGACTCTTAACAGAAATAGTTGGCGATGAAACAGCAGGGGCCTTGGCAGAGATAGCTGGAGATGAAACAGCAGGTGCGGAGACGGTAGCAGTTGGAGCAGAAGTACCAACGGAGTGAATAGCCTTGGAAACACCAGAGGCAGCTGCTGACAAACCAGAACCAGCAGCAGAAGCACCAGTACCTGCAGCGCTGGCACCAGTACCAGCAACGGCGGCAACACCACCGACAGCGGCAGCACCACCAACAGCGAAAGCGGCCAATTCCTTAGATAATTTAGCTTTACTAGCCTTTAAAGACTTCAATCTCTCCATTTCAGCAACCTCAAGTTCCAGGTTCTTTCTTTCCTCAATTTGTTCTTGTCTTTTGATTTCAGCTTGCTTCTTGGCTTCAGCCTTTTCCTTGGCAGCCTTTTCTTCAGCTTCGGCCTTTTCCTTAGCAGCCTTTTCTTCAGCTTCGGCCTTTTCCTTAGCAGCCTTTTCTTCAGCTTCGGCCTTTTCCTTAGCAGCCTTTTCTTCTGCTTCAGCCTTCTCTTGAGCCAATCTTTCTTCTTCTTCAGCCTTCTCTTGAGCAATTCTCTTTCTTTCTTCTTCATTTTGGATTCTCAATTGTTCTTGCTTTTTGGCTTCTTCAATTCTCATCTGTTGCTTCTCCTCTTCCCAATCTGAAGCAGCCTTAGTAGCGGCTTCACGTTTGGTGACCAGATCTTCCTTACCAGTGGTAGTCAAGTGATTAATCTTAGTAGAGTGGGCACCAACAGTGGTAGCCAGTAAAGCAAGGTGGCTCTCTAACTTGGAGACATTACTAGACGCTTGCTCGTGCTTGCTAGTGAGGACAGCCAAGTCTCTTTCAGAAACCTTCTTTTGCTTAATAGCACTCTTGGTCAAGGCTCTTTGTTCCTTCTTGGTGCTCAATAAAGCTTCCAATCTAGCCAATTTCTCCTTCAATTCAGCCTCCTTTTCAGCCAACTTGGCCTCTAAGTCGTCAGCAGAGGTGTTGAAACCGTCACCATCGTTTTGGAAGGTTTCCAAACTACCCTTTTCGACTGTTTGTTGTTCACGCACAGCTTCTAGTTCATTCAGTTTGGCTTCCTTGAAATCAGCAGCATTTTGAATGGTTCTCTCCTTATTAGTGATGTGAGCTTCAGCAGCTTGAGCTTCATCCTGTTCACCGTTAACAGCATCCTTCTCAATATTAGCCTTAACATCGGCAATGTATTGAAGGGCTGCGGTTTCACTCAGTTTCATCTTGTTTTCAGTAGCATTCTTAGAAGTCTCATAGTTCTTTTGGATGACAGCATTTTGCTTATCAACAGTAGCCTTGAATTTAGCTAATTCCTTAGACATTCTTTCTTCATCCTTCTTGGCAATCTTGGATTCCTCAGCAAGGGCTCTAGACTTATCTCTAGCGATAGATTCCTCAACAGATTGATCAACAGTCTTTAAGATTGGGGCAACCCTCTTTCTGGCAATTTCATAGATTTGAGCTTCAGTCAATTTCAAACCGGCACCCAAGTCCAAGACTCTATTTTGGTTTTCAACACTAGTCTTGTTCATGGCTTCATTAACCAGCTTCTTGTTTTCCTTATATCTACCTAATAACTTTGGCTTGCCGACTAATCCTTGTTCAACTTCATCTGGACCAGGAGGAGTCAAATCAATCGACTTGTTAGCTTGTTCATCGTAAAGCTTTTGTTCCTCTTGCAATTGAGCAGTAGTCTTATCACCTAATTGTGTGGCATGATGAATCACAGCATCTTCACCCTGAGTAACCTCGGTGGTAGCCTTGGAGACAACTGGGGCAACCTTTTCAGTCGCAATTTCATCATCGAGATCCTTTGGTGCTAATTCAGCAACATCATCTTCAGCCTCGTCCTCATCTTCAACTTCAGCAGTTTCAGTAACTGGTTCAACAGTTTCCCCGACAACTTCCTCAGTTTCAGCAACGGCACCGTTTTCAGTGACTTCCTCAGTAACATCTGGAACAACCTCTTCAGTGGCTTCAGTTTCGACAACTGGTTCTTCTTCCACAGCAGCTTCAATTTCGGTTTCAGCATCCTTGGTGACATCAATTGGTTCCTCGTCCTCGACTAAGGCACCATCACCGGAAAATCTTGGGTCAATGGCTTCTTCACCGGATGGAACTGGGGAAGTAGAGTCAGTTGGGGCAGTGACAGACACCTTAGCAGCTTCAGCAGCTTCAGCAGCAGCGGCAGCTTCAGCAGCAGCGGCAGCCTTGGCAGCCTTCTTAGCCTTAGAATCGGCTCTGGCCCTAGCTGTAGACTCTGGGGTCCCGGTTAATCCAATCTTGGTTAGAGTGGTCTTGAACTTAGATGGAGAAGCGACAGGGTTACCGTGCTCACTCAAAGGTTCACCGGAAACTTGAATGGTGTTACCAGCTCTCAAGGCCTCGACAACGTTTGGAGAGGAGGCAGCCACTGGACCAGATGAGGTCTTAGGGGCGGCACCTTGAGGTCTGAAAGGTGAAATCCAAGTGGATGATTGTTTGTTGACGCTAGCCACTTTCTTCATCTGAGTTGTGACATATTTTTTTTCTGGGGTTGGAGTAGACGATTGCAATAAATTTGCAATATCATTAGGGTTAGTGGATGCCCTTCTTGAAGTACTCATTATTGAATTGTCAATTGATAAAGGGTTATCTACTAAAATAGAGAGTAAATCCTTCCTATTACCTGAAATATACAACAATTTAGTGTGTTTATTTTATTCCTATTCCTCCCCCCCTGCGGGAAAGTAGTGTACAAACCAAGTGCAGATTACGTAATCACAAGATATTTTTCCCGATGCAGCCAGTTAATTACCTAATTAGGAAGTATTACATTTCTGATAATATACAAACCTATAGTAATTGAAATTAACGATATAAGAAGGTATTATACAAAAAAGAAGAGTGTCCCAAAATAAAGAGATAAAATATAAATGGAAAAATAAAAAAACCAAGCTAAAAACGAAAAAAACAAAAAGAACGCAACGACACAAAAGTTAAAGGAAAAACGATCAAGAATATAAAAAGAATGGTTTTAGAAGAAAAGAACAATCCGGTTGGTTAAAGATATCAAACATACAAATGTAAATCAAAAAGTCAACATAGTATACTCTAAAAGAAGTTTCATTATTTATTTTTTTGTTTCTACCAGAAAATCCAATGGATGTTAAACTTAGTTCTTTTCTGGTGCAACTGCAGTGGTAGCTTCAGTAGTAGTAGTAGTAGCAGTAGTAGCAGTAGTAGCAGCAGTGGTAGTAGTGGTAGCTGGAGTAGTAGAAGTAACTGGAGTAGCTTCAGTAGAACTTTCACTAATCTTTAATTCAGCCAATCTCTTGGCTTCTTCATGAACATCCTTAGTAGAACTTGCGATATCCTTATAGAAATCATGAATCTTGGCACCATACTTATCATTCTTGAATTTTTGGAAGTAGGTATCTAAAGTGGATCTACCCTTTGCAACCTTATCATCAATCTTGAACTTTTCATCAGCAGCCTTGTACTTTTCATCAGCCTTGGCCTTGAATTCTTCATTCTTTTCACCAATCTTGTACTTGTCGTCTAACTTACCAACGAAATCCTTGAACTTGGAAGAGAAACCCTTCTTCTTGTCGTAATCAACAGCCTTTTGAACCAAGTGATCAGATAACACATAACCGTGAGCTAAGTATTCAGCAACAATGGCGGTCTTTGGCTTGTATTCTTGGGCAATGTCTTCATGGCCTTCGGCAGTAGTGGCAGCGACAGGTTCAGCGGTCTTGACATCGGTAGTGGTGGTAGTTGCTGTAGTGGCGGCAACTGGTGCAGTGGCGGCACCGTCTTCGACAACCTTGATAGGGGAACCTTCCAATTCAGCACCGTTTAATAATAAAGCAGTGGAGACAGCTGAAGGGCTTTCAAAGACAACAGAGACAGATTTAGTCTTGTCAGTCTTTTCGACAACTTCAGTGGTCTTGATCTTACCACAGAAGGAGAAAAATTCTTCAATCTTGCTGTCGGTGGTAGTTAATGGAATACCGCTTGCGATAATAGTAGAGGACATAATGTATATAATTTTATTGATATAAAACGAACTGTAATAAAAACTATAAAGAAATTTAAAAGGAAGAAGTTATAAAAACAATTTAGCAATTTTATTTAAGGGCAAACCCACAATTACTTATAAAGTAAAATAATTAGGAATGTGGAATTGCAAGTAGACACAGAGCATGAGATGCCGCTGCTGAAGGCTTATTTAAAATAAAATTCTCTCTAAGCGCCCCATAGATGAATTGTACATTCAGTTTTCAGTTTTATTATTATCTATAAATTCAATTGAGTTCTTGAGTTAATGGATTCTATTATATTTAACCTAATTGAATTGATTACATCAAGAAAATTCAATTGCAATTACTTAATTTACCAACTAAAACGTAAGACTTGTATTATTGTATGTATATTTTATAGTATGCACGGAACGAAAATTTCAGTTGGAGAGCACCCCACGATGCGGCTCACGTCTAGTATAATAATGCTCTTAGAAATTCCGGTTTACCTAGTTTATTATACTTCTCTAAGGTTTATTATGGAAAGAAACAAAAAAAAATATACAAATATTATTAAATAGAGCTATAAAAGGAATACATTAAGAAGAAATATATTAAATACTGACAGTGGTAGCCTTAGTATTGGTAGCAGTAGTAGTATTAGTGGCGTTGTTATCAGTCACGGAAGAGGCAGTGCTATTGTTAGTGATAGGAATTCTCATCGCTTCAACTGTAGCATTAATAGATCCGTTGACACCACCATTATTTGGATTTCTCACAAGATTCAACCCAAAGGACTTCTTGTCAGGTAATGAGGCTGTGTCATCTCTAGTTAATTCCTTTCTAACAGCTAACACTGAATCCACAATGACAGCATCAACTCCAGCAGCCATCTCTAACTTGGCATTTTCAGGATCATTATTCTTAGTACCATACGTGACACACACTAATCCAGAAGCCTTCACCACAGAGGCCAATCTAGGACATGCCACAATTGGATCAGCACAACTGACAATTCCCAAGAGATTCCACTTTCTAGAAAATCTGATAGCACTTTGTAATGAACATGCACGAACATCAGCCATTGGTGCAGTACCTGATTCAGTCAAGAATAAAATAGGAATGGATGGTTGTTTCAACGATAACATCATACAAATGTCTGGATGGAAGGATGAAAACATAACATCTCTCCCATCGGCATTATCATAAACAGTCTTCAACACAATGTCAACCCAATGGTTCATATCAGGGAAAATCTCAACCATATCCTCTTGTTCAGCTTCATCCAACATAGGATATTTACATTCAATATTGAATCCAACATTCTTTGGAACTTTCTTGAATAATTCCACCAACGTCACAAATGATGATGCAATACTGGTACCACGGGTGTTCCCCTTATATTGATTAGCTTTCCAAGTTCTAGTAAGCTTCATTCTTTCATGAGATGGTTCCTCGAATTCCTCCTTCTTGACTTTCTCATCCTTCAGACCATTCAATTTTTCATGATAAGAGATAGATCTAGGTCTATTGTTCTTGTAAAGATAGTAATCATCCTTAGAGTTACGTCTACCACTAGTAGTTTCCATTTGTTCCTTCACTTGATTTGGATGATTCAATCCAAGGAATTGCTCCAAAGTTAACGCATGCATAGGAATATCGATCCCGGACTCCGCAACCAAGAAATCGTGGTAAACCACTGGCACATCATCTTTAGTCAATTGAACATCAAATTCAACATATGAGGCCCCCAAAGAAGCAGCAGCGATGAACGATTCCACGGTGTTCTCACCCAATTGTAATGACTTTCTGTCTCTACTGTTCATACCATTACCTCTATGACCGATGACTCTTGATGACACAAGAGATTTCCAATATGTCTCTGTTCTACCCATAACCATCTTGGGATGCACAAATGGAGCCACTAACATAAATTCAAATCTGATAGTACCCAGAACTTCTAAAGTGGCATACTCCAAAATAGGTAACACAATGCAACTGCTCAATGATCTCTTATTAGTACCCACACCAGTGTACACGTTTCTCAAAACGGCAACGGCTCTACCCAGGATTTTACTGTCTCTCTTGTCTTCACCTGATTGGTACGTTGGCACAACATCAAAATAGATAACCGTATCCAAAGGATCACCAGAGGTACACTTAAATGCTATAGGATCCGTGGCACCACCATTATTGTCATCCAATGGGAGATCTAATAACACTGATGGTTGATCATCCAAATTCTTAGCGCTGATATTGATGGATAAGGCAGTATCTAATTCAGTAGCATGCGCCCTAGAGATAGGCACTCTATTCAATTCGACAGCCAAGTTCGTGTTTCTAGTGTCGGCACTCCCCAAAGTGATCAGAATCAATGATTCATTATGTTTCAAGTAACGGTGACCAAATGATTTCACTGCATTCGATTGTGGAGAACTCGATCTTTTAGAACTGGAAGATCTCAAATGTTTGATAACTCTGACTGGATTATTAGCTGGAACGTCACCAGTGTTAGTGTAATCAGAAAGTCTATCAATACTACTCGTGGCAACACCATTATTAGAGGCACTAACAGTGGCTTCGATACCATTGGTAGGTCTCATTTGAGGAGACAGGGTAGGAGACATAGCAGCAGAATCTAAGAACTCGTAAGGGTTGTAACTAGCAGGGGTCAGCAGTTCAGTGATCTCCATGTGACCTCTCAAGGCGGCATGCTCTCTTGGGTACCAACCACTTTCATCTTGGATATCATACTTAGCATTACTATTCATGAGTGCCTTAACAATATCGACAAATCCCTCTGCAGCAGCAACAAATATTGGAGTCCAACCAAATGTGGCCTCACCAATCTCAGTGTTAGCACCTTTATTTAACAAGAATTCCACAGAATTCAGTAGGTTGAGTTTGGAAGCTATATATAATGGTGTTTCCTTGGAGTCAGACTCGGTGGAATCAATGGAGATCCCCTTACGAGACAAAACAAGGTCCAAGAGTTCTGGAGAATCCAATCTAGTAGCTAACAACAAAAGTGGTGGACATGTCAATTGAACATCTTCCGCCATGGCGTCAACCAACACCTCAGTTGTTTTAGGGTGGGTACCCAAGATAGCCAAGTGGAATGGAGTCAACATTTCAGAATCCCCCCAAACGCTGACATCATCGAGAGACACAGATTCATTATACAACCCCCATTTCTTCAAAAACTCAATAATGATGGCAGTGACCTGTTTTAACCCGTATTGAGCGGCATAATGTAATGGAGTTCTTTTGTAATTATCCTTCTGTAAGATGGCAAATTTCAAATGTGGAGGCAAATGTTCGAAGATGTAGAGTAGCCCCTGTGAGGAATCATTAGAGTTAATACCATCTGGACCAAACGTGTTCAACAATCTAAAATTGATATCAGTTGGAGTGTAAGCAACTGGGATACTATTTGCAGAGGTAACATTCTGAGGGGAACCCGAATTTTGTAATTGCCTGTTAACGTATTGTTTACCCAAGGCAATCACATGATGATGCAAGAAGTTTCTACCAGTGATATCAGATGCATCTGACAGAACAGGAATGATCTCTAACAATTCGTCTATACATTTGAAACTCAAATTCAAAGTAGCTTTGTTTAATAAAGCTAATAATAATTTCAATGGAGCCAAAACTGGGGACATGTGTTCCTTGATCAATGCTTGATTCAAGCCCTCTGGGTCATCCTTTTTGATTAATTCTAAATAAACGTCCATAGAGGAAAGTTTCCGGTCTGGTTTATTAATGGATGTGACGAACGTAGCAGATGGAGGTGGCAACGAGGAATTGGAGACATTCAATTCGACATTGGAGATCGATGAGGCAGCAGAGGAAGTAGGTTTCCCAGTATTTCTGTCACTGATAGAAGCAGACGCAGCGATTGGAACACCACCATAATTTGCCTCACTGGCGGTTTTACTCATCAATTCGGCGTTGGCTGATAATTTAGTCAAGTAGTTATTAACCATGGACAAGTCTCTCAGAATCTCCGACTCATTAGAAAACGATAATGGGTACACCCGGGCATTCAAATAAGCTTCTTGTCTATTTGTACCCGTTTTTTTATCCAATTTCTTCAAGATCTTACGGAATCCACGTCTATTAAGTTCTCCGAACCATTTCAAGTTTCTAAAGTGGTTTCTCAATTCAAGTAAAATTCCGATGATCTCTTCTGATTCATCATCATCTTCGATAGCCAAATTTGTTGGATTCAAGAAACTTGTAATCTTCTTAAGTCTTCTTTGATATTCTGTGTATTGCTTGTTATAGAAATCATCAACTTTTTCAATGTTTCTATCTAACTGAAAGAAAAATGAGGCGAGTTCCGATTTCACTTCGGGGTCATTTAGCACGTCGGCATTGGGTGTCTTTTCTAAAATTTGAGCTTCTTTTGTGTTAATTTCTTTGATTAGCTTCTTGAGACCCTTATAATTCATATACGAGTGTTGCCATTCTGGAACTTGATGTCCCAGGAACGTTTTCCCAAATTTCATTTTTAAGAGAGATCAAATCTATAAATATATCCCCGCTCAAAATAAGATAAGGAGTTTTTATATATTGTTTATTGGTTATAACAAAATAAATATAAGTCTTTCTAAACTTGTTGAAACACTAATGTGATACCATTAATCAATAATAAGAAGGAAGGGGATATATATTAATTTATATAAATATACATTTATCTTATAAACAAGAGTAAAACCATGTTATAATATACAAGCGGCACCAAATTTAGGGCATGTGCCTTGCAATAAAAAAAAAGAAATTTTTTGGTAGCGGAATAATCCAGTATGGATTAACAGTTCGGACAAAGTCCATCAGATTTAACTAGTGTGTAGATCTGTAGACGGGGGGAGTAATAAGAGTGTTAGTAAAAGTGGTCAGAAGACATGTAATAAAGACAAAAAATAAATAAATAGAAGTACTTACATCTTGAATAGAGGCATTGACAAACTGTCTGACTTCTAAAGTTAACCAAACTTTAATCATAGATACACTATCAGTATCTTGTAATATCAGTTTACCCTCTTGGAAACCTATCTTTCTTAGAATAGGAAGCGATCTAAAAAACAAAAGAAACGAGAAAGTAATACATTGTTAGTAAAAATGATTTTTGTTACTAAAATTAAACAGTAGGAACCCCGAAATTCCATGCAAATACACACCTTGCAAATAAATCTAATTCTGGATCCAATTGTCTACCTATACCTTCCATCAATAAAATAGCTACAATGACAGTGACAAAGTCACCTTCCATTCTGACATGATGGGATCTCACCATGGATAACATTCTATCTAATAAATCACCGATAGAGATTGTACCCAAGGTGAACGTTCTCTCCTTGACTCTACCAACTAATCTTTCCACTTTAATCTTGAACACTTCCTTATTGATTGCAGTTTCAGGAGTCTTTGACCGTTCAATCATCAATTCACCAGCCTTGTAACCATCGAATTCAGCTAATGCATTGAAAAGTGAAATAAAATTATACCGATTAACATCATTTAATTCGGTAACCAATCCAGCATCGATTAAACATAATTGAGGATGGTAACCCTCTAAATGTAATCTCTTAAATTCTGATGCCAATTTATCTTCATCTTCTATTTTATTTAATTGATCCATTAATTCATCAGTTTCGAAATCGTTTGATGTACAATTCCCACGTTTATCCTTTTTAATTAATCTAATGAAAATATTCCCCGGATGTAAATCTGCATGAATGAAGTTATCTAAGATTAACATTTTCAAGAATGTATCAATTAATGTATCACTTGTCTCTTTAGAAATGAATCTATCTGAACGATCCTTTAATGCTAATAATTTATTCATTGATAACCCATTAATACGTTCTTCGATTAACACTTTCCTAGAACTGACATCAAGATGGGGTTTAGGAAATTTAATATCACTGGTGTTAGGAAATTTATCTTCAAATCTTAATAAATTGAATGCTTCAATACGAAGATCTAATTGAAGTTTCATCAATATAGCAAATTGTTCAACTTCCTGTGGCAGAGATAACCATTCCATAGTTGGAATCCAATCAATCGCAGCAGCGAAGAATCTCATTATCCTTAGATCTCTCTCTATTTTGATTTCCACATTAGGATGAACAACTTTGACAGCGACAAGTGCATCATGATCTTTGCCAACAAATTTACTGTTTAACTTAGCTAAATACACTTGAGCAATGGCACCACATCCGATTGGTGTTGGATCAAATTCTTGGAAAACTTGATCTATAGTTGATCCATTAAATGTAGCCGCCAATATTTGTTTAGTTTTCTTAAATGAATGAGCCTTAGCATTTGAATGTAATTGAGATAATTCTTCACAGAGACCTTTAGGGAATATATCTGTTCTAGATGCAGCCCATTGACCCAATTTAATGAATGAAGCACCTGCCCATTCTGCACTTATTCTAATGATTTTATACCATAATGTAGCACCTGAACGGGTCCCCTTTTTATTAATTTTACCAAAATATTGCACGGGGAAAAGTACCACAATGGGGAGAAACACCATAGTCAATTCAATGAATCTACCGATAGTGACTAATGGTTCCCAAATGTAATCCATATACCAAAATTTGAATTTATATAAGAATCCAATATATTTTTGGTTAGACTTTCGTTGACGAACAGCTAATTCTTCTTCTTCCAATTCTTTCAATGATGCGGAATAGAGTCCCATTTCATAAGTATCTTGTGTGGGATCGGGTTTAATTGTATTTTTATTAGACAATACAGATTCCTCCATGAACAATTTCTTATATACATGGGGTTCGTTCAATAGGGGGTCTGCGTTGGAAACCACAATGAGTCCAGATACTAAACCAGCTGTAGTGAATAACAATGCATTTTTTTGCCATCCATGGGGGGTATATCTATATTTAGTTAATGGAGACCACCTCGTTATTGAGCTATGGAATTGTCTGATCGTTGGGGTTGATTGTAAGGGAGAAACTTGGGGTAATGCGGAGAAGCTGAACCGGGTGAGACGGCCAGATGTTGTGACTTGTTTGGGTAATTGTAACCCCAGTCTCATGCAATTGATTAATCGTATCTTAATCATGATTTTGCAAGGTGGAATCTATATATACAACTCAGATTTGGAGGTGTGTGTGTGTGTAAATGGATGGCAAGAAAACACATAATCTACTGTTTTGCAAAAGTTTTGCCTCGAGCCAGCGAATACGTATTACGTCAATTTTTCAATTAGTATTATGAAGTTCTTTAACAGATATACACAATTTTTTTCAGAGATGATGGTAGAAGTAAAAGAGGACAAGAGATAAAGAAAATAAAGACGAATGGGAAGAAAGTAGTCATAGCAAAAATAGTAGAAAAAAAAAAGAAAAACAAAGAAGATAGAGAGAGAAGGGAAAGAGAAAACATGTCAAAAAAAATGATACAGAGCAGGCTTATAACAAATACAAACAAGATGAGAGAATGTGACTAATGAAGAATGAATATATTGTAAAGTCAAGATGAAAAGGAACACACATATACCAAATTTTGTTTTTTTTTGATAGAAATATAATAAGAGTACATGAAAGATAGGATAACGTTGCAAGAAGGAATAGAATAAATAGTTTTTTATTTTTCTTTTTATTTCATTGTATGGTTTATAGATGTAATATTTGTTATGATGAATGCAAATAGAAAAACAAAACAATTTAGTTATTTCAAAGTTGTTCTTCCTTAATGACATCAATCAGCCAATCTAATCCTTCCGTTAAACCTTCACCTTTGATTGCACTACTCGCCACGATACTCCAACTTCTATCTTTTAATTCAATTAATCCTAATGCTTTAGAAACTTCAGCTGCAGTGAGTGCACCTGGTTGATCTTGTTTATTTGCAAACACTAATAATGCGCTATCTGATAATTCATCTTCTTTCAACATCATATGGAGTTCCTTTTTAGCCACGTCAACACGATCTTTATCTGTGGAATCCACAACGAATATGACTGCAGCTGTATTAGCGTAATAACATCTCCAATATGGTCTTATAGATGTTTGACCACCTAGATCCCACATATTAATTGAGATATTCTTATATGTTAAAGTTTCCACATTAAATCCTATTGTCGGTTTAGTTTTAACCACTTCACCCATTTGTAATTTATAAAGAATTGTAGTTTTACCAGCACCATCTAATCCTAAAATTAATATTCTGATTTCCTTATTGACACCCCAAAGTTTGCCAAATATCGAACTGAAAACGTTACCCATGGTTATTAATGCAGTTTTTTGAAAAAAAAAGTATGTGTGAAGTTAAACAAGACAAGAAACAAAGAGAAAGAGAAAAAAACCTTTCAATGGAACAGTTTAATTATTATTTTCCAGATTTAATCTATTAATTATCAGTTATATATTAGTATAACAGTGATTCACTCTAACAACTCCTTTCTTTTTTGAACAATTCAGAGTAATAGACAGCTCAAACAACAAAAAAAAAAAAAATTCTGTTTCGCACAGAATAAAACATCATTACACCAGTAAAAGAGCTACAGTTAGTTGTGCTATACTGAAGGTTACTAGTTTAATCGGTGTTCAAAGTGGAACTACTTTGAGTATCCATTAATGGATAGATGGTGATCGAATATTCTATTAGTAATATTCTATACATATCTTCTCTCCAATCTAATGTTATTTAATAACCTCAAAGCCGATTAGCCGCAATGACACGTTTTAACCCGCATTTTAACTAATTCATTACTTAGTAATAGGTTATTAATATTATACTAATTAAAAGTGTAATATTAGTATACATGGATCCCTAGATTTTATGTGCTTGCTATTTTTTAATATATATATCAGTATTTCTTACATTATACATTTCAATTGATTTATTTAAAATTGAATTCTTTTCATTATTCTGTTATATATATATATATATAATCAATAAAAATGTCCGCTCCAGCTAATAAGAAAGTTGCAGTAAGTATCTTACTATAATTGCATATTCACTTTTCTATGATACTAACCAACAGAACATCAGATTGTTATTTACACTTTATATGGTCACATCGGTAAATTAGCTGAAGCCGCTAAAATTGGTTTAGCTAAAGGTGGCATTGAAGCCGATATCTTACAAGTGCCAGAGACTTTATCACCAGAGATTTTGAAATTATTACATGCTCCACCAAAACCAGATTATCCAGTTGCATCAGTCAATACACTAGCTGAATATGGTGGATTTTTATTCGGTATCCCAACGAGATACGGTAATATGCCAGCACAATTTAAAACTTTAGTTGATGGTACAGGTGGACTTTGGGCTAAGGGAGCTCTACACCATAAACCATTTGGTGTTTTTGTGTCAACCGGTACAGGTGGTGGTAACGAAATGACTGTTGTTTCATCATTATCAACTTTTGTTCACCATTCAATGATTTACGTTCCATTAGGTTTCAAGGCTGCATTCCCTTTATTGACCAACACCACTGAACCTCATGGTGGTTCCGCCTGGGGTGCAGGTGTCTTGGCTGGCGCTGATGGTTCAAGACAACCAACTAAATTAGAATTAGAAATTGCTCAAATTCAAGGTGAAGATTTCGCCGAAGCAGCTAAGAAATTACTTTAAATTTTCAAATTGAAGATTCTTCTAAATTAGAATTACTAAATAAAATATTTCATATTTTCTATATTAGGTATGTATATAAGAGATGGTTGATCATTTCTTACTTTCTTTAAGACTCTCTTGATCTTTAACTTTTTGTAAAATAGTCTTAATCATTTCATTACCAATCTTATTAGCCTCGGGGAACATATGTTTAAAGTATTCCTGAGTGGATTCAAATTTCCGTTTATATAAATCATAATCTCCATAACTGACAATGCTAGACCATTCCCTAGCAGCGATAACAAAATTCAAATCATCTTGTCTAAATGCGGAATCATCAACTGCATCCTGGATACATTTCTCAAGTAACCCAGGCGTACAGAAAAGATATTCAGAGACACCCAAAAAAATTCTGAAAAGTGGTGTAGAACAAATTATATGATCATAGGGCACAATACCCAATGCAGACCAAGAATCCACAGTAGCTAATAAAGACAAATGTGAGTTGGGATGACCCCCTGTAGGTGGTTCCTTACTTAAAGAGTATTGTTGAAGTAAATCATCATCTAATAACAGTTCATGGTCCTCTTTCAAATGACCAAACACTCTTTCCTTAGCATGCATAATTCTGGCTCTCAATCCATTCATATCACGTTCAATCATCAAAGTGAATAATTCATTCACAGATTTAGCATACTGTGAAATTTGTTCATGGGCTGCCGGATTTGTGATGGCCAACCCAGCATAGACGTGATACTTGTTTGAGTAAATCCGAAGTGAAATGTTAACCTTGGCATTCTCTAAACCACCGGTCCACTTTCTGGCTTCCCAAGGGTATTGATGAGAATCTTTCCAGGCAACACCCATAGTCAAGAAGGCAGCATGCGTCATAGCCTGCGTATCGGCTGTTATTCTGTCATGTTCTCTATATGATAAGTAAACGTGTTTGGAATTTAAACAAGACATCAATGAATCTATGAAATTGAAACTTTCATCACTAGCTCTATGTTGAATCATCACTAAAGGTTGTCCCGTGGTGTCAACTTTAGGACCATGTAATGAATGCACAGAGACAATTTCCACATCTTCCGGAAGGTACTTCTCGAATGCTTGAATCTCGGGGGACTTACAAGAGGTTTGTCCACCGACAACGGCACCCACTTTAGTGGAGGGCCCATACATATTCACAATTTTACCGATATTCTCGGCTTCCACTGAATAAATGATGTAGTCCGACTTTCTAGACACGTAATGACCATTTCTAAGAATCTCAAATGGTTCCCCAGATGCTTTAAATGTTTCATAACTTTCTTCTCGGTCACAACCACACACTTTCCAACCGGCTTGCGTGAATCGTCTAGCGTATAACAAACCCATGTCACCCAATCCGATGATCCCAATCACCTTAGTTTTCTTCAATTCCGTTATTTCCTCCTCTGTTAGAATAGCCATTATATGTAATTAATAGTTCTTATCACTAAGACAAGAGTGTACCCATTACTATCACAGATTATTCTTATTCGCTTCACCGAATTAAATTTCGGTGAGCTGAGCTGAGCTGAGCTGAGAAAAAAAACAAAACAAAAACAATTATAAAATCAAAACAAATGATCTCTTCTTTGCTTTACTCTTTTGTTTCCTCCAAATAAGCCAGTTAATTACCTCACCAATATGCCATCTAAAAGGTCTGGACGTTCAAAAGGTAACAATAGTGCTAAGGGTAAATTAACTGACCCAGAGGCATCTGTTAAACGCAAACAAGACCTACCCTCATTGCCGGATTTCCGAGATATTAAGGCTAGCAAAGGACCAGACTTAGAACCATTCGTGTATTGCTCTGATTTCGGGAAGGAAAATTATGAACAATACAGACGTGAATATAAATTGAAAACAGATTACAAATATGGTAATTTGAGAGACTCTTACGATATTGAATTGGAAAGAAAGACTATCAAAGATGTGGTTCATATAATCACAGCCGAATTGAAACGTAAAGGTATGCTTTTGTTTATTTTTAAATTGAATTGAAATTCAACCAAAAAAAAAAAGATATACATTACTAACAACTTATTTTCTTATTAATTTTAGGTACAAGATCACCATTCTTGTTATTACCGTTGAGACCAGAACAATCGGATCTAGATTTGAAGAATTTCTTAAACAACATATTCTTCGAAGGAGAACCAAAAGATCCAGAACTCATAAAACCAATAGTGAACAAAACTAGTGAATATACACTGATAAGTGCTTTAAAATTTATTTGGTGTAGACTTCCAGGAAATTGCATCATTGGTTGGAAAACATACACAAAGTTTGTTCAATTAGAAGAAGACAATGATTTCCCTAGACGGTCATTTCTAGAATTCATGCCTAACTGTCTAGCATCGGGGGCTCACGCTTCTATAGTGTACGACTTTTTTGACTTGATTGTGGCTCTATCTATGAACTCTAGAGAAACCATGAGTGCTAAAAAAATCAGTAGAGTATGCGGATTATGGGCTTTCCACCCAGTGAGAAACAAACATACCGGTGTGCCCAGCTTTGAAAGAGGTTTATATGAGTGGATCCCCGCAGGAGACGCCGTGTTCCGGCTTTTCCTAGCATTCCTCAACTCCATGCCACCACAGGGGCAAGTCGAGAAGCTACCAAGATCTCTTCAATTGATTATCACAAGTAACTCATACCCTCCTAAGGCTACTACGTCTGCTCCATCCAGCGCTAAATACTTGAGAGAGATTCCTATGGTGACCATCCGTGCTAATATACCCTCTAAGGGTCCTGGTGATTTGATCAAGCGTGTCGCTGCTACGTTAAAATTCGATGACCCTACATTATTTTACACTAGAGAGGATTACTTGCTATTGAAGAGAATCTTTAAAGATCCAGATCAGGTTCAGCATAAATTATCTGCAGAGGGGGAACGTCTATTGGAGAACATTTGCCTTCACGATGAGGATTTGACCTCCTCAGATAAGCGTGAAAAGGAACATTTGACGTTCCGGTTACAACCGGGTTGGGCTCCAGATATGACTACATATGTGCCGGCTACCAAAAAGAAGGTGTACGATTTTTACACCGCCTCTGTGAGTAAGGCCACTATCGATGATTACTTCATCTGGACTTGGTTAGCTTCTCTAGGTAGTGAGGAGACCAGTATTAAAAAGATGACCTTTGGTAAAACATATATTATGGAGGTTGTGGCCAGTGATATTAAAAAGTGGATCATTATTGAGGAACAAGATATTGAACGTGATAAGTACGATATCGAGCTTGAGATTAAACAGGAAAAGCTTAAGGAATTGGAAAACAAGATCACCGCTGCTGAGATGGAAGCCAAACGCATGGAAGAAGAAACTCAAATGACTGACAAGAGGGTAGTGAAGATGCAACCTATTCCACCTCCATTACCATCAAAAGATTATATCCCATTAGATGGTGAAGAAGATGCATACGATGAGAGTAATCTTAACCCCAACACTGCTAGTTCATTCAATCAGAATAACAGGACCGTGGCAGCTGATGGGTTTCATGCACCAGAGATCGTGGTGGACTCACCGGAACCTACTAGAACTACTCGTAGTGATGCGTTATACTCCAATCACCAACTATCACCATCTCGGTCTCCAGTGAGAACTAACATCCCAATGACGTCTCCGACTCCATCGCGGAAGGCACCACCATCCATGCCTGTCTCGAATGGTAACTATTCTTTGGATCCTGCTCATTATGCCTCCCCACAACAACAACAACGTGGTTATAATACAGCTACTCCGGCTTCCCCTGCTGTGAATAATAGAAACAGCGTGGACCACATGACCAAGGCAGAAATCAAGGATAGAACATCTAAGCTTTACGATGAGTTTGACAATTTAGAGGCCCAATTGAAAGGTTTGATGATGGGTGGTAGTGAACTTGCTAGTACCGTCCCTGAAGAAAGAAGTCAAGCTGCTCCTAGTGAATATGGTACAGCAGTGCAACAACAAGCACAGCAAGCTCGTGCTCAATCTCCACAGCACACTTCAAACCCTGGGCGCATGCAGTCTCCTCAATTAAGACAGGGCAACAACAACTCTATGCAATCTCAGAACCAAAAATTCATGCCATACGGAAATTACGATGCGTTAAGTCACACTTCCCATCCATCGACGTTGTCACTTGCACCAAACTATCAATTACAACATGGTGGATCTTCAAATCCTGAGATGTCTAACAGAAGTGGTCCACAGTTCAACCACCCTCAGGGAAATCCCGCATTGTCTCCTAATGGCAGAGGTACTCGCATGTCACAGCAGCAGTATCCACCCGCTATGGCTAAGACGCCCTCTCCCGTCCGTCCACCATCTTCACACAACACTCCAAGCAGTTATCGCACAGCAGTCAGCCCAGGTACGAATACAGACACAGGAACATTCTCACAGACGCATACATATACCACGGCACCATCAGTTCCAAGCCCTGCCTACAACAACAACAGCAATAATAACACCAACAATTATCCAGTGTCTCCTAGCCGTGCTGGGTACCCTCCATCTCAGATGGGTGCCTCTCCTGGCCGTGCAGGCTACCCTCCAGCACAAATGGGTGGTGCTTCTCCTGGCCGCGTTGGCTACCCTCCAGCACAAATGGGTGTTGCATCTCCTGGACGCGTGGGCTACCCACCACCTGCCCAGCAGTATGGTATTCCACCTGGCCAAGCTGGGTATCCACCCCCTCAGGGTAGACCGATGTACTATCCACCTCCTCAACAATCTGTTGCTGGCTACCCACCACCACCACCACAGTCTGTTTCCGGTTACCCACCTCAAGCATACCCATACCCACCTGGTTCAGGTAGACCAGGTCCTGGCTCTGTAACTGGATCTGACACGTATCACACTGCACGGTCTGGGTACACCAATAATGTCATTGGGCATACTCCACCTGCTGCAATCTTTGATAAAGTGCACCACGGTAACAAGAGACAAGTTGATAAGAAACAGGCCAGAAATGCCCTCATGAATGGATCCTTTGGTATTTAGATCATGAACTATTTGTAAATTACATGCAACCTTTTCATATTTGTTTTTATATATACATTTTTGTTTAATAATACCCTTTTAATGTTACAGAGCTCCCGTAAATTGTATTTTTTTTTGAACCGCGTTGGAAAGAAATAAAATCAAATTAAACTTGGATTACTGTATTATTGGACATTCTTTCTACTCTTTCAACTCACATTCAATACAACAAATGCCATCTAAATTCGTGACACTGAAGTTGTCACCAGCAACGCTTGCACAATTCCCAGATTTGAATAATACCCCGAAACCAAAACACAAACTGAAGCTCAAACACAATTATGAACCCAACGAATCCAGTCCGTTAGCAACGGCGAACACAATAAGTGGAAACCACATCAAGACCGAAAAAGATACAACAACAACAACTACATTGAAGCTGAAACTCAAGACAAACCCACCTTCATCGCCGGTGTCCCAAGCAGAGACCCCATCTAGAGGAACAACACCATCTACAACAACTAAACCTGGCTTAGCCAATTCGTCGACGTCGACGACGACTGGTCCCACTCCTGCTGCGACATCTGCATTCACGGGGAACTCCTTCAGAGTTGGGGGTCTCACAATGAATTCAAATATTGTGGTGGAGTTGGATAAATCTGGTAGACCCTCTGCTAAATGGACAAAAAAGTTAGGAGCCGAGGGGAAACCAATTAGATCGTTTAGTGGATACAATATGAGAATAGGATTATGGCAAAGGTTGGATGATGATAAACCAATGGATAATACTAGTACTGCTACTGTTGATACGGAAGAAAAGACAATGAAAGCAGAGGTTTAAGGAAAAAACTGTAAAAACCTTTTTATTTTTGGATAAATATTTAGTTACAGAAAAAATAATACAGTATTAAAACGATTTCGTTCTTTACCTAGTGAACATGGAACCGAATAACCTAAGGAAAACAAATATGTAGAGAAATGAAAAAAAAATGCTCTACCCCTGTAGAGCTTGCCGTAAATAATTAAAACAATATTGAAAAAAACAGGTATTGGTGTTACCATCTTAGTAGCCCAAACTGTTTGTTCTTAGAACAAATATTTGTGTGTGTGTGTGTGTGTTAGTGTAGTACTAATCCATGCCATTAACCCATGCGTAGGTCCCTGTGATCACCAATATGAGAAGAAAACATGGTAACACTGATGCAATGAAATAAATATACTGTCTGCGTTCTGTCATATGCATGATCTCATTGATGAATGTTGACATAGTACTCAAAGTACCACAGAATCCAATGATGAAGGCATTATTAGCGATAATCCGAGATTCATCTGATAAAATTGGGTCCCCGTTAGGTTTATACCCAGTTTTGCAAATCTCCAATGGAGCGATGATGATACATGCAATGAAGTTAGCCAACCAGGTCCCCCAGGGGAACCACCCCCATCTACCATTCAATCTGGCAAGATAGTATCTCATGATACATCCGATTGGCACTAATGCCATGGAGGCCGCATACTTTTGTTTATACCAGTGGTCATCTCTCAAGGCAAATGTCAACACAATGTTAACAATCCATGCAGCGATACCAATAGCAGACGTAGTAAGTTCCAACTTACGCATGTATCTGAAGTGCAACACTCCAATCCGTTTAACAATGTGGTCAATCAATATAGCCAAATCTGCACCCAAGTGGTATCCCATGATACTGATCCCGGTTTGCACAAACAACACAGTGAAGAATTCCATCACACCATATCCATGGTTAGTTAGTTCAATACCTGGATCCTTCAACACTGCGGCAGACTTATGGAATAGTTCCACCATGTATGAGGAGAACGTAGAGAGTGATCCACAGAACCCGGTTGTGAGTCCCATGTAAATGGCTGTCTGTTTCTTATCCGTCTTGTATGAAGTTTCCAATGTTTGTTGCCAAAAATGGTGGGCTTCATTGACGGCAGCAATCACGAGACATGCACCAAAGTTAGACCATAGACATGTCCCTGGATAATAGTTGATATAAGAGTCTGTATAATCTGTCAAGTCTGATAGAGCTACTCTAACCATGGAGGCACCGGTTCCCCAAAATAGAAACTGTGTTAACACAAGTAATCTGATGAAGTGATGGGTGTCCCCCTTGTCAACGTAGTCTCGACTCATAACTGGTTTAAGAGATACGTCCTTAGACATTATTGGTTTTATAAGTTATATTGAAGAGATAAAAAAACATCTTAATAATGCCAAGACCTTATTTTTGAAAAAAAAAAAAACAGAAAAACGAAAAAAAACAGTCATACTAGTTTTGGAATAGCCTTCCTTTTCGCCATCTATATTTAACTAATGAATACATTACCATTTGCTGAATCGGCAGCCATAGTGAGGGCCAACCAAAAAGATACATACTCTGAGAGAACGTTAAACAAGAAACTATCTGATTTAATAGCGTTATTGAAGACCCCCCGGTTTGCCTTAGGTTATGCTGACGAGATAAAGACTGCCTCAACGTTTCTTTACTTAGCAGCGACAACTTTATTAGGATCCAAGACACTCGGTGAGGAATACGTTGATTTAAATTATGTTACAAGGTCTGGTCAACGGTTAGCTAAATTGAAGTCTAGAATTGGATTCATTCTCAGTGCCACTGTTCTTCCTTACTTATCTCGTCAACTATTCAAGTATTTGACAAAAAAATTGAGTAATTCTCCAAATGACCAATCTCGGATCCGTAAATGGCTATCAAAACTCATACAAATTGATTTTGCTGACTTGAGTACTCTCCATTTAGCTGCGTTTTACTTGACAGGTAAATACTACCAATTCTCGAAAAGACTGTTTGGATTGCGGTACGCTCTAGGATATGATAACACCAAACGTGAACAACAGGGTAAGGGTAATGCCGGATATGAAGTGCTCGGTTTACTCCTAATATTCCAATTACTCTTCAAGAATGCATCCACTATTAGTTCACTACTGACTTCAGACACCGTAAAGAAACCAGAAGCCTCCACCAATCAACAGAAAGACCTCAACAACGACATAATTGAGGGAATACAGTCATCTCCTAACACTGAATCCATAGACTTAGATGACCCCACTGTGCTGAGATACATTCCTGAACACTCTAGAAGTTGTATGCTTTGCTTATCCAACATGGTGGACCCAACCTGTGCATCGTGTGGTCACGTCTTTTGTTGGTCATGTATCTTAGATTGGTGTAAAGAGAGGAAGGAATGCCCTCTCTGTAGAGCGTCAATCAAGGAAGCTAGCCTTCTACCACTAAGATAAACTTATTTTTCTACGTATTACCATTCTAAATGTAATAATAATAATAATAATAATAATAATAATAACGTAATTTATAAAAAATGTATAAAATGAAATCATTAGATACCAATGTGGAACAACAATTGCTTTTGCTTCTTCTTCTTCTTCCCACCAGTGGACTTGCTCTCCTCTATGGCATTATTAAGAGCAATGGTATCAATTAAATCATCATCACTACCATTAGCAGCGGCAGCAGTGCTACTACCGTTGGTAGTACCCCATTGACCTATGGATGTATTCTTCACTGGGTTGACCCTTGGAATCACCTTCTTCGGCTTATCTTCAGGCAAAGATGGGAAAAGAGCGGAGGAAGCCCCGACAGGTGAGGCCGTACCAGATCTGCTTGGAGTAGGAGAGGACACACTAGAGCTTGGAGACAGGTAGTTCATAGTGGTAGCGTTGATCGGCTTGTTTGTATTCTGTGTAGTCTTGGCAGCCGTTGTTGGGATCCCCCAACTGGCAACAGGAGTGAACGTTTGACGTTTACCAGTTTTAGCAGGCTTAACTGTGGTATAACCTGGGATACTATGGGCATTCACAGGCGGAGTATTGGAACCCATACCCCTGGTGGTTTGAGCGGGTGGCTTGTTGAAAGTTGGGGCCGAAGCCGGGGGGAGAGCAGGCATAGCATATCCACTTCTTGTGAGTTTCTTCATTGATGACTTAGGTTTTGCTGCACCAGAGGTGGTACCTGCAGCCCAGGAACCGGTGACAATAGGCTTATCCTTGGATATCAATAGAGATGGAAATTTCTCTTCAAGTTCCTTCTCTCTAGTTTCGGATTCAGTTAACTTCAACAAATTTAAACGTAACGATGATTTGGCAGGGAACAATTGACTCAACTCGTAAATCAACAATGTATAGTCCAAGTCATCAGATTTATACTCTGAGAAGATATTATGATAAGTATCGTACAGGTTTTGCGAGGTGACCACTCCTTCCCCATACAAGGTGTTTATACTTTGGAATTTATTGAACCCCTCTTGAGAGTAATGTAGGTAATGTCTGGCTCTCTCTTCGAGTCTCGTCTTTTTCACTTCATAAGTGTCGTGATTCTCACCGTCGTCTTGCTTCTTTGGGTTCTTTTTGTCTCTAGGATTACTGAACGTGGTCAATTGCGAACCAAATCCAGAAGATGAAGCAGATAGGAGTGCTTTACCACCATATATATTGCTGTGTTCTGTCACCATATGACCAGTTAAATCAACGTCATTTTCAAAAACCACAAATTTCTGGTCTAGACAACTTTGCACATTACACACATAATGCATGTCCCGAAAGTGTTCAAACAAATGGTTATAATTCTTGAAGTATTGCGGATCCACAGGGTTAATCCGATCACAAATGTGACACTTTTCATGCTTTTCTCTCATGTGAACAAATATCTCATCATCGGAATAGAATCGTCTACCAGGACAGAACTTACATAATGGATGCCCAGTGAAGCCTTCCTCATCACCTTTGGATTGATGTACCTGCAACTGCTTTGTAGTGTATAGCTTTAATTCTGAGATGAATGCCTTCTTGAAACTAGCACACAGGGAGCAGAACACTCTATTGTGACTTTCTCTAGTGTGTTCATTCAATTGTTTAAAATTATGGAAGGCTGGTTCAGCACAACCATCGACTGGACATAGATACTGGAGTAACCCAAGTGTTTGCTGCTTGACTTCCTTGGAAGTGAATTTGATGTTATACTTATTATCGAATGCTCTGAAATCGGCTGGAGTGAAATCTGAATAATTGTCTCTGTCCAAATTGTCCGTGAAGATCAAAGATTCATTTTCAGTACGACACACTAAACACTGCTTCTTGTCGTATAAAGCTCTCTGTCTGAAAGAACACATGTGACATACTCTATGATTACACTCTGATAAGGATGCTATATGGATGTGCTCTGCACACACAACACAGATGTGTGACTCGTCATCATCGGATTCTTCATCACCATGCGTAGTTTCGTTTCTCTTCCATTGGGATAAACTTTGGGATGACCCTTTGCTGCTAGAATTATGTCTATTATTGTTATTTGGTCTCGGCCTGTTGGACCTTGTGACCGTCTTCTTGTTATAAGACATCTATTTAGCTTTGGTTATATATAAAAAAGTGGGTAGATCTAGATGATAAGGGTAAATCTCTTCTTCAAGAAGGATGTCCAAAAATTTGAAAAAAAAATGTTTAAAAAAATTTGGTCGACGAAACAGTGTGTATTGACATTATTAAGAATAAGACGAATTAACACCACAGAGTATACACAGTACAACCATGTCATTCAATCTAAGTGCCACATTGAATATAGTCAGACTCATCTTCAAACCTGAACTGTGCTTACCTCATTTGGCTATTCCATCCTTTAACCAGTTGCCAATTCCACTCACCATTGATGGCATTCCAAATGACAAAATCAAGGCCATAGTGCTGGACAAGGACAACTGTATAGCCAAAGATCATGATGATAAGATCTGGCACGAATATGAGGACAGATGGCAGCTACTCAGAAAGACTTACCCGAACGCCCAATTAATTATTGTGAGTAATTCCGCCGGTACCAACGATGATAAACTCCACGCACAGGCCAAGATCATTGAAGAAAGAACAGGGGTGCCCATTTTGAGACATTCTACTAAGAAACCAGGGTGTCACGCTGAAATAATGGAATATTTCATCAAAAATGGTATATGTAAGAAGCCTAACGAGGTTGCGATTGTCGGAGACCGTTTATTCACGGATATCTTCATGGCTAACATGATGGGGTCATACGGGATATGGTTCTCTAAGGGTGTCAAGCAGTCTAACAGTCTCATATGTAGAATAGAGAGACGTGTTTACGCATGGCTGATATCCAAACATTACAAGGCTCCATCTCCATAGTTAATAAATATGTTTCGCTAATCTGCTTCCTCTCTTTTGTTCTAATACTTTGCTATCATTTTCTTCTTTACCTTTGTTTTACTCTCTCATAATTTTTTTCAATATAAACCATCTATTTCGATATGTCCATTAGATCAGATAATCAATGGAACACGGTGAACCAATTTGCTTCCCAGTTTATCAGACAGTTTGTCCCAGAGGATGAATTCCATCGCATTCGAGTGACTCGATTGGCTAGGCTCGATCAAGTTGATAACTGGGATGCCATATTCTCCAATAGATCCATGACGACTTCCTTGCTTCTATATGTGATATTCATGGCATCACAATGGTGTTTCAGTTACATTGGATTCCTCTACCTACTGATTCCAAGTACTCCCATAATATTCTTAGTGTCAAAAGTGTATAACGGGATAGTTGCATATTTTGTTCCAATAGTGGCTGTTAGTTTCATGGAAGATAATATGCTGATGCCATTCGCAGATTTGGGGAGAGAAGTGAACTCCTACAAGACATTCATTGTATCTCTATTACTAGAAATTTCGGCTTTGACCTTATCAATTTGGTCTACAGTTTCTGTCTTTAGCAATGCCCCCTACTTTGAGGAAAAACTTGATCCATCCACCGATCTGCCAATCAATGTCGATATTACCATACAGTTGAAGTGTATGCAACTAATCTCTCTTCAGATAGTGATTCTCACTATGCTTGTCACGGGATTCAACTGTTGGCTGATTCGCAACAGACTTTTGCGGTATGTGAATAGGTTTGAACGCAAACTACCAGAGGCCGGAGAACCTCATACAATCTCTGACATTCCAGACCTCTACGATGAGTACTTGGGAACTGTGAGAAAGAAGATAAACTTCCCCTTATAGATTATTTATAGAAACAAAATAAAACTAAATTTATTAAAACAAAATGTATAATGTAATTGCTTAATGGTAGCAACACAAGAAATAAAATAGTGAAAAATAAAATAAAACGCAAATAAGCAATAACAATAAAGTACAATTAAAAGAAAAAAACAAAATAGTGATTCAATAATCAGAAGTAAGCCATCCATAAGGTATCAGTACTAGCTAAGTTACGTGGGTTGACAGCATGAGAGATTAAATTCAAAGTGTATTGAGATGCAACACCTTGACCGGTACCTTCCATGTGTGCCAATTGAGTAATACGCTTGATAACATATTCAACATTGACACGAACAATCTCTCTTAAGTGAGGATCATGAGATGCTGGTCTGTGTTGTTGCGTGAACCATGCGATAACCTCATCTCTAACAAATAAACTCAAGAAGTGCTCAATTTCAAATTCAGGGTCAGATAGACATTGCGCAATGATCATGACGTGCATAGACAAGATACCTTCCATACCAGCTTCACCAATCAATTTTTGAATATTTGGAGTCAATCTGAATGGAACCAATTCTAGAGGACAGAATAATGGAGCAGCTCTTTGAGCTGAAACATCTAATGAGCTGTTGTTAAATGCAGTAGTGTGGGTCTTACCACTGGCAACCTTGTATGGTAACATCTCTGAAGTCCAGACTCTACCAGATTTCTGGTTAACTTGAATCTTTTGTGGTTGTCTGGAGTTAATACAAAGCATGTAAGTCATGAAAACAAAAGAGGCATATTGAGAGGAGAATTGCTTTCTGAATAACCAGAAGTCTTCAAACTTCTGGTAGTGGTTCATGAAGTAATTCTTCATAACAGTACTTGGAACAAAAGAAGCTTGAATAGCAGCCAAAATTTCAGTCTTAACACTTAAGATATCAGGCTTTGGAAGTCTTGGATCATAAGCAGCATGTAACTTCTCAATGGTGTAGGCCAATGGTTCATCTCTATTTTGACCCTTCTTCTTGCAGTAATCTTCATAAATTGACAACATACTGACATAGTTTTCATCATCCGACATTAGTCTAATATGAGGAGATAATGGAACAGCAATAGGCAATGTAAGGTCAATGTTACGACGTCTAGATTGGACATTTCTAGATAATGCATCGTTGAATAATCTAAACAATTGGAATATACGCTCTTCTCTTCTGCAGTGACGAGCAGCTGGGAATTGAACAGCAAATGGATGTAAGCTACCATCGTGACCACGAATAGTCAAACGCTTATAACAAGCAGTACTACCACGGATTAACTCCAAAGTAGGCATGAATCTTTCAATCTTGATAAAGTGAGTGTTACCTTCTTTATTCAACAAGTATTGACCAGGCACCTCGATGTCCTCAAACTTTTGGTGGTGGAACTGACTCAAATGTGGACAAACTCTTTCAAGGTTAATCTTACCGAAGCTTCTATCCAATTTCTCTTCGAGGCAATCCTTCCACTTTCTCAACTTAGAAATATAAGTTTCCAAGTTTGGCTTACTCTTGATGATATCAATTTCAAACTCTTGTCTAATGTGTTTTGGAAGAACAGTGTCAGCGAATCTAATGATATTAGCTTCAGTGGCAGGTGGCAATCTAGCGTCATCTCTTGGGTTAGCCAATCTATTGAAGTATTGAACACCATCGTTATACAAGGCAACAACCAATCTGTATGCATCACCATCATGGTTTGACTTGAATCTTTGACTGATTTGATCAACTAAAGACTCCAATGAAAGGGCCAACAAAGGATATGCAGTTTTCAAGATACCCATAATTTCATCAACATATTGCCATGGTTGTCGGGTATTACCAGTACCAAATTGACCATTCGAGCCTGGAGTACTGGCACCACCAGCCTGGGTAGCACCAGGAGTGTTAGCTTGGGCAGTACCAGATGGAGTAGAGCTGTTAGCACCAGCACCGGTACCAGCATTAGCATTAGCATTAGCGTTAGCGTTAGCACCGTTACCTGAAGCATTCATTTGTTGTTGTGCCATTTGCTTTTGAAGAACAGCATAGTCTTCCTTGGTTGTTCTCAATTGGAAGTGTAAAGCTTGTGGATATGACTTAGCAATTCTAATCAACACTTGACGAGCAAGTCTGGCCTCCTTGTGTGACAATGAAGTCAATAATTGAGGGATAAATGTAACCCAGTGCCAGACAGGCATTTCACCTTGATGGGCCTCAAAAGTATCAGTCAAAGTACCATTGGCATCATCCAAACTGATCAGCCATAAGATTCTGCATAACAGTCTTCTAGCCTTGTTGTTTTTGTACAAACCAGCAGCTTGTAAATAACAACTGATAGCATGCTTAGCATAGGCAATGTCATTGCTCTCTTTGAATCTGTTATCATTGAAGAAACCCCATTCGGCCCAAGCCTTTGGTAAATTAAGATCTAATTGGACAGCAGTGGCAAATGATTGATTCGCTTCATCAGGAGCGTTCAATTTAGCTAAGAACATACCCTTCAATGTAATAAATTCGGCCTTTTGTTGAGCAGCAAAGTAAACCAGATTAGTATTACTGATAACATCCAAACCAGTGTTGAGTTCAGATGGGTTTTGGTAATGACATTTGGCTTGTTCACGTAACTTCAAGAAGGCTTCTTGAATCTCGATGTTTGGCAAAGTGTAAATCTTGGTCAATTGAGTTATACAAACTTCAGACATATTGTGCTTTCTAGCAACATGAGCAAAACGATTGATGATCCAAGCGATTTCATGGTAACCTCTAAATGCGTATGAGTTGTTATTGGTGTTGTTCTGTTGTAATGATGGAATCAATGGCATGTACACCTTGTTGATAACATTAAATGCATGTTGACGCCAGGTGACTAAGTCATTCCAGATGTTGATATCATCCCATATATTTGGCAAACGTTCTCTCCAAGCTTGAAGGACTCTCTTTAGCTCTTGTGACTTAACATCCAAGTTCTGAGCATTAGTGCTCTGTAAACTTCTGTAAACTTGACTTGCTTCCATGAATTCAACATATTGTTGGAAACTATGTAACATGGCAATATGAGCATTGGTAACTCTTTGAGGAAGTGAGTGCCATTTACGTAAAGCCAATTGGATACCCTCATCACAATATCTTGTAACATTTTGGATAATTTCATTCTTGTGAGCATAACCTTGCAAGCACAAGAAGGTTTGGAACATTTGTCTTCTTGGAGTTGGAACATCCATAACAGTCTTAACAGACTGTTCTAATGGCTCTCTATCAGAGATCCAATCAGCAACTCTCCAACCACATTCTAACAATAAATCGGTAAAACCTTCATGTTTAGCCAATTCAGTTAAGATGTCCCAGTGTTGAAGCTTCTCAGCACACAAAATCCAATCATCTTCCCATAATGCATACTCAGATTCACTATATGGCAAGACCCCACTTCTAGCCTTGATCTGGGCAGTCTCATAAAGTTGAAGAGCCTTATCCCACAAACCAATTTGTTCGTAAGAAAGAGCGGCATTGGTTTCAAAATACTTAGCACGTCTTCTCCATAAACCGTAAAACATATCCTCTTCTTGTAAATTAGAGTACATCTCAACAAGAGCGTCTCTGTTTGTCTCATGAATCTTTGGATTATCAGTGACAGGGTTTAGTTCGATCTGTTCTAAAATTCTAACACCTGAGTACCAGGCATCATAGTTCAGACCGAGATATTTCACCAAGTGAGGTGGAAGCTGTAAATCTTCACATTTACCTGCAGCTTCTAACATAGAATAGATAACGTTTGGTTTACCATCCTGTTGTCTAACATGGTAATCCTTGGATAATAAGGTTACAAATGCATGCAAGAAGTCTTGTTTGTCTCTACCATCAATAGCACTATAAGCAATTGGGAACAAGTTTGACCAAGAGTTGTGGATTGTCTCAGGGCTTTGGTAAGAGATATCCAATAACGGCTTGATGATGTCACTGGTCTTAACAGAGAGAGAGCTTTCCATGAACTTTCTATGACGTTCAACAATATCAGAAATCGGCTTAGATGGTTCTTTAGCGTCTTCACCACTCTTCTGAACAGGGAGAGCCTCATTGATGTTACTCAATGGAGCAAGACGATGCTCATTTTCACTTAGTTTCAACTCGTAATCAAAATCAAATGAACCGTACAATAATTGCGAAGCTTGGTTTAACCAAGGGTACTCAGCCAAGTATTCCCAATTTTGCTCTCTGATTAAGTAGAAGATACGCTTCACAATGTCTTTTTCCAATGATTTATCAAGAATTTCCATCAAACTTTGACGGATGTCAACATCAGAGATCTTAGTACCAACCAAGAAGGGATGTTCCATTCTGACTGTGAGTTCAGTATATGCTAATTGTTCGTCTTTACAAATATCAAGAATAATTTCATAGAATGCCTTAGAGAGTTCAGTTTCACCCTTCATTTCAAAAACCATCATTTTAGAAAGAATACCGGCTTTTTCTTTGATAGTTGGGAATAATTCATTCTTAGTGAAAACCCATCCTCTCGCAATTTCAATGATCTTCATCAACAATTGCTTGTCAGTTGATCTATCAATTAATTGAACCAATAAGGATAGGAAAATTCTTCTTTGATCCCCTAAAGCAGAGATTCTCATAGCTGAGAAGTTCAGAATCTTTTCTAATAACTTGGAAGTCATCTTCGCTTCATAGTCGCCAGTTTGGTTTGAAGCATCACCTTGTCTGTTTTGGTTCGCTAATGTAATGTGATCCTTCACAAGCTTATTCAATGTTCTCATCATTAATGGAATCAATGGGTTCAAGGCATCAGGCTTGTATTGAGCTAATGTCCATGATAGAGTAACACCAGCGGCGACAGAGTTCATACTGTTCAAATCCTCAGAAATAACTGAGGCCAAGAAAGTTAGGAATGATTTAATATCCTCAGGTTGGTCTTCATCTAATGGTGGAATTTCAACCTTAATAGCACGTAAAATGATCTTCAAAACCTTTTGTAGAACCTCCTGGATGTCATGGTTGTCAGACTTGATACACTTTTCAAGCAACTTTTGCAAGTAGGACAAGTTGGAAACAATCCATTCAGAGGTCTTCCATTCTAAAGCAACACCTAAAACTTCCAGAGCATTTAGACAGTAACCCAAAACGTTGTTTGCACCGAAATCAGCACTGATCAAGAAACGTTCAAAGAAGGCAAGCTTCACAGTGACCTCAGGCCAGTAATTTGGGGATAAAAGAATATGCAAAATGTTAAGAGCATGTTGACCAAGTTCATTTTCCGAGGCCCTGTGTTGACAAATACACACGTATCTAATCAGGAAAGTAATACAGGTTTCTCTTTGACCGAATGGAACAGTATATGCATCAGACTTCTTTTCCTCAGGTTTAACGGCATCATCGCCCATAACCTGATCTCCTTCTGCATCAACATTAGCGGCTTGAGCTTCCTCTTCAGCAAGTTTAGCCTCTTGTTTAGCCTTGGTTTCCCACTTGAGAATTAAATCAGCCATGTCGATTGCCAAAATTTGGTTTTCAGCACCACTGTTACTTAATAATGTCAACTTACCCATTGCAGTAATGATATTTGGAATGAAATGATCTCTAGCAACATAAAACAAATCTGAGTGATGCACAATAAATTGATAAACGTTGAGAACTTGAGTCACATTGAAACCATCTTCGGATAACACACGACGTGGCCACTTCAGCCATTCCATTAGAGGACCAATTCTGGTTTCCAGGACTGGAGCAAGAATGTCAAGAGCCTGTCTGACTAAGTACCTGATATCGAGTTGGTTGGCCTTCAATAAAGCGACAAAAACTTGGGTCACAACCTTTGGTGGAGTCTCAAAGGCAGCAATGAAGTATGAAGTAGAAACATAGGCAGTTTGCTTGGTGATCATATCATCAAGAGAAATCAAATTCCAGTTAAATTTAATGATCTCCTTCTTGTGGTCGCTAACAATATTAGGAGCATACTTGACCAATGTGGAAGTCAGTTGCAGAAGTTCCACTCTATACTTATCGATACTACCAGTCTCAGTTGAATGATGTGAAGTGCTTGGCTTCCAAATCTTCTCACTAATAGCAGATGCCCAATCTAATGGTTCATCACCCTTTTCAACTAAAGCATCCAAATTATCATGAATCTTGTGTTCATACAAGCAAATAGGAATGAAAATATTTTTCATGCAGAAGATCTTGTAGTCAATAGGTTTAGATGAATCACCACAAGTTTCAGTTATTGCCATCAAATACTTTTGACGTAATATAGAGTCATCGGACTTAACGACATTATCAAACAAGAGATCAATCATTTCAAAGTCACCATTCAACTTGTTGGCACAAGCGTATTCAACTAATGTAAAGGTCTCCGTAGTATCCAATTTCTTAGATAAGATGAACTTGAAGTAAACAGCCTGTAAGTTTCTGATACATTGATCCAGTTGGAAGTGGATTGGAGACACTAATGAAAATGATTTCTTGTGAGCAAGACATTCAGTAGATAATTCCAGTAACTTCTTTAATGACTCACTCTGAGTTGCCAGCCACTCGTCATCCCTAGATGCGATAGCAGTAGTCAAATCAACCAAGTTGGAAAGTCTAACATATTTCAAATCATTGTTACTTTCATCAACAGTAGATTGCAAGAAAGTAGCATACTCACGCTTCGCAATGTCTCTCAAGCCATCACATTCCGTAAGACTAACAAAGTAAGCAAATCTGTTACCGTATGATCTAGTAGAGAACTTTGCCTTGAAATAAGTGATAGAATCTTCTGGGAATCTGTTCAAGAACTTAGAAATTGGTGTTCTGAAAGGAGAATCACAATGACGACGTAAACTATTTTCCAAGAACAGCAGAGTGTTCATTAATTCATCCATGAAAGTGAAAGCTTGAGGTGGCAACAAGTGGAAGATATTCAGGATAGCGACAACAATTTGAACGGTTGGGTTGTTTTCTAACTCTTGTTTAGCAATTCTTTGCAAGGCTTGAGGCTGGGCCCAAGCCATAAGATGGTCCAATAATTTTCTACCAATTTCAACCTTGAAGTAAGAAATCAATAATTCAAGCAACCTAGAAAGGGCCTCTAATCCAGAGACAGTAAGCTTCTTGTGATCAGACAAGTTCATAAGCATCGGTCTTAACCCGCTTTGAAGAAGTTCCTTTGGTAACTTAGCATTCTGTGATAAAACACGCTTTAAACCAGCATGGGCAGCATTAATGATCTTTGATGATTTAGCACACAAGGTCTTGAAAAACACACCCAAAATTCTAATTCTAATTTGTGGGTTGTTGTTGGAGAATTCAGGCTTAGTGAGAGCAAGAGATAACAATTCAATACAGACCACTCTCAATTTCACCAATTGTTCAGATGTTCTATGTTCAGAGATTCTATGAACACTAATGAGAGATTCATCATCGGTATCAACCAGTGCCAATGCTTCAGAAAGCAATCTATTCAGTTCATCGTTGAATTCCAAGAAAGTATTTTCTTGAGCCAAACAAAAAGTGATGGCATCAATATTACCAATTTGCATTTGGAATGGTAGAGCACGTAATGGTTTACCAAAAATAGGAGCCAAAAGAATTCCCTTACTTGGAGAGATCATAGTAGCAATAGGAACTTGAGTGACATCAGACAAAACGTGTAAGGCCTTTTGAGCAGTACTTCTAACATTTGGATTTGAGTTACTTAAATCAAACACAATCTGGCTCACCACAGCTTGGAAGGGTTGCTGGAACACAGCTTCCTTGGAAACCTCTCTGTTACAATCTCTTAATAAAGTCAACACTAAATCAGAGGCAACAGTACAAACTTCAGATGGAACATCTGGTGGAGTGTCTCTTAAAACAAAGAACATAGCTCTAGACAATTCGAGTTGTCTCACAGCAAAGTAACTGCATGGAATACCAAGATCGTTAACCATGGTCTTCAAACCTATACAACCACCTAGTTTATCATAATAGGCTTCCTCAAAACAACAATGAACAAACTTAGAGCACATTCTTCTAATTGGTAAGAATTTAATGGCATCATCAATGGAACCAAATGCTTCAACACAAGTACCAAACACAACCTTGATAGCGTCAACACCTGCAGTTCTAACATCACTAATGTACATACTCAAGGCATATGAGATAGCATCAAAAATGGTGTTTTCGTTGAGGTAATGCTTACCCTCGTGGTTATCAACAGAGAATGGTCTATTAAACTTGTAAGTGTCAACCATGGTTCTACCAAAGTAAAGCAACACGTAGTGTTCACAAATTCCCTTGATCAGTTCTTGAGCCTCTTCCTTAACTTCTGGAATGGACACAGAATAGAATAAAGCTTGAAGTAACTTGACAAGTAATTCTTCTTGTCTAGTAAACTTAACATTATCCTTGACTTGGTCAGCCTTCAATTCGATTGCCTCTTGTTCTTCCGTCTGTTCAGCAGTATTTGAAACAGTCAGCACGGTACTCACAATTTGTTGAATTTTATCAGACATATCTTCAGGGATATCATCAATATTGAAAAATAATTTCAAAGTGGAGATCAAATATTTGAAAGAGCTCACTCTGTAATGCAACTTATATCTGACATTGAACAATGTATTTAATGCAGTGGAGATCCCAGAGGACATACACACAGGCACTTCATTTGGAATACCTTCAATCTTGAAAATAGCTTCAATTTGTTGTTCAGTTGGAGTCTCAGAACGGAGATCATTATGTAATCCAATGAAATTTCTGTTTCTACCACCTAATTTACCCAAGATACGTAATGTAGTATGTGAATGTTGATGGTAATATGGTAATGGTCTCAAATGTTTCCAAAGAGCCTTCATGACATCTTCAATGACTGGTTCAATGATTGGATCAAAATATTCAGCAGTCAAATTGTCAACACACAACTCTAAAGTTCTTAAACCTTGACTGATCAATTCTTGGGAACTATTCAAGGCATGCACCAAAGGTCTCATCAAGTAACTCAGGTATGGCACCAACACACTCAATCTAACAGGGACAGTCAAACATAATTCAACGTAAATATCTCTTTCATGTGGCTTACGAGCAGTTTGGATCAGTCTATTCAATGATTCTAGTAAAACTTGTAGTAATGGCAAGATTTCCTTGTACAATGCTTCAAATCTACCACCACCAATACTTCTGAATAAAGTTCTGATAAGGTAGAAATACACAATTGGTTCCTTAGCAGTGGTGGTGTATTCCAATGATTTCAAGATCATCTTGTTTAAGTGAGGCAATATCACGGATTCATTAGCGGTAGGAAACAAATTGACAGACATAAAACAAAGTTTAAACAATCTGATAAGGATATTAGATTTGACAATATCCATTTCACCTAATTCATGTAATTTAGACATCACAAAGATGATCAGAATACCTGAGAAGTTAGATGTCGTAATTTCACTAGCCAAGAAGAATTGAGGAATGTGAAGTAAAGCAGCGTTTTTCAAAGTAGCTTCAAAGGTCATCTCTAATTGAGATTGCACAATTTCATTGAATGCGGCTGGTTCGATGTATATAAACATAGTAGCAAAGATTTCCATTAAATCCTTTTCTTCCTTGGATGATGTTATTGGTAAGTTTGGTCCAGTGATATCAAATGTTTGTTTCAGAGCGTTACTGACGACAAGTGGTTTAGAACTTTGGAATAATCTCAACCCGGAGATACATTCAGCATATAAGTTCTTCAATATATTCAATTCTTCATTACAGATAATTCTAGCGCATTCATTCCATTCCTGAGGATTAAAATCCTTTGGAGGAGGTGGGTTACAACTTCTGAAACCTAAGCAGATTGATTTGAGGAATGTCATCAATGTTCTAAACAAGTGACGAGAACTGTCTAATGGATCCTGAGGTGGTCTTTGAGTGGTTATTATTGGGAGTTCTCTCCATAGAGAGTGGATAGTGATGTCATCTTTTTTAGTGTCTTCCTCATCGATATCCATAGCATCTTGCGATTTCTTGGATTCAGCGGAGGCAGCAGCTGGTGTAACAAATGGTTCACCGTCGGTACCATTATCTAGGGCCTTTCCTGTTAAATCTTCGGCTTCCTTTCTCCATTTTTGCGTTTGTGATTTTTGTTCTTGTTTGTCCTTAATAAATTTTTCATGTTGTTCAATGATATCATCAAATTGTGAATTCAAAGTGCGGAATCTTTTACCGAAGGAATCAATCATGATGAGGAATAATTGTCTAGCTTCAGCCTTGTTCTCCATTTTAGTGATTCTATCAACCAAATTCAATAACAATTTAGCACTCATGATATCGACAGTTTGAGCAAGTGTAGTATCTTGGAGATGTTCACAATAAATTTCGACACTCTTTCTGATTAAATGAGGTGGAAGTTGAGCATTAACGTGAATGAAGTCAGCCACAATGGAGTATGCCAATGGTCTCAAAGTTTCATAAGCAGTCAGTCCATCACCGATGATGACTCTATCGTCGAATAACATTTCAATCTTTGGAAGGAACAATTTTCTGAAGTCTGTAGAGAGTATATGTCTTGTAGCGTGAAGAAGTTCTCTTCTAGCTGCAGCCAATTCACTTGGACAATCTTGGAGTAATCTTATGATTAAATCTGGAATTTCGTTGTGGTAAGGTTCCAACACGGCGGTTGCACTTCTACGAATGAAGATGTATGCTAAGAAAGATGCAGCCTTGACTTGACCCAATATGAAGTCACCATATAATGCTCTGTCCTTAATTTCTGGTGACACCGATGTGACGTATTCTCCCTTTGCAGCAGCAGCCTCGTGGGCCTCCTTTTGCTTTGGAGCTTGAATTCTTAGTAATGCGACAACGTGTGGGATGAACTTTGGCACTGAAGTTTCTATGATTTCTTTATGAGATGAGTAAAGAGACACCATAGTGATTGGGCATTCGGCGATCAGTTTGAAGGAATGGGTAGCCTTGAACAGGGGTCTAGTTGAATTATCGTCAAGGTCAGCTGAAGCTGATGGAGATGATGATGGATTTTGTTGTTGTTGTGAATCGTCTTGGGTGGACCCTGATTTTTCACCAAATTGGTCTTCCACCACTTGGGGGATATTCTTGTAGATGTCTTGCAGTAAATCTATAAATTCATTAACCTTATCAGACAATATTGATTTGTATGCCTTGTGGAAAGATGTAATAATTTTCATACATTGAATACCGTTATCCTCGTTATCCTCTTGGATTATAGTTTTCAAAGGGTCTATCAATTGTAGAGCGTATTTTTGGAATGTCTCATTAGTTGGTAATCTATGAATGATATCTAGTATTAAGTATCTCAATTTTTGTTCTGGAGAATTTGAGGTAAAACTGACTGGTGCAGTTTCTAATTGTTTCAGTATTAAAGGTATAACTTTACCCAAAAATTGGTCATACTCTTGAACACCGTGATAGGACTCCACGGTGTCGCAGAGTTCAGAGAATATTGAATGTTTCTGGGTGTAATCCAGATCCTGATCTTCCAGCCTAGACACAAACGTGTCTAAGCTCTCTAAATGTCCAGACATTTCAATGGAAGTAGTAATAATAGTATATATAGGATCTTTATATGACTAGAGTAAACAAGGTATATGTTTTGTTCCCCTTTATTTGGGTGAAAAACTGAGTCGAAAAAAAAAACAAAAAAAAAAGTGGATTTGACAAGAGTTTTAAAGATGAGTAAGTCACGTGACATAGATAAATTGAGTGTATTTTGGGTGGAGACGATAATAAAGATGTCGGTGGATATATCGATGATTAACTAATACTTATCTTTAATTAAAATATAACCGGTATCAGTCATTGATATATTGTTAATCATTAGTTAAAGGTATATTTACTCTCTACTCTCTCTTTATTTAAAATCTCTACACCATTTTTTGGTGTCTTCAAAAAATTGAATTTTTGTTCGTTGAATTTACTTGTTTTTACTTGTTTTTCTACTTGTTTCACGCTTATTAATTAACTGAAAATATCACACACAACAATATTACAATGGCAGCAGAGAAGAATATCATTATAATTACATCAGATGGTGAAAAATTCCCAGTGGAAAGAAAAGTTGCTGAAAAATCTATTTTAATTAAAAATATGTTAAAGAATTTATTACTAGCAGAGGGCGAAGAAGATGATGAAGATGAAGATGAAGACGCCGATGAACCAATTGAAGTTCCAACTCAAAATGTTAGATCTGCAGTGATGAAGAATATTTTAGAATGGTGTGAACATTATAAAGATCATAGTTTCCCAGATGATGAACAAGATGATGAATCAAAGAAATCTGCACCAATTGATCCATGGGATAAAAATTTCTTAAATGTTGATCAAGAAATGTTATATGAAATCATTTTAGCTGCTAATTATTTAAATATAAAGCCATTATTGAATGCAAGTTGTAAAGTTGTCGCTGAAATGATTAGAAGTAAATCTCCAGAAGAAATTAGAAAAACATTTAATATCGTTAATGATTTTACACCAGAAGAGGAAGCCGCTATTAAAAGAGAAAATGAATGGGCTGAAGATCGTTAAATTATATATTATCTCTTTATCTTTATATCTCTAACTTACGCCCCTTTGACAACCCTCCTTTTTCTTTATTGTTTTCTAATTGCATATATAAAATCTTAGTATATTAAAAGATAGTAATTGAAAAATAATTACACAGCCTTGAAACCTTTGTTTTATTTTTCTTGTGTTGTAACTAAACTTGCCTGGAAATGAAATAAATTTATTTTTGTGTATGTATATATATATTAATATTTATAGTTATTGGTTTATCAATTGCAAGGGATTTTCTTTATTATTTTGTATTTAACAAACGACAATGATTCACCATCATCATAATAAAGATAAACCAGAATCAGAAAAGGAAAAATCGGTGTTCAAAAAACTTCTCAAGAAGAATAGAAGTTCACAGAGTTCCCTGACAGACAGTGCCTCAGTTGGGTCCCATGGTGCATCAACTAGATCTAGTCGGACCTCCTCGTCAACCGCAGCGGGCAAGAGATTACCCAAATCTAGGTCAATGCCTACTGGAATCTCTGGTCAAACAAATAAACCACCAGTGATTAAGACTACCCCAAGTTCTGAATCTGCAGACTTAACCCTGCCAACAATTTCCGCTTTAACTCCAAAGAGATCCCAATCAAAAGATAAATTGAAAAAAATACTCAATGGATCCCAAGATGGTATCGACATCACTGATGATGAAGAGGAAGAAGACATTAGCCGTCATGGAGATGTTCACTTAGTGCCAGACCTGAAAGTGTCCAAAGTTATCACAGCTGGATCTTCAGCTCGAGCTCCGGCTGCCACTAGCACTGCAGACCCTACAGAGAGTAGCATCATCGTTGATACCACTACCGCTACCCCTGATGTTACTTCTTCCATAGCAGAGGTTACCTCTAACACAGTTGATTCCGGTAAGGACCAACAACCAAACCAAAGCATTTTATCCACCATTATGAACACTTTGAACTTCCGTTCTGTGACAGACTTACATGAAGGTATCGATGAGGGTGAAACTAAGGGAATCACTAGTAATGCGGATACCCAATTGATTCCAATCAATAATCACGCTAATGGTGCAACTTCGGGAAGCCCCCGTCAATCGGTGACCGATGTCAATTTCACTCCATTGAAGGAGACCGCAATTCATACTTTAGGTAATGGATCATTGAACTTGAACAATTTCCCAATGCCAACAGAAGATGACATTTTGGCAGATTCCACTATATCCTCAGTTGTCCCAGTGACAGATAGTGCGGCCACCACCAGTGGTGCTGCTGCCGCCGGAGTTGAGGAATCCACTGCAGTGTTAGATTCAGTTAACACCGCTGACACTAGTTCCACTGACCAAGATTCGACTGGTACGGGCCACCATTTACTTCACAATAAGTTATCTGTTCGTAAGGTGTCTCAAACTTTGTCCCCAGTGAGATCTAATTCATTAGTCGGGGGCCGTTTACGTCATCAAACTAGTGATAACTCGGATGTTGTTAGTACTAAGGAACCCTTGGGTATAAGGAAGAAATTGAGAAAATCCATTAAGGATAGAGCTAATAGAAACTCTCTAGATTCAACATCTGGATTGGTTCGGTCAACTTCAAATGATGATGCATCTACTACTGGTGGAGTTGGATCTGAATATACCGAATTATTGAAGAAGAAATCAGATTTATTGGCTTCTAAATTGAATTTAAAATTACCAATGGAAAAAAGACAAGATTCATTCCATCATTTATTTCCTAATATTCCTAAAAATGAATTATTAATGGAGGATTACGCCTGTGCTTATAGAAGAGATATCTTAGTGCAGGGTAAACTTTACTTAACTGAATCTCATATTGCCTTCCATTCTGGTATTATAGGTATAGTGACTCATTTCACTGTTCCATTATCAAAGGTGTTAACTATTAAGAAAAAGAAAACTATTGGATTCCCCAATGCAATTAAATTCTCTACACTTCATGATAAATACACATTTGCCTCATTCATGTCAAGAGATGCTTGTTATGATACAATTTATAAGGTGTGGAGATTAGCTCTATCTGGGGGAACTGCTGATCTCTCTGACATTGAAATCAATGATGAAGATGAAGAATCTCAATACAATGCATCCGATGATAGTTACGAGACCGATGATGATCTGAGCCAATCTGCTGTTGATCAAAATGGGAATGGCTTTGTCGGTGGTACAAGTGCTGCTACTGCTACTGCTGTTGGTGGTGGTGACAATGATTCTGTTATATCTGATGAGGAAAACATGGTTGTAGATGATGGTGATGACGAGGGTGATGATAATTTGTTCAATGGGATCCCATTTGAAGGTCCCAAGGAACATGCACCAACTGGTAATGATTATGATAATGATTCAGCAGATACAAAGATCAGTGATGAAGTACTCAATGCACCACTTGGTGTTGTTTATGGGTTACTTTTCGGTGATGATGTCAGTTTCTTGAAGAGTTTAGTTATTAAACAGAAAAACATTGATTTATCGGCTATTCCAAAGATGGAGGGCGGCAAAAGATCATACACATACGTTAAACCATTGAATGCACCAGTGGGTCCAAAGCAAACTAAATGTAATGTGACGGAAACTGTGGAGAGAAGTAACTTTGATAAAAATGCATTCGTCATTCAAACCACTGAGACGCCCGATGTTCCATCTGGTCAATTGTTTAAAGTGAGAACCAAGATTCTATTAAGTTGGGCTGCCGGTAATGCCACCAGACTGTACATTGCTACTAATGTTGTGTGGTCGGGTAAATCTTGGATCAAGGGTGCCGTGGAGAAGGGTAGTATCTCTGGTCAAAAGGAGTCCATTGGTATCATGGTTACCGAATTGAAGAAAAAGATTCAAACTGGTGGTGCAGGTAAGGCTAAGAAGAAGCCTAAGAAGAAGGTCAGAGAGGAAGTTGTCGAGGAAGTTGTTGAACCAGTTGTTGAGGCTATTCCTGAACCAATTGTGGAGAAGACATTTTTGGAAAACATTATGGGACAGTTGGATCTTCACACTTTATTATTGGTTATTGTACTTATATTAATATTGTATGATGTGTTTAGTCGTCCAAAGATTCAAAATGATAACATGTTGGGATTGGATAAAGGTTCTCCAGGGATGGTTACCAGCGAAAAGGAATTATGGAACTGGATTGAATCTAGAAAGACTATCAATGATAAAGTTTATAAATATAAAAAATTACATGATGGCCAAGAATTAAAACAAATTATTCATGTCTTGGAGAAAAGATTAGATGGACTCAAGTTATTAGTTGATGATTTTGAATGAATAATTCTCTTTTGTATATTTCTCTTATATTTAACAAAAACACGTACTTTCAAATAACGCGCTACCGTAATATATTTTAACTATGACGTATTTCTCGCTATACAACGGTTTTCTACGATGGTGTCACTTTTTGGGAAACAAGAGAAATTATGTTGGGTTTAATAGATTTAATAACTTCTTTTCGTCTTTATATTAAGTTTATTATAATTCTATAATATAATACCATTCCAATATAAACACAATACTACACTTCTAGTTGGTATCCCAGTGTGTTAATAGTTCTTGTTTTTTTTTGGTGTGTGTGGTTTTTATTTCGGTTTTAAGTGGTGAAACAATTTTGGCGTTCTCGTTAACCCCTTTTTTTGCCCTCTTTCCAAGTTTGTTGATTACAACTCTTCACTTTCTTGATGAGTTCATCATTACACACAACTAGTGTGATTCATGAAAATGATACAAATGAAAATATAATACCAATAGATCCCCAAACACAAGCGCAGGCGCAATTGGGGAGCTCATCGACTACAACTAGTACTAATACATTTAATAGTGATTCATCATTACATTCTGAAATTAAAATTAAAAAGGATAAATTGGATTCCCTTCAACGAGAGTGTGCTGATTTGATGAAAGAATTAGACATTAATGATTTATCAGATTCGAAAACAAATGAAAAAATACTTAGGAAGCATATTAAACAATTAAATCAATATAATGAATTGAAAGATGTAGCTTTAAGTCTGGTAAGTTTAATAGCTGACCAAAAGCAAGTGTCAATTAAATCAATTCTGGAGGAAATGAATGTCGATGATGATGATAATGATATTTGAAATTTGTCAAATCGCTTTTCTAGATAATTCCTTATTAACTTCCCTATGGCAAACTCATTATCAATGAATCAATTCATCAATGCATTTTCTTTATTTATTTTAATTCTTACAAGATTATTCATACCCTTTACACATACAAACCACACTTTTTTCCTCATAGTTGGAACCCCCCACGTCAAAATTCCAAAAAATAATTCTCCCGTTTTCTTTTACTATACCTCTTCTTATTTTGGCAATGGTTATCCCTTGCTCATATTCATGTATATTTAGTTTTTTCTATTACCTGCTTAACTCTTCTCTTTACAGGCTTTTATTAATTCTATTCCTCTCTCTCGCTTAAGTAAAGAAAAAAAAATTTCACAAAAAAAAGAAAATTTTTAAATATCAGAATACCATTATAAAGAAGAACAGTAATAGATATATAAACCCACAATACAAGAACACTACAATGCCCAAACCAAATAGAGAGATCTTATCTGGGGGTAAGAGATATGCTCAAAAGAAAACTAGACAGAATAGAGTCGAAGAAGTGACATTTGATAAAGATTCTAGATTAGATTATTTAACTGGATTCCATAAAAGAAAACTTCAAAGAAAGAAAAAAGCTCAAGAATACAATCAAGAAATGGAACGTAAGGCTAAATTAGAAGAAAGACAACAAATTAGAGATGAAAGAAAACAACAAATACAGAATAGATTGGCTGAATTGAATAAATCAAAGGAAATTATTAATTACAAGGATTCAAGTGATGAAGAAGAAGATGATGAAGAAGAGGAAGATGAACAAAAAACTACAATTAAATTCGGAGATGACGATTGGCAGGGATTTCCTGATGATGACGATGATACTAAAAGAGGTAAATCTGGTATATTAAAAGTGAAACAAGTTTATGAAGTGGATGATGAATCTGCTCCAACAACGGGGACATCTGAAGTGGTAATTGAAACCTTAGAAAACCCAAACGCTGTCGATTTAGATACATTAGCTAAATTAAATCATGTCGATTTAAAGAAATCTGAAGAAGTCCTTGAAAAATCAATCGCTAGAGCTCAAAAATATGCAGTTCTCATAGGAGCAAGTGCTAAACCACAAAAACCAGTTGTCAGAAAGAAGAAATTTAGATACTTGAGTAAGACCGAAAGAAAGGTTAAAAACTTAAAGGAAAGACGTAGTTCATCTAAAAGAAGAAAATAAAAATAATAAAAAATTGGTTATCCTGACGTTCTTTTTGTATCTTTTCTACTGTATAGCTTATTTATCATATTTTTTTTTTTAAGAAAAAGAAATAATGCTTTTCTTATAGATGCTCTATATATATATCTAATTGTACATAATCTATGCTGGTATAGCTGCAAGTTCAATATCAGCTGGATTAGATGATTCCCCGATACTTTTAACAAATTCGGTTTCAATCTTTAAGAACACCCAAATCCATCTTCTCAATATTTCCAAGATTTCTAACATGAAATTACCAAATTCATTAACAAATAGGGAACTCCCCACAAATGCTAATATACCATGATCAGCTCTTGGTAATAACACCGGATACATTAATCTGTAAACCCAAATAAACCGCAATTGGAAATCTAAAATGATTGCAGCAAAATATGCAAATTTATTGTAAACCAATTTATTTCTTAAAATCTTGGAATCAAATTTCAATAATTTACCATTAAGGAAATCATTGAATACCACAAAATTCCAATCAAAATTGACATCCCAAAAAAATGAATATGATGAATTAATGAATGTTCCTAAATACCAAAAAAATAAAGTATCCAAGTATCCACCTCTAATCAATAAATTAGCTATAACCGGTAAAAATGAAGTGGAATATTTAATAGCATTGAATAAATGTTGCTTATTTCTTCTTCTGCTTGCTTCATATTCTATAATACATTGTTTTAATCTAATGGTTGATGGATAACATGATAAGATTAAATCCAAATTATATAATTTCAAATGATCCTTAGATAGTTCCATAGATAGATCATTGAGTTCAGGTAATGCCTGATAACCTAACACTAGGGCAGACACGTACACTAATAAATCAATTAAAACTTTATTATATGATGTAAAAGTATCAGCTAAGAGGATATCATTGTTTCTTAAATTTATATCGATATTCCCCCTAAGAATTCTCTTTGATGTTGTAGAGAACCGTTTCATCTCTGGAGTCTGTTCTGCGCGTTGGGTCCCCCTGTATAGTACAGCAAATGTCACTATTATTCCGATCACTGGGAAGTAATCAACTAACATGAAATAATACCCATTGGACACCACAAGGAAGTACGCCAAGTAGTTAGCAACGTTCATTGCTGTGATCTTCTTGAGTACCGAAAATGAATCCGTCAACATTCTAGGAATGGAGACTTCTGTGGGGGACATCTTCAACACCAAAAGGAAATCGATGTTATGTATGGAGCATGTTTTCAAGTTGATAAACCATAGCCAAATACCGAAATTTATTAATAATAGGACTCTATAGGGGAGTGGTAAAAAGAAATCAAAGTAGTTAAACTCGTCCAATACCTGTTCTGAATCCATTTTTATTGGAATATTGTTTATATCTATAGGAAAAGAGTAGAAATCTATGAACTGTTGACGTGGAATTATACGTGGAATTTTCAGATAAACAAACACTAAAAAGGTTGCGGCTCTCTACTCTATTTTGGCCTAGGTGGGGTTTTAAACAAACTTTACGTTTAATTAAGTTTAGTTATTACTGGTAAAGAAACATAAAGAATATTGAAGTGAATATTCCTTCAGGACCTATAAAGTTTTAATCAGGGTCAACTTTATTAGTTGAATTTCATGATTAGCATGGATCACCGGATTTTACCCCGATGAAAACATCATTAGAAACTAAACACACAAATTCTTAGTTTCTCTATTACTACAAATGAAGAATGAAACTTTAACAAACCAATAGTGCTAATTCTATGTGGTATCTTAATCCTTTAAGGTATTCCCAATAAAATAGAACTATATAGTAAGTTTTATCTTTCTTCAATTTTCCCTTTCAAGTTCACCTTCTTTAACATGAATTAAACGATCAGAATTTTCAGTGTGTTTGGCATAAGAAATCGATTCGGTCATTATAGCTCCGTTTGGGGCGACATCGTGTCATCATAGAAAAATTCAATGTTGAAGAAGAAAACAAGAAAGGAAGATTCTATTCTTCAAGTGAATAAAAACAACAGAGAATTTTACAGATACTCCCATTGATTCATCCTTGAAACTTTAAAGTGTATCTGTAATCATTCTCTGATCTTATATACTATTCACTGTATACTTAATAAAAGAGAGGAAGAAGAAAGAAAGAAGAATAAGTATTTAAATGAAAATTTTTCTTTTTTTTCCAACTTTCACTAAAAAATGAGTTTCCCAACCGGTGTAGAGAAGTGAGAGACGGTGGAAGAGGGTTTTCTATGCTACCAATAAATCAACCTTATATTAATCTTACACAATAAATAATGAATACTACAGATCTGGGTCCACCTGGGTACCCAGATGCTTCCCGTGGAGTACTTTGAAACCTTTAAATGCAGCCGGGAAGTACTCCTGTTTAACTTTACCATCTCTATAATTAGGGTTATACTTGTATTCTTCACCGTACCCCAATTCTTTCATCAACTTTGTAGGAGCATTTCTTATATGCAATGGTATAGGTGCCGCAGCAAAGTTCGGCTCCGTGTCAAGTCTATGATTCATTTCATTCCATCCTCTATATATCTCAATGGATTTTCTAGCCCTAGCTAATTTAACTGCACAATGAACCAAGGCAAGATCGGCTTCGGGCAAGCCCACAAATTGAACTGCCTGATATGCAGCCACAGCAAATGGGAGACAAGTATCATCAACCACTCCAACATCCTCACTGGCAATTCTAATCATTCTTCTAGCAATATACAATGGTGATTCGCCTCCCTTCAACATTCTAGCAAGGTAATACATAGCAGCATCAGGATCACCACCACGGATAGATTTATGAAATGCAGATATAGTGTCATAATGAGCATCACCAACTCTGTCATATATCATAGAAGTTCTCTGAAAGATCTCCCGTAACTCCTCTGCGGAAACCTCGATGGTACCCTTCTCATTGGCAGATTCTTCATTATTCAAATAATGTGAATCAGTCAGTTCAAGTAAATTGAGCGCAGACCGGGAATCCCCATCTGATATATCAGCGAGGTATTCCACTGCATCGGGTAAAAACTTCAACACACACTTCTTATACAATAATCGTCTAGTCTTGTTGATCTCCAGCAATGCACTTGTCACTATCTCTGTTAACTCTTTGATCCCCAGCTTATTCAATGTAAACACTCTACATCTTGATAACAATGCACTATTTAGTTGGAAACTAGGATTTTCCGTGGTAGCGCCTATAAGTGTAATTGTGCCCCTTTCAACGTATGGAAGAAACACATCTTGCTGTGCCTTATTAAACCGATGGATTTCATCCACAAACAAGATAGTCTTTCTGTTTGTCAATTTCATTTCATTCTTGGCCTCCTCAAAAACCTTCTTACAATCACTCATTCCATTGGAGGTCGCACTGAGCTCGATAAATCGGGAATGAGTCGCATGGGAGATGATTCTAGCTAAAGTGGTTTTCCCCGTACCGGGGTACCCCCACAGAATCAATGATGGGATTCTATCATGTTCAATGAATCCTCGAAGGATACCACCCTTGCCGACTAAATGCTCTTGACCTACATAATTGTCTAACGTTGTTGGCCGCAGTCTCTCTGCTAATGGTAATTTAGATCTGATTTTGAGTAATTTGATTTGTTCATCTAATCTCGATTTCCCCGAGCTTGTCATCTTCGCTGGTGATTGGCTTGATGATTCCAATTTTGGTTGCTTCGTTGGTGGTTGATCCAAGTCGTCCACATCTGTTATCTCGATTGACTCATTTGAAGTAGAATTGGCGGAAGATGCATCAAAGATTTCCCTTTTAGTGTCGGCCGAGTCCCGCTTTCTCTCTTGGGGCTTATAAACGTATGTGCTATGAGATTTCCTGTTGGTCTTCTTGTTACCAGTTAAGAGGGAACTCAACATGCTTGTGGGGTTCTTGCTAGGTGTGCCCCCGGTGATCACTATAGGTTCAGGAGATTCATCCTTCCTACCCTCTGTGGTTGCCTTATTTTTATTCTTAGTACACTTATCTAAGTGACCGTTGATGAGACTTATGTCTATCTCCTTTCTGCAAATAGGGCAATTCACCATTACTGATATTAATCAAACTTAGAAGGAAATGATCTTTATCTATTTCTAATCGCCATCAAATATTTTTATTTTCACTACACGCGTCTCTTTTAATATTTTATTATCCTCTATTCACAGTTACATAAATACAATGGGGAGGTAGACTTTCGGTGAGACAACATGATGAAACCACTAGAGTTCATCCTTGGTAGGGATATCCTTCTTCTTACCTTTACCCTTGCCTTTACCTTTACCCTTACCCTTACCCTTACCCTTACCCTTACTTCTACTCTTACCCTTTGGCTTTTCTCCGGAACCTTCTGCACTTGAGTCAGCCTTCTTTCCCTTCACCTTGTTGTAATGCTTCATACTCTTAATCTTACCTGTTCTCATACCATCGAGAGCTTCTGCCTTAGCACTGAATTCACCATCAATTGGTTCGGCGAATTGGGATAAAAACTTGGAAATTTCATACTTACTCTTGTAATCACCATCGTAAAGGAAGACACCATCATGAGTCACAACGATAATCTTAGGAAGTTCAAATCCTTCCTCGATTGGTTCAATCTTCTCTGCTATTTGTTTACGGTTACCGTCATTGACGGTCAATTGTGCGAATTCCAGGCTTCCCAAGTAGTCGATGGAGACTCCCTTGAAAGTAGGCGCCACAGATGATTGTTTGGATAATAATAAAACTCTTGGTTGTTCACCTTCTCCGATTGTTAAAAACTTATCTAACTTGGCGGGGGTCATTCTCTTGACATAGTTCTTGACTCTCCCCTGAAGATGTTGCACCAAGGCCTTTGTCTTTCTTTCACCTCTGTACACCTCCGTTATATGCTTGGTGTTTCTGGCCTCTGGAGGTTCATTCAAGTTAATCTTTGGTGGTCTGAACACCATCACAGTTGGGAACCCCTCGATCTTGTACTTACTACAGAGAGCTTTGTTCTTATTGTCATCACAATTGATAGCACCAAAGTTCACATAATCGGAAGCAGATTTAGCAGCCTTGGTGTATTGTCTCTCAAATTCTAAACAGTATTTACACCATGGGGCATAAAACTCGACGACAGCTGTATGATTAGAATCTAACACCACATCGTCAAAATTAGCAGGTGTCAATTCATAAATATTTTTATCCTTAGTGTAAAATGGATTACCCTGAGCCAGCACACTGGTAGCCAGGACTGAAACCAATGATATTAATTGAATGGTCTTCATATGATTGAAAATTGTATATTATACTCAAGACAAACCTTCTCTATCTTCCCCATCACCAGCTCAGCTCGTCTTAATAACCGACTACACCGATGAAAAAAATACTCATAGTTAACTGTCATTTTCCAAACACGGGTCTTGTCTGCGTTGAATTTTTTTTTTGTTCACCCATTAAACAGGTTTATTGGATACCCTTTTCAATGGTTTCTGTCTGTGTATTTTACTTATACAATCGAACACATCCATCATGATCACTAAATTCTTCACTAAGATCACGCTGAAATTTAACCCAGTTGGTCCAGAAGCCAGATGTGCTAGAACTTTCTTATCACAGATTCCTCCATCTCTCAGAGGTCTATGCCCAGTCGATTTAGAACTACTCAATGAAAAATCTACCAAGGCACCAGTGGTGAAGGTCACCTTCAAGGACAAGACGGAACTTGGTGGTAACCCAGCTGAAATGGATATCCGTGATTTCAGTACCATGTTTGATAGACACTCTAGACATCTTCAGTTCCAACAAGACATTGGTAAATGATCTTTCCCAAAAGTGTGTTTCTACTTATTTTGTACTTATTTATTGCTTCTTCTTCCCCTATTGCGTGTATATATTATCATCATCATCCCCCATCGTCAATAATAACATTTTTTAATTTTACGAATTAAACATTACTATGAAATAAATAGCATTATTTAAAAGATTTTACTGTATATCATTCTAAGCAGCTGGTTCTAAATCATGTGTAGGTTTGGCCTCTGTTTCACCATGGTGTGCCCATGTGTTGTAACCATGATCATCATGGGTGTAGAAAGTAGGTCTATGATATTCCTCCAATTCTAATCCCTCGGCTAGTCTCTTAGGTAAATCAGGATTAGAGGTGAAGTATCTACCAACACCGATCAAAGTTCTATCATTCAAATTCAGATCTTTGATCAGTTCATCTGGACCATGAGTTAAGTACCCACCGGCTCTGATAGTGACTCCCTTCCAAATTTGGAAGACCCATGGGTAATTATTGGCACCCTCAGTCAGGGCAGTTTCCACATCATGGTTACCAGATACTCTAGGTTCCACAATGGACACATAGGCAAGCTCGTTACCCTCATCTGCCCTTTTTTGTAATTCACTTAGGATGTACCCATATGAAACAAGTGGTGATGGTTGCATCTTCTCACCGGCACCACCCTGGAAAGTGGACCACGGACCTAACCGAATACCAACCTTGGATGCACCAATTTCTTCAATCAATCTATCGACAATCTCAAGTAAGTATCTCGATCTATTCTCAATACTACCTGCGTACTGATCAGTTCTCTCATCATTAATTGTAGGCTGCACAAATTGATCAATTAAAAACCCTGAAGTTCCGTGTAACTCAACAAAGTCGAACCCACTAACTTTGATGGCTCTGATACAAGCAGCGACGTATTTGTCCTGTTGAACCTTCACCTCTTCAGTGGTCATAACCTTGATCTCGTTTCCAACTTCTTTAGCTTCCTTAGCAGAAGCCTCTGATACATACTTAGAGGACACACCAAGGAAAGGTAAACCCAGTTCTTTGGCTGTGGTTGGTGATCCGGTTCTACCTAATTGGTGTAGTTGGATAGCTGCTACACCACCCTTGGCATGAATGGCATCTGCAATCACCTTGTAACCCTCAGCATGCTTGTCAGAGATGATGGATGGGTAGAATTTAGCAGCACCAGCTTCTAAATTGGTAAAAGTAGATTCCACGATGGTCAGTCCACCATCGACTGCTCTGTCTCTGTAATACTTAACTTGTAAATTTGATGCATGGAAATTTGGAGCACCTCTCTTTCTAGAAGTAGGACAGAAAACCAATCTATTGGATAACTGATGGGAGCCAATATTGATGGACTCAAATAGTCTAGTGTCTTTTAAAGGTGGTAACTTATGTTTGGTGGTACTCATTGTTCGCTTGATTAATAAAGTCTGGGGAAACCCAATTCTTGGCATGAATTATATGTTCTAAATGAAACCGTGTTTAATGGTATCTTTTTATATATATTCAGTCAATCCAACTGTCTATTTCTGTTATCTTTTGTAGATACACCAATTAAACAAGAGTGAACTCTTTGATATGAAGGAGGAATGAGAAGGAAAGATAAGGCAGACCTCCATAATTTTGTTACTAAGCGAACAAAATCGGAAGCCATAATTTCTGTCCAGTTTATCTAAGCTTAAATTCAAATCTTGAGTGTAGCCTTGTTGGGGGTGATCAGGGTTTCAATGAGCTTTGGTGATATTCAGTTATTTATCTAATGATACCTGGAAACATCCCAGTTATCCTGATGCATTGTACAAGTATTGTAAGGTATGTCATTTACAGAGCCACACTTGAGCAATCGGGTTCTAGTCACTTGTTTAGGATTAACAATGTAACCGCTCTAGATCAAGTAACAGATACCCGATTAACTGCTAGTTAACAATACCCTATAACTAACAACTAATTCCCTATCATATCGATTTCTTGATCTACCAACAATCCACTTGCTATAACCCCATTGTATTAGACAGTAATAGTAATCATAAGGCCGGTGTAAAGATGTCCAAGGTGGAGAGATCTTGATTTTCCAATATCTTCAAGTAAGTGTATACAGAAGAAGTGATTACCATTTACTCTATCGGAATATCTAAATTGATTACAATACAAATATAATATATAATGGCTTTAACAAATCTCCGGAATCCAAAAAGTTTCGTTGGATTGGTGGTATCGTCACAGCGGAGATACTTATCTCAGAATGCCAATTACATAACTACTCCTATCTTCTATGTCAATGCTAAACCCCACTTGGGTCATTTCTATTCTATGACATTGGCTGATGTGCAGAATAGATGGACTAAATTTAATGATAGAGAAACATTTTTCACTACAGGAACAGACGAACATGGATTGAAAGTGCAGAATGCTGCCGCTAAGGCCAACATTGATCCAAAGTTATTCTGCGATGAACTCTCTAATAAGTTCAAAGAACTAGCAGAATTGGGGAATATCAAATATGATAGGTTCATCAGAACTACTGATCCAGACCATTTAGAAGCTGTGGAGTTTTTCTGGAGAACAGTGTGGGACAAAGGTTACATTTATAAGGGTCAACACAGTGGGTGGTACTCCATCTCCGATGAGGCATTCTACCCAGAAGTTGACGTTGAACAAATCAAAGATGAGAAAACCGGTGAAGAAAAATGGGTTTCCAAGGAAACCGGTTCAGAGGTGAATTTTGAAACTGAAGAGAACTATTTCTTTAAATTGAGTGAATTCCAGCAGCCATTGATTGATTTCCTTGAGGCCAACCCTAAATTCATTCAGCCTACAAGTTACTATAACTCAATCTTAAATGAATTGAAAACAAATAAGCTAACAGACTTGAGTGTGTCAAGACCTTCATGGAGACTTCAATGGGGGATCACTGTTCCAACTGATGATACACAGAAAATATACGTGTGGTTTGATGCATTGATTAATTATTTGACTTCCCTTGGATACCCATACCTCGAAGCAGAAGACATCACTCCACCAACACATGTCATTGGTAAGGATATCACTAGATTCCACTGTATCCACTGGCCAAGCTTCTTGATGGCTGCTGGTTTGCCAACTCCTAACAAGGTGATTGTGCATGGTCATTGGTTGATGTCTGGTAGAAAGATGAGTAAGAGCAGAGGAAATGTCGCTGATCCTGTGGAAATTGCTGATTATTATGGTGTTGATGCATTAAGATTGTTTATGATGAAATATTCTGTGCTTGATTCTGATGGTGATTACGCGGAGGAGAAATTGAACAGCACGAGAACTGAGTTTATCGATAAGTTCTGTAACTTGTTAGTGAGATCTCTTTCAAAGAATTTCAGTATATCACGGTCTCTTGAAAGATTAGGTACGAATGATATTGACGAATTACTTGCATTTGCAGACGATCAAAAACTTTCCGAAGATTTGAAATCACTTTATGCCGATATTGATTCTTTGCATGGTCAAATTGACCCATATATCAATGAATTGAGCATGCATAAGGCTATTCAAGCTATTTGGTTGGTGCTTCCAAGAATAAATGGTTTGTTCGATAACTACCAACCTTGGACTTTGAAGGTGAAACCAGAGGACAGTGAAACTGAAGCGGCATCCAAACTGTTAAGACAAGATTTGATCATTTTCAGTGCATTGGATTCTTTGCGTGTGGTGTTGATTCTTCTACAAAGTTTCATTCCAGACTATTCTAAGCTATTGCTAGATAGACTCAATGTGCTACCTAACATGAGAACCCATAAACAAACTAAAATTTCATCTGATTTGAGTTACGGTGAAAACACCGTTTTCAAGAAGGGTGAAACTGTTCCATTACAAAGATTGGAACTGAAGGCCGATTAGCGGCACACATACTTGTATATATTACACATACTTTCATTATCACTTTCTTTATAGCATTATTTACATTATTTTAATGTCAATTAATAAATTAATAAATATAGAACTCTTAGAATGCAACTGAAATGACATCACATTCGAGCGTATCCGTATCCAATAGCACTGCCTCATGGGTATTTATAAATTCGGGCACTGCTATAATTCTGACCGCTTGCTCCATACCATCTTTTCTTTGAAGTCTCATAGTAGATGTCTCAAATGATGGTTGGTTTCCTACAACATAAACATGAGGGGTCTCGGTTAGTGTGAATGCATCAACTTTCTCAAATGGATAACACCAGAGTGTATCAGGTGCTGTCGGCACAATATTTTGCCACCTTATCGTACTTTCTAGTAATTTTAATCTCGATTCGTATAAGACTTCATTCTGGATTGGAGTGTCCAACCCAGAATCACCTATTTCCACTGCAATATTAGGCACCATGTACTTAAAAATATCATTGATGTTTTCTCCAGCTGTACATAATATTCTGGTATTATCGATGTCAACCCATGCTGGGTTAGTCGTACGTTCGAAATTGGAAAGCTTAGATGATTTGCTGAAGAGAGATTTGTGTAATGGTTGTTTAGGTAAACTAATCTCTGAAGGGTCTGTCTCACCTGGAATAACAGTAACCGGAATGGAATGAAGTAAATCGGAGATGAATGAATCAAATTCCTTGACTGAAGCAGGATCAAAATTGGATGTGTTGTGTTCTCTGTATTTATCCTTCTCACTGACTATCACTTTAGTTTCCTTTGATGCCTCCATGGAATTCCCCAAAATGACAATGTTCGTGATTTGTTTGATCCAGTCAATATCTTTACTCGATAATTCTCCTAGTATGTAATCCTTTAACAACTCGGCATAAGTTAGATCCGTGGATGGGTTAAACTTCAACCCAGACAAGAACAACACTTTATCATTACCTGAAGAAACTTGTGGTCTAGGCACTTGCTCTGCAGGTTCAGGGTATGCAATATCGACAATAGTGAAGATACCAGGTTCGACTTCCATCCCCAACACACCGATCACGGCACCCGTCACAAGCACAATCTTTTCTAATAATTCTCCATCTAAAACGATTCTCCCTGATTCATCCTCGAGCATGATCTGGTCAGATTTTGGATCGGAGTAAGTGCCAACTCTCAGTTTATCCAAATCAGACAAGGCACTATTCTCGAGGTCGGACACCACGGGGGCTCCATACATGTTTTCACTAACTTCCTTTAACACGTTAGGCTTGTACTTGAGTGCGGCAAACACGGTCCCGATTATAAAACATGGTGTCAGATTTTGCACGTCCAGCACTTTCTTCACATAGCTAACTTTTTTATCGTTGATAGTCTCGTGTTTCCATTTCTGGAGGGCCATCTTGAAGACTCTACTCTTCAATTGGGCCACCCTCGATGTGTAAACTGAATTGAATTGATGAGTGTAAGTTCTCTGTGATCCTTCCAAAACAAACGCAGTTTTGTTCTTGAAATCTGTTGAATATGTTGATGTATTTCTGAATACTATAGAATCGGACGTCATTGTAATTTTGTATCTATCTATGGTACTCAAAAAGAACTGATTCACCAGTTTTGGTGATTTATTCAATGAGCACAAAAAAAGACGCGTTCCCCCAATAAATTCAGGGCGGTGGAAATTTATTTACTACTACTAGTGTACACTGTAAAACATGAAAAGTCATTAAACTTAGAATATTATAAAGAAGAAGACGTAAAGGGAATTAGAATATTATAAAGGGAAAGACGTTAGAAGAATTAAAAATCGAGTTGTTCAATTGGTGGGGCACTAGGTAAAACCACAGCGCTTCCATTCTTGGAGCCAGCAGCATTGACGTTGAGAACGGAAGCAGACTTGTGGCCTTGTCCGGTGATGTGTTTTTCGAGATCAAAATTGGTTGTATCGTGGAAGGTATAATTGCTCTTGTATACTTCCTTCAATCCCTTACCAAAATTGCAGAACACAATGATAGATAAAGCGAATAGCCATAAAGAGAGCACAATGGTGAAGATATCGAATGCGACCAAAGACCGTTTACCAGCAACAGTAGAGTATCTAGTAAATAAACGATACAACTTGAAACCCAAGTAAGCCAACCCAGCTAAGTACAGCACCATCAATGCTAGCGTTCCCGATTTGAGTTCCCTGGTTGCGCAACAATCTGCAAGCAAAAGGAGGACAAACGAGATAGCCAACACAACAACAGTTATGATGAACTCTGGGTCAGATTTGTCTAAGGTGATCACAATTAATTGTAAGGTGAATGCCGGAACACAGAACCAACTTAATAATATGGCATCTCTGTGAAGATTGAAGAAGAAGTTGACTCTATGTAAATCTCTATTCATACCGATCCGTTCACCGGTTTGTTGGATAAACTTATCCTTCAACTTCCATGCAATATATGATTGAATGATCACAAGACACCCACTAGTAGCGACAACAGCGATGGAGATAGCCTGGCAGGCGGTTTGCCAAGTTTCATGGTTTAACTGGGATATCAAGGTTTTCTTGATCTCATAGAATTGCACACCTGAGTAAACTGTCATTGCAGTTAGAAATGAAATAGATGACACCAAATGGTAAATGTTACGTGTGTATAATGTGACCATGGTGAATAACACTTGATAGAATTCGGCATAGATATAAAGTGCCAAATAGGTAGCCACAGCGTTACGTTTTGTAACAGTCCACGAACGGTCATGAGAATCATTTTTTGGAGCATTAGCGGTATTAATATTATTAATGGATCCAATGTTTCTCAAGTAAACCCCGAATATGAATCCCTCCAAGGTTAAAATAATTAAAGCGAACGTGAACGATATCACTAAGAATGCTTTCATCCATGCGTTATCGTTGTACCAGATATTGTTAACAAATTTGGTCCATCTGTTTAATCTCAATTGTCTAGGTTTTGTATCTTGAATATACATGCTGTTAATTTTTTCATTGACATCAATCTTGTAGTACTCATCTTGATTCTCGAAATGAGATGCTAATGAATTGTGGTCATCACCATCACTATAGCTTTCTGTTTCCTTGAAGTAGGACACATTGCTTTCGTCGCTTTCTATTGAATTGGCATAGTTGGATAATTGATTAGTAGTTGTTGGGTTCATTAGTTTCTTGAATGGAAGGAAAAGAAAAGAAAAGAGAAGAAAATCTGGGGTAGCATTAAACATACTAAAGTATTCAAGTGGATTAGATTATATATATAATGGACGGCCAATTGGCTATCGGTATCATATGGAATGCCGATATCTACAATAATACATGATGGGGGGCAGAGTAAAGAGTATCACAAAGCCATATTGAGCTTTAATGAAGGACGGTCATTTGCTTTAGTAAAGAAAAAGCGGAATAAATTTTAAGCCTTGGAAAGCACTTAGCAAAGCTAAAAATAGAGACGGAGAAAAATTAAAATTAGTTAAGAGAGGCTCAGCGATGGGTGATCGAAGTACGATATTTGACTGGCTCTGATGATGGGGATGAGTATCGGGATGTGGTGAAAGTAAATTAAGCGATCAGTGGAGTCTCCAATAATTTTGAGCTATGGTCTCCACAAACTCTAGTTGATTTTCAGTAACAAGTTATATGGTAATAGTAAGTCTCTTAACTTCTTATTAATTGCACAGCCTAGTAATTAATCTATATTAAATCGACGTATAAACGTCGATTGACTCAGCCCATAGTTAGCGCGCAGCTCTCGGCCAATCTTACGTAGTGTAGTACCTGGCAAGTTGTGGAAGAAATTCTTGATCTGTTTATGCCTAATTGAATTTCTACTATACTTCAATTCTATACCACAAATATATTTAGATAAACTATATAAATATATCAATTACCATTATGGAGAGATTAGATTTATCCACTTACGCCAAGGACATCAAGAAGGACTACGAGAGTGTCGTTTCAGGTGATCTCACATATGTGGTTTACACCACTTTGAAAGATTCAGCCTTGAAGCCAACTGCTACTGGGTCTGGGGATATCAAAGATTTCGTCAGCGAATTTGAAGAAGGTTCAGTGCAATTTGGTATCATCAGAGTGAACCCATATGGTTCTGATGTTAATAAATTACTTTTATTAGCCTGGTGTCCAGATTCTGCTCCTTTGAAATCCAGAGTTTCGTTCGCCCAAAACTCCGCAGAAGTCGGTAAGACCCTTCATTATCACGTTCAAGTCAATGCAAGAGATTCTGACGATTTAGATGTTGATGACTTATTGAAGACTGTGTCCAATGCATCTGGTGCAAGATACTCCATCCAATCTCTATCCACTCCAAAGGCCTCCTCATTCAAGCCAAAGCCAAAGTCAGCCTCTCCAGCTCCAGCCCCAACTCCAGCTCCAGCTGCTACAAAGCCTAAGCCAAAACCAGCTCCACCAATTGCATCCAAGCCAAAGCCTGTCGTTTCTGCTAAGGATGAGGACGACTGGGGTGGAGAAGAGGAAATTGAAGAAAGAGACTTCTCCAAAAAACCATTGGATACTTTACCTTCCGCTTACAAGCCAACCAAGGTGAACATTGAACAATTGAGAAAGGGTCCAGATTCAACTATAACGTCTGAACCAAAGACTATTTCCTTGAATACCGGGTTATCCTCTTTACCAAAACCAAAGATTACCAACTCTGTTGCATCTAGATACTCCGAGTCAGTCGTGCAACCTGAATTTGGTACTAAGGCACCAACTTTTGATGGATTGCCTAAGAAGAATGCCGGTCTAGGTGCCTCTTCTAGCAAGGGGTTCGGTTACTCTACTTCTGAAAAGACTCCTGCTCAATTATGGGCCGAGAAGAAGGGTCAATACAAGGAAGTTGCCAAGGATGACACCCCAGTTAACTCTGCCTCTGCTGATGCCGACAAGGATGAAGTTGCTATCGAGGATGTTAAGTCCAAGTATGAGAAATTGACCTTACAAGCCAAAGAAGAAGAAGAAAGTGAGACTATCAAGCCAGCCTCTACTACGTCTTCATTCCCACCTCCACCAAAGAAGGTGTCCACTCCAGCTGTCTTCAACAAGTTCAAGGAGGAGGAAGAAGAAAAGGACGATGAAGACTGGGATGATGAAGAAAAGGAAGCTGAAAAGCCAGCTCCAGCTCCAGCTCCATTACCAGTTAGACCTGCTGTTACAAAGGAACCAGAACCACAAGAGGAAGAAGAAGAAGAAGAGGAAGAGGAAGAAAAACCAGCTCCTTTACCTGCCAGACCTGTTGCTGCTGAACCAAAGAAGGAAGAGGAACCAGTGGAAGAAACCTATGAAGCAATTGCCGAATATGATTACGAAAAGGATGAGGACAATGAGGTTGCCCTAACCGAAGGTGAATTGATAACCAAGATCAAGAAGGTTGACGAGGACTGGTGGTTCGGATTCAACTCTAAGGGTGAATCCGGGTTATTCCCATCTACCTATGTCACCATCAAGGAGAAGTCTGCTACAGCTGCTGCTCCTCCTCCAAGTTTACCATCTAGATCATCTGCTGCATCCGTGAAGAAGGAAGCTACTCTTACTGCTGTTGCAGAATACGATTACGATGCCGCTGAGAGCAATGAATTGACCTTCAAGGAAGGTGATGTGATCACTGAAATTGAAAAAGTCGATGAAGATTGGTGGTTAGGGTCATTGGATGGTGAAAGAAAATTATTCCCAGCTAACTTTGTCACTTTAAAGGAATAGATTAGAGCAACAAAATAAACCATATAAAGCTTTTATTCTGTCCATATTTGTTCCCCACTCCAGATTACTTTCTTTCTTTTTTTTATTAGATATTACTCCTTTCTCTTTTTACTTTTATTCTTTTGTTGTTTACTTCCCATTTTTTGATGTATTTACGTTTATTATAAAGTAGTAACATTAAACCAATTTTGTATTAGAAAATCTAAAAAATATAAACAGAAACATATAGTATAAGCAAGAAATAGTATAAGCAAGAAACAGTATAATAATAATAATAGCAAAAGAAAAAAATACATCAAGTATTAACGACATCACTTAAAGTTTCACCATTAGTTGAATGCTCTTCAACAGAATCTAAAATATATCCCTTAATCATGGTGGCCCATAAGTACATCACTGGTGCCCCTGCCGAGGTTCTATTCAATCCCCGTCGAGCCACAACACTCTCATGGGCATTCAACGACAGCAAAAACACTGCTATCTTGTCCCATTGTAATTCATTCAAATTATTGTGCATTGTTATTCTTGCATCATCAAATGGGAGAGTAGTGAGTTCCTGTGTAATTGGAAGTTCGCCCAATGGTCCCACATTGATCCCATTTTTTAAAGTAGCTAGCACTTCGGAATCCTTAGAAGAGTCATGGCAAAATTCGACAACCGATTTGAAGATGTGTGCAGTTGGTAATGGGTCTTCCAATTCGTTTTCAATGGTGGCCCGATCCGCATCACTATCAGTATCATCGTCATTGATCGTTCTCAATTCACCGGTTTGGTATAGGGCATCCTCTAGTATGGTCTCCGTAGCACCTGCCAATGGGTTAAAAGTAGAAACTGGTTGCTTCTTCTCATAATCTTTTTCAAAGGATGATTGTTCGCCCCTCAAAATCTTAGACACGTTATTCCAAATGGTTTGACCATCCATGGAACTTTGGAAATGCAATCTAGTTTTACTCAGAAGAGTACCAACGACACTGGCAGCAAAAATCAATGGGAAAAAGAGTGGCCCAATGAGAACAAACAAACTCAAAATCAAGGTTCTGCGAAGTGAATAATCTCTAAAGTTGAATCCTGAAGGCTTAATAGCCTTGAAGAATGAGTTTTTGAAATCTATAATTTTAGGAGCAAACATTCTCTTGTCAACCTTAGCGTGGGGTAAATCCTCGACGTATTTGACATCGACTGCATCCCAATCATCAAAGGGAGAGTAATTAGTGATGTATGAGGTATAAAATGCCACGGTTCTATCGTATTTCACATTCGATATGAGAGTTCTCTTCTTGAATGATTGTAGTGCTTTGTAATAGGAACCCTCTTTGTCCGAGAGCCGAGGTAGAATATCGGAGCCCTCGATGAACATATCTCTTCCAGATTGACCTAGGAGGTGGCTTCCCAAAAAGTTTAAGAATCTATCCCAGCATCTATCAGTGTTGAAGAATCTAACTCCCAAGTGAGGTGTAGCAAATGTGCTGAAAATGCATGGTTCTATCAAGTCAAAAAATCCATAGTCTCTCAGTTGGCCAAGGCAGTATCTGGAAATCAATCCTCCCAGAGAGTAACCCATTATACTGAATTTATTGATAGTCACGTTCTCCTCCAATTTCAATCTTTCAATTTCAAAGAAGATTTCCTTGATGACTCTATCACCTAAGGCCTCAACTCCATCATATGTTTTAAAGTATCCAAATGTGGAAGGTCTTAAGGTGTACACTTGTTCATCCTCTGGTAGTTCATTATGGAGTGTCTCTTTCAGAATGGTCTCAGTCACCTTAAGGTTGTCTGCACTCCCCCAAAGTCCATGCACAAATACAAACAGGTGTCCATTCTTAGGGGATGTTGGAGTGGAGGTAACGGCAGGTAATATTGGCTTAGCCTTGTTTTCAGGTGGTTGTGATGATGATCCCATTGAGTGTAAAGAAGAACTATTAGATCGATTCAACTGGGTGTATATGCAAGACCGTCGTATATGTTGGCTTTCCAGGTCGTGAATCCTTGTGTCAGAGTCTGTAGAAAACAGGGAAGATATAAGTCTGTAGCACTCGAATAGCATGTTGTGGCAAAAGAACAAAAGAGAAACTTAGGCTGTATTTATACTAATTTGGTTTCACATGCAAAGAGAGAAAGAGGAAAGAGCCAAAAAAAATTTGGAAGAATATACAAGTGAAGGCAGTTTTGCAAGGGTTGAAGTGGGATATATAGGTTAATGCTAGAGAGTAAGAGTAGATGAATATTGTACAAGAAGAAGAAGGATCACTGGTTAATGAAAAAACCAGAATGAAAAGATAGATGGTCCACCTCGGGTTGTGCTAAGACCGCCGGCACACACATGGGGTGGGAGATTCTATGGCGTGAGCCGAGATTGCATGGAAGTATAGTACAGCTACTCATTTATCAATGATATCTAGATCTGGATATAATACATCCTACAGGATACATTAATTACCCTATAGTATCCCGAATAATGGATGATTGTAGACGTAAGTCCTTTAACTATCTCTCCCCTTTCAACGGCTTTTGTCAGTGTCTCCGGTGAATCGATTTTTTTTTTCAGTTTGAACAAACTGAAAAATTGGGAAGTAGTAAAGAACAAGGTAATAATATCATATAACTACAAATAATCATCGTGTCATGTCAATTCAAAGAGTATTCAGTGCTCCAGGAAAGGCCCTATTAGCAGGTGGTTACTTGGTGTTGGATCCAAAATATGATGCTCTCGTGATTGCCCTCTCGAGTAGAATGTACGCATCGGCTCAAGTGTCCCCCTCTACCACTGATACCTCTATCACAGTGAAGTCACCTCAATTCGCATCTGCAGAATGGTCTTACAAAGTTGACCTAAGGGATTACACCAATACAACATCACCGGCTGCCCCATTAGTCGAGATTTCAGGCAAACGTAACCCCTTTGTGGTGTCCACCATCGAGACCGTGCTGGCGTACGTTCAACCCACTAATAACCTACAAATCGTGATCACACTATTCTCTGATCCAGGTTACCACTCTCAATTAGACTCTACTTCAAAGGCATCTGACAATGGCAAGAGATCATTTCTTTACCATAATGAACAAATTCATGAAAAGCCAAAGACGGGTCTCGGCTCGAGTGCTGGGTTGGTCACTTCACTAACTACTGCATTACTCTCGGCTTACACTCCCAAATTCGATATTACCAAGCCTGAATTGGTCTCCAGCATTCATAATCTCTCACAAGTTGCCCATTGCCTAGCACAGGGTAAAGTTGGGTCCGGATTTGACGTGGCCACAGCCACGTTCGGATCAATTGTGTATCGCAGATTCGACCCAGCCTTGATAAATGAGCTATCCCAAGCGCACACACAATTGTCCGCACAACAATATCACGAGTCTGTTAAAACCTTAGTGGATGTTACCGACTGGAAGATACATCATTTGCCCTGTTGTTTACCCGCTGGTGTGAAATTACTCATGGGGGACATCAAAGGTGGCTCCGAGACTCCAAAGTTGGTTGCGAAAGTGTTACAATGGAGACGGGAAAGTCCTGATAGCGCACTTGAGCTCTGGACTAAGTTGGATTCTGCCAACATGAACTTGGTGGAATTGTTACAGAGACTACACAGCCTCTCTGCCAAAGATAAGGGACGGTACAGAGAGACCCTAGATTACTTGAATACACATACCGCTAGAGGAATCTTAGATTCCAGTGATGCCCCAGAAATCTTACGTTCTCTTGCAGTTGCTGTGAAGACCATTCGTAAATACTTGAAGCAAATGACTGTGGAGACCGGTGCAGAGATAGAACCAGATCAACAAACAGAATTACTTGATGACTGTGAGACCTTACCTGGGTGTCTTGGTGGGGTCGTCCCCGGTGCAGGTGGGTACGATGCCATTTGTTGTTTAGTCGGTGAAGAATCAATCAATAAAATATTGCAATCCACTAAGACTGATAACAAATTTAAATCAGTGGAATGGTTAGATTTAGAAGAACAAGAAAATGGATTAATTGAAGAATGCATTGTAGACTTCGAGGGATTAATATGAATATATAATTGTAATAATATAATAAAATTACCGTTGCTATTTATGAAAAATAGAATATCACAAATTTTTTGCTAAGCTATCGTTAGCTCAAGGTTGTGTAGCATCGTAGTGGTCTGTTAGTCATATCGGTAGGTACCCTATTTGTATTGGCAAAATAACTGACGTTTATTATAAAATACCTCACAGCCGTTCGATTAAGCTGAATCAGGTAATTCGGTTCACCTATACTTTTATACACAAGTTTCAGACTAGTCCCCCCCATATGGCTTTTACAAACCCTGTTCTTATCCCCTCTATGCTTGCTACTTATTCTACATAAGTATATATATATATATACATTACTAGATCTATTCCCAAAAGTTCTTGACTTACGTTCAAATTCTCATATCCAATTTCATTTGCTACACCGCACACTATTCAATTTCTCCACACTCTCGCTTTTGGAACTCCGATTCTTAAAACGACTTCCGATTCCTTTTTCCTATTTGACCAAAGTTTATACTTTCAAAGAGAGTGACTTGCGTTCTACTATTCCAGTGTTCTCCCCTATTTCATTCTCCTACTTGTATCAACCCTGTCTCTTACTATCTAACCTTCTCCACGCAAGGATCGTCCAAGGGGAAAAAAAGCTTATCTGTGATCAACCGATATAACACCACAATTTACAAATGACTTCTAAAGTCGAAGAATCGTATGAATTAAAACGATATCTACCCCCATACCGGTCTTTATTGAATCCGGGGACAAGTTATGATTACAGAAGTCATACATATGTGGAATCCAAAAATCTCAAAATGGACATCCCTGTCAAATCAAAGAAAGCATCTGATCCCTTCAAGAAACCCACTTATAAGTCATTACTCTCCATAATTGATGCAGCTTCCGATACTCTCTCTATTAAATCTTTTAGATCATCTGTGTCTAGTTTGAAGAAAAACACAAGACCGAAGAATATATTAGAACTACCCGATGAGTTGATCTTACTCATCTTCGGGTTCCTATCTGATGACCAACGGTCTTTGGTTTATTTACTCTACGTCAACAAACGGTTTTCAGCATTGGCCACAGAGGTTTTATACGCTAAACCATATTTCACTTCTAGTTTCAGAGTGGCCCAGTTTGTGCACACTATTAATAACCATCCAAAACTGGCACTCAAGGTGAAAACTTTGGATCTTTCCCATTTGAAAATTGGTATTGAACTGTCTGATGATGAGTCATTCGATATCAATGATTTGAATTCTATCAATGTGACAGATCAAGACTGTCTTGCCGGGTGGAGAGATTTCAAATTCAGAGAACACCCATTATACGGTTGTAACCGGAAATCGATCTCCTTCTCATTGAGTCCATCTTGTACTTCTAGTAGACACAGTTACAGTGATAGACAATCATCAATTTCATCCATCAATTCTCTGTTCTCTTCGGGAAATGATTCCACTAACTCTTTCGGTGATTCTCTGTCTCCAATAAGATCCAACAGGGCTAGATCTAAATCACTGTCGTCGTCACCGGAACCAGGAAAGTTTAACAAGTCTAATGGTACCTCTGCTGCATTAAAGAAACTTAAGAAGGTATTCAAACATGATAAGCAACACGGTGAATATGTTGTCCCTGAGATTGCCGGCTTGTACTACGAATTTGATACTGTCTCCAAACATCACAGGTCTCCGTCATTCAAGAAATACAAGCCTCCGACCCATGCAAATTTGATCACTAACAGTAACAAAATCATCCCACTCTCCAAACGGAAGCCATTTACCACTCCACATCCACTTCAGAACAGGTTTTTGGGGCAATATATGTTCTCCAAGGATCTCCCAGTGGGGTTCTTGCTCCACATCTTACAGGAATGCCGGAACTTGGAGCACATCGATTTGACAGGGCTATCATGTAGTACAGATTTTGAATTTGATGATTTCCAATACTTTGATTGGGAAAATTCTAGAGGTACAATCAGAAAAAAGAGTGAACAAATTGATTCCACCATGTCTAGTACTCAATACTACGGGTCTTTGCTTTTAGATGTTGGCACCAGAGAGGAACAACTGGCTAAGGAACGTGAAAAATTGAAGAAGTACTTAGTTACTAAACCAATTTATTGGTCTGATACCACTAGGGAAGTTGATTACAAGGAATCTCAGTTTGCTAAGGTGGATGTGGATGCGTTATTAGATCCTGTGATTGCACTTGAAAATTTGAAGACCATTAAATTGTGTTCATTGGTGTGGTTGAAACAGCACGTCCTTAGAGAGATTCTACAGGATAGTCACAGTCTTTCCACATTGGAGTATATTGATTGTACTGATTCCGGGATGATTAAAGGTGCAGGTTGGGCTAGATGTAGAAATGTTAAAGAATGGAAACGGTTTTTCAAGGAAGATGATAAACGTCTTATTCATAGATAGCTTCCCCAACTCCCTCTCTACTCACTTATTTTGCTTTTATTTTGTTATATTTTTGCTTTCTTTACCGTATTCCCTTCTTTTGATACCCTTGTGATGTCTTCTTTTATGATTTTTAGTTTTATCTAGTGTTAAATGAGTGTATATTATTATGTCCGTTTATCGATCCGCCGCAAGCCTAATTTCAGATTTTATTTTTGATCTAATATGCGCCTGTACTGAACTTTCTTGAGAGAGAAAAAAAAAGTTTATAATTGTATCTCTTTCAATAGTTATAGTTTCCTATTCAATTGATATATAAGTTAAAGTGGTTAGGTGTTTCAATAGGCTCAATTGGATTTGTTTATTTACTGGTCAGAACAGGCAATATTAAAAAACAACACCAAGACATACATCACAAACTTTCCACGGTCACATAAATATTCTATAGATATAAACATGGCTAGGAAAAGTGCTAATGAACAAGTGAAAAAGTTAGAGACCACAGTGGAGATGGAGGAGACAACCACGGTGGAGACACCTGTTCACGTCAGCAAGAGAGCTAAAGCAAAGGATTCATTGATTGCCAACAAAAACGTGTTCCTGGTTATCGGGTTAGTCATTGGGTTCTTAACAGCCTCCTATTTTGGATCCAAGGAAATGGTGAAACATGATATAATTCCAGACATCGATGAATACGTCAAAATGGATAAATTGGTGAATTATTTTGATGGATTAAAGGATATGCTGCCTCCAACATTACAAAAATTCATGGATGAAACTGAAGGTGAAGAATTTCAAAATCCTTCAGAAGATTTCGCTATTGGTAAAATAATGAAAGAACAAGGATTATCAGTGAAATACCCAGTTGTGATGATCCCCGGTGTTACCAGTACCGGTATCGAGAGTTGGGGGTTGGAAGGCACAGATGAATGTCCAAGTGAACCTCACTTCAGAAAACGGCTATGGGGGTCCTTCTACATGGTGAAGGCTATGGTGTTGGATAAGACATGTTGGTTGAAACATATCATGCTTGATACCAAAACTGGATTGGACCCAGAAGGTATCAAATTGAGAGCCTCTCAGGGTTTCGAAGCTTCTGATTACTTCATCACAGGGTACTGGATTTGGAGTAAGATTTTACAAAATTTAGCTGTGTTAGGGTATGATTCTACATCTATGTGGTCTGCCGCTTATGATTGGAGATTGGCTTATTTAGATTTGGAGAGAAGAGATGGTTACTTTAGTAAATTAAAGAGTCAAATCGAATTAACCAAGGAATTGCACGGTCAAAAAGTTGTCTTATTTGGACACTCCATGGGGACCCAAATTTTGTTTTACTTCTTAAAATGGGTTGAAGCTGAAGGTCCACACTTTGGTAATGGTGGTCCAAATTGGGTTAACACCTACGTGGATTCATATGTGAATATTGCTGATTGCTTATTGGGGACTCCAAAGGCATTGCCAGCTTTACTTTCTGGTGAAATGAAGGATACCATCCAATTGAACCCTATCGCCATGAGAGGGTTGGAGAAGTTCTTCTCTAGACGTGAAAGAGTCGATATGTTGAAATCATTTGGTGGTATTCCAAGTATGCTTCCGAAGGGTGGTGATTTCATCTGGGGTAACTCTGACGGATCCCCTGATGATATTTTCTCTAACTCTACCGAAACCATGGGTAAATTCATTAAGTTTTCTGATGAAGAGGGTACCTTTGCCAACAAGGAATTATCTATGAATGATGCCATCCATTTCTTGTTTGAACAAAGTCCAAAGTGGTTTGTCGATAGAACTTATGAACAATATTCCTTTGGTGTCGCTAAGACTGCCCAAGAATTGAAGGTCAACGAGAAGCAATTCAATAAGTGGATTAACCCATTGGAGGTTCCATTACCTAATGCCCCATATCTCAAAGTTTATTGTTTCTACGGTGTCGGTAATCCAACTGAGAGATCTTACACTTATCATGAGGACCCACACATTACAACCAGTAAATTGAATGTGTCTATCGACTACAAGTCCAAGACTGCAGTCGGACTGTCAGATGGTGATGGTACAGTTGCCCTAGTTTCTCATGCTATGTGTCACAAATGGGCTCAAAAGGGTGATAACATTTTCAATCCTGGTAATTCTAATGTGACAATAGTGGAGATCAAGCATGAACCTGATAAGTTTGATATTAGAGGTGGTGCTAAAACTGCTGAACATGTTGATATCTTGGGTAGTGCTTATTTGAATGAACTGTTACTTAAGGTTGCATCTGGTGAGGGTGAAACTATTCAATCTAGATACATTTCTAAATTGCATGATCTTGTGCAGGAATTGGATTGGTGATTTCATTACAGATCGTGTTAGTTTTTTTTTTATTTGAATTTTATGTTAGAGGCTTTTGCAAGCTTCCATTGGCGCACATCTTGATTCCCTATATTAGTTATTTCGTATTGTTTTATAGTGTTTTTAATTAAAAATATAAACCGTTCTTTATAAGATACGTTAGATCGCGGAGTTATATATATAATTTTTTGGCGGCAAACCAACACTTTTGATATATGCAATACGTTTTCTTTTTCATTAACCTGTTTTAAAGAGTAGTGTCAAATGGCCATGGAGAGCCAACCAAGGGGGACTCCACCTGTGACCACTGAGAAAGGTCAAGACTTCATTGATTATGCATACGCAAATTTGAATAGCGATCTTTTACCTACGAATAATGCGGAGTATGAGAACATGATTTGTGGTCGTCAATACAATAGCTTAGACCCTGAATTGGTTATGAGAAGGCTTTTCTCTACGGAGTACGTTCAACATTATGGTAACTTCAGTTACTCTAAGTATATTGCACAGAATTTGAAGAAGCAAGGTGATAGACTACGAGATGCTACCTATATATCTAACGATGATGATAACGAATTCGGTGTGCCATTGGTTTACTCTAAAATTAAGGATTGGAATGCATCGATTAAATATGCTGATGAGTTTCAAGATTACAGAAACAGATTTTTGAAACAATACGTGTTTGGTAAAATGGGGGAAGATTGTTGGATAGAGGCGCCATTCGAAGTTGATTACGGTTCAAATACTATTATCGGTGATAACTTTTATGCTAATTTTGGATGTGTTTTCTTAGATTGTTCATTGATTGAAATTGGTAACAATGTTATGTTTGGTCCTGGTGTGAATGTTGTGACAGCGACTCATCCATTACCGTCATGTGACAGGAATTTCAAGGGATATGAAATGTCATATCCTATTCGTATAGGAAATGAGTGCTGGGTTGGGGCTAACGTCATAATTCTACCTGGTGTTACCATTGGTGATAGATGTGTCATAGGTGCGGGTACGGTTGTCAATAAGAGTTACCCCGAGGGATGTGTGTTGGTTGGTGTTCCAGCTAGAGTCATCAAAGTGATTGAAGAACCGGAAGAATATGAAGAGTACAAGAAGAAATTTGCCGATGAGTAATGTAAAGGTTTACCCATTAACTCTCATGGTTCTCTCTTCAAGATGTTTATATATTTAATAGAACTCAACGTACATAAATTGTATTCTCATGTATTTCTAACCTTAAGGTGGCAGATCTGGTGTAATACAGATTTTTAATAGGAACGCGCTGCTCACAGCAATGATAGTGAAAATTACAGCTGACTTATAATTAAATTGTAATTGATAGTTATCTATTAAATTGATATCACTTACCATTGTTTAAAAAGATGTTAATCACCGAATCATATCACGATGTTAAGACCTCCTATGGAACTACTATGAGATTGTACACTTACACTCCCAAAATTCCTGGTTATCCAAAGGCCAAATTTCCTGGTGTTTTAGTGTACTCCGAGATTTATCAAGTTACTGGACCTGTTGCTAGATTTGCAAAGAAGATAGCTAGTGAAGGTTATATATGTGTGGCTCCTTCTATTTACCACAATTTTGTTGATCATGAGCCTTTACCTTACGATGTGAAGGGTACCGATGATGGGAACCTTTACAAGATTGAGAAACCATTGGAATCATATGATGAGGATACTAAATTAGCTTGTGATTACTTAGAGACATTAGATATCTGGAATGGGAAGATTGGAACCACTGGGATGTGCTTGGGTGGTCATTTAGCGTTCAGAAGTTTATTAGATAAGCGTGTTACTGCCTGTGTGGGGTTCTTCGCCACTGATATTCATTGTAAATCATTGGGGAAGGGTGAAAATGATGATTCATTAGAGAGAGTGTGTAAGGAATTTGATAATTATAAGCAAGAATTGTGTTTATTTTTCGGTACATTAGATTCTCATGTTCCTCCAGCTGGTAGAGATTTGATTAGATTGAAATTGAGAGAAGCCGGTGTCACTAAATTTACTTTCATGGAAATCTGTGATGCGCAACATGCATTTGTGAGAGATGAATCGAGTAAGGGTAGATACGATGCTGCCATCACTGGTGCATGTTTTGGATTCCTCATGGAGATGTTCCATAGAAAGTTGACTCTCGATTTAGGTGAAGTTGAAAGAAAAGAGCAAAAAATTGAACACGTTTGTTAGGTTTATAATAAATAATGAATATAAGTGAATCGTATAATTGGTGAATGTAATTTTTAAATGATTTATGTAAACAGGTTAGTGGTTTACGTTTTAGAACTAAGAAATCCCTCTCATGAGTGTAAGGATCCTTTGATATATCATTTACTTATACTAGATTAGTAGGTGAATCGATCATTTTCTCTTAGATTGTATATCACTATTTAATGAAATGAATTATAAATTACTTGGATGTTTATATAATTTAAAACTTTTTAATATCAAATTTTGGGAATTATAAGTTAATTGAATAATTTTGGGAATTATAAGTTAATTGAATAATCTTGAGAAAAATAAATCTATTAAAATGAATTTCTATATAATCTACGAATGAATTTTAGCCTTATATTAGTATTATGTGAGGTATATTTAAAGGTTTAGATTAGTGGTATACAGATTAAGTAAAATGTATTAAAACAAAAAAAGAATTAAGGATTAAGGATTACCAATATGGGTACAAAATAAAATACGATCGCGGTGAGATACCAGATGAGATGAGGGTTTATGTACTAAATATTAAAGTATATAGAGCTCAAGAGATGAATTAATGACGGGGTTTTCAATGGGTGGTAAGGCTTGGTAAAATTAGGGACGTGTTTTTTACTTATATAATGTCCGACAAAAAATTGAGAATAGGTATAAGCTCTTCCCCCTGGTACTCTAGTTAATTGATCATATACCGTGTACGTATATGAATAATAGATAATTGTAGTATGTTTACTGAAAATTACAATATCAAGATCTAAATGTGTCAACAGGGAATCTCTCTGTTACCACACGTACGCGGTAAGAGCGCGCGATCTTGTCACTCACTCAAACAGAAAAAAAAAACACACACGGTGGTTCCCCAAACAGGCTATTTGTAAACAGAGAACACGAAAAAAAAAATTCAAATAGCACAAAAATAATATCAAAACAATAAACATTAAAGATCAAAGGTTTATATTTGATTGATTCCTGTTTTACTTGTTTATATTCTTTCTCAAGTTATTTATCACTACTACCATCATTAAAGCATATACATTCAAGTGCCTGCCATTCGTTTTATTTCATTCCATTTGTGTTTTATTTTCTTTCTCCTTTTCTCTTTCCTTCATTTTTTTTCAGTTAGGTTAGCATTACACACACACATTTACACCTAACAATTTCTACTTGCAAAGTTCCCTTTTTCCCTTCTATTTTTATTCGTTTCTTTCCAGCATCAACTCATTTCTATACATAGATTAGCATTAACTCTCACCACCATTCCAATCATGTCAACAACTACTTCTAGCAGAATTGCATTGGCTCCATTGTCAACTTCAAACATCAACATTTCTTCTCATACTAAATCAAAATCATTCAGTGGATTCACTAAATCAATATACTCTAACTCCACCACTACATCCTCTCAAGAGAACGTGTTCAAGAGTCCTTCCGTTAAAAGAACTCTAACCGTTGGCGGAGGTAACCGGGTCAAGAAACCTCATGCCACCACCACTACGGTCATCTCTCCAAAGATGGAACGTGCCAGAAACTTGAAGTTGAAACTTCAACTAGCATACTACAAGGTTAAAACAAACCAAACAGATGTCCAGTTGAATGACTTGAAAATTCCTGAAAATGAAGTCAATACCATACGGCAACCATTGGATTCCTCCAACGTGACCACCACATTGGCTCACGTTTCTGGATCCACAAATGCTAACGCTATGGCAGACTTGTTAGCGGCATCCACTCCTCTATTGTTAAAGCAAAAAAGATCAATCATATCTAAAAAGAAATCCAATAATAAACATCACACTCTTAACCTCGCTCAGGGCGCTAAAAGATCTGTCAGCTTCATGGATGATATAGTCAAGAAGAGAGCCACCTGCGCTAACCTCAAGAGAGCCTCACTAGAGTTTTTCAAGGCTACCGCTAAAGATGATGACTCCGTGTGTTCATCTGCTCCAGCCTCGGTTACCACTTTCAACTTACAATTACCAACACCACAATCTGTTTCTTCCTCGTCTAGATTCTCTAATCAAACATCTCCATCCAAATTTGTCATGAATCGCTTAGACAAGGACAAAATTAAACTCCCACCTATCCCAAAATTTGCTATCGCTACACCAGACTCATCTACAGACACCAAATCTCAACCACAACTCCAGGAAACTCATTCAGATTCCACCATTATACAAAATACATCATCATTATTAGTCACACCAGTCGCTAAATCAAAGTCATTCTCAGGAGTCTCCACTTCATTACTCAAAGATCGCAGCTTCATTGATCACGATGAAACTCAGTTAATGTCATCCCCTACTAGACTACTTTCTACTCCATCATCAATTGGTGCAGCTCGTTGTCTGTTACAATTAGCTAAAAGATAAGCATTACCCTTCTGTTTTTCTTTAAAAATGCATGCTTTACTATCTTCTCCTTCCCTGGTTGGTGTTTTCAATTCTCTTTCTCTCCCCCCCATTTTTATCTTTTTTTTCACCCTTTTTATGGTATACCTCTTTTTGTGTAAAACTTCTCTGTCCTATTTCTAGTCTGACAAAAGAGAAAATCACAAAAGTTTATGTTATATATATATATCATTGTTTTTTTTTATTATTAACTTCCCATTACTATTTTTTTGTTTTAATTAATGTATTATTATTATTATTTTTGTTCTGAAAATTGTTAGATCTATCTAAACCTTTTTGGGTTTACTAGGGAATATCTTATAGAACGATTCCAATGAGATCCCAAAGAATACACATATGATACCTCCAATCTGTGTCAAATTCAACGTATGTCCAAACAAGAACACACTTAAACACATCGATGTCATCTTCCGTGTCACAGTGACAGTGACTAAAACAACAGAACTGAACTTTTCCAATGTCAAGAAAATGAAAATTTGTCCAATGGCTCCACAAAATCCAAAACAGATAACATCATAAAGAGCTTGATATCCATTGGCTACAGTGAATTGCCATAAATATTGGAATTGTGATGTCATCACTAGGGCATACGTACTAGTCATACAGAGACTCATAAAGTTTAACCCCGTCATTAAATGCCCCCCAGTGAACTTGAATGCACCATTACCATACTTCTTGAACATTTGATCCTGAGTCGAATTAGTGAACCCATCCATGAGCAAGGACACCACAAGCAACCCTAATCCTATCACAGGATTACCATCTGAGTCATTAGAAGATTTATCCTTCTTGGGACTCCCTAAGGTGAATACTAGCACACCAGCGGTGACGATGAATGCCACCGCATACTTATACATAGGGAATTTGGATTTATAAAGCAACAAATGAACGAGCATCACAGGTATCAATTTACATGATTTAGCTAAAAGAAATAACAAATAATCAACATAATCTAATGCCCTATATGATATTTGAGAGGACACAGATTGTGAAATCGCAATCATAGTGAAACTCTTTAAGATATTGATGTCATTGAATAAGAAATTGAATGGTGTTTGAACTTTACGTTCTTTGACTGAGGAATACAACGACCCCACAATGACTGCAAAGAATGATTGAATGATGTTGATGATCAATGGGGCCCGGAAATGCACTTCTGTGACGTCTGGAGTGGTGGAATAGTTTCTGAATTTGATTTTCTCTTGAAGGTAAGACCATGAAAGAAAGGAACCACATATCCCCAGCACGCATATCAACAATGTCAATATAGATGGTGAAGAATTGGATTCACTGGGTGGAGCAGCCGCCTTGATATCATCTTTAGGTTTCTCTGATGCCATGACTGTAGTTATAAAGTGACTAATCTCACGAAACAACTAAAGATCAGAACTTGTATACCATTACTATACGTAAGCCTCATGAAATTTTTCAAATTTTTGTGTTTTTTCGACACACGTCCCAAAATAATGGGACTTTATATCTTTACTCTTTTTAAAGGTTTACAAACACTATATACAACCATGGCTTCCACTATACCATACACTAATGACGTGCCGGAGTTCACTTTGGTTACCAGAGGACTGGCTGTGTTCTTTTTCATTTGGTATTTAGTTGTGATATTTTTAGCTTACAATGGGTTTTTTGAGATCTTGATGAAATTCAACAGGAAATCAAAGCGTGATCTAGATGCCCAAATCAATGAACAAACACTCCAAGGTGTCACAGCATTGAGACCATTGAAGGGGGTGGATCCAGAGATGGAAATTTGTTTAGAATCGAGTTTCCAACAAGATTATCCTAAAGATAAATTTGAGATAATATTTTGTGTACAGGATGCTAATGATCCTGCTATCCCCATTGTGCAAAGATTGATACAGAAGTATCCAGACACCAATGCCCGTTTAATGATTGATGAAGATCAACAACATAAACACAATTACGGAGTGAATCCTAAGGTTAACAATTTAGTGAAAGGTTACAAGGCATCTAAATTTGATATTGTTTGGGTGATGGATTCTAATGTTTGGGCTAGACCGGACACTTTGAAAAGATCGGTGTATTCATTAGTGAATTCTCTTGATGACGGTCGTAAGACATCTAGACCCGTCAAACTTGTGCATCATGCTCCAATGGCTATATCAATGAGTGTCATAGCAATGGGGGCCAGATTGGATGAAATGTTTTTATCAACATCTCACTCCAAATTTTATGTGTCATTGAATAAAATCGCCGTGGCTCCATGTGTTAATGGGAAATCCAATCTTTATAGAAAATCTGATCTCAATTATGCAGTGAGTAGAATAGCCGGTGATGCCAATTTACCACCTAGTGTTAACGGAATGAGTGGTGACCAATGCAGAGATGCTAAGTTTTATAGTTTACAAGAGAATGGTGGATTATCCTTCTTCTCTAGATACATTGGAGAGGATAACATGATCGCAATTGCTCTATGGGATCACTGTGGTGGCCGTACAGGGCTTACGGGAGACTGTGTGGTGCAACCGATTGGTGGTAAGAATACCATGATGGATTATTGTTACCGGAGACAGAGATGGTTACGGGCACGGAAGTACATGGTGTTAGCTGCCACTTTGCTTGAACCATCCACTGAATGTATTCTTTGCGGATTGTTTGGGACGTTCGCAATTAGTGTGTTGTTCCTTGGTGTGACCTTCAGTAAACTCTACTTTGTGTTACATGTGTTTTTATGGTTTTGCACTGATTACTTCCAAGTGCATTACCTATTTGATTCAGTCAGGGACACCACCAATTTGGATGAACGTGATCTACCATTCTTCTTGAAACCATCATTTAAATTACACACCAAGGTGCCCATGTTTAATCAATTAAGAGTCATCGGTCCTCGTGAGTTTGTACCAATTTGGATTCTAAGAGAGGTCTTGGCTTTACCCATTTGGATAGTAGCTGTGGTAGGATCCAAAATTGAATGGAGAGGTCAACCATTCAAGATCAAGGCCGATTTATCTGCTGTTAGATTGTAATAATAACTATTGCATAGAAATACATACATCTTTATATAATATACATTTTTTATAGACTTCAAATAAAAGCGGTTGTGATCCATTAACCATTGTGGAACTCCGCGTTTTGATATACTTGGTCGGGAAATTTAAATAAAATTCAGAAATTGGAGTTGTTTCTTCTTCCTTTTGCTTGTCTCCTATCTTCACCAATTATACAACCATGACTAAGACTAATGCTACAGTTATCATTGTCGGTGCCGGTATAGCCGGTATCAAGGCTGCTGCGGACTTACACAGTGCCGGAATTAGCACTCTGATCCTAGAAGCAAGAAATAGAATCGGTGGGAGAATTTACACTCATAAACCCGAAGGTTCCAAGTACAATTATGACATTGGTGCTTGTTGGTTCCATTCAACTATAAGTAATCCAGTTTTCCAGAAATCTGTTGAGCTAGGAAATATCGATTTCACATTTGATGACAAATCAGCTATGATCATTGGCCCTAATGGATCCATCAATCCATTTGAATACAATTTAAATTCTATCGTTGATGAAATCAAGTTATATGCATCAATTGCCACTAAAGAGGGTGACACCAATATGAAACAAGTGTGTGCCGATTACTTGAAGAAGAATGCTAAATTTTTGACAAAGGAACAAATTGAATGGGCTCCATCGTTAATTAGATTTTTGGAGATCCCTAATGGATGTGGCTGGGAAATGTTCTCTGCAAAGTTAGGGAATCCAGGATACGGTGGTAGAGACGCATTTGTGAAATCTGGGTACAGCCAAGTGTTGGAGAACGAATTGAAGGATTACCCCGTGAAGGAGAACATTGTGACCGGTACTGTTGTGAAGACCATCACAAAGCACAATAATGGGCCTAATGACAATTCCATTGAATTGACTACACAAGATGGCACCGTTTACAATTCGAAATTTGTGTTGGTGACTATTCCTCAATCCGTGTTGAAGTTATCGGGGACGAAGGAAGAAGGTGCGATCAAGTTTGAACCTGAATTACCACCTAAAATTCTTGACGGGTTCAAGAAGACCAATTTCACCTCATTGTCCAAGGTTATCTTTGAATTTGAAGAGTCCTTCTGGCCTGCAGTGGAGAAATTCATTGTGATTCCCAAACCCGACGAAGGGTTAACCAAGGAGGGTGCCATCTTTGAGACAGTGGAATTCGATAAACGGCCAGTTAGTGGGTTCACCATTGAGGCATTCGATTTCCCATGTCTTGTGGCAAACTTACAGGAGATCAGAGGGGTTCCATCCTTGATGTTCCTTGTGCCTGCACCGGCCACACATTTACTAGAATCCAGAGACGAGTCATATGCCTGGGAGTTATTGAAGCCTGTGGTTGCTCAGATCGCAGGTGATGGGTCTAAGACAATTCCTGACCCCAGGGTTATCATCACTACGAAATGGTCTGTTGATCCATACAGTAGAGGTTCCATCAGTGGTAATGCACCAGGTGACGCGCTAGTGAATGAAGGGTTGCTCGACGGGTTCGGCAACATCAGATTTGCCGGTGAGGCATACACTCATGAGGGTCACGGTAATGCCCATGGGGCATACATCAGTGGATCTAAA